>CALYLX010000096.1:0-607616 GCA_944990035.1 Clitopilus passeckerianus
AGCTCCTACAACCACCGCAACAGAATCTTGAGTCGACAACGAGTCGAAATATAGGCTTAGACTCTTCATCATGGCTCGTGGTCAACTAGAAAGAACCAGCAGGCACCGGGGTCGGTAGACACGAACAAAGGCGTCGTCTTCTTGATGCATGACCTTCTGAATACCATTACTGGAGTCCCTGTCGCTGATATCATTATCAACAGCTCTATCGTCACGAGGCTGGGCGGCCTGAGGTTTGGTATTACAGGAGTGCAGCCACCAGCGGAGTGTTCAGATGTAATTGTCTGTCAGCGCTCCAATGCGATATAGGTGTTTCAAGGATTTGAGGTATGTAAAGCACAGAATGAAGGACTTCTGGGCGGGAGTAACTCGGTGCAAAGAAGGATGTGCGTTCGGGTTCGTCGGCTTGATTGGGCGGAGGCCCAAAGAGGAAGCTGTTTCCGTCACGTGAAAGCAAGCGCGTCGCGCCCAACCTAAGGCTCTAAACTTCAGTAAGCTGAGCTGGAGTCACTAAGTACAGCAGAGGGCTTGACTTGAGGGCTTTGAGGAAGAGTGTAGTTAACCGGTGCTACGATACTATCTCATGCCAGCGCTAAGTCTCACCTGGAAGTCTGCAACTTTGCTGCACTCGGACCAGCATAGCACGGACGACCAATATACCTCAGTCTGGACTGTCTAGCCCGGCGATGCGAGGAAGAATTAGCTGTATGTGATTATAGACCTAAAACTACTGTAGCCCACCTCATATACAGATACAATGCGAAAGTGGTTGAGAAAGCCTGCTTCTCAGCAATGCCCCTTGCGTGAAGGTTAAGGATTCACACTGACCCTCTTACGACGATCACACCACGATTAACATCATCGGTACAGATATTACAGGAAATAGGATAGTACAACTTAGTCTCCTTAGTTCGTATAATACTCCGGTGTCACAAGTATCTGAAAATTTATTGCTTTTAAGGAGGTTATCAAAATGGTCCATATCAGAAGCTAATCAGCGGAAGAAACGTGCAAGATGGGCCGCAGCGAGCTGGCCCGTCGGAGTATTACGATCAAGGTACTGGGGATGTCTTGGAGAACGCTGGGCACTGCGGCAGCAATTAGAAAGGACATTCTCTCTTCACATGTTCTTGTCAGAATGACTCAAGTTCAGAGTAGAAGCCACGGCGCGAGTACTAACGTTGAAGCATAGAATCTGTTGGCTTTCCATATACCGTAGTTCTTTAGTTGGATGGGAAGTCATCCCACTAGTCACTGAAGTCGAGTGAGGTGTCGTCGCCGCTTATCAGAGGCTTCAACGCGGAACAACAAGGAATACAGTATGGACCATAAGAGTTCGGCAGATTTTCATGTCGCTCAAAGGTCCCGCCTATTGGGGATTACCGACCCTGGCTTGTACTTTGCCTTGATATGATGCTTGATCAGCTGACGAACTTTGGTTAGTTGGACCAGTTGGATGGGTGTCAATCCAGGGTATCAGGCTGGAACCTCGCTGACGTAGTCAGAAATGGGTCAAGCGTTTCGGAGCGTATTGACTTGCTTCAATCCGAGCTGCTCGATTTGACGGAACGGGGTATTCTAGAAACGGCCGGTTTCGGACTCGGCGGTTTTCGACTAAACATCATGAACCCAGTGAACGCAAAGGTGGAGCGGTTAAACCACTGCAGCATGGCGCGGGCGCATAGATGCTATGTCCTAAGCCAGATAGTACTAGTCTCAAGAAACCCGTTTCGTGGGAGAGCCTCACATTGCTCAATGCAACGTGATAGGGGTTCTTCTCTCCCAAACGCTAGATGGCTCCAAAAGTGCAGTCCGTGTGATCGCCTATCCTAATAATATTCCGAAGATCATTAACATCTTTGGAAATAGGCGATTAGGCAGCGTTTCGTTGTCCTCCTGTAAAGACTGTCCTCCATTATCTTCGGGGACAGCTATGATCTATCGTCGAGGTCGACCGAGAACCATTTTCCTTAGACAGTTGCCATCTTTGTCTGATGCCGGTGCCTTTCGTACAGTATGGATTTTTCTTGATTTCTCCTGAAATTCTTGGAACCCAAGCAATTCAAAGATCACAATGCTTCACGATCCTGTGATGGTGGAGCTAGAGGCGACTCCGATCCTAATCCGACGCGTCAAACGACGCGTTTGGTCATGTAAAACTCTAAACAAGCATGTGCGCCCAATGTGCGCCAGCTGCATCGATCCACATTTGTTTACTGGGGCCGGCTATAAGCTACTTGCTTACTCCGAACCGTCATGACGCTAATCCCAATTGAATGGATCGGTAAATTTACTACTCAGAGCTCCTCCATACTCCATGTGGGACTCCGGGCCACTTCTATCTAAGACTTTCGGTGCAAAGGTGCGGCGAAATGTTGCGCCCTTGCTGGATTAGGAACCTCTTACCCCGTGAGCGGGACCGCTTCTCTCAAGAGGCAGCTATATATTATCAGAAGCCTCCTAGCGAGCACAAACATCACCATGTCGCTCAACTGGACTATCCCGCCTGCCAGTATTGGGGTTGACCTTCGTCTGAGCAAACTTCCTATACTCGGAGTGATTGACTCAACCAGGAAGGCTTCTTGGGCATTCTTACTCTTCTCTCTCACGTTGTGGGTAGTGGGGAAGATTAGAAGAACAAAAAATCAGGACGGCAGTAGCTCAAGACTTCCGGGCCCGCCTAGAACATTTTTCTTTGGAAATGCACTGGAGATACCCAAGGAAGGTCCATGGAAGAAATTTGCGGAATGGGGAAGAGAGTACGGTGAGGACATATGTGATTTTTAACAAGAATTACTCATGAACAATCTGATTCAAGGCGACATCGTCTTCGCCAAGGTCTTTTCTCGAAAGGTGGTCCTGCTCAACTCCTACGACGTCGCTAGCCAGCTTTTCGAGAAGAAGTCTGCAAACTATGCCGATAGACCGAGGAGAATTATGGCTGAATTGTGAGTCTATACCCCAAGTACTATTTCTCAAAAGGCTCGAATCCTTCTGTCTGATATGTAGAAGTGGCTTCGGTGAAGTCATGGTTTTCAAAAATTATAACGAAGATGTGAAGCACGGCAGGAGACTGATTCATGCCGGGCTTACCCCAGAATCTTCAAGCATGGCATCCGATGCATGCTAAGGAGGCACTTCTGTTTGCGAAGAGAGTGTTGGATGATCCGGGTCAGTATCGGCGCCACGCTCGGAGGTATGATAATCTCACGTTAATCCCCAACTGCGATCATTTCTCATAACGAAACCTTAGAGCACTGGTTGGGAATCTCCTGTCCTTCGTATATGGACACCGAATTGAGAGCGAAGATGATGTCCTGATACCTTTAGGCGAGAAAACGATGTACGTTACCGGGCAGCTTATTTCGCCAAATCGCTACGCCGTGGATCTGTTTCCCTGGTGTATGTCCTCTCAAAGTATTCGTCAAATCGAGCGCATACTCACGTCAGAACCCTCGACTTTGAAGTGAACAAGCTCCCGAAATGGTTTCCTGGCACAGCATTCAAGCAAGAAGCGAAGGAGAATAGAAGCTCATGGACACGCTGTTCACAATACCGTTTACGGAGACGATGGAGAAAATGGTGCGTCTAACTGGACTGCTCAAGTCGTTGCGTTTAATTGAGGGAATGTGTTCCAGGCAAAAGGAATTGCAGGTCCTTCATTTGTTTCAAACCTTCTTGAATACGGTGGGATCAAGTCCAACAAGGCTGACCTTCACTTGCTGAAAATGACTGCCGGAGTAATGATTACCGCTGGTGTCGACACTGTTAGCTGTCCTTTCCCAAGCCATGACCTTTGCTGACGTAGTGGGCATTTTGGGATCTAGACTGCGAGCATATTAAGCACCTTCTTCCTTAATATGCTTCTCAACCCTGAAGTGCAGAATAAAGCCCAAAGAGAACTGGACTCCGTCATTGGGTTCGCGGCTCTTCCAACATTTGCAGACAGGGATAGACTGCCGTATATCGAATGCGTAATCAAGGAGTCGATGCGATATCATCCACCTTTGCCTTTGAGTAAGTCCCATAACTCATTTGCCCAACCTAGCGCTGACACGTACCCCAACAGTCGCTCGTTCATTACGAACCGATGATGCTATAAATGGCTTTCCTATCCAAGCTGGCTCGTTCGTCACCGCCAACCTTTGGTACGTAACTGCTGGAAACGTTGAAACGAATGCGGCTTTCTGATCTCCTACTTCTCTTAGGGCATACGCACACGACGAAGATTGCTATCCTGACCCATATGTCTATAATCCTGATCGATTCCTGCCAAAGGGAGGTGCTGCTCCTCCACTAGACCCGCGGGCGTACGTCTTCGGAATGGGCCGCAGGTCAGCTGCATTTGTTCATTCTCATGACATATGCTCATGCCAGTGCTCACCTTCCTGCTCGTTCTCATTCATCAGACGCTGTCCGGGAGCTGACCTAGCAGATAATACCCTCTACATCATGATCGCTACGACCTTAGCGTTATTCAACATCATGCCCGAAATCGACACCAACGGCGACCCGATCATACCAGAAGTCAAGTACACGACCAACCTGACCAGGTGAGGTACTTCCTCGACATATTTGACTTCTCCATCACGATCGTGCGAGCTATCGCAATCGACCAGATCCCTCTCATACCTTCTGTTGCTTCTTCCATTCACATCAATCTGACGTTGACATGTACTGATGGAAACTGTCCTCTATCATAGTCATCCTGTCCCTTTCCCAAGCCAGATCGTGCCCCGATCGAAAGGCATTGTCAAGTTAATCGAGGACAGTGTGGAAGGCTAATGTCATGGCAGGTTGGGGCCGAGGTTTTGTCGTTCGAAAAAATGGCCAGGTTGAGCCTACTACTTTTGAGCTACTCTGTATACCCTTTCCAGTAGCCTTTTCAATGAAATGGATTTCCGATATTTACGAACGCGTGATGTCTTTTCTGGCTTCGGGCGAGTGTCGTCTGGAATCTGGACGAGGTACTAGAGTTCAGTCTGGAGTTATTCAATCTTTGGGTATCAATGAGTGCCATTGGCTCGTCCGTAAAATTACAACCCACGGAGAATAGATAGACATAATAATGATAGTCGTGTGTATTACAGTAACAACTCCATCTCTCGCACAAAAACGGGCTCACGCTTTCGTTGAAGGATACCAGGAAGCCTCGCCTTGGCTGTAGCCCGGATTGAATGCCGGCTTGGCAACAGCGCTTCCCATGGTGCCAATTTTCGCTATGAATAAGGTGAGTACAATCGACCTATCTGATAAGGCAACGGAGGCTTACTGTGAGACATAGCCATACCGGTGGAACCAACCATTGCGTAACTTTCTGCAGGCTTGACGTCGTATACCTTCCTGATGCTCTTTCGGGAGTTAAGCGTCACCAAAAGCGAGTTGACATAGACTGCCAGCCGACCCCATGAGTGAGAAATACTGTGGCAGATGGCCTTCAATTTAACTCACGTTTGCTAATAATCTCGGTGAAGGCAGTGAAGTGAGTCTTCGTAGGCAGGGCGTGGAACTAAACCAGTCATAAGCAAATCATCCGTGTGCCCCACAAATCTTACTCACAACAACGAATGTCACGACGGAGATTGCGCTCGTCACGATACCGACGTTGACACTGTAGATGATCAAGCGGTCGATGATGTTCTCCGTCCTGTAGGCGGACCGTTAGAGCTATGCGAAATTTTTAGAAAGACGGATAAAACTGACGCGCGGAAACCAGAGCGTGATTGGTTCAAGAAGTAAACAAGTGAGAGAGAAATGACGACATCGCCAGCCATGGAGATGGCAAGTTGGGCAGAGTAAAGTCCCTGTCAAGAAGAGGTCGGTTTAGGGGGCGTTGGAAGACAGGGTGGAATTTCACGCACCTCTATCCTTGGACTGTGGATTTCTGGCAGAGCGGGTCGGACGAATAGGAATACATCGGAAGCTGATGGAGAGAAGAATTAGATCCGCGACTACACAATTTCAGGTTTGTACTCACTGATTCCCAAGGCTGAAGAGACCCATGAGGTGTTAGAGAACGCGACCCACGTCAGTTAGATTCTTGTGCTCACCGAATTGGACAAACGACGCAAAAAGCTGTGAGATCAAGTCAGAAGGTATTGGGGTTGGTAAGGGATTCGAGAGCTTACAATGAACGCGACTGCTGCAGTCCCAAGCCCCTTAATCCTGCTTGATTGCGACACTGCCCAAACTCGCCAAGCATAGAAGCTTAAGAGAGTGAGTATGTCTCCTGCAAGTCTGAACTTCGGGGAAAACCAACCTTTGTACCATACTTGTCATCAATACCTAATTGAAAACGTCAGTGAAAAGTCGGAACGGTAAAACGGGAATTTCTAACCGTCAGAGCAAAGGAAGCCTGAAGCGAAGTGGTGAGTCAGCTAGTTTCTTACAACGACAAATCATAGCTTACGGCAAATGGCCTGTGAGAGCGAAATTAGAACAATCAGAGAATAAGGATGTGGTTCACTCACTTTGCGACAAGGAAGAGCCCTGCCTGGTTCTCTGGCATCTTCGAGTTCACGTAGAGATCGTAACAGGTGTTTCCAATCAGTATGAGATGGGCTGTCTCGAGAGTCCTACGCAAATCGAAACTTGAGAAGCTGCAAGGCATGTCCTAGCGAAAATTACAAACCATAGGGTTGCAACCTAAGGAGACAATGGGTTCGTTAGAAACAGAGATGGAGTTAGTTCTCGACAGCCTACCAGAGCCCTTCGGATCATGTTGTCGCCACTGTATGTTCGATAGTAGTAAACCGTCTGTGCGCAGGTAATTCCATATAATCTGAAAGGTTGAAATTTAGGCTTGGGTGTTGGTGTGCAAGTGTGGGTCGGAGCTCACGCAAAACAGGTCATGGCCCCTATGATAACGCGTAAGTCGACTTGGCAAGATCTACCTGAGGTTATTCCACGTACCGACCAAGAACGCAGCCTCAATCTCTCCCAAGTTGGAGGGAATCCCAGGCGGAAGGTGACTCATATTGAGTGAGTTAGAATGAAAGGAAAGGCTCGCCGGGAGGTGAGAGCAGAGGTGAAACGAAGGAAAGGGAGGGGTGAAGTCGAGTCCTCAGCTCCCCTCACAGTCCGCAATCATAAAGCATCCAAACAGGTCAATTTCGACTCCATGCTTTCTCCCGAGCATCCGTTCATTGCCTCATCACCATCAGATTCAGGTGTCAGGAGACCATGGCCATCATCGAACGAGGAGATCGGCACGGGCATATCAGCCTGAAACCCGATTGCGCTCGTCAACTGCGAGATCATTGATAGCGAAAAGAGACTTTCGGAATGGTATCAAAATGCCCATGCATTGCATAATCTAGCCTTGGACAGTGGAGAGTTTCAACGGCCGTTATCATCCTGCACCACTTGGACGTATAGTCAATGCCCTTCGAAGAAGCATTAGCTGTACCTTGGCAGAGATTTGGATCAAGAAGCAGAAAACTCCCGTTGCTTCGAATGTTTGGCTTGATAGCCATAACGGCCTTGATGCTTCCCGGAAGGAAGGCCTGGCAGCTGTCAGTGAGAACTTGATCAGAGGAGATCAAAGGGCAGCATGCAGCATGAGCAAGCCGGAATCATTGTGATCCACGAGCCGACGGATCGGAAAACAATTGGTGTAGCACTTGAAGCTTGAAGCTCCACGATCAAGACACCTGTCTATTTCGCCCGGCGGACCAACAAGATGATGGTTTTAGCATGGTGACCTATTCACAACAATGGTAAGAGGTTTGCGGATACCAGACGACGGCCTGTGCAGAAGCCAACGATGGAGGTGGAAGTTCAAGAAAACTGAGCAAATGCCTCACGTGATCTCGGATTTCGCTAAACGCGCACTGGCCCTCTCTGACCCGACTTCCGAAGGAACACCTCAAGGTCGAAATCAAATGGCCATTCGCCTCTTCTCAAGCGAAAGGAACTTCATAAATCTATCAGTATTAGAGATATTTTTCTCATCGTCGGTGAAATGGAGCATGCTCTCAATTGATGGCACAGTGCGTTGTCAATGAAGAAGTTACGACGATCTGAGTTGGCAAACATAGTTCCATGCATTACATTGGCTAAAATACTCCAGGAACGAATTTACGAGGCACCCTACGGCTATAGGTCTCCCACTCGCCTGAGAATGCTTTCTTCAGATGGCCATCCTCGATTGCCCCCTGGCAATCATGCTTCTGATTGAGAAGAAGCACAATCCCTGGAATAGCCAGATCCACCATCGCAGCTGGGTATTCAGTATACCGCACTGAGATACCCAGCCCTGCTTGTCCATGATAATGACGTTAACTCCAATGATTGCAAGGATGAGTGCTGTAGCCCGGATGCCTAACATACGAGTACGGCCCGGAAGTAATGAGGCGATGATCCTTGCGAACGGTGATTTGGAAAGTGAAGAGTGTTCCGAGGGAGTGGTAGCACCATGCGCGAATGAGACCCATGGTAATGACCATGGTTGAGGCGAACAGGAATTGTGGAGAAAGTGTCGTGACTGAAGGCGGAATGTTGGCAGGGAGACGTTAGAGAATCCAGGCAGTTGTCGAAGGGACGGTTCTATGATGGAGCTTAGGACAAGCACTTGACAGAGCAAGAGCCCAACAACGAAACTCTGGTTTGAAAGGTGTTTTGTTGAGTGACATGGTACAAGCAAGACAAGTTTAATTATTCACCTTGGAGATAATAGACAGGTTATGAGCAATAAACCCGAATACACCGTCGACATGGAGCTTGTCTTTCTCTGACGGGTAGTTGGGAGGTGTCAATGAGAACCAGTAGCCATAGGCGGCAAGTGCAGTAAGAACCGCTTTCGTCCAGACTTCAGTCGACATAGTATATCGAGAGACGTGAGACGGTAGGTGGAGAGGGCCCTGGAGCTTTCAAGATGCTTTCAAGTTGAGAACCTGAGTCCAGAGGTATACCTGGACCCGAACGCAACAGGGGATTCCGGCCTAGGAGTATTGAGATCTAGGCGAAGACCATGGGAGCAACTGGAAGCAATAAGTAAAAGCCGGCCATGAGGCAATGCATGACCTCAAACGCTTCAGAAGATTCAATCAGGCAGGAATATGTAGAGCCAAAATCAAGCGATTCTTCTGGAAGACGGGTATTTGGGAGGGGCTCAGGCTATTCGTGGTTAAACGTTAACAAATGAACCCGGATATAACGGATTGAACTGGTTCGTTTTCACCTTATGTCAGCGACGGTCAAACGCTGCCCAGCGTTCCGCTCTCGGGCGGGAACTGTGATTGATTCCGACTGCATGGTACAGCTGGAGGTCTGATTCCAAAGTAAGTTCTCGGTCTTGAGCTCCTAGAGTTGACCTGGACGCTAACCATGGCTATTCTCTCTTTACCAGAAACTTGTTCGGTGCTCGCAGGATTCGTGAGTCATGTTGCTTGAACATTTCAGCGAACATTATTGACCTATCTCGAATGTGGATATAGACCAGTTGGATATGGCTCAACCGACATGATGTCAGAGGGGACTATGCACTGTCCTTTTTGCTGCAAGCTTTCTAGGACTTTACCTCGGAATTCACGCGAAATCAGGTTCGAACCCCCAAGAGGACCTCAATTATTCTGCAAGACTAGCAGCCGCATATTTTGGATCCCTTATCCTTTCGACCGTCACCTATCGACTTTCGCCATGGCATCCACTTGCAGGCTTTCCTGGACCACTTCTCTGGCGAACTACCAGCTTGTTCTTGTCTATCGTGTCATTCAGAGGCTACAGGCACATTCAACTCGATGAGTTGCACAAGAAGCATGGAAGATTCATTAGGATAGGTGAACACTCCTCCAACATACCCCTCCATTCCCAAAAGTCTAACCGCTCACATTAATAGGCCAAATCATCTTTCTGTTCATTCTCCAGGTGGAGCCGCTGCGCTCTACTCAGCCAGTGACATGGAGAAATCTGAATCCTACAACCCACCTGGCAGGACACCAGGCGTCTCTCTCTTCTTCAAGCATACCAAGGAAGAGCATACCCTCCGAAAGCGTATTTGGTCTTCGGGCTTCACCACGAATGCGTAAGTGATCTCTTTGCCACCGCTTGGATTCCGTACCTGAGACCTCGTCTTTAAGTTACGTGCAATATTGCTATCCCATGGAGCGGCGCGTCTGGCAACTAGTGCAGTGCATGCAAGACAGGAGCAAGGAAACTGGATATGTCGATATTGCTGAAGCCCTTGCTCACTGGTCGTATGACTTCATGGTGGGTTTGCTTCCGTCTGCCCATCCGTGCACCAACTGACGTAAGGGCAAAGGGAGAGATGGTCTTCGGAGGCAGCAATGATCTAGAGCTTATGCGTGATGGAGACCCTCAGAACCTCGTTGAAGGTGGTAAGAAAGCCATGGTCATTGTCGATTCGTTAGTTCCTTCAATCCCTCGACTAGAAGCTGTCGTGCTAATGGTCTCTTTCCTCAGTATCGGACAATCACCCTGGCTCCTCGATATTCTTTGGCATCTTCCTGCCTCCAAGGACATCCACCAACTTCGCCATGCAGCTGAGCGAATGATGAAGAGGAGGATTGCAACCAAGACCGTTGACATACAGGACGTCTCCTCCTACCTTGTAAGCAACTGCTTTTGTCCCCGCTATGGCATTGTTCCTCACCCGCGTTCTTTAGCTCGCTGGAGATCCATCAACGGGCGATTTCATTCCAGAAAATGAGCTGGCCATCGACGCTGTTGTCGGAATACAAGCCGGCTCTGACAACACTGCAACCCTCCTCGGCCTCGCATTCTATTTCCTCCTCTCCAACCGCCCCACCTACCTCAACCTGCGTTCCGCAGTCGATGCAAAGTTCTCCAACCCTAAAGACACCCTCGATCTGGACGTCCTTTCTGAAATTCCTTACCTCAATGCTGTGATCAATGAGACATTGAGGCTAATGACACCTTTCTTCCTTCCAAGAATTGTGCCAAGTGAAGGCATCACCATCGACGGCGTACACATCCCCGGCAGGTCTATTGTTGCACTGGCTTCGTACACCCAGCAGACCTGCGAGGAGAATTTTGGACCTGATTCATTGGTATGACTCTTTCTTTCGCACGTTCCAGTTAGAGGATGCTCATCTCATCCCGGCTGCAGGTGTTCCGACCTGAGAGATGGCTCGAAGAGGACAATGAACATATGAACCGAGCTGCGATGGTACCATTCTCCCAAGGTGGGTTGCGTATTCCCATCAACCAGTTTACTCAATGAACTCACGTTCTTTTGTGCAGGCCGGTTCGTCTGCGTGGCCAAAACATTTGCGATGCATGAGCTACGATTCGTGCTTACACGGCTTATGCTCAACTTCGATATGCATCTGAAGCCTGACTTTGACGTTGACGGCTTCAGGAAGAGGATCAGGAATATGAGGACGACTATATTCAGCGAGCCACTCATGGTCTCAGCAAGGCTACGGGAAGGGGCGACCAAGGCAAACGTTTAGGATACACAGGTGCTTTCGCATTGTTTGCCGTATTAGTTTCTGCAAAATAAATATCTTCTGTTCACCTCACTGAATGGTGTCAACTGTAATTGTGCGTCGGAAACCTCCCGCCTCCGAAGATGCCCAAAACCTGGGCCTGCCGATCGGCCCCTTCTATGCGTTTCATACGTAACTTCGCATGCCCGCTAACCCCGGCAAACGTCCTTTGGGATTGATGTATACCAGCCGCTGAGGTTCTATAACCAGATAACCAGGAATTCGCTCAGCAAAATCAGGCGCTCTAATCGAAGCTTTGTATCATCCCTTAATTCCTTTGATATGCTTGATTTAAACAATCATCAGAGCGAGGACCTACTGATTTTTTACATCCGCCAAGAAGTGTAGAAAAGACGGATCGTGCTGGTCTGATTATTATTAGGGCTTGGTAGCGATCAGAAACGCCTTGGACATGAACAAAATAAGGAGTGCGCTGTACAACGATGATGAAAAGGATGATTGTGGCTAGATAGCCATGCGAATCGCCGTCTTCTACCCGCCATTTGCATCCGAAAGCATTTTCTACCTCACTCCAAGTGCGAAAATCGACCGAGAGGACGATGGTTTGGGGTAACACTTACCTTCAATGTCCTAAGGAGAGAATCCTATCTCTCGGCTTACTCGGCGTAGCGAAGAGCCAACCTAGCAAACCATCTGAAGTGCTTCACGGCGAGGAATTATAATTATAGCCACCCCTTCGAGTCTCTTCATCAAACCGGACTGAATTAACTCATTGGAAGGACTATATCATGCTCCAAGTGAAGTCCTTCTATCTAAGCGCAAGTATTGAATACATTGAGTTATTAGCATGGGTACCCAGGTACGTCCGAGATGCGGGTCGGGAATGAATTCGACGAATACGGCCTAGGGTCTAGTTGAACGGTCACAATCGTCTGCCAATATCAGGAAGTGGACATCCTATCGGCACGCAGTCCGTCATATTTTGATTCGAGCGCCCGCCATACAATATCGTCTTCGGCGTAGACACTGCAACAATATGAGGGATTCTATTGCCAACTAACACTCGCTACGAGTGCCGTGTTGAATGTGGAATGCATCATTCCACATAAGATTCGTTGTAATGGGTATCGAGAAACAAGGCGACTTGAATCCATTGGCAAGTGAAGAATAACACAACCTAATGTCCTAAAATTCTACTTACAAAAAGTCGAAGAATGTACGCGTAACTGGAGAGAAGTGAAATAATTTATGAATCTAAACAACCGGAATGTATTTATTCTAGTGGCTTGCCCGACTGTTCAGCACCCGCAGCAGCGCGGCGTACTGCCCTACCCTTTTGTCCCGATAAAACAGGATGGCCCCTAAAATGGTCGTCAATTGTTGACATCTAGGTATCAGGATCGATCATACCTTTGTCTTCCACAAATTGGCATCTGTTATAGTTCTCCCAAAGAGCCTCAAAACATGGCTTCTCCGAGGATACGTAATGGTCACCGAGGAAAGCTTTCAGGTGTTCTGTAGCCTCCTCTCCGTTATCTGGATCACATATCAGCAAATAAGTAGGAGAGCCTGAACAATTAACATACACCATGGAAGCTTAGGGAAGAACTAGAGACAAATTAACCATGAGGCCGACAAGGTAATGGAACACACATACGTGATGGATAACATGGAAATGAGCCACATCATGAAGGAAGAAGCGACCTTGCCAGCCGAGAACTGGTCTGTCAACTGTCGCTGCGGCGCCCTCTGATGATTCCAGACACCTTCTCGGTAATGCGGAAGGATGGGATCGGTATGGTGCAAGTATGTGATCATGATGACTGTTCATGGATCATATGAGTATCATCTGTGTAATGTGGACAAGATCAAACTCACACCAGTGGGTAACGCAGAGCCATGGAATGCCATAGTACTTGACGACTGATGCAGTACCAAAGACGTCGCACGCTAACTTGATACAGGCGATGACCGACAGGATGCCAATGTTGGACATGATCACAGCATTTCGCTGCCCCTTGGTGAAGAGGATCGACGAAGCTGCCAAGATCGTTAGCGAAGCTCAATCAAAAGTCCGGTCTGACACCTACGATCAAAATGGTTCGTTCCTTTGGGATAGCTCGGCTGTCCGGAAACATTAAAGACTGGGCAAAGTCCGTCAGAAATACAAAGATTCGGAAGCAACTACTGTGCTTACGGAGATATGCTGGGAACGCTAAGAGCTGCTGGCGAACTAGCATGTAGAGCGTGTAAATCGGAGTGTCTCCCAAGAGCTCGTCGTAGTCGAGTTCGGTTGCATGGTGGGCCTCCGGCAAGTTAAGATCGCTTCGGGTCTTGGGTACGTATACTTCGTCTCTCTCCATTGAAGCATGGTTGCAGTGGTGTCGGTGATGGGAGATCTTCCAGCTGAAGTATGGTGTAAACAGGATTGAATGGATCACCTTCATCAACCAAAAGTCAGTCAGAGATGGACAGACGAGATCACCAAGACTTACGAATCCGATGGAATCATTCAGCGTTCTACTCTCGGAGAAAGCGCCATGTCCACACTGCAGGTGTACGTATCAACGATCCATCTGTGGCGCCAGGTATCAAGTTACAGACCTCATGCCCAATAACCCATAGACCCGTGAAAATAAGACCTTGGAACCACCAACTACGGTGCACATGGTCGTTAGAACACGTTGGGATCTTGCAGAGCGTGGATTATTACTTACTAAACTAGCCAAGCCGACCATCTGAACGTCTCTGCGAAGACTGGACCACACAGACTGCGAACGGCGGAACTTCTGAAGTAGGGGTCGATGCGCAATGCAAAGGACCACGCCGTCCAGGCAAGCAAAATATCCCTGATGAGGTAGACTATAGCCCGGCCAGCATCTCTCTTGAACAGATGAGCTGGGATCGCATTTTTAATCTCTTTCAGGGTCCTTATGCAAGCAGTGAGCTAAGGGATCGTCCAGGGTGTTATTTTTCGCGTACCAAGGCAGGGGGGTGAACTCAGGGAGCTCATTTTCGTCGTATCTCTTTCTTGTGGCATTAGAATCTTCTGGCCGAGTGATAGTGGAAGAGAGGGAGGCCATGTCGGAGGACGGTCGAGCAAGGGGCGGGGTAGATAATTTAAGCACTCCGTTTTATACACCAGAAGCTAACTATGCGGTGCATTCTTAAGCCCAGTCGAAGACCAGCCATTGGAGCACATAGTCCATCAACGAAATATGGGTCAAGGAGTGATAGCCTCCATAATCTTCCGAAAGGTAATATCTTGATTGATCCTAGCTCGTGCAACCCAGACCTTTCTGGTAAAACGTTTACCGGACACGATGCCATCGCAGGTGCATGTCATGGTCTTGGTCTGCGGAAAAGTTGGATGAGGATCACGTGTGTGACCTCCGTTCCATGTTCCATCATGATGCGGACATGCATGCTTTGCTCGGACTCCTGGGTGTTGGTCACATTTTTCCCGATAATCCCAGAAAAACACTGTCATCAGTATCGGGGCCTTTTCTCTTTAGAAAGATCTACCCTAGCCGATAAAAGTGACCATATTTTCCCAGAAGCTCATGCGGCAGCGGAATATCCCTGCCTCTCGTATCTGTGCAGGACCAGACTCGTCCGATTAGTCGCATTCGATGATTGGATTTCTTGTATCAAAAATCTATCCACCGCAGTTCATCCGTCAGACACGAGACAGATTTTTGTGTTCAGTGTGGCAAGACCTACCCAGGTCAAGAATGTGACCGAGAATTGGCAGATCACACTCAGCGTACTCCTCATCGGAGGGTATCCCATTGCGGTGATCATCGGAGCGCAGGGGTGGGTTCACTTGTGATACTTTGGCACGGAAGGAAACCGAACCGGCTTGTATCATCTATTCATAAATTCAACACGTCATATCGGACACTCACTAAACGTCTGATTGTTTTATCTCACAATGTTGAACCCCTGCTAATCCTGCTAATAACCCTCCAGGCCGCCATCAGCAATCTTTTATGCCATGCATGCGCCATCAAGAAGGAAGCAATAGTATAGGCCTGGTGGCGACGCCAATCACTCTGGAAGCATGGTATGAGTGGATACCATCTCAGAATGTAGGCGAACTGGTTAGTTGGCTATGGTCGGTACATCTGAGAAGGGGGACCTGAAGGGGCTTGGAGATATTCACTTGAAGCGAGATTTCATCGCGGCCACGCGAGCGGCGAAACTTTGAACGCCTGTGAGAGTTTGCTGTTGCACAAGTTCAATAACTTCCCACCTCCGAGTCAGACTGAATACTGCCGAGCAGCATGGTTAGGAACCGATGGGCCAACCTGAGCTAACATCTCTTCAACACGCAAGGCCATTTTTTCAAATTCAGGAGGTTTGGTGGGATAATCTTACGCCGACGAAGAACAATGGAAAATAACGCGAGGTGCTGAGGTTTGTGAATTGTATGACAGTAATCTACCGAAAAGACCGTTCATACCCTCTCCTTGAGCACAACGTTCAACTCCCCACGTGTGCTCACGAAATAATCCCCAAGCTCCCGCTGCCACCTGGTCAAACCATTTGTGCCCACGTTCTGTACTTCGTTCTCATAACCGGGAGCGAACGAGACCTCAAATCGCCGAATGATTGCTGCAGCCACCATCATCATTTCCCGCCTAGCCAAAGCGCGTCCAACGCAGTTAGCAGAGCCATACGAGAATGGGATGAACGCGTTCGTGTTGTGGACCAAGGGTTCTCCTTTCAACTCTGGCGCATCTGATTGAAACGCAACCCTAGTTAGCGATCGGCAGACTTGACATTTAATGCTTAAAAGCCTACCTGAGCTCGTCGGTAACCACCTCTCAGGGACGAAGTCGTCTGTCTTTGGAGAGAAATACGCCGGATTCCGGTGAATAGAGTAAGGTGGAACATAGATCTGCGTTCCCTCAGGTATGTATCTATTAGGACACAGCAATTAATCAAGGGAGGATTATGATCAGCGACGATGATCAATAGCAATGAGAATCGACAGCTTACCGCCCTCCTAGCATTCTGCCTCCACTGCCACAAGGAACCTCTCTGGGACCACTAGTCGGGGAAGGGGGAAGCAGCCTCAATGTCTCATTACTACACCGAGGTTGGTTCATCAGTGCACATCTAGACTTGATGTAGAGGAAAGGCTTACAGGCAGGCAGTGAGGTAGACCAACTTTCCATGCCGACTAGAGTCCAAGGCAACCGCATCATCTTCATCCTTCGGGTAGACGGCGTCGATCTCGGCTTGCAGCTTCTTGTACTTCTCGGGGTGCGCGAGAAGGAGATAGAAGAAGGACGAGATGCCAGTAGCTGTTGTATCTGAGCCGGCAATCATGGCAAGCAAACCATCTGCGACAACATTTGACATGGGTGGAGGTGTCGCTTCCACTCCGGCTTCGTCTGACTGTAGGCGAGTTGAGATAAGGATGATGACGAAACATCGGTAGTGGACTAACGAGGTGATACCAAAGGTCCTTGACTTGTGCTCCTCGCTTGACTCTGCTTGAGCTAGATTCAATAGCGAATTTGCGGAGGCTCAGAATGTGCTTCGTCAGGAATGGAAGTTTCATGAGGGTTGGCGCAGCCCAAGATATATGACACAACATTGCAAGTGCGCTATAGGCATCATTGTTAGCCTGAGTAAAGGTTAGATCGCACGAAGGTGAGACCTACATAGCGAACTTTTCAAACATTTCCCGAATCCCGGTCCTATCTTCACCGGCTTGCATCAGCTCAAAACCTCCTCCAAAGCTAAGTTGGGAGTCAGACAGCATGTACACGACGCAGGCAGTGAGATGCACATACCATAAGTCACCCATGAAATCCATCGAGAACCAGCTGAACCACAGGGATATGTCGACTTGTCCCTTGCCACCCTTTGCAGCATCCTCTTTGCTAACCTTCAATAGACCTTCGGTCAATCCGATGACCCTCTTTTTCAGTGCAACTTCGTGTTCAGCCAAGCTTTCAGACGTGAATGCACGTTGCCAGAGCCTCCTCCTTTCAGCGTGTTTCTCCCCAGTCAGGGCGAGGAGATTACCAGGAGCACGTGGATCGCGGCGGCCATCATAGTCTACATACAAGGAGATCAGCGTGAGGGCAAGGAATACAAGACATATGGCAAACATACATCGGCCCTTCTCCAAACCACCCTGACCGAGAACTGCAAGCCCAACATCAATGTCCGCTACTGATAACTCATTTGGCCCTGTAGAATTTAGGTTAACATCATGGGAATGCAGAACAAACAGATGACAGACCAACTCGAACGATAGGACCGTACTTATCGTGCAACTCCTTGTTGTTGACGCAGTACTTTCCAGTACTTTGCACGTATATACTCCAGAGTTGGGTAACCTGTTCAGATCGTTAGAGTCGAATAAGCGCAGGAAGTTTACAAGTATCGTACCTTATTCGCGCTGGGGCCTGGAAAGCTTGCCAAAGGATGAAGAGGTGACAGGCGATATGCAACTATGGAACCACAAAGCGCAAGATGGAAAGTTGCGTAGGCTTTCAAGACCGTTTCCAGGCCGATGGACCCCAGAGAGGTCGAGAGCAGCAGCACAACTGCTGGTTCCAGGAAAACAACAGCACCCAGCAGAGCAGGGCTTTTGGCTCGAAGTGTCGGTAGAGCAAGTGGGTAGCCTGTGGAGATTGGACTGTCATTTCTCGAGATCAAGAAGTAGGAATGTTCCTTGTACTTACCACTCCTGCGCCGAGGAAATGCCAGAGGCCAGTCGAGGATGATGTCGACGACATGGCTCGAGGTTAAACGTGGTCCTTCATGACGGAAGGAGTAACCATGCTTTTAAGGCGATGTTTTCGAGATCGTTGATGGAGCTGCCTTTCCCATCTGCCACACTCGGGAATCAAGGAGCCGAACTTGTGTGGGCAACAAGCACACAGTAATGGGTGGCGGAGAAGCTTATGTGCTAACCCTCTTTCCAGAGCTTTCCAATAACATTAAGCTCATTGGCGTTTTTGTAAAGACCGAACATCAGAGTTCGCGTTTTGTCGGCAGTTGCATGACCATGCTCGGTTTTGGCCCCGGTTGAACCTGATACGAGAGGAAATTTCAGAAAATAGCCAAAGCTTCAACACATGAAGCTCACATGAGTTACCGCATTTTAAGGCTGAATAAATATTTCCAGAAGCTTGTCGTTGCAAATTACAAGTGATGAGAGGTAATCCATGCCCAATTTTGAGTTCAAGCTCAAGCCTCGGATGATTCGGGAACTTCCTCCGAGATGGCACGTGGCTTTTTCTATTTGTGTATGTCTTAATCTGAGGCTCCTGGTCCTGCGATCTTCCATCGCCAAGTTTCGAAACAACGCAACAGTGGTCAACTCTGAACCACATCGTCGTTTCCAGGCATCTTGAAGCAATCATTGATTAGGACAATATGGAGCTTGTTTTGCTCGTTACTCAGGCTGCACGGTGCGCTGATACGGCGGCAAGGTGAAAGATCGGTTGTTAGCAGTTGCTACCAAGACGCTACCCGCGGGGCTTTCAATTTCACTGGTCCTCGAAGCCTCGGCACTATGTTGCAGTGTGGTTGAACGAGATTCTCTCCAGCGGAAGAGGAAATATCATGATCTTCTTAAGCGCCACCCCCGGGTACAGTTGCCGGTATAAGATTATCCGACTCCTGGTCTGGGAAGCAACCTCATCTTGACCCAGCCGCCCTAATCGTTCCTATCAACCACCATGTCCACCAAGTTGCCCACCTTCGACGAGCTACCTAACTTCAAGAACCGCACTGGCTGTGCTTGGGGTGTCTGGCCCGACGACGATGAACTTGGAACCGTCAACTTGCTCACTGAGGAGCTCGTCGCTCAGACCGCAAAGGAGGAGATCCGGTAGGTTTTTCATCATCCCAGTCGTGGCTAATCGTGCTTATCAACTCCTTTAGTACTGGAAAGGCCTTCTCATTGAACTGGCCCGCCAACTTCCCCGAGCATGTGAGTGGGCCTTGTTGCCTCTATTCAAGATCAAGTCCCTGACTTTGCCGTCACCAGCCCATGTTCCACCGCAAGACACCTGAAGTCTCACAGAAGGTTAAGATTGAAGGTCTTCTTACTCTCCGTGATGACGATCTCCATGTGGTAAGACGATTTGCTGCTGGTCGTATCTAGGTCTCCTCACCATCACCCCAGAACACTCAATCTGGAACCCAATGGGATGGAATGCGTCACTTTGGTCTCCTCGAGCATGGTGTCTACTACAAAGGGTATTGAATTTGTCATCATACCGCCTAAGCGCTCAGCTAACATCGTTCGTCTCTAGCATTCCCGCCGACTCTCTCCCTCTCGGGAGGCACGCTATGCCCGACCCCAACAATATCGACCCCAGCCTTACCAAGCTCGGTATCCAAAGTATGTCTTCCAGCTAGAGTTTCCGTTCATAATCTTACCTATCGAATAGATTGGGCCAAGCATGGAATTGTCGGCCGTGGGGTCCTCCTCGATCTTGTATCCTACTACGAGGCCAAGGAAGGCAAACTTCCCTATGATCCCTTCACCTCGCACGCCATCAGCGCAGAGGAACTCAAGAAGGTTGCAGAGTACCAAGGCA
The DNA here is from genome assembly GCA_944990035.1 of Clitopilus passeckerianus. Lineage (NCBI taxonomy): Eukaryota > Fungi > Basidiomycota > Agaricomycetes > Agaricales > Entolomataceae > Clitopilus > Clitopilus passeckerianus. The sequence goes on from CALYLX010000096.1 coordinate 20,009, forward strand.
CCACTTTCAAGACTGGTGATATCCTCTTGTTGAGGGTTGGCTTCATCAAGAGGTACATGCAGCAAACGACTGCCGAGGAAAGACAGGCTCTTGGGTCAAAGGACGAGACCTTGTAAGTTCGCTGAACCTGGTTTCTGTTGCCCTTGTTAATCATTCCGCGCAGCGCTGGTATTGAACGTAGTGAAGACATGAAGAGATTCCTCTGGTATGTTTCTCGCCTCTCGAGTTGCCAGCCCAAACTGAAATAGGTCCTTGCTAGGGACAACCACTTCGCCGCTATTGGCTCTGACCAACCCGCTCTGGAATGTTGGCCGAGCCCAGATCCCTTCGGCCAACCATACATGCACGAGGTAAGCCGTCGGTCCTGGCCTACGCTTTGCTCCAGACCTGACTGTGTGTTGGTAGACTCTTCTCGGCTTATGGGGTATGCCCATTGGTGAATTCTTCGATCTCGAGGAGCTTTCTAAACATTGTGCCGAGACTAAGAGATATACTTTCTATTTCTCCTCTTGGCCCCTTCCGATGTACGTTCCAATTAGCGTTGCACAACGTGTGACCGAACCTAATACCCTCGTTTCTCTACAGTATTGGAGGATGTGCCAGCCCCGCAAATGCTGCCGCCACTTTCTAAGCAGAAAAGGAGAAACCTCGTTATCTTTATGTCTAATTAAACTTGGAATACTCTGTCTTATGCAAAATTATTATGGAAATGATTTACCAACTTTTCAGGATAGCGCGAATCGACACAGCATTCCACCTCCGGGTGTCGGCAGGTTACCCTACTCCGCATGAAGGCCGACGAGTACTTACCCCAGGACTAACTCAGGACTGAGTGAGATACGAGGATAGAGCGAGCATCTCACTTCAAATTTACCAAAAACGGAGATGTAGCAGACCGCAGCTGCGAGTATGAACCCCTTTTCAGCTGAAGTCCAGGTTGTGCACGCGAGGTCAATATGACAAACGTTTGTTGGAAAGTCTAAAGAGCTTCTTCGAAAGCTGCACACTATCCCGACCTTTGGTTCTCGGTCGTGAAGTAGAGATATAAAAAGTTATATCAGTTCGTGGGTTCCCATCCTAGATGGTAGCTCCCACGACACTTGATGACACAAGAATTGGTCTCCAGGTAATTTTATCCTTCATGGGCCGACTACACTGAGAAAAAATGACAACGAAGTCAGCTGATCCGACGGCATGGCAGGAGAAGCTTAAAGTTAAAGACCCTAGTATTTATCAGAGCCGAAGGATGAATCTGAGGGTCCTGTGACCCAAGTCTACAGAACTCTAACTTCCTCGAATGTATTGAAAGGACTTCGCGACCTTGCGCGTACATTTATGATTTGCCCTGACGACCTACGATATTTTCCATCCGTGCGATCCAGAGTTGAATCGTTCACAGCCAGCAAATTCTATCATGTCCACACCGCCCAAAAGCAGTTACATACTCAACGGCTTTTATGGGCTCTGTTCGAGCTGTTCAGAGAGAAATAACCTGGCTGCAGAGCAAGAATACCTCCAGAGAGTGGAGAAGTTCAGCTTCGGTCGAGGTGTTATTGAAGGCGTTGCTACCTCTTCCGGGATTGGCGGCTGCATTCAGGATATTAGGCGAGATAACCTTGACTATGAGAGCTCATCCTGGTGGGAGTGCCGACTCGGAGGCAGGTACAGGACAGGTACACGCCCAGAGAAAATCTAATCAGCATAGATTATGGTTCCGGCGGTTGCGCTCTTTATCCACCCGTACCGGTAGAAAAGCGTGGGACTTGGCTGGACTCAGATGGGCTTCTCAGCGTAATAGTAGTAAGTAACGCCTTTGCCTAATTATTCTACGAGCTTAAGAGGTCGTGGCCCCGAAAGCGGGATGGCGCACCAACGCGTCAGTCACGGGACTCACGTGATTACGCAAATACCAAACGGAGATCTTGCCGGTTCGGCACTGACTGAGGACAGCTCGCCTAAAGCAACAGATCTAAAACCATCGTCAATGTCCAGCAGTACCTCAGTACTCAGGTCCTACAGCAATTACTGTCATTTCTCTCTGTCATAACATCAGAGAATGCTTCTCTGGAGTCGAGAACACCGGGTTTGACCTCACATATGCTCACTTCCTTTTGAGTGGCTCGGATAAACAACCCCTACCTACTTTCGTAACCCTGCCGAGCGGCTCAAAGCAAGCTTCAGAAAACCGCCATATGGCTGATTATCCCACACCTGCCTTGGTAAAAGAGTAATTCAATGGACCTACAAGACATTGGGCCCATTTGCTTCCGCGCGTGAACCCTTTGAGGCGCAAGGTCATTCAACTCTTGAAGGCCCTTTTGGTCCTAGACTACAACGGAGATGGCTTACGCCACAGTGTCTAAGGACGTGCTTCTGAATTCAGTACCCATTGGTTGGCACCAAAGTACCTAATTCTACTAATCGTCTTCCACCGCCACCTTTGACTGAGCGCCCACTGCTCGAACAGGAACAAACAGCTGATGTTAGTTATACGATGCTTGTCCGGACTCCGACTAGGACTGTGAGTCCAGTCCGGCGCCACTCGATAGGGACAAGATACACGTTTCGAGGACGCTTCCGAAAACATGTTTAGGCGGAGGATGGGAAAGAATATGGACCTACATCCGGCGGCAGGTCGGGACGCCAACGAGTTTAGAGAGTGTCACCTTGGTTATGTCTCTTCGCCGCAGGCTGGACTTCAATGGAAATTCTGGAATCCTCGATTCCGTCGGCCCAAATAACCGACGACGCAGCGACGTCGACTAAGCCTTCACTCCGCGTAATGTGTTCCAGTTATCGGGTCAGCTCATGACATTCGGAATCTGATGGCTACGATATTTTTGGGAGAGGAGTCTAGTTTCTCAGCGAGATTATGTGACTAGAAGTGCCCGCTATTGTGATTCCCATGAAAATGAATGGAACCGAATGCTGTGCATCGTCTTTTACTCGACGACAATGATCTTCGTGATCTAGAGCAGTGTATTTCGCATGTTCAAAGCATTGGGAAGCAATGGGATGTAATCTCAACGGTTCTTGGGGCTTACGGACATCTGCTGGAGCCAGTAGACTTTGTAGGGTCTCTTGCCTCGTGCTGATAAGTAATCTTACCTGGGTGTCAAGAAAAAGCCGCAGAAGTGTGGGCCGATCAGGAAGTCTCCCTTTTGACTGACCGTGGCAGGCTACTAGACCATCGACCTCCGGTATTGTGTTGCGTGACACACGACTACACCTGTCAGAGAAGCCTGTCAAATATCTTCACCGTGATAGCAGTCGGTACACGAGCAAACGCACTCCGAGCCCAAAATTTGTGCAACATGATGGATACGGAAAGACGGACATCTCAACGGGGTGCTCACCTAAACCTATCAGAAGGTAAAAATATGTTTGTATCCAGGTTGTGAGAGGACCACTGACCTGTGGTACTCATCCTCAATACATACGGGTTTAGGACTGAAGCCATAATTATCTCCATCAGGAGCACTTTGAAGCTTAATTATGCCTTGAAACCGACGTGACTGAGATGGGGGTTCAGAAATCACTCTAATTCTGTATTCAATCTTCTATTGAAATTCGGACCTGCATAATCTCAATCGAATCCACGCGCCTCCTGCTATGCACGGCTTATGACTGCATATTGGAAGTGAAGCCCGAAGGATGCAGATCTTCAACACGTGCTGATCGAATTCTGTGGCGCAACGTTTCTGTGTCCGCTAGGTTGCATAGAAGAGAATATACGGCTGCCTTTCTGCAATGTAGTGGTAAAAGATACGGGTCTTGAGAGAACCTAAATTTACGATGTAATTTTTCCGATATTTTGGCTCACCTTGAATTTCTGTATGTTAAGTGTTGCAAATAAAATTGCCAGGAGCGACCGGATCGCTCAGGTTCACGTATCACATATTTCAGAAATCAGAAGCAGGTCGGCTGTGAGGAAGCAGGGCGATATGTTTCTGATGACTGCGATCAGCGATTACTACCGGGCAGCGTGGGGTGACATGAGTTTATTGCGAGGAGAATATGAAAGACAAATATGGCTACATGTTTGTACCAAGCTAGGGATTGTTATCGATGGTAGGTGGGATGGGAGCCTCGTGTAAGACGCACAGAGGCCTTGAAGTATACGGTGAAGTGGAGCAAATCACATAGGGTCCAGCCTCTATTGAAGGCCCGGCGTGAATACCGCTCGTCCAGAAGTTGTTGAACCAACGTGCTGACGCAGAGGGCGGGCCCCACTTCTTAGCCAAATTCACCTAGACTTGTCGAGATACTCATCGATAGTGCAGGACATCTCCTGGCCGACCCCAATGGCCGAGCACTTTCCAACGGCAGGGGCACAAATTCAGGCAACAAATCATGAGGTGGGAACGACCTACGTTCACATTTATGAACCTCCGTTGTCGGATCCTTGGAGATGTGGGGGAAGGGCCAATAGCAAGGAGTCCGAGTCGGAATGTTATTTGCGCCTGTGGACAATCGCTCAATCAGCAAATCACAAACAAACGGGACTCCCGAGCCGTGAGTGGGCCCAAGCTAAGCCAGATGACCTCAGTTTCAGCCGCAATAGGCCGTCTATATGATAGGAATTGATCAGATAGACTCTCACCAGGTGGAAGTGCAAGAGAGGAGTGAATTTACTGGGCGGCCGCCGCATATCAGAGAAGTACCGTCGGTATGATCTTATTCTCTAGGCGGGCAATCCCGCAGCTATTTGCTTCTACTCTTCACTGGAACCCGCAATGGCTTCAAACACAAGACATCGGAGAAGGATCGATCGAAAGGATCATCGAAAAAGAGGGCTGATCATCGTCATACAACGCTCATAGCCTCATGTAAAGTGATTCCGTGATTCTTTCGCAAAACCCCTTCGGAAGTTGACGAAAGCCACAGGATGTATTTGAAAGAACGTTCAGAAATACCCACACAGAAAGCTTGGCCAAGGAGATGTCTGTCAGACGGCGTTCATAGAAATAGAATCCGATAGGATTTCGGATGTTTGTTGCCTATGGAAAGGCATCGCGTAAGAATAGTCCGGCGGCATAGGAGTTTTTTGCAGCAACAGCCGAATATCATACCATCGGTAAGGTTGACAAACAGCCGCCTGAGACGAGGTAAAATCAGAAGGTTAAGCCAATGCGCTGTCCAAAGGGACCGTTGTAAAGGCAGATCACTGCGAGAGACGGTTTAATTATCCAAGCGGGGCAGGGGTTCTGTTCCTAGCGTGGGGAGCTCACTGTGAACACGTGGAGGCCCACTATCATCGGTAAAGCCGTTTGAGAAGCACAGGACAAAGGAAGGGAGGGTGTGTCGCCATATAGTCGAACACCGGATACGCGAGGACAGTTATGTCCCGACTCGGCGAGATGGAAATGGTAATCCATCAAGAACGTTTTTTTGACTCTTTCGCTTTATATAGACGGATGGAACCGAATGGTAGATCGTCTACCAGGCCCCCAAGCTATGTCACTACTGCTCCAGGCGTTACTGTCGAAGAATATGGATTTATGGCACATTGCTGTTGGTGGTGTGGTGAGCAGGAACAGAGACCTGACATGGCTGGCTGACTTACGGCTTGCTTACATAGATCACCCATTTATTCTACCGCAAGTTCGAGCCGAGAAGTCCCTTACTCTGCTTCGCTGTGCTATTCTTCGCGCCCGTTGCCCTTTGCTGTTATCAACGTCGATAACACATTTCAGCTTCAAATCCTTGGTCAAAGCACATGCCTTGTACCTCTTGTCGCTCAGCTCCTCAATCGTTCTATACCGATTGTCGCCATTCCACCCTTTGGCTGGATTCCCAGGACCAACAATCAACAAGGTACGAAACAGCTGCAGCTTGGAGGCCGTTATTCTGAGCTGAGATTCGTGCAGGTAACCCAACTATGGAATGTTTGGGTTCAAAGCACAGGAAAGCAATACCTGGCGCTTAAACAGATGCACGACAAATATGGGCCAATCGTTCGTATTGGTACTTCTTATCTCCTTCGAAAATCCTTCACTGAGCTGATAGTTGTCATCCCAGGGCCCAACGAGCTATCTATTATCGAGGTTGAAGCTGGCCTTTCAATCCTTGGTCAAAATGGCCTCATCAAAGGACGGTGTACGTGGTCCACTTCCGAGATGCCCCGTTCCGCTCATTCATGCTTTCTCTAGACTATGACGCCCGTCGAGATCCGAACGCTCCGGGGAACTTATTCGCTCTAATCGGTCACAAGCATGTTGAACGTCGTCGCCTCTGGCAAAGGGCGTTCACTTCGGACAGCCTAGCAGAGCTGGAGATCCCCCTGAAGAAGCGGATATGGGGTCTAATGGACGGCGTATCCAAAGTTTCAAGACAAGATATACAGAGCGGAGGCCTCGGGCAGGTCGATCTTTCGGAGTGGTTTAGCTACTTCTCGCTGGATTTCATGGGTGATCTTTGGTGTGTTTACTTTATTCCGAGCAACGGAAATGTGATGCTAACGCTAGCTCGTAGTTTTGGTGGAGGCTTTGAGCTCATGCAAGCCGGTTCCGATATCAATGGGGTCCGAGACATGTTTGCGCGTTTTTCGATGTAAATCAATCTCTAACTCCCTTGCCTGGGTCCAATCGCTGATCAAACGTTCTGTCCACCAGAGCGCTATCCATGCTTGCCTATGTACCCTGGGCATCTCCACTATTGATGAAGCTACCGTTCCTCGTCAAACATGTCATCAAGTTCCGAAAGTTCGCAGTGAACGCCAGTTCCAACAGGATCAGGCGGGGCTCATCCGCGAAGGATTTGTGGTATTACCTAGTAAGTTCGCTAGTTCCGGCTCTTATCTTGTGGCTTACAATTGCATTCCGATGTTCCTCCAGGCGGATGAAGCAAACATGGAACCGGTACCGCCGCCAAAATCCGACGTCATCGCAGATGGTGCACTCGCCATGGTCGCAGGTTCCGATAGTGTTGCAGCTGGCCTTTCGTCTCTGTTTTATCTTCTGCTGTCGCATCCGGATAAATATAAATACCTGCAAACCGAGATCGACGCCATCTATCCCAAAGACGAGGATGAAGGCGCCGCAATGGATTCTAGCCGGCATGGGCGCTTGGTTTACTTGAATGCCTGCATGTTCGTACATACACAATTAAGTTCCACCGTGCTTCCAGAGAACTGACACCCTGACTAGTAATGAGGCGCTGCGGCTGTTCCCGCCTACGCTCACAAGTGGCCCAAGAGAGGTAGTTAAAGGAACTGGTGGAAGAGTCATCTCCGGAAGGTATGGTGCTTCTTTCACTTGCTAAATACGAGATTGATAGACCTTTCCATTCCCACAACAACAGATTTATCCCGGAAGGAACGCAGATCTACGTACCTCTCTATTCATTGCACCGGAACCCTGCCTACTTCTCGCCATGCACGGAAGAGTTTGTTCCCGAACGATGGTTACCGACACATTCTGGTTAGTAAACTTTCATCCTTCACCATGGACCTTCTAGCTTACTTTCGCCACCCGCTCACACAGATGGAGAGAGACCCGGAAAACGCGCGTTCGTCCACGATCCGCGAGCTTTCATGCCGTTCTCGTATGGACCTGCAAACTGTGTTGGCCGGGCACTCGCTCGCCGGGAAATGGTGATGGTGGCCATCGCACTACTGCGGAGGTTCGACCTGACATTCGCTCCTGGATATCAAGAGGAGGGAGGTGAAGTGGGTTCGGAGGATCATAGGAAGCTGAGCCGATGGGAGAGGGACCTTTGCGATTATTTTATCAGCACCAAGGGACCTCTCAGAGCCGTTCTGAAGGAAAGGACGTAATCGGCCGACGGAAGCAACGTGCTTGGATTGACTATGATTGCTCGCTTCACCTTGTAATGAAGGTCGATGCTCGAGAGGCCAAGTAACACCTGATGTCGATTTCTGGAGTAGATCTGGAACGATGGAACAGTCCTTGTGGGCTCAGGAGATGCTCTACAGGGTTCCTTTACGACACTTTCTACTCAGTGGCTGACCTTCGTGTTCAGCGCATCATTACACTGTTACTGTATTTTTAGTGGCCAGAAGGAGAAACGTCATGGTTTTCAGGACACATGTGGTCCACTTAATCACGAATACAAGGACTTTCGAGCTGGACCGAGATTCATTTGCTGTAAAACGGTCTGAGGTCCGACACATGGAACCCTCGTTGTTTCTGCTCCAACTACGAAGATAGCTTAGTTCTTCATCGTTTCTGCAATGATAATTGGATTCAGTAGGTTATATCATCTATATGACGTGTTTTTGTCGTATGCTTGCTGGCCCTGGAGAGCTAGAACCCTGCATTGGCATCAAGAAATGGACTAGGCTCCTCGCACATCTCATCTTACACTCATCGCTGATTCCACCGAATTGGCGTACCGTCTGCGTGCCGTTCAAAAGATATGAGAAGTGACCCTTTCACTCAACATTTTAGGATGATCGGGTTTGGTCCGTGGCACCTGTAATATTGATACTTGGGGCAACTTTACTTGACTTGGCACAATCTAAACTCGTTCAGCCCTCTGCGCAGTTCTTGTGGTTGCTTCAAACCTGAAAGCCCGATATACAGCAGCGAGCGGTGCGGACTACCAACCTTGCTTCCTGATATGTTGTTGTTCTTCCGGTGCCACCAAATGTGCAGACGTTGAAGCGCGCCACAAATGCGCGTTCGACAGTCGGTATGAATGAATTTTCGTACCTCATGAAGTTCGCGACCCGTGTTCCTGTGATACGATCTTTCAAGTGAAATTCGCCTGTCATTGGACAGGGTGAATGAAGCGGCACCACTGGAGGGTTACCTATGTCCGTTGTGGTATGTCGGAACCGTCCCCGAGGCTCTTTGTCAGCCAACAAAGGCGGTACATTGAATAGCTTCTAACGATCCAGCACCTGAGCCATTCGGCGCCTAACGATTGAACAGATAACGGCAATGTAGAACGGACGACACTACAGCGGTCAGGCCTCCTCGGAACTCTCGTATCTGCGCTCAATCTTTTCGTTCTTGTGGATTCCGACCCTAATAACCGTGGGCTCAAGTTCAATCCGGAGCAATTTCAAGACCAACTGCCCATGCCTGAGCCTTCAGATGAAGACGCTGCCAGATCATTAATGCATATCTGTTGACCGATAGGGTCTTATCTCGGAACAGGCCGCCAATATAGGCGAATAGGTAGTATACCGACGACCCAAAGTGGATTGGTGGTGGACTTTGGAATATCCAAGTTTTCCTTTAGGGAGGTGAAGGGCCAAAGGCGCAGACCCCAGCGTTCGCTAGGCGGCCCAGGCCGGGTCCGCGGCGCGGCTAAACCTTATTTGGAATGCACGTGACTCAAGATTGCGATTGGGCGAAGTCAAGACAGCTGGCCTGCTGAACGTCCACCAAAACTGGGATTGATCTAAGCTGAATGCGAACTGTCTGGCCGACGCCATCTTGCTGGGCAAATGGAAGCTGTGCATATTTCTCCCTGACGTGCTTTGATCTCCACGATCTCAATCCATGGCCCTAGGCAGGCCTGAGGATTTCCATGCCTCCGAAGACACAAACCCTTTCGGGTGTCTTATAAAACGCCAGATAGAACTCAATTTATCCTGTCACCCTTGAATCCGAATCCTCTGGATCTTGTCCGCTGTCTCTTGCTACCGCTATGCTAAAGTCACAAGTCAAATGCAAACCTTACGAGGAATCGCAATTACCTGAGTTTACTCCTATTCCATGGTAGGCACTTTATCCTTCACCGGAAGGTCGACCTTGTGCTAAATCTACGCAGGAGTCTGAAAGAGATCAGAGAGGCCATTCCTTCTCGTCTCTTCAAGCGCGACACTAGGCGTTCGGTGACATACCTCATCCGCGACCTGGCTTTAGCTGCTACTGCATGGTCACTTGCGATGCGCATTGACCCCTTCTTTGGGGCAGCATCGACAAAGGCGGCTTTCACCCCCATTGGCGCCCTATGCCTGAGGTGGGGAGCATGGCTGACGTAGTAAGACTTCCTCCCCAATTGGGCTTCGCATTTGTGTGCTAACTGGTTCATTCCAGCTGGTGGTTCCAAGGCCTAATCTTCACCGGACTTTGGGTTATTGGACATGAGGTCTGTTCGACGACATGGTACTTTTGACTGCGCGTTGACGTTACTACCACAGTGCGGTCATGGTGCATTCTCAGAGCACAAGCCGTTGAACGACTCGATTGGCTACGTAAGTGTCGGTGTTGCTGTAGATGGATCTGGACGACGGCGCTGACGGTCTTGTAGGTCATCCATTCTATTCTATTTACGCCATACTTCAGCTGGAAGATCTCTCATCACCGGCACCATTCCAATCATGCTTCAATGGAAAGAGATGAAGTCTACGTTCCGAAGACGAGGAAAGTCCTCGGGCTCAGGCAACTTGCATCAGAGCTTGATTATGATGAGATCTTCGGCGACACGCCCATCTACACACTCTTCTTGCTGATCCGCCAGCAAGTCCTTGCCTTCCCCGCGTATCTCCGTAAGTGCTGATCTTCACCCTTTCCGGTATTCACCTCTCTGATTTTCTTTTGTTAAAGTCATGAACGTTTCTGGTCAACCAAATTATCCCAAATGGACGAACCATTTTGATCGTGAGTCAGAAACGTTGAATATTGCTCGATTGGCGGACTTAACGCCCATGCAGCCAAGTCAATCCTATTTACACCCGGACAGCGAAATGCAGTCATTATGTCGAATATTGGCATCCTGACTGTTATTGCCTGTATTAAGTATTCATGCGACATCTTTGGGGCTGCAAGTGTAATCAAATACTACGGGATACCGTGGTTGGAAGTCACGCATTGGTGTTCGTACTTTTTCTCGTATTTTTCTGATCGGGCGGTTCGGTTTGCTCATGATCTCTTTCAGTCATCATGATCACGTACCTTCACCATACGGACCCAGTCGCGCCTCACTATCGAGATACCACGTGGAATTACCAGCGTGGGGCTGCAGCGACCATCGACAGGCCAGTTCTAGGCTGGCAAGGGCGCTTTTTCTTACATGACGTCGCCCATTTCCACGTTATTCACCACGTAGGTCATTTCCAGAATATCTGATTGTAACTTGCATACTGATCCACGCGACTTATAGTTCTTCCCAAAATTACCGTTCTGTGAGTCCCGCTACAAAGATCGTCCTGTCCGAAATTTACGCTGATCGTTTTTCTCTCAGACCACGCAGAGGAAGCTACCCATCACTTGAAGCACTTCCTAGGTGACCATTATTTATCTTCGGACAAGCCTGCTTTCAAAGCCCTTTGGGAAAACTACAACAAGTGCCAATTCGTTGAGGATACTGGTTCGTAATTCTCTACTTGGTAGCAACCCCTGTCTGACCCTCGCGATCTTTCTGCAGGTGAAATTCTGTTCTACCGTGACAAACAAGGTCGCGCCGTTCGACGTCCCACGGCTGAATCAATCGGCAGATAAGGCTCCTATGCATCCATTTCACATCCCATCACACGTTTAATCCAATACTGTATATAGAGCATTCGTTCTGTGATCGTGTAACTTGTATCTATTTATCCTTCGAAGCTAAATATATCGAGTAGCTAGCAGCGCGACTTTCGGACTGAGTTTATCGCTCATGATGTAATCAAGGCCTTTTCAGTTTTCTGATCAACAGCGTCAGCGCTTGCCAAGAAACCACCATCATCATCAAGATATCGAACCAGCACATCATATGGGTGAGGGAAGAATCAGGTGCCATCTTGTGGACTCCTGAAGACGAACCAGAATTAATGTTGCATCCATTCGGAGTAACTCCATTCGGGCCAGCCAAAGACCGGCAGTCCGGGAGGGGTATACCTGAGCAAAACCGCATAAGGACAAGTCTGCATGGTTCATACAGCCAAGCGACACAGGGCGAACCGCGACACATGGAGTTGCGGCGATGCCAACTACTTAGGTTGGTGGACCGATCTGCACCAGATGTTTGAAAACTCCGGGTGACAGCCTACATCTGCCGTGCCTTCAGCATATTTGGTATGGCTTGCATTCAAGCGATCCAACTCCAAAGATATGGCTCGGTCATATGCCTTGCGGTGATACAATGATTGGCAGCATGCCTTGCACATATAACGGTGTTAGCAGATCCGCCTCTGCAGCTGCAGTTTAGCTCCTCCTCACCGTCGGTCATGCTCTCGTCTCTCTTCCAAGATGGTCCCGAATATCAGAAGAGGCTGAAGACGCCCTTCAAAGCACCACAGGTAATACATTCCTCCTCTCCAGAGTGAAAATCGTTGACCATGCTTGCCAGGTTACTCTTGCTGAGCTACATGCAGCGATACCAAAAGAACTGTGGAAGAAGTCAACCGCCAAGTCCCTCACCTATGTCATTCGCGATATCGTCTTTGCCGTCGCCGTCTACAAGGCAGGATCGCATATCGACACCTTCGTCCCGTACTGGGCGGAGCTGTACGATTGGCCACCTTTGGCGACGGCCGCCGTAAGATGGACTCTATGGAGTGCTTATTGGTTCCTTCAATCGGTGGTCTTGGCTGGATGGTGGACTATTGGTACGTATCGTACTTCACACTATGTGCTGCCCCAGATCTAATCTAAATAACCCCAGGCCATGAAGCAGGTCACTCCAGCCTGTCACCTCGTCCATGGGTAAATCATATCATAGGATATTCATTTCATACAGTAAGGACCTCTTCATCGCCAAGTCTAGCCCATGTGTCGCTCACGCGGATACTCCTCGGCCTAGTTTTTGCTAGTTCCTTACTTCAACTGGAGATCGACCCACCAAGCGTAAGTGATTTATAACATCTTCCGAGTGCAGAAAGTTTCTGATGGACGACCCTAGCCATCATGTTCGTTTGATAAACTTTTACAACCTGCTGATACTCATCACTCGAGCAGAAAGCCACCAACTCCATCGAACGCGACGTGAACTACGTTCCTCGCACCCGTACCCACTACAACCTTCCACCCGAAAAAGTGGCCCAGATCACCGATTATCATGAGATTTTCGAGGAAACACCTCTTTACACCTTGGGCCGCATGCTGATGATGCAGCTCATCGGATGGCAATTCTACCTCTGCACCGATGCTCTCGGAAACCCTAAGTTCGTTTAAGTTCCTTCCTGTCTTGTATGGTCTTGCTGACCTTGAACTTCTCCCAGGTATCCTGAAGGCACAAACGTCAGTTTCGTAGTCTTTCCTCACATTCAATATTGACGTCATCTGCATTTTTCAGGTCATTTTACCTTCGTCACCCCTGTTTAAGCCAGAGGAACGTCGAGGAATCATCGCTTCCAACATAGGTGTATCGGCCATGGCTACCGTCCTCTACTTCTATACGAAGCAAGTCGGGTTCGCGAACTTCCTCAAGCTCTACTTCATCCCATATCTGGTGCGTAAATACACTCGTACCGAATGCTGTGTCTAACGAAGTTCTTTAGTTCACCCATCACTGTAAGCGCAATTAGAGAGTCCTTCAGATCCGACGCTCACATTCTTTGTTCGCATGAAGGGATTGTCATGCTTACTTTCTTGCATCACTCGGACCCGACTTTGCCGCATTACCGTAGTAAATCATGGACTTTCCTCCGCGGTGCAGTTGCGACCTGCGATCGACCTCTTCTCGGATTCCTCGGTGAGCATATCTGTGATAGAAGACCTACAGCTCGCTGATGCCAGACCAAAGGCCGCTTCTTACTTCACAATATCAGGTTCGATCTTCTTTACACTCGCCCGTCCTTTCTGTTCATCTTTTCGTAGCCATGACCATGTTGCACATCACCTGTGTACGTTGTTTTTCCTCTTTGTTCGAAGCTCGGTCTAATCAAATGTTCATAGTTTCCACCATCCCCTTCTGTAAAGCTTCCCAGTCATTCCCAGCGATCTCACCACTGACATCTTCTCAGATAACCAACCTATTGTAACTGAGCATATCAAACGCATACTCGGCGACGACTACAATTACGATTCAACAGTAAGATCTGAAGCTAACTCCTCTCGATTCCTTTATTGACGTCTTCTTGGCATCAGAACACGTTCAAGGCGCTCTACAGATCTTTCTCCAACTGCTGCTTCATAGAAGATGATGGGGAGATTGAGTTCTTTAAGAATAAGGATGGTGTTGCTCTACGCAAAGTTTCCGAATCGGAGGTACAGAAGGAGGATTGAAGGAATCTAGACCATCTTTGCCAGCAAGGCTTGTTCATACCACACAATTGTAGATAGCCAGTATTTATTATCGCAATTTGTATCATAGGGCATGTGAATAAACCCACTATCTATGCTCCTTTATTCATGACGGCCCGAGTGAGGACTAGTGAGGTGGTGAACCATCGAGTGGTCTGTTCTTTTTGCAGGCCAGGCCGTCCCATTACGTAATGGGCCGATTCCGTCAGAACACAACTCACTACAAGCGTCGATTTTTGGAACCTTGAACAATCCAGAACTGCTCCACAGCGAACAGTCTGGTCAGGAGTTGAATTCGTCTGGCTCCTACGGACCAGAGTTACTTCCCTCCTCACCCGATGATCACTCTGGGAGGCAAGCACCCCACTACATTCTCCCTGCACTCGGAACCTTTGCGACCCCGCAGTGCGTTTCAAGCTAAAGTATCGGACCGTCCCAAAAGGATCGAGGATACCAGCCGCTTCTTGGCTACTCTCTTTCTGTTCAGTGGTTGAAGCTGCGGAGACTCCACGGGGAAAAGAACTTATCTGATTTTTTGGCTTGGAATAAACGATCCCAGGTCGATCATTTCGCCTCAGGCCTTAGGGGACTGGGAAACTTGGCGAAGTCAACATCTTTCCACGCCTAGAAATGTTGCAAGCACATCTGGAAACCATTCGAGCTATGCCTGTGATCGAAACAACTTCTAGCCTCCCCCAGCACATGCAGAAGGCTTCTTTACTGATACTTGTTGCCGATCAAAGTCGAGAAATGAACGCAATTGGGAGCCCGGGATCCAAGGTAGTTGCAGATACTCAACATCAGCAATTTTTACCCATCTCCGATGGAGCAACCATGCGACGGGCCCATTGTCGTGATAGTCTCCAACAGAGTTTCATCGGCTAGTGCGGAGCCAGGCGACATGGCACTTAGAGGGGATATTTCCATGATTGCGGAGAAGGCTCAAGACTAAGCAATATTTGCCATGTGAGGCCATCGGGAGGCCTGAGTGTCGTCCCTTTCCTTCCCTCTAACTAACTTCTCCTCACAACAATGAGCGGATTACCCCCTGGCCTTCCTTCGAATCTTGGAGAGATTGAAGCACCCTTCTTGATAGGTGAGCCTTGACCCTGTCTTGCATAACTGGGTCACCTAACCGAGCACACAAGGGGTTATGGTGTCCTGCGCGTACGTTACTACCCTAACCAGCCGAAGTTCTCAGCTTAGACGACCCTAATTAACCCGATCCTCAGACTCTTTGGCATTACCTGCGCCCAGACGACCTACTACTACCGCACGTATCCTGGTGATCATATTTATAGAAAAGCACTCGTTAGTGAACTTTTCAAAGCTCTTTGTTCATCCATGGTCTCACGGTCTTTCCATAGGTTGCAGGACTCTTGTACGCTGAACCCAATTGTCTTCGTTTACCTTCCACTCAGTGAGGATATAGCGTGTTAGAATTCGTTCATTTAGCGCTTGTCGGAGAGGCAGCGCACTTCCTATATGTGGTTTCAAAGTTACCGGAGAAGCTCCCAGGCATTTTCCTCGTCAGATCGTGAGTGGTCCGTAACCTGACCCTGTTTTCCCTCCATTGATTGCAATATCTAGGACCTTTTCGGTATGTCAACTCAGCGAAATTCTATGAAGATTCTATTTGACCTGGAATCGGCATTCAGGCATCATTCGCTCTGACAGTGAGTATCAGCTTTAGCTCAGCGATGTCTGAATCACCGACTAGCGTTCTCTATAGGTCTTAATCACGTCCTTGGTTCAAGCCTTCTATGCCTGGAGGGTCTGGAGCGTTTCTAGGTCACGCAAGCTACTTGGAACTATCGCGGTAGTCATCATTGTGAGTTATCAGCACTCTCCAACCCCGAATTCGCTCTTAATCCCTCAATCACATCCAGGGTTTCTCATCTTTTGCGCAATTTGGTTCGTTAGCCGTCTAGTGGTTCGCTACGCCTCTAACCAGAGCTATTCTTTCCCTTCTATATAGGACTGGGCATTAGTGCGTTACCTTATATTTACGATGGTTCGATATCTGACTAGAACCTCTTATAGCTGCCGACGCCTTCCTGTAAGCACCTTGCAAAGAGCGGACGAAAGGCTCCTCTAATCAGCCTCTAGTTTCATTCGGCCCGGGCTCACCGAGATTCATGGCCCTAATATTCAGGCAAGTCACATTCTCTTGTATGAAATGAGCATTGCTCACGTTCGGTGCAGGGTCTATACTCAGCGCAACTCGCAATTGCTATGTTCTGTGACATAGCGATAACACTGTCGCTCGTTTTCTTCCTCAACCAGTCGCGCTCCGGGTTCAGGAGTACAGACAACATCATCGACCGCCTGATTATCTATAGGTGGGTTCCAATGCCTGCTCAGCAAAATCCGGACCTAATTTCGTCACGCCAGTGTCAATATCGGTCTTGTTACCAGCGTCATCTCCGTCGTGACTTTCGCTACTGTGAGTTTGGATATTCCGGCTGCGAGTGTTGAGAATACCATCTAATGTGAATTCAGTTCCACGCTCTTTCGGCCACCACGCACTTCACTGGTGAGTTCTAGCGATCGTGTAGCTGATACTGTTCTTAACGTCTTTCCTCCTTCCTAAGCATTCACTGAAATTATCAGCAAATGTGAGCCTCTCAAAGCAATCTCTCAATACGTTACTAATTCTACGCAGTCTACGTCAACTCCCTTCTAGTCACGTACGTCATGTGTTCCCCTTTCAAACCCAGGTTCTGATACTTGCTCCAGATTGAACTCTCGCAAGAATATTCGGGCGGTCTACGACAGTCGGCCCACCGCTGAAACCTATCCTATGGCCAGTGGCACGAACTTTTCCCAAAGTAAGTAGGCTGTTCTGGTCCCGGTTACCGCATTTCTGACAGTCGTACGTGATATTAGCGAAAGTCAACAGGTCCAATGGAGCTGTTGCAAGCGACGTGTACTTTGCATCCATCGACAAGTCTGGGCACCGTTGAGCTTGTAGGGGTATCTTTGTATTTATTACTATCTATCAAAATATATGATACATTGTTAATGCTATATTGGACGTGGGACATGTCTACTACAGGAAGAGTTCGTACTCATCAATAACGCGACAGCCTAGATGGGGACTTCCCTTTTCCTTCAGGAAGCCGTCCTCTGTGTACAACGGAGTCCCTCTGGGATGAAGCTCCAGATCGTCTCCGACGGCACGAAGATACTCCAACACAGGCTTTCGTATCCACCTCTCGACACCACCGAAAGAGTTCTCTTGAGAGAACCAGCCCAGATGTCCACCTTCGTCTGTGACAACCATAGCAACATAGCCATTATCCCCACAATCAGTCGGTATCTCCTGGACAATTGGGTCGTCCGCAGCGTTGATCGCGAGATAGGGGACTTGAATCGTACTCAAGGTATGATGACTAGATGCCCATAGATAATACTTCTCGGTTGTTGGAAAAGGGAACAGAGGTGATTCGCCACCAATCAGCCTCGTGAAGACCTCATCGAAATCGTCCATGGTTGGCCTCTGTAGTCGGAACACGTCCGCCAGGGCTTGGGTAACTGGGGAAGAAGGGAATCTGGCGAAAGACTCGGCGTGTCCCCGGAGGAGGGTTTGAATACTCGTGCCCAGGGATTGTGCGTATATTCGCTTCAGGAAGAAGTCTCGGTTCAGCCTTTCGTTATTGCGAGCGAGATTCCAAGGCTTCGGGTTTATTTGTTTAGATGTTTGTACGGATGAAATTAGAAGGGAACATACACAAGCTAGGGCACAAGCTGCTCGGATTCGACTATTAACACCCTCTTCTGACAGGTATCTTGTAAGGATGTTGGCTCCCATCGAGAAGCCCAATCCCAGAAGTGGTGCAGAAGGCCATAGACTCGAGATATACGTTAATGCTTGTCTGAGGTCATCTGTATGTCCCGCCGTGTAGAATCTAGGGCTCGTTATTAGAGTGTTGCCGCCTATCCGGACAGAGCTGTGAACACACGTGTGGAGTAGATGATCGAAGAAACTCACATCCTCGGGCATTCATTACCACGGCCCGATAGCCGAGACCACCATACATCTTTGATCTACAAGCTTCAACCAGAATGGAATGAATATACGGTTCTTCTGAGCCTAATAACCGTTTATGAGTCTCACGTGTAATTAATGTAATTAGGTAGCCAATTAACTCACCGCCTGAGAGCCCATGAAGGATGACGACGACGGGGGTATCCTGTGATTCCCTCCCAATGTCACTGGGTTCCGCAAAGTCGAGGCCGCTAGAGTCAATAATTATTACTCCAGGCTTCTACAGGTAATCAGTGTGGGACAAGCTCTTACATAGTCCCTCCATCCATGAGACGCAAGTAAGTCCTGGAGCTAGAGTTCACCTTTGGTTTGTAGAGGTGTATGGGAGACGTACCGACGATACCTGACCTTTTCGGTCTTTGTAAAGTCGCCCATCGCAGCTTGCACGGTCTGAAAATGTCCACTGAGGGAGAAAATCAGATCTAGGCGGTGACTAGAGACTAGCGACTAATACCTTTGGAACAACCACCAAGGGCCATGGTAGGCATCCCATAGAGACGGACATTTCGTGAAGATCAACCGCTGTAGGGATGTATACCTTCTTACGCGATTCTCAGTCTCGTGGTCTTGAATCTTCTCCGGGAGGTATGCAGGCGTAGAGGGATAGTAGACCTGTGAAGAAGCACTCGCCTTCATTGGGGATGTCAAAATTGGCACAGCGACGAAGACGCAAGCAACCGCGGTGCGGATTTGAGAAAGTAACATTATGTAAGATAGCTAGAATTAGAGCAAAGGTTCCACTCCTTTCATTCGAGCGGGCCAGCAACGCATCCAAAGATGATATTGAGCGACCAGGATGCCGACCGTGACCACGCTGATTCGAACTGCATCACCTTCGGCTAAAGGCAAATAGGACCGAAACTCGATCATGATTGCATAATGAGTATGGCTGTCCCTCCATCGGATGCATCGGGCACGCGTTTATACGAAATTACTAGTAGAACTCAAGGCAGGCTAACCTGTAGATGTTGTAATAGCACTCCTGGGGAATGTCCAGCCCTGCAGGTAGGTGGTCAAGCCGAAGATTCGTCCGCGAACTTTTTCAAGTATTCTTGTTTTGGTATTATCCCCGATCATTTCCCCCATTAGGGGGACTTTCAAGCCATCAACGCATCTTAAGATGAGTTGCTGCCATCCTATTATCTCGATGTCAACTCGATTTCTCGGTCAATGGGTGCCAGAACGAACAGCTGGATCTTTGTTCGGATACTTAGCGTACGTATTACCTCTCTCCCCCTCCTCTATCCTCGTTTTTTTCATGAAAATGCTCCCAGAAATATCCCATCGGATGTCCCAACTCCTCCTTCGGAGTTAATCACACTTTTGAGAACATAATTTCGTTGTCACAGGTGTTTTAGAGCGGTTTTCGGGGGATATCCAACACAAGTCAGTGCTTCCAAGTGATGTACATGAGGCGATCAGCTGCAAAATCAGATTCTATTCCGATAATGGGTTCAGAAGGTGAAGCGCGCGCTCCAACGTTCCATGCATCAGGATCCTAAGGTTGCCAAGAATAGCGGTTATATGGGCCGGCTTTGAGCCATCGATGTGGGGTTGTCAGGTCGTTTCTCTCCCACAACTGAACTCTAATCATCCGTAGATTGAAGTATACCCCGTGAAAAGAAATTATCGAGGGTGTCTGGATTGAATACCCTTCAGTGAAAGGATTGTCCGTTCATGACACTTTCTAGGAACAAGCGCCAGGGTGAAGCAATGCGTAATCGTAGACTGAGGTAAAGCCGGAACAGCCACAACAGCTCACAAAAAGCTTCCTTGTAGGCGGCTTGGCAGGCTAATATTTGGATCAGACTGCAACGATCATCATCGAATGATCGGCCGCTCTGTGTTGCGAGTCGGGAGTATTTTTCCATTCATCCGCCTTTCCAGAAACTAACGGCTTTTTCTCATGCATATCCACTGGCGCATGCTATCACTTATGCTGATACACAAGGGGACACCGTGTTAGGCGAACTACATTGGATTTCCAGCGGAGGGAAATCAAGGGAAGAACCGCCCACTCGTATCTAGAGTAACATTTGGACCGGTCTATCATAACCTTGAAGTTAAGAACAGATATTGATGTATTCATCTCGCATTAATTCAAACTAATCATTCCACATCAACGTCAGTCGTGGCAGATTGCCCAACAAGCCTTCCTACACAGTTTGCAAAGAAAGCACAAGGATCTGATACAAGGTCAGATATCATCGAAATATTCCGCCCCCACCGCCACTTCTATACAAATACTGAGAACTCGGACAAGCCATTGTGCTATCAGTGCATCAAAGGAGGTAGTCTAGACGAGAAGGTCTTCTAAACATCTGAATGGGCATATTGACAGCATGATCAAGCCCCACCGAATCTTAAGCCGATGATTCAATGACTTACTGGTTTCTGAGTATTCATAAGCACTGTATACAATGAGTGCAGATTGCCGGCTACGTGTTCTAACCACACTGGCGTCAGAAGCTACCCGTGCTATTTTTCAACAAACTAGCGAGTGTCATGGCTTGAAGGGCGGGGCAGGCAAGATTGCCACCAGGAAACCCGAAGGTTCAGACTGACCTGCTTCTGCTTCCGTCAAGCGCTCCCAGAGCACCAGCATTACGCCTGCCTCAACCTATCTGATTTGGACCACTTGTAATACATTTTCTGAGCTGTCTGGACTTTGTCGCCTGGATAGTGGAGAACAGTTTTCGGATATTTGTAGCATTTACCGAGCCTCTGCTGGTCTATAAGGAGGGGGCGTTTTCTCTATAATGTGTCCTACCGATCTTTAAGCTTGTACAGCGTCTTTTCGCGCAGTCAGTGCAGACTAGAGACTTGCTAGAGACGAGTCAGGCGCGATCGAAGTGTTACGCGTCCTTGCCACGTGCCGCCCCTGATGATCAGGTGACCTAAACAGCCTGAGCAACAGAGTCCCTGCAGCTGTCGACGGCTCGGGACTCTCACCTTCATCTTTGTCGCCACCCCTCCTCGATAACGACTGTGACTGATTCAGCGAGGCCAAGAAGCTCTTTCGGGTCCGCATTTGAATAGATAGTGACTATAATTCTCGGAAGCTCAATTGAAACTCGACCATCGAGTCATAATACTGTGATTGGTAAAATTCTCCGGCTTCCGCTGACACGAAACGTACCTTGTAACATTTGGGCTCTGCTTCGTAGATGCACTCATTTTCCTGAAAATCGGCAGAGAAGTTGACCAGGAATACCGACTGGAAAGCACCAGAGACAGATTTACCTCATCATCGAGTCATCTTCCTAACACACCGAGGCTTTGTTTAAACCTTCTGTCAAAACCACCCATTGGGTGTTGACCTCATCTATATCGTGAAAGCATCCCGATGCTCCGATACCCAGAGCTTTTGGAGATGAATTTGATCAAGACATAACTGCATTCGGGACCGCAGACTTCAAAACAAGGACGATATAAAGCGTCGACCAAGCTTTCAAGGTTATGTACTCAAAGAAAGTTCTAAAGTCTACTACTTCATGACGCCTGGCCATTGGAAATACTCTTCCCTTCTTGGCCTCCACGAAGGGCCTCTCTCTGCGCTCAGAGAATTGTCTCCTCTTCTCGTCGCCGCCATCACTGTTGGACTGTTGGCTTATTATCAGAGGAGCAACTCCAACAACCATTCCGGAGAAATACAAGAGCTTGGAGGAATACCTTTGCTCAACGTGTGGCCGTTCTTTACGAAAAGATATGACTTTATCTGGGATAACTTCAAGAAAACAGGGGGTAGCGCCTTTCGCTTCCGACTACTTCAAGTAACGGCTTTTTTCTCTATTTTTGCTTTATTAACCCATTGATTGGTCAAGCACCGCGTACTTACCCTCTTCGGAGAAGCTGGGCGTAAAGCTTTCTTCAACGACCCAACTCTGAACCTTCCAGAGGGATACCGTATTTTGATGGGAGGCATACCCCGGCTTGAAGATATCGAAATATCTACAACCGCTGGTACAGATACCACCCACTTTGGAAAAACAATTCTGCATCTGTTGCGCCGTGAAAGGGTCAACGACGGTGAGTCTAGATTCCCTAGAGTGCGCAAGTGACGGATCTCATGGGTACAATAACAGTCCTTCCTACATTGTTCGATGATGTTCAACGTCGCATGCAGGATTGGGGCGACAAGGGCCAGCTTAATCCGTTCAAGGATGTTTATGACGTACGTTTCGTTCTCTCAACGCCATTCTCCAGGATCTAACGATTTACCAGCTTGTCTTTCAAATGACCGTCCGCCTAGCTACCTGCCGCGAGCTTTCTGAAGATAAGGAGGCTATTGCGAGGTTGGCGAATCACTTCTGGGATCTCGAACGAAGTGCAACTCCGGCCGCCCTTCTCTTCCCATGGTTCCCGAGTAAAGCCAAGAAGCTACAGCAGGACGCTACGGCCAAATTATACGAGTTACTGCGTGGCTATGTCGAGCGCAGGAGAAAGGCCCCAGAGCTCACCTCAGATGCTATCGATGCTCTGATCTCACGAGGTGACACTGACGACGATATTATCGGGGTATGTGCTTAATTCTTGACTGCACCAATTGACTGCACCACTTAATTTAATGCTCATCGTAGTTCGTTCTAAATGTCATATTTGCTGGTGTCGTCAACACTGGTATGAACGGTGAGTCGGCCAATAATGTCAAATCCTTTGCTCTTTTGAATTCCTCCTAGTATGTTGGAACCTCCTATATATCGGGATGAGCCTGGAATGGAAGGAAAAAGTAACGATCGAAATGAACTCCCTTATCAGCAAGTACACCGATCCATCATCTCCCGAACCGCTCCACAAACGCCTCTCTTCTGTTCCCGTCGAAGCATGGGAGGAAGAGCTACCAATTCTCGACTCTGCACTTCGCGAAACCCTTCGAATTATAACCACCAATGCTGTCCTTCGCCGGAACCTAGACAAAGACATCGAAATCGACGGTGCAAAAGTCGCCAAGGGAGACTTCCTCGTTTACTCCCTGGCTGATGTGCACCTCAATCCCGATATCTATACTGAACCGATGAAATGGGATCCCGCTCGCTTTGGGCCTGGCCGTGAGGAGGACAAGAAAACCCGTCATGGGTTTGCAGCATGGGGTTTAGGTTCGTCTTCACATTTAGTGCTCACGGCCCTAGCCTTACAAGGACTTTTACAGGTCGCCATCCGTGCCTCGGGATGCGAGTTGCCAAGCTTGAAATTAAACTCGTCCTTGCCCTCATTTTTGCAGGCTACGATTGGGAAATAGTGGACGGCGGGGGCAATCGACCGAAACATCTTCCGCAGCCAGATAAGAACGACATACAACAGGTACGTTTTTCGAACTCCAGATATTGGCCTAAGACCTCCTTAGTTTTGACACCAGGCTCGTCCCATCGGAGATCCATCTTATTTGAAGTTTTGTAGGACCGATCGTTAGGACGGATTGGGCCTGTTTGTTATTACCAGTGTATTTTATAGGGGAGGCGGCTGTCTCCAGGAATCCACCGATTTTTACACTGAGTTTTACTTTGAGGCTCCCGGTGATATTGAATGGGTTGATTGTGTGGAGGACGCTTGAGGAGTGGTCCCTGGACCGGGCCGTCAAGCGGACCTCTGATCCCAAATCAAATTCGCTGAACGTAAGGTTGACTCGCTTAAGCTCAGGGTGCTGTCTTCCTTCTTACCACAATGGCCATCCTGGTGCTATCTTCTTTTCAGAGTCGTCTGATTCAACGTCAATGGCCGAGGTCGCCTTCGAGTTTTAGGGTAAACGTGGAGCTACTTATGCCTGCACCCTGAAGGCTTGAGCCTCATGGCAGATTTTCGAAAAAATTGGCTTCTTCGGCTCCCGTCCTACCAAATTCAATTACTGGATACAGTATCATTGCTATCTGCTGTCATTTCTTACAAGTGAACATGCCACGGTCGCCTGGAATGAGTTTATTTGTGAGGCAGACATCGATCTTGTCGTCACACTTCCCTTGTCAAATGCTGGCCAAATGCGCCCAAGAATGCGCCGCACTCGGACTCAGCAATGGATGTTCAGAAGTCCACAGGCCAAAATGGATGGCTGGAGACCCATCCCGAAGGCCCCGATGACGCTAGCCCAACTACGTGATCGAGCCTGGTTTGTCTTAGCTGAGCCGAAGCAGCGCGCCGAAATGGTTTTCAACTACCAGTAATCGAAGCTGATCCTGGGCTATATAACCTCCAATTTGGCTCCACTCCTTTAATCATTCAAGCCCCATGTCAGCCACCAACTGGACAGATTCAACGCTCTTCGACCTTCAAACCGGTCCCCTATCTTCAATAAAGGGCACTTCCCCCGTTGTTATCGCCGCCGCCGCGGTTGGAATACTCGCACTTGCACAAAGGCACTTTTCGAACAAGAACAAGGGTGGTATACAGGAATTAGGAGGTTTCCCCCTATTGAATGTGTGGCCGTTCTTCACAAGAAGATATGATTTCATCTGGGAGAACTTCAGGAAGACCGGAGAGAGGATGTTTCGTTTTAAGCTCCTCCAGGTCAGTGGTCATTCGGTTTCGAGCCAAGAATAACATGCTAACAACGTACTATAGCATGGAGTTATAATGATGTTTGGAGAAACTGGACGCAGAGCTTTCTTCAACGACCCGACTTTGGACTTGTCGGAAGGCTACCGTATATTGATGGGAGGCGCACCACGACTGGAAGATATTGAAATCAAAACAGACCTCGCTGCAGAAGTTTCTATCTTCGGCAAGAAGCTACTGCGCCTCCTACGCCGAGAGAGAGTCAACGACTGTGAGTTCTTCCATCTTTCCCTCCCCAGCGTCATTGGTCTGAGTTACTCCCCAGTAATGCCTGCACTTTTCGACGATGTACAACGTCGCATGGATGGTTGGGGGAAGGAGGGTCAGCTGAATCCTTTCAAGGAAGTTTATGACGTACGGATGCTCTCTCCCCGCCTATTCATATGCTAACTACGCACACCAGCTTGTATTTCAAATGACCGTTCGTATGGCTACCTGCCAAGAGTTCTCAGAAGACAAGGAGGCTATCGATCGGCTAGCACATGCCTACTGGGATCTAGAAAAGAGTGCAACTCCTGTGGCTCTCCTCCTCCCGTGGTTCCCCAGCAAGGCCAAGCAGCAACAAAAGGAAGCCACTACGAAGCTCTTTACGATGCTGAATTACTACGTCGACCTCCGAAGAAAGGCTCCAGAACCTATGTCAGACGCTATCGACGTCCTCATCTCGGAGGGCGATGCTAACGAAGAAATCATCGGCGTAAGTGGTTTGGCCGAACAACCGGAGCTTGCAGGTTGACATGGTCTGCAGTTTGTTCTCGGTGTTATCTTCGCTGGAGTGATTAATACGGGCATGAATGGTAAGTTTCCCTTCTGTGTGGCACTTTCGCTACTCATCCACACCTAGTCTGCTGGAACCTCCTTTACATCGGCATGAACCCAGAATGGAAGGTCAAAATAGCCACCGAAGTTCGCGCCCTGGTCTCCAAACACACCGATACCATCTCATCCGAACCTCTTCACAAACGCCTCTCTGCCATCCCGATGGAGGCATGGGAGGACGAGCTACCCGTGATGGACTCAGTTCTCCGCGAAACCCTTCGGCTCATCTCGACCGGCACCTTACTAAGGCGCAATCTGCAGAAAGACTTCGAGGTCGAGGGCAGCAAGATCACGAAGGGAGAGTTCCTGGCGTACTCCCTGGCTGAAGTCCATAGGAATCCTGACATATACCCCGACCCTCTGAAGTTCGACCCTGCTCGTTACGACCCCGGCCGTGAAGAGGACAAGAAGGTGTACCATGGATATGCAGCTTGGGGGTTGGGTATGTCACTTCGTGCCGGATCAACAATTTGAACATCCTTGCTAAATTTAACACTCGATCTATAGGCCGTCACCCTTGCCTCGGGATGAGGATAGCCAAGCTTGAGATCAAGCTCGTCCTAGCTCTCATCTTTGCAGGCTATGACTGGGAAATCGTGGATGCCAATGGGAAGCTACCAACCGAGCTACCTCAGCCTGACAAGAATGACCTACAACAGGTAGGTTTTCACCGTTCTATTTGTCGAATAGCACTCATTACCATTTTAGGCTCGACCACTGGGTGAACCGTGCTACATGAAATTCCGGAGGACTGTAGCATGATTTATTAACCGTGGCTACGTTTAGCTTCGTCTATTGGTGTATTATTATAGTACAATACTAATGGTACATATGTTTCGATATAACATGTCCGTCATCTCCCGTGTGCGTTAACGTCCGGTCTTGAGCCTGACGGACTAGTACGGTGTGGTACCAATGGACTAGGTCGAGGCTCACTATTTTGTGAGTGATTAAGCACTGGACAAGGTGAAGGAGTTAGTGCGGCATTCCAAAGCATACAGGAGGAGCTCACTTTCTGAAAGTGCAACTGTATCCAGCGAAAAGGTATCCGGTTCGTCTATGGTTTTCCTGAAGCTTTTACGAGAGTTGATGCTAAGAGAAAGGGTTTCGGACTGAGCCAGAAGTCGAAAACTAAAAGAGGATGCTTGGAACGTACGTAACCTAGAGGTGGTAAGAGTTAGCCAAGAGGCAGGATCGAGAAAATCAGAGGAGGCGTACCAATGCAGAATTGACATAGACTACCGTTAAATAATAGAGGTCATCAGACTAACGCTCTTCAGCGACAAGGCTGCCACTTACACTTGCTGACAACCTCCACAAAAGCTGGGATATGTCAGCTCCGACTAGGAAATCATGGAGGGAAGCACAACTAACCTGTAAAATGCGTCGTGGTCGGTAGAGCGTGGAACTGATCAGGAGCGTTAACAATCGCAGCGTAGAACCAAAGTGTGCAGGCATACTGTAGCAAAGCAAACCACTGATATCAAACTCGTCACTAGACCGATATTGACACTGAATATGATCAACCGATCCAGTACTTTCTCCGTTCTAAGGAATCAAAAGCGTCAGCCCTAGCGACACCAAAATCCTCTAGAGAAACTACACTAACGCTCTGAACCCAGATCTTGACCTGTTCAAGTAGTACACCAGCGAAAGGGTGATGAGCAGGTCACAAGCCATCGCAGTTGCTAGCTGGGAAGAATACAGAGCTGACAGATTTGGCCCATGAACGGATGTGAGGAGGGGGTTGATGAACCTATATCAAGGGCGAAGCAGCATTAGGTCTTCGAGGTCATATCCGGGGGGGAAGGGAACGTACAGAAAAGCGTCGTCGGCTGTACAAGCGTGTGGCTTGTCAATGAGCAAGACGTTGGAAAAGGCAAGATGTGAGAAACGGACCAATCCCGAGACCTAGCTGGGCTATTGAGAGGAACGTCTGGAATATCAAGGCATCAGTCCAATATTCACACCGGAAAGTAGAAAATTCGACGCACGATAGCCGCTAGGACCCACTTTCCACTTCTTCTATAACGACTGACTATTGGAACTTGTCAAGTAACATTCGCCTGGATGGGTGGGAGGACGCACGATTCCAGACTCTCCATCCATAAAACCTGTTTGATGGTGAGTATTAGCTAGCAGATGGGGTTGGGGACTAACGCTTGGACGATGCTTGTTAAGACAATCTAAGGCATAAGCGCTGAGTTGAAGCTCTAGAGACGGCATAATGAGGGCTCACCGTGAGCGTGAACGAGACCTAGCATCAGGTTGTGTAAGAATTCCAAGCAATACGAAGTGAATGGATCGTACCGCAAATGTACTATGGATAGCAGGTATCAGCACCATCTAAGGTTTAAGACGTTCATAAGGCCACGCACCTCCGGACGTATATAACATCTTGAGTCTTTTCTGGCAGTTTGCACTCCACGAATAAGTAATAGGCCGCTTCTGTGGCTAATATTTGATGTGCCGTTTCCAGAAGGCTTTCGAAGTGAACAATTAAATATTTCGTCACACGTCAAGTTCAGGGGGAAACTGACAGTAGCAATCCAACCTGTAGTAGAGTTATGGTCAGCCTCGCTTCAGAGAGAAAAGATTCTCCTGGACGAACCAAAGACTTTATAACAATGGAATCCTTTGGGTACGCCCTGTAGTAGTATATCGTCTGCGCCCATACGATGCCGTAAAGACTGTAAGGTTTATGGTTCAGCCATTTATTCCTCCTCTACTCGTTGCCGGTGTTCTTACCCACAACTCGCCATGACCCCTGGAAATAACGATACGACAGTGAGCAGCCCTGAGATAACATGGAAGACCGAGGCAATTCACCAACAAGAAAGGGTGCCTCTAAGGTCCCATAGTTGACAACGGGTGCAGCAGACGTCATGCTACGCTATGGGACCAAGCCCGAGGTCCCAAGCGTATTCCTCTTGAAGTTCGGTATTCTGGATAAAGAGGTATAGCTAGTCAACACTGAGGGCCAGCAAGCTCCAAGTCGACCGAGCTGCGCCAGTCTGGTGATCGTCAAGGATCGTCGAGGAGCCGGCGAACGCTTCCTCCAGAATTTCTTTCGCATGCCAGGCCGGAGTTACGAGGAGCGCTGAAGAATATTCCCATGCGGAGCCGGTAACTCGACTAGTAGTGGGAATCGACGTATATCAGCGTCTACCACGAGGCTTACGGTGGTCCCGCCATGTGTGTATTTGCCCAAGAGGCTTCGATTATGATGACTGTCACCCAAGGATAGGCGTTTGAATAGCCTTTGGCGGTGGAGGAAGACCGCCAATTGCCAGATTTGTGCCGGACGGGTACTGTTGGCGCTCGGATCAATGATGCATCCAAATGGGGATGACATCAGCGGCCAGTTATGCCGAAGGCCCGAAACTGAGAGAGCTCATCCCAGGACAAAGAAAGTTTGAGGGTTTATTTGGGTTTTATCAAGCACAGGGAAGTTATGAATAGGCCGTCATTCAAGGGATAAATTGTAGGTTATAAGCCTTAATCCATACTCAATTACATTTTCTGCAGGCTCCTCAAGCCACCTCAGCTCAATTTATATTTAAGGACGTCCCAAAAATACAATACTAGCATTAGACGTTCTCGGAGTATTCACATACATATATCCACAGAACTTCTCCCTTCGGCAACTTATTTCCACAATTTTCATCAAGTATAAGCAAGACTACCACCTATCCAACATTGACAGAACAACCTGATCAGCCATCAGATTTTCGAGGGTGGGCGAGATGTAAAGGAGCTGGCTGCCTCTCAATCCTGTCGACGATCGAACTTGAAGTGAACAGCTTGATTGATCATTCGAAAAAGTGTGGTAATAGACGGATCGTCGTGCTGTACAAAGATGAGGTTTCTGGCAATCATTTGGACAGCAGATCAGAATCCAAGAAACCTTCCACGTCCAGCTGCAGTCCGCAAAGTTTCCTAACGAGCTTAGCCTAAGCTTGGCTGTCAATGTCACCTTGTCAAAGACTCCCTTCGAGCCTCGCGCACGAAGGCTCCGCTCTATGCCCACAGTCAAGTACGCCGTCGTACTTCGCCTTTGTCCCTGTGTGGCTCGATGTGTTCGAGAACAAACGTAGGCTCCAACGGAGTTCTAGTTGCTGCTCCAAACGTCGGGGCGCTGGCGGTGAACTCTTTGAAACGTGTCCGTTCGAAAACTTCGAGGGGAGTAAAACTAGGCTCGATTCATGCCCTTCATGGAAGTTGGCAGTAAGTAAAGGCAGAAGCGAACATCCAACAGGGGTCGTATGAAAGTAGCTATAGGAGTCATGTATCGCATGGTCAAGCGAGGCATGCAATGAGTGGACAGAGAAACATATTCCTAGATCTAGCGAATTGCTTGTCGGCGAATTCTAGGATTCGGCAGAGCAGAGGCCAGGATTAAGGAGTTGATTGAGTTGCTAGAGATCGGAAGCTTTCAGAGAATCAGAGACTGATTGGGAGTGTGGTCATGAGTTCGCCGAGCTTTCGGATCCGCACGAAGCATGTCATGGAGGGGGTGTTCCTTCTTACACGATTGAATGGGAAACCAACACGTTCTGATGCAAGCTGTTCAGGTAGACAGGACTCGCTGCCTAGTCTCTAGAGACTCAGCTGCCAATGGACAGCTGAGGAGGATGATAACAGTGGCCCATATGGTAGCTGAGAGATAGACATCATCCGTCAACGTCGTGTAGTGTCGTGAAAGAAGCTCTTTAACAGGAAGACATGCAGAAAAGCGAATCAGCAGACTAAGGTTTCCCCTTGTATGGATCAGTGCTTGATGGCGATTACTGATTGATGTTTATAGCTTCTAGTGGCATACATCTGCCCAGAGTATTCCTTTGCGTATGTAGTCTCTCATAGGGAGAAAGCGACAAAGGTTTTAGTTTTTTTAGAGGAAGTCCTGAACTCGAGTCACTGTGAAATGTCAAACCGTCATGATAGAGTTGAATCAAAATGAGAGCCTCATGTCAAGGTGGCCCTGAGATCGTGACGGACCTGCAAAGAAAACCGAGATCAAACCAACAAATTGCGTGGGAACTATTATTGGAGGTATGCAGGTACCTTGTCGTCTTACGTTCCTTGTTACATCTTTTCGTTGTGTGCTCCAAGCACTGGACATTCGGTGAGCAGCAAAAGTGCTCGAATACAGGCTAAACTAACACACATCGAAACTCTGAAGTTTTTAGAAAGTTTTCGTCGAAAGATCTGCTTTCTTTTATTATATGATTCAACCGCGGCCGTTGCAGGATTAGCCTACACCGGACCACTATCGCTGGCATTGTTCAGGCAGGAAAATGTCCTCTAAAACTCGTAGCCCAGCCCAGATACCCCGCATACCCGGCTTGGGCTTCGCGAAACTGGCACGAAGGTTGTCAAACAGTTCGGCACGTCGATCTCGCGAAGTTGAGGTAACTCCGAATGACGAGGATTGGTTCATCCCCTACAACGGCACCTACGAACCCCCTAAGGCGGCTCTCAAGGGCAAGAAGGACAGAGACAGCTGGGGGGACCCCATATATGGCGACGATGACGAGGGGACCGCCGTCGCCAGCCTCGATTCCCCCATCCGATACCACGTCGACCGTGATGCGCTCCTCCGTGGCAAGCAGAGCCACGACTCCGAGCTGGGCTCAGAACAACGACGGACGAGTCCTAGACATCGGTCGCATACCCATTCAGCAACCACTGGCCAAACCACCGTTTATGGCACGGTGCATTCGGCTACGAGAACGAGCTTCTCATCACAGCGACGCTCAACCGTCCACTCGCGGCCACCTATGTCTTCGTACATCAACCTCGATGCTGCAGGCGGCGTCGGCGAGTCACCCATGCCGCCTCCCTTTCAGCCACATCAACCACACAAACGCAGCCCGTCAAAGGACGCCAACACCCTTAGCATTGCGAGCATCTTCTCAGTAAGCAGCCAAGGCCGTCGTGGGTCCGTTGCTAGCAATCTCCTTCGCAAGTTCACCGGCACCCGTGGCCCTGCATTGGCGTCTTCATCTGACGTCAAGCATGACCACCCCCAAAGCAAACCTCACCGACGGAGTTCTTCAGATTCGACGCATATATTGCCACCGAATTCTTCAAGTCCCTTACGACGCCGAGTGGATGTGGGGGTCGCGGGGACTGAGGAAGACCATCGCTATGGCACTGTTCATTCACCTGTTGGCGCCACCTTCGTTTCAGAAGACCCGTTTTCGAGCAATGCTAATACGGTGGAAAGTACAAGTACACCGTCACCCACAAAGGCACGACATCCATACGCTGCAGTTTTTCCCGTCAGACAAGATTTGGACGAGTACAAGTCATCACCTTTACCTGGCATTATGACGTCATCACCAATTCGGGCACAAGCCCAGCCTCAATCGAATTTCAAGACTCTGCCTCGACAGCCGCCTAGTTCGAGTCCACGCCCGCATTTTGGGTTCTTGCCCTCACGGAGCATCAAGCGCAACAAAAACTCGGCCTCGACTCCTGACCTGCGGTTATACTCCACCGCACACACCAAGGAGAAGGAGACCAAGAACGCTGCTGGGAAATCGAGTAGCACCAGGGATCGGTGGTTATCCCCCGAAACATGGTGTGACGCCCTGCTCTTCCCTCGGCCAAGGCTCAAAATGAAGGTGGACGGTGCCGCGGCCAAGACTCGGGCCATGAGTACTTGGGAGTTTCTCCCTACGGCTGCTACCCCTGAGCCGGAAGAGGCTGTTGTTTCGAGGGTGCTGGCGCATTCAAGGTCGCATCATAATCTGGGGGCCAGGAACGAACCTCAGAAGGTGGTCAAGAAGGTGGAAGATCCTGGGCCTTCACGGGTCGGACCACCACCTGCCGATGAAGCTGCTGAGAAGGAGGCACGGCCGAAGAGCTTTTCATGGGATGATATGGCGATACCGACTCCAGTGCCATCTCTATCAAAGTAGGTCGTGTTCCCACTACCATTCCAAACATTTCTGACTTTATTATTGTACAGAGTTCTAGAGGAAGGCGAACGCCTTGACAGCGAACGAAAGGAATGGCAGCAACAAGCCAAACAATCCTTCCAGAACTCCCGATCTCGCAGTATCTCCCGCGCCCGCTCCAAGTCACTCACACAGAAAGGGCCCAACCGACAAGAGTCCTGGGCTGAAAATATCGACTTCCTCGCAGCCCGAGCTTGCCTTGGAAAACAGATCGATATGCCCGCGATCACTATCAAAGTCACTTCCCCCGAATCGCAGACCCCTCAGAAGACGTACAATAAACTTGCGAAGCATCACGAACATGCAAGGACGGATTCTTGGAGTCGTTCGGCGTTCAAGGGCGCTAAGCCGGCAGTTGGGAGGGGGATTGTGGCGGCTCAGCATCAGAAGTTCCCGTCGGCGGATTCGGGATCGACGACGTCGTTGATTGGACCGTTTGAACGTGCACTCAAGAGGGGAGAGACGAAGGTGCTTAGGCAACCTGATCCCGCGCAGCTTGCTGGTGATCATTTTGCACCCTCGGAGGACACCCATAACACGCACCTATATTCGGTATCCCCTGCGCCTTCCGGATCGTCGGCGGGAGATGTGAGGATGGGAATAGCGTTATCAACACCACCTATGGTGGACAGCTCGGCGGATATGGAGAGTTTGAAGATGCCTTCGCATCCGTATGCTCAAGGCGGGATGTATACGACAAGACAATATGTCCCTGCACATCTACCTTCGGCACAGGATGATGGTCAAAAGACTCCTGCTATCACTCCACCCCCTGATTCTGTTCACGACCAGGACCGCTCGAGAGAAACTCCTTCACCCCTTACTTTCGCCCACCCATACGCCCAACGCAGTCCTTCGCAGAATTCTTACAGCTCTGTAACGAAGATTGTTCCCATACCGCGCCATGACAGCACCATTCCCCCCGCATCGAAAATGTGGGCTCCCCTGGCACCTGGGATCGTACGGGAAGTCCTGCCGGGAGAGATTTCCTACTCTCCCTTCCTTGCAGCGCACGAAGATGAAGCTGAGAAGATACGAGAAGATGCCAGCGATACCGTCGGCATGGGCGAGGCTCTCGCTTTCACTTCTAACGCGCCATCGGATGATGTCGTTATCTCCAACCACCCATATTCCTCGGACGCTGGTGGTCGGAGGGCGTTCAGGCAGCCTGTGCAGTATGACACGACGAGGCCTTATCTCAGCCATACCAAGACGCCTGATACGGGACATACATTCGCGTCCTCAGGTCTGCTGAGAGCGAACTCCGATCCTGCGACTCAGCAGCAGCAGCCCGAATTCCCCAGGCAGGATTCGTCAGGGTCTGGGAGTCTGCAGGTCCCGGACATAGCTCGGCACGATTCGTCTGGGTCTGCAAGTATTCAGCATATCAGAACGACAAGCACGTCGCCGGAAAGCCCGTCACCTCCAGGTTCCCCTCGTCCGTTCGACAACCCCGATGCGTTGGATAATTTCTATGACCTATTCTACCGCTCGCGTCACCAGTCGGAACGAGTGTCACAGGCAACGTTCTCCTCTCAATCCACTACCCCAGCTGGGTCCCGTGGTAGACGAGGAGGGAGTGGGTTGACGAGTTTGGCACGGCAGATCAGCGAGGAGCTGATGTCGCTTGAGATGGAGCGGGACAGGGAGGATAGCCATTATTCAAGGAATTCGTTTGACCGGCCGACGGTTGGACATTCAAGGGCCCGTACGGGGTCGACGCTTGAGTTCGTGTTTGAGGAGAATCCAAGACTCAGGAGTTCCTCTGGAGAGGATACGGCTTCTATGGGAGGGGCTAATCCTTCAACGTTCTCGTCTGTTGGGATTCCGGAGGATGTTGCGTCTTCGCGTGCTTCGTCGCCTTTGCCACCTCATGCTGAAGAAGATGAGGATGATGAAGGTTCGTTTACTTTCCCTTGTCGGCCATTTATATGTACTGACTCAAGCATTTCCTTTTCAGGTTTGATGCGAGTGGGAGCTGTTGAACCTTTCCTGACTCCTCCTGCTGTCTTCAGCCCGCACCGCACGTCCTACACCGGCCACATGTCGATTCCAGAGGACAACGAAGATGTTGCTGAAGACGAAGATGGCGGGCCAATCATCGACTACGCTCTTCTTGACCACAATGGAGAGCGTCGTGAAAGCAACCTTCTTTCCCCCAACACTCGCTACAGCTCTGGCCTCCGCCCCTTCTCTAGTGATATGATTCGCAGCAGTTATATCACAACATCGACTATGTCCAGGATGTCTGGCCTCTCGGACTTCCCTGAGCCCCCAACGATCCCAACGGGTTCCATGCATAGCAATTTCTTCGACAAGCAAAGTGATACCCAAGGATCATCTTCCATACCTCCTGCTATACCACGCAATCCCAATACCAACGATGATCTAGTCACCGTGAAAAACCAACACCGTCTTACCCTAGGAGGAATCGAGGAGCTGGAGGATTACTCCTACTCCTCTTCCAACCCGTCTTCACCTACCTCACCTATCTCACCCATATCCCATACTTCTTCGCGTTCCTAACATTCGTCTTCTTACACTACAAACCTGCAAATCTTTAAATTTACAGCACACATTCATTCTCTTGAGTCGTTCAATCTATTTTTATTTCTCAATCCATACCGTAGTGTATTTTTAGTTCATACCTCGTCGCTTTCCCTTTGCATTAGTTGTATTCGTTGTGGCTCGTAATTTGGCAATAACTTCCTGGTTGCCTGCATTGAAATCGGATTCGAAAGCTTGACGAAAGTAGACTGAGAAAGCCTAGTCTTAGGCGGCATTTCGCCAATTCAAGGTCTTTGAGGAGTGCGTTGTGGCCAGCAAAAGAGGTTGATTCTGAAGATGTATGTACTAGTGTATAAAAGCAAAATATGACATCTGATAATGGTACAAAGGCCATCCTATGTCGTTGTAGCATTCGTATACGGTATATATTATATATCTGGAAGCCGATGTCCCGAAGCTCGTTTAAACGACCACACTGCGCGAGCCTTTCGAATCCTCTCAAAACATTCTAAAAGTCCCATTATATTCGACTTTATTGGACCCTGATACCCTCTGAAAGTTATTGGCCCGTCAAAATAGAGGTGCAGTATGGGAGCTCCCTGGGGATTTAGGGTAGGCTCAAAAATGCTATCTCCTGAGGGTCGAAAAGACGCCAGAACCTTTAAAAGAGCGGGGTGTCGTTCTATCACCAGATCGACCTCCGAGATGTTGTCTAGGGACCCGAACGCTTTCCATAGGTTCGTGTCGGAAAAATCTAGATAGTACATCAGTAGCTTCAAATTTCGGAAGATGTCTAGGTGCGGTAGTTCACTAACAAAAGTTGGGATTGCCGGGATGTCGAGAGTAAACTTCCTGATGTAGAGGTTCTCATAGTCGTCGACAGTGATCCTATAGCCTCCCTCGAGGTGAAAAACGCCTAATGAGAGAATGGGAGGGCAGAAACCTTCACAGGATTTTATGAGGAGGTGTCGCAGGGCATCCTGATACGGTCTAATTTGATCCCCGCCTTCGTCCCACAGATCATAGAAAGTGAGGTCGGTCATGCTGGTAGGAGGATAGCTGATGTGATCCAAAAAGATCTGGGCTGCTTGTACGCTGGCGGTGAGGTGCATAACCTTCAGATTTGCCAAAAATACAGGACGTTGGAGACTGCCGCAATATTCGAAATCTTCCGGTGCCAGCGGTCGGAAAACATTGCCAAGATACAGGTATTCGACGTTGGGGAATCTTTTGAGAGTTGAAAGCGCTTGTGATAGAGACGATTGTTGATTTACGGCGTCTCTTTCAGCCATATCTCCAGGTTTGTTATTTGAGAGGAAAGTGGGGGCACCGTTTGAAGGGGTACGTTTAGCAGTGTCCAATTGTAAAGAAAAACGGTTTGCAATTTTGGTGCGCCACGAATGAGTCCTGCCAAGTCCAGCCCATTGCTGGTGGCAGGCGTGCACTCCAGAGCGAGGAATTCCAGTTCTGGCGCTCTCCCCGTGTTGAGAAGAGATAAGAACTGGTGGAATCCCGGAGATGCTTGAGTAGCTGTGAGCCTCATCAGCCTGAAAGCTTTTATACGGCTCCAAATCTGGCTGGCTATGGTCATCACGCTGGCAGTGGTAGCATGATTGGCACTTCGACCTCTTGGAAGTTGTTGTACGGCATGACAATCAATTACGAGGGATAGCGGAGTAGTGCCCGCGCGCTCGAGCAGTAGGGAGGCTAGGTTAGGGCGTAAAAGGAGACATGGCCATCGCCAAAGGGTTGGCGAATTGAGAGCGAGTCGTCGCCACTTGGAACAGACGTGGGTGACACTTAGCCATTCTTTCATCGATCCCGGGGTGGCCCCAGCGTTATGCGCGGAGTATGCGAAGATCTTAATGAGAAGATCTTCGGGCAGACGAGCCACGTCGCAAAATTTGTTCTGTTGTATCTCCCAGAACCGGATCCTCTCTTTACAAGCCACAATCTGTATTTCGTAGTCTCGAATACTGTCCCTGAGATGACTGATTTCTTCCGTGATTATAGCGAATGCAGTCTGCTTCGCCATCGGGGTGCTAAAGACGTCGATACTTTCGAATAGACTGTCGTGAGCTTACAAGATGCTGATTGTTAGTCAAAGACCTAAAAGCTCATTTCACACCTCACCGTGACCAATCTTTACGGACTCCTTTCTTGCTTGCTGCCTCTGTTGCACCATTGGCTGGTAGGGAATAGCCTGCAGAATTGTACCACTATGCCAGTAGTAATTTCCACCGATAAAAGTCACCGACATAATCTGCAATCGTGTTATTGATGGTGGGAGATTCGATGAGCATTTGGCGTCGTTTTATTGTCCACCTTTCTTGCTTCCCACGTGCCTACTATTATTAACTAGAGTCACGATGGCCATTTCCCTGAGCACATCCACTCGAGCTCAGAGTTTGGAAAGCGATATAGCCTATCGCGTCGCACTTATGGCTTCTCGTCGCTGAGAAGGTAGTTGGTGAGCAATTCTGTCGGAGCTGAAAAAAATCTGTGAATTGCAACAAACGCGATCTCAGCCGAAAGCATACATTGGACGGTCAACTATGTGCTGGAAATCAAGCTACACCACTATCACTAATAGCTTTGCGTTGATCTTCCCTTGCACCGCGAACGGCTTTCCTAACGGCTAGAATCCTCATGAAGCATTCTCGATTCCCTATCACTCCATCCCAGTGGTCCTTGTAGTTGTGATATGACATATGTTCGTTAAAATATAATTGAGCGACCTGGATTCCTTGAGGAGGGACCGAATCGAAAATTCTCTCGCCCGAGGGACGGAAACACCGGAGAACTCGCAGAAAGGCGGGGTGCTGACTGAAGTGCGTCTGGATCTTTACTAGATTGCCGAGAGTTCCGAATGATTTCCAAATCTCGGTATCAATGAAGCCTAACTTGTATACCAACCACTCGAGAGCGCCGAGGGCCAACAAGTGTGGTAGTCTAGCGATGAACTCCATCAGAGGAGATGTGTGTAACTGGAACTGAGCGCCGCCAGAACTTCGACGGGAACCAGTGCAAACCATGTACCCGTCGTTTTTGGGATTCTGCTTCAAACTGAGCGACCGCATGGCCCGCGAAGACTGCCACACCCAGTGGCTAGGAGATCTTCCAATGCGTTAATATGTGTGAAAAGTGACCGGATCAATAATGGTATTATCAAGATACCCCAGAGAGAAAATACACTCTACATCGTTGCAAAAAGACTTGTCCATGCATGGCGAACAGCAGAAATCCTGCCGAAGCCTTCCACAGCCATAAAACGCGCACTTGAGTTGGTGCCCGTCGATACAGCCTTAAATAACGTAGCTGCATCAAAATAGAGCTGCGGAATAGAGCTTGAGCCTCCTCCCCCATGATAAGGTGGCTCAAAAATACTCTCTCCCTCGGGACGAAAAGAACTAAGAACCCGCTCAAGCGCTGGGTGTTTCTCATACTCCCAACATACCTCCGACAACTTTCCAAGAGTCCCAAACGCCTCCCAGATATCGATGTTAGAGAAGTCCAATTTGTATGTGAGAACCTCCAAGTCTTTGAAGGCGTCAAGTCGGGCCAGTCGACCGATGAACGCTGGGAGGGCAGGTGTAGATAACCGAAGGCGTGGGGTTTTGAGTTTTCGGCGGGGGTAAATGTATATTCTGTAGCCCTGACCTTGGAACAGACCCAACGAGGGTATAGCCTCGCCGAGACGCCCACAGCTGGTAACTAAGAGGTCTTCTAGGCAATCAAGATGGGCAGAGTTGGCCCCACCCTCATCCCAGAGACCATGGAATTCGCAGGTCGTACTTGTGGGGTAGCTAACATGGGCGACAAATAGGCGGGCGGTTTGGGCGGTGGCGGTTATAGTCAAATGCTCCAGTACCGCCATGGATATCGGTTGTGCTAGATTCCGGCAGAATGCGACACTATCCTCTCCCAGCGGTCCAAAGACATGATGTAGGTGAAGCGTTTTGAGGTGAGGAAGCATTCTAAGACCTTGGAGGACCTTGGAGAGTGATGCGTGTTGGTGGTGAGCGCCTGAGCCCTTGTCCAAGGCGATCACCAGCGACGTTAGCTGGGAGTAGGGGCCATCCATCCAACGGCCCGCCGGGGAGAGAGTCCGCCTGCGTAAGCAATGTTCGGTTGTACAGGACAAGCTTCTGGAGACGAGGGGTTGACTTGGTGAGATTGGCTAAATTAATGTCGCCTCCCCCGGGAGGTGGGGGCAGGGCCGAGTCATAATAGATGGTGACATGGGTAAGGCTGGGTGCTGAGCCCGGCTGTTGTCTAGTTAGAGCGGAGGAAAACAGACGGAATACAGGGGATATGGATAAATGTCCATCGCCTCTGAGACAGAGTTTTCTCGTGGAATGGAGTAGTTGACGAGCTAGGTCTAGGGCTTCTCTCCTGTCATAAGCTTCCAAGGCACGTATCTTGGTTAAATCCATGACGAGGGTCAGGGGAACACGGGACGATCGGCTTAACAGGTACCAGGATAATTGGGGGAGGCATACACACGGCCATCTCCAGAGTGCGGGCGAGCTCAGTGCAAGCTGACGCCAACGAGAACACACATGCGAAACCTTCAGCCAGTCTTTCATCCATATCGGACAAGCCCCCGCATTGTGAGCGAGATACTCCCAGATTCTGAGATTAATATCGTCGGGGAGACGACCGATATCGGAGAACCTGTTCTGTTTGAGCTCCCAGCGTCGCATTTCTTTTCGACAAGCTGCGATTCTCTCCCGGGAGGTTTGGATTTTTGCTTGGAAATCTAATATTTGCGCCTCGTGGTCTCGGATGCTGTTCCTGAGATGGCTGATTTCTTCCAAGATGATGGCGAAAGCTCCCTGCTTTTTCAATGGTGTGCTGAAAGCGTCGATGCTTTCAAACAATGTATCATCATTGGGGGCTAGAATTGCCAGGTTCAACGTTCAACTTTTGGGATCAAAATGAGCCTCACCTTGGTCGAGCATAAGGTCATCCATTCCACAGTACTCTTTGCTTGGTGATTCTAGACCAGGACCGAAAGGCATCCATTCAGGGGTGCGCATGAAATTGAGAGCAGCTGAAAGATCGTGAGGAGAAGGTAAAGCAACCTACTACTAGCACTTGGAGGATCGCGAGGAATCGTCACGGGACTTCGTCGCGTGGTACTTATGGGACCGCGTCTCGGCTCCGAATCCCTTACCTCTGCCAGTGACGCTTACAACTCGAGGCTCAAGGCCTTCCATTCTGAAAACCTTAAATCACACACAAGAATTGTTCGTTCAGATGGGTAGGTCGAATTCGAGCTTTTATACGAAAATACCCTCTAATTAATCGTGAAAGAAAGTAAAAATATCTTCTCCAACCAAACCACAAAGATAGCAGCCTATGAGGCTCTAGATGCAGAGATTCTATCCTATGAAGCTACTATCCATACTTTCCAAGAGAAAATTCGCGCGTGCAGGACCCGTCATAATAACCTCTCCAACATTCTCCAGCTCCCCGACGAGCTTCTCATCGAAATTTTCATGCTTCTCGTCTTGGAGGAGACAAAGAGCATGACTCTCAGATGGATACGTGTCACGCACGTATGCACTCGATGGCGTCGCGTTGCACTTGAATGCCCACGGGTTTGGGGCTGGCCACCATTTCGCAGGTCGAAGCCTGTCGACATCTTCCTGCAGCGCTCCCGTTCGGCTCCTTTGAACATCATTGTGAACTTGAATGGGCAAAGTGGCCAGAAGGAGATTCAGGCAGCTCTGGGAGCACTGAACCGGGCACAAACATTGGCTGTCCATGAATTCGACGCCCATTCGTGGCGGTACTATTCAAAACTGGAGCATGACACTATTTTGGAGGTACCACTCCTAAAGTTCGTTGAACTTAACACGAGTCACATACGTGTACAGCGCCTTTTCCTTGACCGCATTCGTATCAATGCCCCTCAGCTTTCCCATCTGAAACTTCGGAACGTTGGCCTTCCGAAAGCACCTGTGGCCATGATTTGCCCAATTCCACTGACTACTTTGGACATAGGCATCTCGAAAGGCGGGCACGAGAGCCATCAGCAGAACACTCTGCGCGAGATTCTGGACTATCTGCGACCACTTTGCCTCCTCCAACGGCTCCGGCTTGATAACATTTTTGTCGACGACGCTGACGAGCCAGAGGACTCCCCAACTCCCGTCGTCGAACTTTTATCGTTGAAAGAGGTCACCATCCACTCTTCGGCGGAGAGATGCCGTCGATTCTTTGAAGCCGTCACCTATCCGACTCGCAGTGTCTCAATATCCGTGTGCTGTCTTTCAAGCCCAGCCAAGGACGTTCAAAGACTTTTCCAAACCACCCTCGACCATATGGAAGACACCATCCACGCACTCCACATCTCACCTACAACTGACGGAAAAGGTTTACACTCATTCAACTTTTACACATCCCCATGCGACGATGAACTCGACTACTCTGATGTACCGGCTACGACGTCCATCTCCACGATTTTCGACAGCGACATTCTCCAGGACCTCTGTCGACTGTTGCCCTTGGAGAATTTGGAGCATCTCATCTATCATGCCCCGATCTCGCAGGAGAGTGTTTGGGAAGATTTCGGGAGTTTGGGTCATCTCCGGCTACTTGACATTAGCAATGCCCATGAGAGCTTCTTGAAGACTTTAGTAGCCCCCTGGTGGGTAGACCCATGTCCGAAAATTCCAGACGAGGAAGATCCGGTTGAGGACAAGGAGACTTTGGAGCCAGAAAGTGCTCCGACCTTTCTTGGTAGACCACAGTATTTCACATCTCTCTGTGATTTATCATTCAATGGTTGGGCATTCAAGAACCTCCTGTGTTCTCGCTTTCAGATTGACATGTTGGCGAGGGGGTTAGTAAAGCGTAGGGAGTATGGATGTGGCTTGTCGAATTTACATATCTGGGAGTGCCAGGGCATTACTTGCGAAGACGCGGAAGAGTTTCTTAGAGGTGCAGAGCAGGTTTATTGGGATGGATAGATTTACCAGCGTTTATAGGATATTTTGTTTTCCGTACATAATGACCTAATTGGGCAAGAATACCTATCGTTGTACCGGGAAGACGAGGGGTAGACACGTCTGTTTTATACACAGGGACTTAGACCTATGGACGTAAGGCAACGGTTGGAGGAGGATATGGTGGTAGGCGCCATTTCCGCTTGCATGCGCGTGAACTGGATAGCACTGGTTTAAACGCATATCCTAACCTACCTAGGTAGCTGGTATCCTTGGAAAGGGAGAGTACGTTTCTGACATACACGCGGAGGTAGGGTACGTGGATTTATGGGGTGAGACCTCTGGAGGGAGATATTGAGGCCTGGAGAGTCAATGGTGATGACAGCCCGACCACAGTGAAAAAATCGCGAACAACGGCCGCGTTATTCAAAGTTAAACTGATGAGCAAGGGCCTCGACAGGGTGGTGTCGGTGCCAATATGCCTAGAGGCAACATGTTCAATGTTCACGAAGGCCCCCCCGATGGCACAGGTACAGGTAGAGACGCGGGTACATTGGCTATCACAGGTTTCGGGACAAGGTTGTGGTTCTCATAGCGCCTTCTCTCCCGATGTCGTATTCTGCACTTTCTTGCACAGTCGTAGACGCGGCCTTGGGTTTACCAGCTAGTCAAACGACCACAACGACGACGCATAACTACCCATCATTGCTACGGGAGTCGTGAAGTGGTTCAACGCCTCCTAGATAGGGGCGAGCTCAGCAACAAAAGTGTTGGCGATAATGGTGGTTCAGTCAAGGATCGTGGGAATGAAACCCCAAATATGCTTACTGGACCGCACCTCAACTGAATCGGCTCCGAAGCCTCTCATTTGGCGCTTTCACAGCAGCTTGACTTGGTCAGAGGCTTGAGGCTAAAGGGTTTCGAATTTCCGCTCGATAGACAACCTTTCGCGCATAAGCCATCCAGAAAAATAGTTGCTCAGATGGGTAAGCAGTATATGAGCTTCTACAAGGGCAAAATCTCTTATCTAGCCCGAAAGAAAGCAAAAACCTCTTCTCCAATAAAAGCACAAAGATGGCAGCCTACGAGGCTATAGATGTAGAGATTCTGTCCTATGAAGCTAAAATTCGCGGATGCAA
Organism: Clitopilus passeckerianus; assembly: GCA_944990035.1. NCBI lineage: Eukaryota > Fungi > Basidiomycota > Agaricomycetes > Agaricales > Entolomataceae > Clitopilus > Clitopilus passeckerianus. The sequence continues at coordinate 63,134 of CALYLX010000096.1, forward strand.
AACTCGGCATAATAACCTCTCCGACATTCTTCAGCTCCCTGATGAACTTCTCATCGAAATCTTTATCCTTCTCGTCTTAGAGGAGGCAAAGAGTATGACTCTCAGATGGATACGTGTCACTCACGTATGTACTCGATGGCGTCGTGCTGCTCTTGACTGCCCAAGGCTTTGGAGTTGGCCACCGTTTAGCAGGTCGAAACCTGTCGACATCTTCTTGCAGCGGTCCCGTTCAGCTCCCTTGAACATCATTCTGGACCTGTTTTGCCAAAGTGGCCAGGAGGAGATTCAGGCAGCTATTCGTAATCTGTACAGAGCACAAACTTTGGCTGTCCATGAATTTGAGGCCCATTCTTGGACATACTATCCCGAGCTTGCGCCTGACGCTACTTTGGATGCACCCCTCCTGAAGTACATCGAACTTCACACGAGTGACCCACGCGTACAGCGTCTTTCCCTTGACCGTATCAACGCACCCCAACTTTCCCATCTCAGACTTTGGAACGTCGGCCTTCCAAAAGCACCCGTCGCTTTGGTTTACCCGGCGGTTCTGAGTACTTTGGATATAGGCATAGATAATTACCAAAGTCGTCCACAGCATACCTTGCACGAGATCCTGGACCATCTACGACATTTTTGCCTCCTGCAACGGCTCCGCCTTGACAACATTTTTATCGCCGACGCTGACCAGCCAGAGGATACGCCAACTCCTGGCGTTGAACTGTTATCGTTGAAAGAGATAACCATCCGCTCTTCAGCGGATAGATGCCGTCGATTCTTTGAAGCCATTACCTACCCGGCACACGGTGTCTCCATATCCGTGTGCTGTCTTCCAAGCCCAGTCAAGGACGTTCAAAGACTTTTCCAAACCACTCTTGGCCACATGGAGGACACCATCCACGCACTCCATATTTCACCTACAGCTAATAGGAAAGGTCTACACTCATTCAACTTTTACACATCCCCATGCGACGATGAACTCAATTATTCTGAAGCACCGGCTACAATATCCATCTCCGCAATCTTCGGCAGCGGGATTCTCAAGGACTTATGTGGACGGTTGCCAATGGAGAACTTAGAACATCTCATCTTTCACGCCCCAACCTCGCAGGAGAGCATTTGGGAGGATTTCGGGAGTTTAGGTCATCTCCAGCTACTCGACATCCGCAATACCCACCAGAGCTTCTTGAAGACATTATTAGCTCCTTGGTGGGCAGGTTCGTATTCGAAAAGTCTAGACGGAGGAGATCCGGTTGTAGTAAAGGACGCTTTTAAGCCAGAAAGTGTTCCGACCTTTCTTGGCAGGCCACGATATTTCACAACTCTCCGTGATTATCGTTCAATGGTTGGGCGTTCAAGAGCCTCCTACGTTCTCGGTTTCAAATTGACATGTTGACGAAGGGGTTAGTAAAGCGTAGGGAGTATGGGTGTGGCTTGTCGAATTTACACATCTGGGAGTGCCAAGGCATTACTTGCGAAGATGTAGAAGAGTTTCTTGGAGGTGCGGAGAAGGTTTATTGGGATGGATAGAATTACCAGAATTCATTGGATATGTTGTCTGCCTAATTGGGCTACAAGTAAAGTATGCCGATCATTTGTGCCCAAACAATCATAATTTTGTGATCTCTGTTCACAACCACCAGCACGTCTACATCTGATATGGCCAGCATTTTAAAAGCTCGCGAAGGGGACCGCTCAGCGTTAAAGGATGATTCTCACTTTCACATCGGTGAGGAAAGCGTCCACCACTAACTGTTCGGGCAGAACGCTTACCGTCAATTTCAGCAAATCTTCCAGACGACATTCTGGCTGAAATATTCTATTCTATTGTCCGCGAGCTCCACAGAACTACAACGCCAAATCGCTGGCTTTATCTCACCCACGTCTGTTCCCATTGGCGGAGTGTTGCTCTCGGATATCCTCGACTTTGGAGTTCGCCATCGTTTCGTCGCAAGGATTGTGCAGAAGTCATGCTTCAGCGTGCTCGTGCAACGCCTTTAGACATTGTCCTGGACTTCAACAAACCCTGCGACCTTTCTTGTCTCAGAATGGCGATTGCCAATCTGCATCGGGCCACAGCATTCAGTCTATATGGCATTCTCCCTAAATGGTATAACCGATCTCTCCTGGATTCATACGGAGGCAAGAGTTATGACGCTCCGTTGCTGAGATCGATCACCATAGCCTCCGCCTTTGCCAGCAATCACTGCCCATTCTTACTTGACGTAATATCGATACAAGCACCCCAACTCCGAGTTGTAAGCCTTCAGAATTGGCGCCTCCCGAAAACGGTTGCTCTCTCGGAATCGTTCAACCTCATTACGAGTCTGAAGATCGACACCTCTCATGATGCACGAGAACCGAGGAGAGACTCCCTACAAAACATTTTGACGTACTTGAACAACTTCCAACACCTCCAGTTTCTTCACCTCGATAGCACCATTCAGAGAGATGAGACCGGGTCCACAAGTCGCCTTCCTGACGTTCATCTACCCGAGCTATCGACTCTCATATTCCGTGATACCCCTAGGACTTGTAGGGCCTTTTTCAGGACTGTCACGTTCCCAGGCAGCGCCAATGTGGCCATCAGCACAGACTGTATTACATACGGGGGTCTTTCCTTAACAGATACTCGGGCTCTCCTTGAGCGTGCTATGGGTCGCTTGCGAGATCCTATCAAAGCCCTTCATGTCAAAGCACAAGAGGGATCAGGTGCCACCAACCAACAGTTCGACATGTGGACCTCCTGCGACGAACAGTGCGAATACGCAGACCGAAAGCCAATCTTATCGATTGTGACGCCGTTCGATCTGGAAATATGTCGCTCTCTGAAATCGCGAACGTTTTTCAGAGATCTGGAACATCTCATCTTCGACATCCCAGCTTCCCCACTTGACTGCTTGGCTGATTTCGAAAGCCTGGATCGCCTTTGGCTCCTAGAAGTTGCAGAGAAGAGCCTCGTACTGCTCGATTTCCTATCGCCACCAGCACCAAAGGAGAATTGGACCCTCCCGGAGTTAGTGAAGAAGCCAAATTTGCCATCCCTCCAGGACCTCACTCTCAATCAATGGCTGTTCGACGAGGACGAACGCTGGGTATTCGACGAGTTTGTCAAAGCGCTGAAGATTCGCCGCCTTGGCGGACATGGGCTCGCCAATATACAGCTTTGGAAATGTAAAGGGTTGACCACTCGACAACTAGAATCATTGGCTGGCGTAGTTGATAATCTTTATTGGGTGTAATTGAATATACAGGGTTCAATGATGAATAGAAGAAGGATTTGAAGCAACACTCATGATACAGATACCCTAAAGCTTGAAATGTGAGCGTACCACAGAAGCATCATTCCACTTTACTCTCTTTCACCCCCTCACCCGGGTCATCAATAATGGGCTCAATAATGGGATCCTCTCCGTCCCAGTAGACCTCGTCAACCACCTCCACCAGACTCTCCAGATCTTCATAGCGAAACCCGTCGCAGCCTGCTAATTGTAAGTGAGACAACCCACATCCGTGCTCCCGTCGTTTAGCTATGCCCTTCGCAAATGTCGACGGACATATCCAAGAGTGCTTGTAGTTTTCAAACACCCAATCATGATCGAGGGTTAGATCACGAAGAGCTTTGAAGTAGCGCGGCGGACGCGACTTTTCTTCAGTGGCGGGGGCAGAGTCGGAGGGAGGGGCCTCTAGTTTCTTGCTACCTTTCGCCTTATGAGCTTTCTTGAGTTCCCCTTCCCAGGGGGACATGAGCACTCTCAGGAACGCATAATGGGGATTCCGAATGTCTATCAAAAAGAGATGCTTTAACCTGCCAAAGTCCTTCCACATGAAGTTGTGTGACGCATCGACATGGTAGACGAGGTGTTGTAAATCTTGCATGGGTAAGAGATCGCAAAAATCGACGAAGATTTTCCGCAGGAAAGGGGCGATGATAGTTAGAGGGCTTGGTTCATCAGCGTAACCTAGGTCGTCGAGATGTGGTGTTGTCCAGAAGTTGAGAGAGCATGGGGAGTTAGCTGAGCTATATGCGCTTTGAGTGGGTAGGATATGCAGTGTTCGAATGGGTTGTAAACGGTGAGTGGTATTCAAAAGAAGTGTTTTGATGTTGCCGGCAGCAACATCATGATTGGAATCGTCCTCTAGACCCGAGAGGCAACTGATAGATACATTGACGCCGTGATTGGGGTAGGTAATTGATTCAAAGAAGACGCGACACATTTGGGGTGTGTCTTCAACGACGACGTTCTTGAGAGTTGCTAATTCGATGGGTGATTTAATGCTAGGAAGATGATAAGGTAGGAAGGCGTCGTAGAGGCGAAGGTCTTGGAGTTGTCCAAGGTGTGGAAGAGCGGTGAGGAGGTCTCCCATACGAACCCGGTTCTTAGATTGTCGTCCTGAGGATCTGATTTCCAAGGCGGTAAGCATGGGAAGAGAGGTCAAATCCACTGGTAGACCGTCGAGCCCCCTATTGCGTAAAGTGAGGTGTCGCAGCTGAGGACATGCCAGGTTGAATCCTTCAGACAACTCCTTCGAGCGGTGAGTAACCGCATTAATAGTAAGCGAATGTAATGCAGGGGCACTTAGGGATCTCCCCTTGAGATGCCCGTCGAAGAATTCCCAGTGGTCAGGGGAAATGAGGCTATGCATCGTCAAGGACTGTGCACGGGTCAAGCTGGCGAACGCTTTCCAGATCGCATGTGACTTGTGGAATCTGCTGAAGTTGATCACAAGGTTCAGCGGCATATGTGCGGCGCGAGATAGCATGGCTTCGGCGCATGGAAGGTTGCGGAAGGACGGCCAACTCCAGAGTAGAGGGCTTTGGAGGGCGATGTCCCGCCAGCGTGGGGATACGTGGGTTATAAACATCCATGAGTTTGACATGGTTTCCACTCCGTGAAGCATGATAAGCGTGAAGATCTCGACGAGAATCTCTGCTGGGACTCGTTCAGTTACGTCGAAGGCAGTGCGGGGATAGTGGAGAGCAGACTCTCCGGTTGCGTCAGCAGGAGTGGAAAGCACTTTCTGCCCATGTCCCTCTTCAACAGGCTCTGTTGTTTGAACCACGCTTGCTTCTGCGACCTTGTCATCCGGCACAGGGAGCATCGTCTGAGTTGTCATGTTGGTAGGTCAATCTGACAAAACAGCGATGCTGAGCACAATGCAACGACTTGCACATGAGTTATCCGACCTTCTCAGAATCGTAATTCCAGTATATAGGAACCGATTGGATATTCAATCAATACGCGTCGTGATGTCTTCTCCGGAATTGGTGGTAGCAGACGTTGTGGCGTATTTCACAGCAACTGCTGTCCTTGTTCCGTACGGACTTCCCGTCTGGTTTCTACTCGTAGGATCTGATAGTTTGTAGGTGCCTCAACCTGTATAAAAGCCGATTAACGGCAGGTTGCAGGTAAAGGACCTTGACTTTCGAGTAACAGCCTTTCGGTAGTGGCAGTGAATCAAAGGTGGATATATCCGGATAGCGAGCCGAGTCATTTAACGCGAAGCTGACTAATATGGTCACGGGACCGACTGCCTCTTTCGGCCAACAACGCGCTCGACTTTCACCGTCGCCATTCAACGCGTCGAGAACGCCTGTCGCGACGTCTAGCTCGTCATGCCTCTCATACGCATTGAGCTAAGCGACTTTAAATCCTACAGGTGAGGCCAAGAAATGATAAATCTCTATTTTCTGCTCACGAGCACCAAAAACTAGAGGACATCAGACAATTGGACCATTCAAGAGCTTCACCTCAGTCATTGGTCCAAATGGTGCTGGAAAGTCCAATCTAATGGATGCTATATCCTTTGTTTTGGGTGTCAAAAGTGCTCAGCTGCGAAGCTCTCAGCTGAAGGATCTGGTATACCGGGGCAGAAGATTGGCAAAATCAAATGCAGAAGACGGTTCTATGGCCCAAGACGAAGAGGACGATGAGGAAGAAGGGGAGGGAGAAGGTACTGCTAAGAAGGCTTGGGTGCTTGCAGTCTACGAAGATGCAGACAAAAAGGAATGGCGCTTCCAGCGAACGTTAGTGCTTTCATTTCGTGCCCTAGATCCAGATGCTGAGCCTACTCTGGCAGTATTTCAACGACAGGGGCCTCAGAATACAAACTGAACAACAAGACTGTGACATACTCTGCATATAACGCCGCCCTTATCTCCCACAACATCCTCGTGAAGGCCAAGAACTTCCTTGTGTTTCAAGGAGACGTAGAAGCAGTCGCGTCGCAGTCTTCTCGCGAGCTGGCGCGCCTCATTGAGCAAATTAGTGGTTCCTTGGAGTTGGCTGGTGAATACGAAAAGGCAAAAGAGGCGCAAGATCGTGCAACCGAGAATGCCACATTCAACTTCACCAAACGAAGGGGTATTGCTGGAGAGATCAAACAATACAAGGAACAGAAGGGAGAGGCTGAGAGGTTCGAAAGACTGGTGCAGGAGAGGGTGAGTACTTCTTGGTTCCATTGTTTTTCTACAACGCATAACTTACGCTATTTCATTTTTGCCTAGGACGACGCCATCCTACAACGGCATCTCTTCAAACTGTTCCAAATCGAGGAATCCATTGATATGAACTCGTCGAATATCAAGAGCAAGAACAAGGAGCTAGCCGGACATCGTCAAGAACAGAGCGTCCGAGAAAAAAAGCTGGAGGCTGCTCGTGCCGAACAAGGCAAAGTTCGTGCTGAAGTCATGCAAAAGGAGAAGTCAATAAGGAAGCATGAGAAAACGCTCGCCGACAAGGTGAATATTGGATACGGCCCACTACTTCCGTTACACCGCAATGCTGAACGAGCTTGCTACTTCCTAGAAACCCGACCTTGCCACCAAGGAAGCTCAAATCACTCACTTTACACGGAGGATAACCAATGCTACGAAGACGAAGGACGATGTCCTAAAGAGCGCAGAAAAGCTGCAGGAGCGTGTTGAATCTCTTCAAAAGGAACTCGTGAATGTCAGGAAGGCGGCTGATGCTGCACAAGGTAACCACCTTCCACTTCCCGACGGAGAGCAATATGCTAACTTCTGGCCAATAGAAAAGCAGAGGAAAGCGTCAGAGCAGAATTTTGCCTTAAGCGAGGAGAGTCTAGAAGAATATCGCAAGCTGTGAGTTATTTTAAACCCATCATCCAACCACAGCGGTTCTCACGGATTGTTACCAGGAAAGCTGCTGCAAGCGTACTCGCCGTGGACGAGCGACAAGCACTCGAAACTCTTACTCGCGATGAGAAGACGGGCAGCCGCAATCTAGCACAATCTAAGGAGAGGCAACAAGGACTTACAGAGAGGAGAGATGCCAGATCTGAGGAGTTGCGCAACCTCCTAGAGAAGAAAGCTGAGGTTGGTGTTTGAACCCTAAGTTCGGGAGAATTGGCGCTGACACCATGCAATACTAGCTTGAGAGCAAGATCTCGGAAATGCAGAGAACCCTACAGCAGAACAAGCAGGAGCTGGATAACCAGCAGTCTGAAAAGACTAGGATCTCGTATGTATTCACATATTGGTCCGTCCGTCATCCGATCCAATGTCTATTTCAGAAAACTCGAGAAGGAAACAGACGAGAAACTCCAAACCATCTACCAGCAATTGCTTCAAGCTGGTGTTGACAAGAACGAATCGGAGAGGGAAATCCGACTCAAGGAAACACTCTCGAACCTGCAACGCATATTCCCCGGAGTTCGGGGGCGACTCGTTGACCTCTGCAAACCTGTTGCCAGGAAGTACGAAACGGCCATGAGTGTAGTCTTGGGAAGGAATATTGATGCTATCGTGGTGGACGAGGAGAGAACTGCTATTGACTGCATTGAGGTAATACACGACTCTCTTCTCCCGATTATGGTGTTGCTGACGGGTCACAATTTGCAATAGTACCTGAGAAATCAACGGGCTGGACAAGCGACTTTCATTCCTCTCGACACGATCCAGGTGAAGCCAATCAACGACAAATTCCGTTCTTTCGCGAAAGGTGCACGTCTAGCTGTCGATGTAATCGTTAGCGAGGGTGCCATTGAGAGGGCCATTCATCATGCATGCGGGAATGCTTTGGTCTGTGACACTATGGACATTGCAAGATATGTTTGCTACGAAAAGGGCCAAGAAGTGAAAGGTCCGCTGAAGATGCTGTTTGTCTTGCGCCTTCAATTCTGATCTGCCTTTCCTTATAGCTGTGACCCTTGAAGGCACTGTCATTCACAAGAGCGGTCTTATCACCGGTGGTCGCAGCTCCCATGGCACTAGCAAGAAATATGATGAGAAGGATGTGCAAGGTAGTTGTAGCTTCTGCGTATTTAGCCCAATTGCTGACCCACTTGATCAGGTTTGATGCGTGCCAGAGACAACCTCAAAGCCCAGCTACGCGAATTGGCAAAGCAGAAGCCCAGGGGACAGACCGATGAGAACTTGATCGCTGAAATCTCAAGGCTGGACTCCACCCTTGTAGTTGCTAGGGATGATTTGGTAACGTCCTTACCCCACCACCTCCTGCAACCTGCTAATCAACCCGTTCACAGAATGCATGCAACCTCCGCATAAACGGTCTCAAGGATGAAGTCAAGCACCTTGAACGAGAGATCAAGAAGAACGCTCCGGAACTGAAGAAGGTACTTCTATCGCTCCCTGCTCTCTCTACATGATGAACCTTCCTCATGCTCAATTTATTTAGCTCCAAACTACCTATGATACGCTCCAAGAACGGATTGCCCAACTTGCCGAAACCATAGACCATGCCGAGGCTGGAATATACAGGAACTTCTGTCAACAAATCGGCGTTACCAACATTCGAGAATACGAAGAACGGCAAATGAAGATGGCCCAGGAAGAGAGCAAGGCACGCCTGGAGTATGAAACCCAGATATCCCGACTGACCCATCAGTATGTCGCATGTTTTCAAGCACCTCACAACGTTAGTCTAACGTTTCCGTAGACTTGCCTTTGAGTCAGAAGGTCTCAATTCTTCTCGTGATCGCATTACAAGCATCGACAAGGCCCTTGACTCTGACCGGGCCAACCTTGCGAAATGGGAGAAGGAGAAGGATGCAGCGTTGGAGGATATTCGAGGATGGGAGACCTCAATCGCAGAAGAAAAAGAAGCTCTTGGCACGGTGCAGGAAACCTTGGAGGAGAAGACTAGGGCCGTCGAAGTGGCCAAGAAGAGTGCCCAGCAGGCATCTAAAGTTTTAGACCTTGCTCTCAAAGAGATTTCCAGCTGGGTATGTGACCTGTCAAGTATTCTTATGATTGTTGTTAACTTCTCCGTAAACAGAACGACGAGATTGAGAAGCTTGCCCTAGAGCGTTCCGCGATATATCGCAAATGTCGTCTAGAAGAAGTACAATTGCCTCTAGTTCGAGGCAATCTTAAGCATGTACCCATGGAGGAGGTTAGTGCGCCCTTTGCCGCCGTGTGCGTACTTGGCCTGACCTGCTGCCTAGAACTTACGAGACGAAATGGCTATGGACGTTGATGATGACGAGGATGGCACGCAACGACCGAAGAAAGCAGCCGATTATGGAATTGAAGTCAACTTCGACAGTCTGGACGAAGAAGCTCGGGAAAGTGGCTCTGTTGAAGATTTCGAGAAGGAAATAACTCGTCTGAATGCCGAACTCGAAAGAATTGCGCCGAATCTGAAAGCTATTGAACGGTATGCTCACCAGCACTTCTCGAGACTGGCCTGCTAAACAGTTTCCAGATTGGACGACATCGAGTCGAAACTCGCGGAAACCGAACGTGAGGCAGATAAAGCCCGTAAAGACTCTAAAAGTGCTCGCGACGAGTTTGCAGACGTTAGAAAGCGAAGGTTGGTCCTTCACATATCGCAATGAACTAGATATCTTACCCAGCCATCAGATGTGAACTTTTCAACAAGGCATACAACCACATCTCAGATCGCATCGATCAAGTCTATAAAGACCTTACCAAAGGGAAGGCATCCCCTATGGGTGGTGTAGCTTATCTCTCTTTGGAGGATAGTGAGGTATGTGCCATCTTGTGGTGGTTTGCCAATATTCTCAATCGTCGCCAGGAACCTTACAATGGTGGTGTCAAATATCATGCAATGCCACCGATGAAGCGTTTCCGAGATATGGAACAACTTTCAGGTGGCGAGAAAACAGTCGCAGCACTAGCCCTTTTGTTCGCCATTCATAGGTTAGTGGCGCCAATTTCAGCCACCGAAATGATTTGCTGATCAATGCCCACAGTTACCAACCTGCTCCATTCTTCGTATTGGACGAAGTCGATGCTGCCCTAGATAACACGAATGTAGCCAAGATCGCGAACTACATTCGTGCCCATGCGTCTGAGACGTTCCAGTTTATCGTCATCAGTCTGAAGGGTTCACTGTACGAACGTGGCAACTCTCTGGTTGGCATCTTCCGTGATCAGGACGTGAACAGTTCTCGAACGTTGACGCTGGATGTATGTTTGACTGGCCCACTGTTGCGCTTCCATACTGACTGGTTCTCCACAGCTCACGCAATATGATGATTGATCAATCTCCCGTAATGCTACCACACACCTCGCTTTCCTGTTCAACTTGCATCTCTTGTACTTTTTAGCAGCTTATTATTATCGAATCTCAGAATACGATCGACGTTGTAATGCCGACCCGATACTTGATCTATACTCCAGTAGCCTGCGCAAGATTCTGCACAAAATTCTGTGGCAACGCTTACTACGGCAAAGAATGAGAATCTCTGAAGCATGGTATGGTATGCACTGATAATTCCGCCTTCAGCCACAATTCCGGTGAGCTCCTTGTTCTGCCACTCGGGTCGAGCTCATTTCCCATTTAATGCATACAGGATCATTCCACCCATTGGCATGACTGCCGGTCGAGTGACCTCTGTTCAACACTAATACTACTCAGTCAGCGGAACTGAAGTCCGTCACTAAAGTCCATTATTGCGCTAGCTTGTTGGATTTATGGGCATCACATGCGACCACTACCAGACCTACAAAAAGTGAGCTACGCAAGCACATACTCCCTCCTGTTGAACGCTGCCAAGATGCCAAACGGGCTTGTCGGCGACACGTACGCGGTGTCAAATTGGCTCGCCATTGGGTTGATTTTTGCAGGCGTATATACGTATACCTCCTTCTTTGCATCCAGGACCAAAGGCGATCTTCGCGAGCTCGGTGGCATACCTATCCTGAGGGCATGGCCCTTTTTCACTCGTCGGCATGATTTCCTGGTGTCAAACTTTGCGCACTCTGGTAACAACTTTTTTTCTTTCAAAGTTCTGCAGGTATGTGCCTGCGTTCTCACATAGCAAACCATCTGACAAATCTCATCTGCAGCATACAGTAACGGCGATAAGCGGCGAAGTGGCCAGGAAGGGCTACTTTGACAATAAAGCACTGAACCTTCCGGAAGGCTACAAAATTCTATCGGGTGCTGTGAGAAGGGCACACTTTCAAAGCAAACATGCATCTTACGTTCGAATAGGCGCCGCGTCTGGCAGACATGGATGAGAAGGCTCAACCTCCAGAAGCTGTCGCATGGTTCAACAAGCAGCTACTAAATCTCATGAATAAAGAACGCTTAACCGAGAGTGAGTATCCTCTAGCCGAAGTTTTGTCCCATCACTGAAATGAGTAGTCATTCCCTCCATGCTCGAAGATCTGCAAGTTGAGGTCGATGGGTGGGGCCGAGCAGGTGTCATGGACCCATTCCAGAACATTTACGATGTTCGTCGACTTTCCTGGCTGTGTTGATAGTGTTATCTGATAACTCTCCTTAGCTCGTATTTCAGATGACTGTCCGCATGGCGTCATGCAGGGAGCTTGCCAAAGACCAACAGGCTCTCAAAAGGCTGCAAACCGACTACTGGAATCTCGAGAGAAGCGCAACGCCGACGTCACTTCTGCTACCGTGGTTCCCTAGTCCAGCACGGAAACGCAAAGAAGCCGCCACCAAAAGTCTATTCACGACGCTTTTCCAATACGTCAAGCTGCGAAAGGCTGCGTCAGTGCCCAGCTCGGATGCTATTGACTTCCTGCTTGCGAACGGCATGAGCACGGAGCACGCCATAGGAGTGAGTAATTAGCTGAATGCCGGGAACGGTATTAACAACCAGCTCTCAAGTTCATCCTCAGCGTCATATTCGCGAGCGTCGTCAATACTGGAAACGCAGGTATAGATACTCCCAATAGTCTCATCTTTTTTGGACTAAAGCTCCGACAGTGTGTTGGCTACTCCTCTTCCTATCGTTGAATAAGGACTGGAAAGACAAGGTCACGGCTGAGATGAACGCATTCATCTCCCGGCATTCTAGCTTCTCTAATTCGGAAGCCCTTCACAAACGGCTTGCAACGATTCCCATTTCGGCTTGGGAAGAAGAGCTACCCATCCTGGAACTCGTAATGAAGGAGACTATCCGGATAGTGCTCAACATCGCTACACTTCGCCGGAATGTGCTTGGGGATTTGAACCTTGATGGGAAGGTCATCCCCAAAGGAAACTTCATGACTTACCACATCGCCGACGTGCATCTAGATCCTAGCATGTACGCCGATCCTACGAAGTTTGATCCCGAACGGTATGGTCCAGAACGTCAAGAAGACCAGAAACAGGCTTATGCCTACCTCGGTTGGGGAGCTGGTGAGTAAATCTTCCTCTGCAAGTTAGACGAGCTAATCAAGGCATGAATGAAGGCCGGCATGTCTGTACCGGAATGAGAGTTGCAAAGCTCGAAATTAAGTTCATCGCGGCCCTTTTCCTCGCAGGATTCCAATATGAGGTGGTTAACAAGGATGGAAACCCTCTCAATGCGCAGCCAGTTCCGAACTACAACTTGATCCACCAGGCGCGTCCCGTTGGAGAACCCTTTTTCTTCGAGTTTGAGAGGATGAAAGGCACATGAGGAAAGGAGAAACAAATCACAATCGTGTTGTTCGACTACTTATAAGTGAGGACCGATATTACAAGCAGAAGTGACGTGTATGATACATTTTTGGACGATGTACAATAAAAACCCGAGGAAAAGAATATATACAAGATCACTCAAAAACCCCAACCCTCGCCACTAGCATGGGCGATTTAGAGGCACTGGAAGTAGTAGTCGTTGAGCTTAGTGCAAGTCGTGCCGCTGGTGCAGACAGTAGGGCCAGTCCAGCCGATACCACCGCTAGAAGAAAGGAAGTCAGTCATCATGTTACACCCGTAGATTGCGCAAAAACATACCATTGACCCCACTTAGTCTGAGTAGCACCGGAAGGAGGAGGAGAGGTGGTAGTGGGAGGAGTGGTAGTAGGGGGTGTGGTGGTGGGAGGAGTGGTGGTTCCGCTGTTACCGCCCGTGTAGGTGGATCCGATGTCACCGAAGCGAATGTTGGAGAAGGTGACTGAGGCGTTGGGGCTGTTGGCCTCGACGTCCTTGGGAGCTCCGGAGGTGGTGGCGCAAGTACCACGGGCGATACCAGGCTTGGATGCGTCGGCGTCGGTGGGGTAGCTGGAGTCGAGCCAGAGCATCTGGGCTGCGTGGTCGTCCCAGACGGACATGACGAGAACCATTCCGTTGGCGAAAGCCTTGCCCATGCGAGCCAAACCACCCTGCTTTTGGAATTGCTGGGTGTCGCCGAAGACGGTCTTCTGAGCATCGCAGAAGTCCTCGGTGATGGAGTCGTAGGCGCTCATTCCTGGAATGTTGACCTTGGAGTTCTGGATGACAACACCGTTCTGAACGTAGAGGCGGCGGATCTCCTTGAGCGTACCGGTAGCAGTGCCGGAGTCAGTGATGAATTGAGTAACAACGGTGAACTTCTTGGTGGTGTCGACCTTCTTGCCAGGACCGTAGAAGGTCTTGTCGCCCATACGGAAGGAGTTGAAGTCGCAACCATCGGGATCGCAAACGGTGGCGTAGCGGTCGGTGGTACCGCAAGAAGCGCCAGTGCAGCGGGAGATGCCGTCGGCCTGGCAAGGATGAGGAGTAACAGCAGCAGAGATGGAGTTGGCCTCCCAGATATCCATCTCGTTACAGCAGGCACCCCAGTTACCAGTACCGGAGTTGGGGTCGCTGGCAGAACCACCCCAGCCGGCAACGTTAGCCTGTAAAGTTCTGGTCAGTAATTGAGCAATCAACTAAAGAAAGAGAGCATACCTCGCCGTTAATGAACTTGAGATCACGGGGGCATTGAGAGTCGCAGTAACCAGTACCGTACTTGGCACCAGCCTTGTTGGTGGGGTAGGTGGAGAGACCACCATCAGCAGCCATCTCAGAGAAGTAGAGAGCGCCGTTAAGACCGCAAGGAAGGTTGGAGACATCGACGTCGAAAGTGAACTCCTGGTTAAGGAGCTTGAAGATCTGGTACTTGGAGTCGGAGGCCATGAGGTAGGTACGGGAGCCGATGTTCGTGCCAGAACCCTTGGTAACGAACTTGAGGGTCAGGGCGTTGCCGCTGGTGGTGATACCGTAAGTGCCAGAGTAATCAGCACCGTCCAAAGCGCAGTTGGCAGCGCAGGTCTTGCTGTCCGGGCACAGGCTGGTGTCCCAGGTGTTGCCGGTGTAGCAGTTGGTGTAACCGCTGGTGGTGTGGAGCCAACGCCAGTTAGCATCGAGAGTGATAGCACCGCTGGCCTGAGTAGTGCAACCACCGCTCTTGGTGCAAGTTTGCCAGGGCAACTTGGGGTGGGTCTCCGCGGTGGAGGTACCGATCTGCTGAGCAGAGACGGCTGCAGCGAGGAAAGAGAGGGCGAGAAGAGAAGCTTTTGGGAACATCGTTGAGAAGACGAGGTTGAGAGTGTGTTGGAGTTTCTCGATCGACTCCTACATTGCTTTTATACAGGCAAGTTGAACGGATAATATCCGGGCTGGCAGGGTCTCGCTTGCCATGGCGAAGTTAGGAGGTCTAGGGTCTCTGTACGGTCGTTGACCATGGTACGACGATGTCAGGTCCAACAAGCGTTGACCTGGTGAACGGTGAGTTTAGGTCCGTCCAGGCGATCGACCAGTGCTGAATCCGAAGAGACGCCGCTGCACTTTTTTCCGAGCCAAAACGTCTGGATGTATGATCCTTATGGTAGATGGGTCAGACGTTCTCAGTGGTTATACTTCGGGACTTACCTCGAGGTACGGTTATCATTTTGAAAAATAAGGAAGAAGCATCAAGAAGATATTGACTACGATGCAGAGCAGCCATCAAGAGTAATTGACTGGATGACACGGAGAAACTCGACTGCAAAATCAGGTCTGCCAGTGAAAGCACCCGATACTCGCTGTCGGAAGTGGTGACGTCGAGCAGTCCTTGGATTCATTCACAAGCATTCATAGGATTTCCCGTACGAGCAGGCTGGTGCACACCTTTCAAAAATAAATCCGCTGGTCCCCGTCGGCATGAGTATCCGTGAGTATTCGTGGAAGGCACAGTTTGCGAACGGCAGTTCAAGTTGTGGTTAAACGCAAGCATCAGCCTGAGTGCCGACTATCGGCAAGATCTAAAATTAGCAAAGAGTTCACGTGCTTGTCATCCATCAATTGCAGGTGATCGCGTCGGGCATGCAATCTCTTTTTGGCCAGGAACCCCTTGGACAATTTGCACAAACAGCGATTCCGTTTTCTGAGGATGCTGCCCGTGAAATGGAATGTTCCTGGTGGCTTGTGTCCAGCAAGGGTCAGGCTATACAATGACGCAGGGATGTCTGTAATGCTCGGAAAAACCTCGTTCAGCGCTACCAATTTAACTGTCCTCCCTTGCCCGTACGCATCTCTGGAACTGTATCTGTTCGAGCCGGGGTCTATGGATGTTTCCAAAGTTTGGGCGGCTCGGGGAATCCTGGGGGCTGAGGAAGTCCATCCAAAAATATACCGATGCAAAGCCTGTAGCCTGACATCGTGAGCATCGCGGGAACAGACGTTGAAACCTAATCTCTGGCCATTCGTCGACTTTGCAAGGTCAAAAAGTATAATGATGCCTCATTTTACTTAAACGTCATTTAGCCAAGGGGGCCAAGGGCCAAGGCTGAGTCTCTTTGCATTAGGCGTACTTTAACATGTTTTCCAAGGTTTTCCAAGCATATACAGTCTGGGGGAGTTGTTACGCGGCCTTTGATGGTCCCCTTTCGACCGACGGAGGTTTTTGGGACCTTGCAGAAATCACTGACCCCGGCAATGGTCATGGCATGCCCCACATGCTATGCTCTTCTCCAGAGTGATTTTCTAGGATTCTCCGTGTGTTCAGCTCGCCTAGTGTTCATGGTCAGCTATCTCCGTGTCTGCCTACTGACGTCGGACTGCGCGCTTGTCGCCATCCCGCTTCGTTTTTGTGCTCTCAAACGCCTCTCAATCGGCGCTCTGCCATACCTTCTGATCTTTAAGGTTTCGCCTACCATTAATACATCCACTTTTGACCTATTTGCGTTTAGAAGTGCGTTTTTTACCGTTATCTCTGGGGTTTTTCCGGAGCTTAGGGCCAGTGGACGCTGAGGGGACAAACGGGGTATTCATAGATAATCGTGATCAGGCTGACAGTCTGGGGTATGGGCACGCAATGCTCTATAGAGGTACGCACAATGACGATAATGTCGATTGGATAAGCAGGGCTGGATGGTATGCTCATTCGGTGGCGCTTTCGAGGCTCCTTACAACGCCTAATCTCGACGTCAACGCAAATCAGGGATCGTCGGGATGTCATAATTTAAATAGACTTGAAGAAGCCAGCCTCGAGATGTGGGATCTCTATTCACTCCACTTATGCCTCGGGACTCAATTAAGAATAGCTGGGCGGGCCGTCGCAAAAGCTTGAGTACTTCAAAGGCGGAAAACTGCACAAGCTCCGGTGACTAGTTGTTGACAGGCAATATTCCGAAATCAGCGTACGTGATGATAGAAATCGACGCGAGTGATCGCATTCATCTAATCTTATCTCCTAACTCCGTATGGTACTACCTTGTACTTGGTTGATGATTGGGCGCTAACCGACTCCTTGTTGACCAAAAAGCTCATGTTGGGGTCTCTGGGGCTCGTGTCGACATGACTTTCATCGCTTCTTAATAAGCTTTACGCAGCCAACTCCCACTTTCAAGGGCAGAATTTCGAAATAGAAAGGGAAAACCTGTGCTAGGACGGTGCTGCCTGGTGATTCGCCACTTTCAAGGAGCCGATGTTGCTGTCAATTCGGTTCGCCCTTGTACTTCACCAGCTTCTAGCAACACCTTGTACTTGATAGAATGATAGATGCTTCTCCAAGCAACCGTATCCTCAACCTCACGACATGCGGCGCCTGTTCAAGCCTCTCTCACGGCGAATAGCAACCTTGTATTTCAATGACTTATAGTCTCCATGACTGCCTTTGACTCGTCGCGCCTGAGAACCCCATTGTCCGCCTCTTTTGGCCATGTCTCTTACTCCTCTCACTCTCGAAACTGGGCCTATCAGGCGGCGGCAGTGGAACAAGCGGCGGGATCCTTGGGAGGAAATCCGAAATGACGATGCCGCTACGTCTTCCATTCTCTTTGATCTAGTCAACTGGATACTTATTTACATCACCGGAGAAGGGCCATCTGTTTTCACTAAATCTCCTATTGAGCACACTATTGAGAAGAAAAGTGCATGGAACGCTATTCCATACCAAATGCGAAAGATAAAGCAACACGCTACTCAAGGCCGCCCCATCCCAGACGGGTAAGTCGCTACTTCAAGTTGTATTAGAGTTTGGGATACTGAAATCTCCGAGGCATGTACGCGTTCGGCTCTATAACTCCATCAAAGATCTCACAAGGACGGAGCCTTTGCTGACCGCGGTGGTCGCCCTTGAACCATGTGGAGCTCTTGACATTCGAAGGATCAAGTCTATGTGGGGACTCGAAAGCTGCTCGGTATGTCAAGCATACCATTACACCAACTTGCAAATGAGCTTAAATTACCGTAGATCGTAGATCCTTTCCGTTTCAGACTATTCGTCCCCGAAAACGACGACCTCATCGCCCCGCTTGCGGTTCATGATTTGCGACAACACTATAATGCTATCAACATCATTGGTATGGGATCATCTTTCTCAAAGTAAGGCAGCCTAGACTAAACTATTCGAACCAGAACCCAATGTTTCACCGACAACAGCTCGGAGACGTGACCTGCGGCTGAATATCCTTCGGCCCATATCGATCTTTATATCACACCAGCAGGACCGCAGCATCACATGGCTTCGAAAGAACACGAAACTCGTGGACTGGGCAGAAGAGACCGAACGTGATCTTCAAGGTAGTCTTCGATTTGCAGCACGACGACTGGAAGGGTGGGCTGCGGAGAACCACCCCGATCTACTATGGCTCTGGGAGTCTGTCAACCTCAGTTGGTTGGTAACCCTGGGCGTCTTGTTCCTCCTATGGAAATTTGACATGACCTCTATGTGAACCCATGCTTTACACACGTTTTGATTTCTGGAGACTTAACTTGCCTCCTGACATATGTTTTACCACCCCTATGCCCTATGTTATCCTTTACACCCCACCATGCCACGTTTTTCTCGATCTGTTTTCTTGCTATCGAAAGTTTAAATACCCTGTACCATATTATTGATACCTTACTAGAACAGCGAACTTCAATTTGTACTTTTCTCAGACGAACGCTATATGCATATTGTCGACCCTCCATATTTACAAAGATCGCGTGAAGACCGAAAGCATAGGGAGATAGCTTCGCAAGTCGTTCCCTATTTACCACTGGCGATCTCTACCGACGGCGCTTGCATCCAGATCCACATCATCGTCGGCGTCTGCAAGCTGGTCAGAAAAGAGAGTTACAGGCACTGAATGCATACGTACTGATGTTTGAATTTGAGAAGCTATCGTTCACAGTAGCGCCCTGAACGCGTCTAGTGAATGCTTTCTCCGTCTCTATTTTTGGAAGGAGAATTTGAGACGATAGACGGCGAAGGAAGTGGGAGTAGACTTACTGAAGCTAGAATCCTTCGTAGTCATTGTGACCTTTCCCGTTCCCTCCGTATTCATCTTGACATTTCCCTTGGCCGCTATTCCTTGCGTTAAATTCTACCTCATGGCTGGATAAAGCCTCTCACACACCGATCGTAACACTCAGCACTTCTCTAATGACATTTCCATCATCCTGGTTTGCGGTGATGACTGTTGCCCAGTCCTTGAACTCCTTCATATCCTTCACCAGTGAGATTTGGAGGCTAGTCTTTGAAGTTCATCCGTTTAGGACACGAGACTTACGAGCGCAAGTGACTCAACTCACCTGGAGTAGCTGAACTGCGCCGTCCAGTTGTTCCCTGAGACGAGCAAGCTTCCCATGTGTATCGTCAACATTGATGAACCTTATGAAGGCATTCGAGTCGGCCGGAATGTCGTTCTTGATTGCCTCAACACGCCTACGTGTCGGTGAGAAGGCAGCTTATTCCCACTAGATCACACTTACTTTGTGAACTGGTCTATGATGACAGGATCACGGACGTGTTCGGCATTACTGGCTACGATGTACAAAAATGCACGGATGTTGTCAGCTAGCTCTTCCGTCTCCTTGTTGTTGAGCTTCATCTCCTGTCAAGACAATCAGAGCTACTCAGACCATTTAGAACGCTATTCCATGCTTACTCCGTAGCGAACGGTGATGTCCATCAACGTCTGGGCAACAAGCTTCACCCATGGGACCGGTGCGTTGCTTGCTATCGACATCACGAAGAGAAATGAGTTCTTGACTGTTGAAGATCCAGCAGTAGGAGGCGATTCCTCAGTCTCGCGAGTACTACCTGGCGTTTTCTCGTGGAGGGCCTTCCCATCATGACCAGCATGGGAGGGTAGCGTATCACTGCTAGAACCGGATCTTCTCGCCTCAGGGGTTTCTTTGCCATGGGTACCGCCTCCTTTATCCGTCAGTCCTTCGTCAGAACGCGTTTTCTTCTCCTTTCTGGGCAAGCAAAAGACAAAGGTGAAAAACCTTCTGAACATGAGGGCAATATATGGAGGCTGAGATAGATGGTGACGGGGGTTATGTGCAGCATGGAGGCACCAGTGGGTGGCCGCTTTAAACGTAACCCTGAGTGTGAACGTTTTGAGCCCACACACGGAGTCTGCGTCACCCCCCGAGGGGGCACTATTGTGAAAGGGTTCTATGAAGCGCTTTGAGGGTGCGGGTCCCGTTTCCGATGGTTATGAATCACAGCCTGAAGGTGTCCATGGATGCCGCTTCGAGCCTGACTTGATGAATTTGCCCTTCGACCATGCCTCGAATGCTTTCTGGCAAAGCTTCGCAGTTATTCATCAAGCTTGTCTTCACACGGCCTGCGCTCGTGCAGCTACCGTCAAGCGTCCAGTTGGTACTATACAAGGTCACCATCACAATCATTCCCGCAAAATGACCCACAGTTTGAAATGGTGTCATCATTGGAGATACGCACCTACTTCTGGTATTACCAGAAAGTCCACTGTGTTCCGACGCATTGGTGCCCGAATAGTAAGGTCGAAGGGTTTTACGCGTACCAAAGACTAAGCCTTGCGGTGGCCTGTGGAAGGGGCAGCTTTCCATTCGGTATTACCTGAAGGCGTGGATGCGGATGCGCGCATGAGCCTAGGGGCCAGAAGATTAAGCGCGTAAGAAAGAAGTTAAGCTATACACGTCATGATCCATGCATGACTACTAACTACTCCAAATTGTGGCTACAATAATTTAACAAGGAGCGCCCATTTTTAGTATATTAAACACCACTGCAACGTTTGGGTTGGCAAACTGACCTTAATGAACCTGGAGTCGTTTCAGGTTGCACTGCATGCCAGGCGAACGCACCCAACCCTCCAACTCCAAGTGATCTTTAGGGATCGCCGTGCTCCTTGATAATTGACAAGCGCTCACCCGGGCCACTCTCTTCAGAACATTGCTGGCAGTCTGTAAGGAAGATTTTAATCGAGCGGGAAAGAAAGGAGCTCAGGAGAGCAAACTAGCCTCTAAACGGCTCTTTCTTCCCTGGAGATAACGTGTTGAAATACCTCAAACTGAAGTCCCAGCCCTGCCAACCAATTTGCCCCTGCCACGGGTCGATCGATTAGTTTACCACTCAAATCCCTGTCATACCAGGGGCTGCCTTGAAAGGCATTCCGGTTAACCAAGCGAAAATACTCGTAACACATCGAACGACCCCTTGACGATTTCTCTGGTCTACACAGATTTTGGTTGCAAATGATCTTCTCGATATTTATCCTCCAGAGTTGTTGGGTTGCGTTTAAGGAAACTACGTCCGAGTTTTCTTGTTCTAGACACCAGAGCTGTGGGTTTCAACGTCCTTGGGATTGGACGTTTCATCATTCAAGGTCAACAGGTAAAATATCGGAAAGTCGGGCCGACGACTTAACGACTCCTTGGGGCCGTGGGCGTATCTCACGTAACAATGTCCCACACCAATGGCAAGAGAGCTAAAGAGGCAAAGCAACCTTTAGAACGCAAAGCTTGACTAGTTGACTCACCATCGACAATTAATTCGTATACAACTCCTGGACTGACTACGCGGGAGGAGAACTTGCCAATACATCGAGGAAATAAATTCAACTCATTCATTCGACTCTCATAGCCAATTATGTGAAGCTCCTGGTGGACAACCTGAGGATGGCACTACCGAGGAATCCAGGACCGATTCACCCTCCCTAACCTAATGTGCTTGAAAATCTGCTACGAAGATCCTTGCATCTGTCCTGCTTCAACTTTGCCCATTAACGAATCTCGTGCTATGGGGTAGGTTTGATCCCCCATTTCTACAATCGTATCTATGATTAGCGATCTCACTTCACGATCAAAGCGTCCAAAGAAACCCGCAGACATGGAGCAGACCGCCCACTCACGCCGTCTGATATCCGCCGCCTTCCACAGTGCCTCTCAAGCGTGGACGTCCTGGAAAGTACCCTTCGATCTACCGTTTCCCATCTCCAGGAGATCTTCCAAGGAATTCCGCTACCAGAGGTAACACAGCTGCAATTCTTCTACCCTTCCTCCCCCGATTGACTCAAAGCCCTTGAATCACGATTGGCGGGAGAATTATCTCAGGTCGAAAAACCAGAACCTAGGAATCAAACGGATCTCGCTAATCTGCGGAAGTCGCACACAACTCAAGGATGCAGGGTACAAGACCGGCCCAGCAATGCGGACTATCGGAAGTGCAGAGATTGTCCTCCAAGAATCCAGCCGGGGCGTGGTCGGACCATGGAGAAATGGTGCATCTTGAACGGTTCCTTATCGTTGGTGCTTGATTTGATTGTAACCTTTTCCTTTTAATCTATCGTATTATCCACACCCTGTACACCTGTTGCCATCTTTCAACCCCCAGTATCGGCACAAGGACCTACAAACTTCAAAGGCGGACAGCTTTATGTATACACCCGTGACCAACCAAGGCTTAAGCGGACTCGCACAGTAGTAGACGCCCAGATGGATCGTGTATACATAAATGGCTATGCTTGTATTCTTGGCCTGTCAAGATTGGCGCCCGGGCTATACACCATCGATCTGTTATTAAAGCGGACCTTTCCCTTGTCTTCCTTTCTTCCTTTCCCTTCCTTTCCACCTATACTCTCCGCCTATCAATATGACCAACCAACAAGAGGGCTTTGGTTCTGCTCAAGCTAGTCAGCAGCCTCAAGGTAACAAAGGACGACGTGAGAGCGCCTCCTACCTTCGATCCCTCCAAACTGAAAGCAGTGCCTTCTAGCCCACGTCCATATGTTTACAGAAGCCAGCAATGTCACTGTACAAGGCTCCCAGCTGATATCAGCTGGAAGGGACGTCAATTTCACCACCTACGGAGCTGATCTCGCTTCATCCCAAGATGAATATGGTATCCAAACTGCTGAATCGTAGAATCTTGACTTGATGAACTCATCTCAACCACAGGCAACCAAGAAGTCCGTTACAGCTCAACCACTGCGAGTACGACCCTTCCGCGAGACGATACTCCTCGGGTTCCGCCCAGGCCGCAGGTAGGATCAACGCCATCATGAAATTTCAAAGTTAAAGAGCGTTTTCAGGCTACCAGTCAGAACTCAAGCCGGGGTAACGTCACCATGAAACATGAGGGGGTCACCATTAGTGAGCACCGCATAAGATTCAGAGACTTCTCCTTGTTTAATCATAGTTGATTGCAGAGGCAAGAGGAAATATGAAAACGAACATCATCTCCACCGGTGTCGTGAACACAACAACTAGCCACTCAACTTTCAGTCAGTCCTGTCTATGTCAAGAGTAGCCTCACCTAGTCTAACATCCTCTAAGCTACGGGGAAAACCTACTCACAGACCCTCCAAGGGAGAGAAGTTAATATGACACATCAGGGAGTAGACATCGGTGCGCTTCGGTGCTAGATCCCAATTCAGTTCGTTTGCTGATTTGATTGTAGATGCGGATGAAGATGTAGTCTTCTCAGTCAATGCTGGATTCTAACCGCTCGCTCTCCCTGAAAATAACACGGTTATCTATATTCCATGATCATGTCTGTATAATACATGTTCACACTGATTGCCTGTGTTTGGCGGTGCACTGATTGTAATTCAAAATCCGGGGGCTGTCCGAGTCTATATAAGCAATAACAAGTTCAAACTCTGGATGTCCTATCTTATTGTCCTCTGGGTGTGTACAAATAGCTGTGTATGTAATCATGGCGTGGTAGGATGGGTACAGCAGTACACTATCGATTCCTTATTAAAGAGGACCCTGTTCAATTATCTTCCCTTCTCCCATACCCACCATTCTTATTCCCATCTATCCTCTCGGCCTATCGATATGATCAACGACTGGCAACAGGAGGGCTTTGGTGCTATATTTGCCAGTCAGGAGCCTTGGGGTAACAACGGACGACGTGAGAGCGCCGTCTGCCTGTGATCCTTCAGAAATTCAATCAGCACCCTTTAGCCAATGTCCACACGTTTAGTGAAACCAGAACTATCACAACCACCACCACCACTGTCGAACGCCCCGCCGTAATATCAGCTGGAGAGGACATGAAGATCATTATCGGAGGTAATCCCACTTCGTCCCGTAATGAACAAGGTATTTAAAATGTTATTATAATCGTGGAATGTCGAGCTCAACTTGATACCAGGCAACGAAGAACCCTCAGAACCCCGAAAGAATAACGGCTTCTATTCCAATGGAGGTATTATGAGTGAGCATCACGCGAATTTAACGCGATTTTGATTTTTCCTTCCCAATTTCTCCTTGCTTAACCATAGTTGGTTGCAGAGGCGGGAGGAAATCTGATAATTACCATTATCTCCGACGGTGTTGTGAATGTATCGGCTATCGACTCGTCCTTCTGTCAGTCAAATTCGTGCATCGACGAGCTTGGCTTGATCTAACATTATCGTAAGCCGCGGGGAAAACCTATTCGCAAACTATCCGGGGGCAAGAGGTTAATATAACACAGGAGAGAGTAGAGATCGGTGCGCTTCCGTGCTTGATCCCAGCTAACTGAATTCGACTG
This sequence comes from Clitopilus passeckerianus, assembly GCA_944990035.1. NCBI lineage: Eukaryota > Fungi > Basidiomycota > Agaricomycetes > Agaricales > Entolomataceae > Clitopilus > Clitopilus passeckerianus. Next base: position 87,542 of record CALYLX010000096.1, read on the forward strand.
CTGAATCATTTGCAGATGCGGAAGATGTTGTCCACTCCGTTGATACTGAAGCCTGACCGCTCGCTGGCCAACCGAAAGTGGCAGAATTGTTTCATGATTATCTCTATATACTACACGCACAAATTATGATTGTCCTATCTTCATAGTCCTGCGAATGCTCGTTCTATCACTGCCTTCTGCTGAGCGGCGTATAGCTTCCCTACACCCGGTGCCGGGAGTGCGCTCTCCTTCCTCCCAACATACCTCAGATTCTTCTGCACTCCCAGCCGCTGAATCACCTCACTGAATCGGCTGGAAACGTGTGTCCAGGCACCCTGGTTCCTGGGTTCTTCTTGAAGCCAGACCAATTCAACGTCCTGACCCCCACCGTACTTTTTCTTCAACAAAGCCTCAACTTCGTGAAAGGGGAAGGGGGACAGCTCCTCGATTCTAACAAAGGCAACCTCATCCTTCAGTCCGCGAGCCTCGCGTTCTTTGATGAGGTCGTAATATAATTTACCGGTGAGGAAGACGACACGTTTGACTTTTGAAGCATCTGAGACGGGATCGTCGAGTACGGACTGGAATCGGGTGCCTTCAGAGAGCTCGGCAATCGAGGATCCGGCGGCCTGGAGAAGCTCCAATGAGCGCAGAACCATATGCGAGGAGTAACAACATACCGACAGACGCAGAAGACCTTTAGGCCCGGCGACGATCAATGGCTTCCTAAAGTTCCGCTTAATCTGGCGCCTCAAAAGATGGAAATATTGAGCGGGTGTAGTTGGATAGACGATATGCATGTTGATGTTAGCAGGTTTGCCATCTGGAGGAGTATAAGGGTCGTTGGAAAGCTTTGAAGACGGCATTAGTTCATCTAGGGGCTGCGGTGAAAATTGTTTGGTAACAAACCTGGAGGAAACGCTCAATACGCGACGATGAATGTTCTGGGCCGGCACCGTCAAGACCATGAGGGAGAAGCATGACCAGTCCACTCTGCCTAAGCCATTTGGCTGCAAACGACATCAGTAGTCGAATTGTACAAAGAGTATCGACTTGACGCACTTTCTGAAGAGGAGATATAGGTGTCAATGATGATCTGAGCTCCGTTGAAGAAGTCTCCAAACTATCCAGCAAAGTCAGATCCCGACGTAAGAGGTAATTCAATGGAAACCAACCTGGGCTTCCCAGATAGGAAGAATGTTCGGACTCTCCCAGCTAACGCCGTATTCGAACTGGATACAATCAACTGTCATCAGCACCAAGCGTCAAATTTGACGAAATAGCATTCGGACATACCCCAAGGACTGCGAATTCACTCAAGGAACTATTTGCCAGCTCAAGCTTTCCTTGAGCACCAAGCTCATCGTTCAGAGGAACGACAACACCTTCAGTTTTCTGATTGACGAGCATAGCGTGGCGTTGGCTAAACGTTCCCCGTCCGACATCTTGTCCGGATATACGGACGTCGACGCCTTCCGTCATGAGTGAGCCGAAGGCCAAAGCCTGTGTAATGAATGTCACTATCATCGCTTGTTGTGTAAGGTATTAAGGCTAACCTCCGCAGTCGCCCAATCAATGCCAGCACCCGACTCGATAGCCTTCAGACGATTCTTGACGTGACGGTGGAGCTTGTTGTGGATTTCCTACAAAACATTCAATCAGTCCTCAGCCGCGTCTTTGGTGGCCGTTCAACTCACGAATCCCCCCGGAACCTTGACGCTAGCTTTCCCAATAACTTTCAAGACTTCCTCATTGACACCAGTCTCAGGATTGAATACCGGTGCTTTAGAACCCTTGGAACCAGCTGGCCAGACCATTCCTTTCCATTGCCCTTGAAGCATCACATCTTCCGGTTGAGGGGGCATGTACGTCCCGCTAGTGACCTTGCCTAGCTCAGCTTCGAGGTGGGATTTGTATTCGGAACGGACGGCAGTAATATCTTCTTCGGTAAGGACTCCTTCCATCTGGAAGGATGATTAGCGTTGGATAGGGTCAGGAGGATGGTTCACAACTAACCTTCAGTTTCTCCTCATAGAGCTGAGGGACGGAGCGCCTCGCTGCGATATGTTCGTACATCAGAGGTTGAGTGATTCCCGGAAGATCGAGCTCGTTGTGACCCCTGCACCGAGTGTATTAGCGGAAGAAAGCCTTCAAGACTGGGGAAGCTAACGTACCATCGACGATAAACCAGAAGATCGACAATAATATCCTGAGGAGGAACTATCAGCGACGAGTTGTGCTCATCCTAATGTCGAATTACCTTTCGGAAATATTTACGGTATCGGAACGCAATATCCATAGCACGAACGACATCTGTAGATCAGGGGGTGAGTTGTCTGCTGCATGTAGCCCAAGTTGCAAATGAAAGGTACCTTCGGGATGATCCCCATTGACATGCAAAACAGGAGCGTTAATCATCTTGCCAATATCCGAACAGTACAACGACGAGCGTGCCCCTGAAGCAGGGGTGGTGTATCCGATACTATTAGAACGGTGAGGACTCCAGTCCGTGCGATGAACGATGTTTGAACGCAACGTACTTGTTGCTAGATAGTTTAAAGTCAGCATACATGAAAACCGTTGAAAGAGCGAGGAAAGACATACTCAACTACGACATGAACTGTTCCTCCGCTAGTGTAATGCGGCAAGTTACCTGCAGGAAAACATAACACAGTAAGCACCTGAACAGGTGTAATAGCAGAAAATTAAAAACACGCACTTAATCCAAGACCTTCCATGACCACGCCTTGGCCACTGAAACTTGCGTCACCATGCAGCTGCACGCACATAACTCTGTCTCCGAGTTCACAGTTATTGTTGGGATCAGTCTGGAGCGTCTTGAGGAGGGACCATTGTTTGGCGCGGGTCTTGCCGAGGGCGACGGGGTTGACTGCCTCAAGGTGCGAGGGGTTCGGTAGTAGCGAAACCTTCATAGGATCGGCTGAAGGATAGCGAAGAGTTGGTGAAGAGACTAGAAGCGACTATGCATGAGTTTCATCATGGACTACAGTGCATATAATGACGTACCAAGGTGGCTGAGCACGTCACCCTCGGCGCCTAACTCTTCCGGAATCTCGAAACCTCCTTTGATCTTGTTGAAGAGGGTTGCCGGAGAGTATTTGAGGAGGTCAGTCAAAAGGTTGAGACGTCCACGATGTGGCATTCCTGTGGGTCCTGGAGTTAGCCAACAATGACGTGAAGAAGGCGTTGTACCACACATACCCATGACAGTGTGTTGGATCCCAGCTAATGGGCAGTTATAAGCATACTCTAACTGATTGTGAAAGGCATCCTACCGTGCGCCGCGGACGAGAAAAGAGAATCAAGGGCTGGTAACATGGACTCTCCACCTTCAAGGCCATACTAGAGTCGTATTTTAGTTGCCCAACCAAATGATAGGATGTATGCGCAACGTACCCGCTTCAAATTGGGGAACTTCAGCTGCAGGAAGTTGTCAAGCACCTCGCTTCTTGCAAGAAGTCCATGTATACGCTTCTTCATCTCCTGATCCACAATGGTGATCGGTCTGTCTCCTGCGGAAGGTAGACTTTGGGACTCTAGCAGGTGAGAGAACCAGAGACGTTCGGTCTTCGACGGGGAGTGCATATACTACATGGTTTGCGTCAGTGAGTCCACAAATTAAGGACGACGATTAACTAACCTCATATGCGATATTCCCGACATATATGGCTCTCAGGTGCTGCTCGATTTCTTTGAGCGTCCACCTATCTTCGTCACCTTTGTTTCCCTTGGTGATAGGATGCCTCCAAAGGATTCCATTGAGGTCGAACTTCTTGTCATCCTCGGTGAGGCCATAACGCTTGGGGTTCAAGGCAGCGACTTCTTCACGGTGAATGATGTCCAAAGGGTCAATACGCGCTGCTCGGTGCCCGTGGGTACGCATAGAGTCGACATATCGCAACAGAGGAGCATTAACATGGCGATTTTCAAGCTGTGCATCAGTGTCTGTCCAAAACGAAGGCTATCAGGCCTGCGAAACTGAAAGCCATTGACAAGAACTCACATTCTGGGAAGATATACTTCTTTCTCTTGCGGAATCCAAAGGACTCGTCGTGGTAGCCTCGTACAGATAGGCCATAGATGCCAGTGGTCCGTGCTCGGGCCAGCAAACCTGGCGCCCTCAAAGTCATTGCTTTCGGCATCCTCCTAAGCTTGTATCGCCTTCAACGCCAATCTTGACGCGTTGGATAGCAACGACGACGGGGGGTTGATATGAGTGTTCGAAGTCAAGTCTTTGGCCTCAAGATAAGGTAGACCGGAGTGAGGTCCAGTACCCCAGTTCTTATAGACTGGACGCGTCGGGCGGAGCATGCAGCGGAGGAGGTACATTTAGCGCACTTGGCCCCGTCTAGCCGAGCCATTCCCTTTTATGGAAGATCGTCACGACCCCATTTCCGTCTCAATTCCTCGTCCGTGCTACGTCGGGCAAAGACCCCTTCGCGAAACTACAGGTGCAGACTCTGGAAACGCGGTGAGAAGAGAACAGAAACGCTGAGCAGACGAGGTACCTTGCATCTGCAAACCTCAACTGGTATTTTCGTCTCGCAGATCTCCATCTTGCTCTTAAAATCTGAGCAATACCACTGACTGCTCCAACCTCTCAATCAGTCAACACATCTGTAGTCGTTGTTGACAATACAGCTGGCCTCAAATGTGAGGAAGCCTTGCGATGCAAACTTTCAGCAAGCAGGAAGGCTCAACGAACAACCCTGAGAGCAAATTCCCAGAATAGCTCTACCATCAATGATAACGGACTTCCCCGGTCTTGAACTGTACAGCTCCAAATGGCTATCATCCCGCTCTCTGCAGCTCAGGCTGAACCCCACCATAGCAGGCTCAAAGCTGCGATGTTCGCCACGTACAGGAAAACCCTGAGAATCATCTTAGGACTTTCTTCTCTTGCGAACGGGCTAAGGTCTGAGCATTCTAATTCCCCTTGATCGGTTCTAGACGAGCCCACTGCTAACGCAGTGTCACGACGGACCAGAAACTCGCCTTGATTTTCGTGTATGCCCTAAGATTCTGTGTTTACGCGCAGAGGAGGGCTTGTTGAATAGAGACTTGAAATCGTCGCGGGAATTGGGCGTGCAGTCATGCACCTTCCTTTCGGAAATTGTGTATGATTGCTTTGTCCTTCAGTTCACTTCGCAGCTCGTTCAGTATCCAGCTGCGCCACGCAGTTGGATGACGAAACTCGATTCAGACTACTCTTTGTCTGCTGTGGCAATTTTTTCTTGCTATTTTGGCGTTCTCGCCATCGATAAAAGGACTTTGTAGGTCATGTACAGTTATCATTGACACCTTGTACTATGAACTACCAATCATTAACACGCCTCCGGTACCCTCGCTCAACTTTATACGCGTTGTCACTTTGTATTGAACAACTTCAGAACGCAGTTTCTACGCTCCGCTGTTGTAGACCAGACCGAAACCACCGCCATCATGCTGAGCAAGTGACAGTGAAAGCGTGTGAAGATAGGACTGTCCGCTACCTTGAACTTCATCTACGTGTCTTTTGACGTTGCTAGATTGCCATGACTAGTCCTTGTCTCCCGCAAGAGGTAGATGATCTAATCATCGAAGCTCTCGCCTTCGACCACTCTGCGCTCTTAAAGCTCTGCCTCGTCTCGAAGACATGGTACCGACGCGCCCGTGCTATCTCATCCGAAACCTTTCCTGTACGCATCTCAGCAGTCTCGCAGAAAGCGAAGCACAATACAGATATACTTTTGGAGCTCCTACAATCTCCCCACTCCGCACTCGCGGAATGTATTCACGGAATACAAATTGAAGGGCTACTACATGGATTCCGTGACGATCCCTATTCCCCACCGAAAGTTCCGGATGATGAATACAACCTCCTCAGCGCATACATACCACGCATTTCGAAACATTTGACTTCTTTACGCAGCTTAACTCTGTCATCTTTGCGTTGGGACGAGATCAGTCCCCTCGCCAGGCAATCACTGTCCAATCTCTCGACCGTGCAGCACGTAGAGATGTATCAAATCGTAGCATCCGACTACAATGTCGTTTATGATGCGGTCTTCGGTACCATACAGTCAATGGGTCTTAGAAGTCTCAGGGTTTTAGGCATTGATGTGCCAGATCCAGCGAGTCATGTGCCGCCACTCCCCACGAAGTACCTTGCGGTTCTCCAAAGGCTGCCTTCGCTGACCCTGGACATTGGAGATAGCATGGAATTTAAACACCCCCTACTACTCGAGACCATCCTCAGAGTCCCATCTCACCTTCACACACTCGATATCCGGATACACAAGGGAGACCATCTGGAATTGGTGAACCAGGTCCTTAAGCACGTCGCTGGAGCGCTAAGGGTCTTGAAATTAGGGGGATACCATCTAGCTTACGTCTATGATGGACTTCTAACCCCAGAGTACGGGGCATTACCTCTTTCCGTTTCCCATAACACCAGCCTCCAGCGACTTCATCTCCCCGGTTTTACATTGGAGCCTTTGATTGTGGATCAGCCAAGCCATTTTCCTGCCTATCTCTCTCAACTCATCGATTCGATACAGTCCCCCTACTTCATAGAGCTTGTCTTCCATATGTTCGCATTTAAAGACACCTTAGAAACGTTCCAGGATCTTAGCTCTCTTGCCAAGGGAGTAGCCAGACCTTTCCTTGGCCTAGATAGGATGCTAGCCGATCGGAAGGCAAGCATCCCCTCTTTCCGAATTTCATTCACGAAATCTTCTGTTTCAAGGCGTTTTGATTCCGAACCTGACGCCATGAGGACGATTGCCATACATGTGGCTCATTGGTTCCCAAATCTTTATGCGAACGGCCAATTTGCGATATCGATAGACGGGCAAGCCATTTGGTTACCGCAACCGCCGGCATTGAATGCGGGTGAGCCGATTCGGGATGATTTACGTGGGGCTAAGGTCCCGGCGGATCGGATCGATTAGACGACAGGAAGAACTTGCAAGTTGGTTGAAGGATTCATTTCGAATAAGGCAGAGTTTGGTATAGAAAAGAGTTTTTTCCTGTTTCTGTGTACTCTTCGTACTAGCGTAGATCATAGATATGACGTTGTCTCGAGATGTAACTCCTTGTATGATGGCTCGGAGTCAGACTCGGGCACGGCCATAAAACGGTACTCAGGGGAGGGCGTAAGCTGACGCGGTGCCTCATGTACCCAAAATGAATGCAGGGTCGAAATAACGCTTTCTAGGACCCTCATATACACCTCCCGCCAAATTTTTCAAAAAAGAGCAGAATGGCGGACCCCATGATACCTCAGGAGATTCAAGAACTGATAGTGGATGCTCTCTACTTCGATAGGCCAGCACTTGCGACTTTCAGTCTCGTATCGAGGACATGGCACCGACGCGCCCGCAACCTATTCTTCGACAGATTCACTGCCTGTATGTCGGTGGCTAGTCGAGAAGGGGAACGCAACACGCGGCAATTTGTACAGCTTGTACAATCCCCTCACTCGACTCTTGCAGGATTTATCCGCAGTCTTCGAATAGAAGGCCCCGAACGAACGAGGATCTATCTAGTAGTTCGAGATCGCAGAGACCTCCCTAAGATGTACGACATCCTTGCAGACTCTCTGTCAGCTATCGCTCACTTGCTGACATGCGTGCGCAAGTTGACACTATCAAGCCTCAGCTGGAACCAACTCTCGCCGGAAGCTAGATCATCCATATCGTCCTTCTCAACCGTACGGGATTTGCGGTGGGACCAAGTCACGGTGCCTAATCAAGCCGTCGGTCACCACGTCTTCTTCAGCGGTGTTCCGTCTACCAGGCTTGAAAGCCTCAGCGTCATTGGGGTCAAAACACGCGATTCAATCAATACATTCCACCCTCTTCCCGCACAATACTATGATGCGTTTTCCAGGCTCTCATCTTTGGAGGTTGACTTAGGTCCATCCCTCGGCCAATTAGTCGTGCACCCCCTCTTCGCGGCCCTAACGGAGGTCCCACTGGCATGCCGACTTCATACCCTTCACATCCGTTTATTCTCCGAAAAACAATTTGACGCCATCAATCGCGTTCTCGGCCATCTAGCTGGCCAGTTGCGAGTGCTAGGCTTGGGGGGCCATCATTTGCAACAAGTCTTCCGGGGTTTTGAAGCCCCGTCATATACAGCTCTACCAATATATGTCGGCGGCCTTACGAAGCTGCAAGAACTTCACATCTCGGGTTTCGAGATCGACTTACAGGGAACCTGGAGAACCATGCCTGTCCTTCCCCCTTACTTTCTTTCCCTTTTCGACTCGATACAGTCCAGACAATTTTCCGAGGTCATTTTCCATGTCTACGTCGATCAAGACGCCATGGAGGATAATGGTGACATTTTGGGGTTTTCTAGGGCCCTCTCAAACCTGTTCCCAACTCTAACAGCCACGATAATGGCACGAAAATTGGCCATCGCCACCTTCCGACTTTCTTTCGAATCGCCCGCCTTTTTTCGCTGGAGCGGGGAGCAAAGGCGCTACACTGCAGGCCGAGTAGCATGTGCGTTCTCAGATCTATACGTCAATGGGCAGCTTGCCATTTCGATTGATGGTGAATCGATGGATTTGCCAGAACCACCCCAGTGCACGGTACACAAGGACCAAACGGTGCCACTACAAGTATCCCACTCCTATGAAGAGGGGTGGTAGCCACGCTTTCTTGATATTTTCCCAATATTTCCTTCTGTGATCCCCTTTACTCTTGATCTCTTGCTAATCGTATTATTGTTGAGGCCATCTCATTAGTTTTACTGTAGATTTTATTATTGTATTTGCTTATCTTATGTCCATCTCGGATTCGTTTGTCGATTGACCTTATGCCTAATCATGGCGCAGTGGTTTCAACAAGTGCCAATAATTCACTGATATTCACTGGCACACCATGTCCCCAATGGTCCAGTGCAGTCGTATACGTGTTTGATTGGATACAGCAGTAGCAGCCTCGTCAGAGAGCCCGTTGCTAATGCGTGAGACCCCTGGGCCAGGTTTTGCCAGTAATGAAATGTGTGTCCACGGACCCGCGTTCACTAGTGGCAGGCCGTTTGGGGACCTGTGCTGTTCGCACACAGGCCTACACAGCTATTCTCCCTTGCCTCTGAACGGTCACGATGCCTGTCCCAGAAATTGCAGCAGAACTGCAAGACCTCTTCATCGACTACCTTTCTAACGACCGCGAGACTCTTAGAAAGTGTGGCTTGGTCTCAAAGCCGTGGAATCGGCGCAGCCGCAAGTTGTGCTTCCACGATTTAAAGGCTGTCATCTCTGTTCACAGGAAGTGTCACACGACGGCTTCCGAGGATTTCGTGAAACTTGTCGAATCACAACATTCAACTATAGCTGATTACATTCGCAAACTTACCATCCAAGGCCCCGAACGTTCCGGGGATTCAGAGACGTCTCCACACTGGAATACCCACCATCTGGAGGAGTATTCAACGTTAGCCATATTCCTTCCACGTCTGGTTCTCCATCTACCTAACTTGCACAAAATCACATTGCGACATGTGATTTGGAATCAGCTTCCTATAGACACCCAACTCGCAATGCTCTCGTTCCCAGCAAAGGAGTTAGGATGGGAAAACATCATCGTGGACAACCTAGCTGCTGGATACTATGCTCTAATGGGCATGGTTCATCAATCGGGCCTCGAAAAGCTACAGCTTTGGCGGGTCGGGGCTACAGATCAATCCGTAGACTCGTATGCATTTTCCGATAAGCACATGGAGGCACTATCGTCATTATCTTTCCTTGAAGTCACGTCTGGCCATTTTTCCAACCCAGTTTTGATTGCCATGCAACGACTACCACCACGCCTCCACACCGTACGCCTTAGAGTCCAAGAAATTCGGCACCTCCCCCTGATTGCCGAATTCATTCGACATCTGGGCAGAGAAATCAAGTCTTTAACACTTGGAGGCAAAGGCCTTATAGGATCTTTCTTCAGCGAAATCGGCGGGCAACGAACATGGTCCCCACTATCACTTGAAAACAACACAAATCTCCAAATGTTACACATTGATGATCTCACATCTGCGGATTTTGTCCTCAATAGGATGGAGCGTAGATTTTTCAGTCCGGAACCCCTCCTTGCTCTACTCGATACCGTGGCGTCACCCGGCCTCAAGGAATTGGGCATTCATTACTCAACTCTTTGCAGTCCGCGCTCCTCGCTCTTTTCTCTCGGAATTTTTGACAAAGGATTGGCTGAGAGAAGTCCCTCCGTCCCTCAATTCCGATTTTTGTTGTATCTGCCGTCGTTACATGATCGTGGACTATACTATGAAGGTGATGTTAGGGTAATCGACGGAAAGCTCGTCTATCCACCCCCGCTGGCTGTACAGCTTGCTGAATGTTTCCCGCGCCTTTACGAGCAACGCCGAGTCATCTTCGAGGTCGACGGCCAGGAGGAGCAAATTTACCCCCCAGTGCGGCCCGAAGTACCAGAAGTTGTTGTTGACACAGAGGGGATGACATGCACAGGTTGGCCAGGCCCTTCTGAGGCGAATGCACCTCTTCCAGAGTCGGACGACGATCTTTGAATGTTTTCATTAGCTCTTTCAAAGGTCCGAGCTGCGCCTGGCAGGAGATTCAGGGAGAATGCCAAGGAACGGTGCTATTACAACCACATTCCGACGATTTCAGCCGAGCATCCCCCATTTTTCTTTAGTATTGCGGTATATAAATAAGGGTTTCATGCACAATCTATATACAACAACACGAATTTATCCCGGCGAATGAGCTCAGGAACTTGGGCTCCAGTATCGGATGCAACCCACTTCTTCGTTGCGATCGACCAGTGGGAGGGCATGAGGAGATATAACATAAGTTTGTCCAACCGAAGAAAATAGCCTTTCTCGAGAATGAGGGACTCGAGTTCCGGGCTTTGCACCAAGGTAATGCCTGAACGCCCACCTGCCAATCTGGAGAATCTGAAGACGGTGGGAAGAGGAGGAGATTGTGCGTAGGAAGGGAAACAGCCATTCCGTCGCTGCGCCGCCTATGAGTTCGTGAAAGGGACTTATCGTCAAAGCGAGTTGTGGGGTGTTGTGGGCAGGTAAAAGTGGGGGTAAGTGGAATGGAGGTCCGTGTGCGAACTGGGTTATGCAGAAACTCTTCAGACGTGGTTTAAGCTGTCTGAACAGCTCTTGGAGGAGGGAAGTATCAAATTGCAACGCGAGGTCTAGGGTTCAACACTCTAGATCTGGGCTGCGGATGACTATGCACCAAACCGTTGGCCATATTGCCATTTCTACTTCCGAGAGTTCGAAATGCCTGAGTGAGGACAAAGGCGGGCTCCATTCTTCTGGGAGCTTATGTTCTCCGGATACGGAGAGAACCAGACATAAAGTGTTGAGGACGCTAGATTCGTCCCCACGAACGTCTTCACGACAAACGCCACACCATTTGATTGACGCTATGCAACACGTACCCTCTCGTGTTCTAGGGAGCCAGAGACTCCACTTTGCCTCCTGGAACTGAAGGAACCCCAGATTCGGTAGCTGAGATAGATAAGTTGTGACAACGGATTCCAGGTATTCAACGTAGGTTTCTTCCAGGTTGGTTCTCAGGAATAGATTGTGAGGGTCTTCATTAGGGTCCTCAATCGCGATCCTGGTAAGGTATGGACCAATCCCTGACAAAGGAGAACTCAATAACTCCAAAAAGGCTGGTTCTTTCAAGAGTTTCTGAATGATAGTTTTGGCCTGATAACCAGCCAGGTTTGTTTGTCGAGTATCTGCTTGACATGATCGTGCCAGGCAGTACAGAGGCATTTCCACAGGAGGTAGGATTTCTTGGCTATGAGTAGCAGGTTTATTGTGATCAGCCGTATATCGAAAGGCAGCCGTGGCATGGTGGTATGAAATGTGGAAAGCCTAAGATTGAGCTGCAAGAGCAAGAGCTGCTAAGCAAACAAACGAACTCAGAAACAAACCGCTGGTTTGTCGTTGGTTCGCCGATTATGTAAGCAGTTCAAGTATCCTTGTATCACACCCGGCCAGTGGGGTTTGAGTGCACCGACTGGACTGCAACCAATATGAGCTCAGGGGAACAAGACTGGAAAGAGCTTTGTAAGAAGAAGAAACAAGCGCAAGCAGACTTGATACCCTTCTCTTGGACTATCAAGCCCGTGTCTGACGACAATGTGCTAGCTGTTCCCCAGAAATGTGGCTTATTGACACCCAAAGAGTTAGAAATCACGGAAACTATTGACATCGATTTACTGCTCCAGAAGCTGCATTCCGGGCAATGGACTTCCGTTGAAGTCACTACGGCTTTCTATAAACGAGCTATCATTGCGCAACAACTGGTAAGCAACCTCTTGATCACAATGCTTTTGAGCCGACAGATTCTGGCTAGACGAATTGCCTAACAGAGATCTTTGTAGAAAGAGCGCTACAGAGGGCTCAGAAACTTGATGATCATCTGAAAGAAACCGGGAAGGTTGTTGGCCCCCTCCATGGCCTACCAATATCCGTGAAAGGTACCGATTATCCCGCCCACCTCGAGCCCTGCTAAATACATGTATGTATCCAGATCAGTTCGTCATGAAGGATCTAGAAACTGTCATGGGTGAGTGCACTCAAGACCTTGCACCTCATTAAACTGAAAACAGCCACCAGGTTATGTGTCAGGAGTGGGCAATTTCGCTGACTATGATTGCGTTCTCGTCGAGATGTTGTATGATCTCGGGGCGATCCCTTTCGTCAGAACAAACGTTCCCCAAACGTTAAGAGTGAGATCTATGTCACGCCCTCTCTCATTTCTTGAAACTAACTTACCAGTTCGTTTAAAGTGGGGAGAAACATACAACAATGTCTTCGGTCGAACCACTAATCCCTTCAATCGTCGTCTCACACCTGGCGGCTCTTCTGGGGGAGAGGGTGCTCTTGTGGCCATGAAAGGCAGTCCAATAGGCGTTGGCACCGATATCGGCGGGTTGGTCCTTATTCTTCCAGCTTCTATCTCGTCAATCTCTTTAGTGATCGTTCACCCAGATCTGTTCGAATTCCCGCAGCATTCTGCGGCTTGTACGCTCTACGTTCCTCATATGAACGACTCCCGTACCATGGGGCCTCCAATGCGCTCGAAGGCCAAGAATCTATCTCGTCGGTGCTCGGACCTATGACCAACTCGATGTCTGGAGTCAAAGTCTTCGCCAAATCAATCATCGATGGGAAGCCCTGGGACAAAGATCCTTTGGTTCTGAGGAAACCGTGGTCAGATGCGGAATATGCCCTTGAATATCACGGGAAGGGGGAGAAGATGTGCTTTGCTATTATGTGGGACAACGGGGTCGTCAGGCCCCATCCGCCAGTGCTGCGTGCGCTACAGATGACCAAGGACGCTTTGGAGAGGGCAGGTCATACAGGTTCGTGAAAAAGGGCAGAAACAACAAAGCAACTATTGATGTGTTGTATTTTAGTTGTTGATTGGGTACCACACCGACATATGGAGATCTACAAAACCGCAGAAATCCTATTTGTCGCAGACGCGGGCCATGATTATCGATACGAGTGCGAGAAGAGCGGAGAACCTCTAATCGAAAATATGAAACCTCAGCCCGACGAACATTGGGAGAATTTCCCAGCTCTTCATGGGGATCCGTTGTCAGTGCAACTTGTTGAAGGAGCAGAACACATGAGTGCATGGGAGGTATGCTTTCCTGAGCCCATTCTCCCGTTGTCTTACATCCTGACTGGTTCGTATCAGCTATGGCAACTTCACAAGGAGAAACGCCAACTCAGAAAGTCATATCTTGACCACTGGGAGAGGACAAAGGACATTACGGGAACTGGTCGACCCGTGGATGCGATCATATCTCCTGTGGCAGCGTATTGTGCTGTGCCCCATGGATTGAATATGTCCGTTCTCCATGATTATGCCTACACGTAATCTCATCAACCTCTCTCTATAGCGACTGCTTCTACACGACAATCTGCAACGCCCTCGACTACACCTGCTGCGCGTTCCCCGTAACATTTGTCAACCCAGAAATGGACCTACCACAACAACGGACGGATTTCCACAATGCCGAGGATAAATTCGTTCATGAACTCTGTGAGCATTCCTCCGATCAAGGGGTGAACAGAATCTGACATTCTTTCAGATTCTCCCGCTTTATTTAATGGGTGTCCAGTAGGGCTTCAGTTGATAGGGCGACCTCAAGAGGAGGAAGCTGTTATTGCAATGACAGAACTGATCGACCGAGCCCTCGACGAATATAAACAAAACACGAATTAATTGTATTTTCTGTAAAGTATTCAAATGACAAGATTCATTTGTGTATTCTACTGCCATAACCAGAAAAATAAAGAAAAGAACGGGGAGTGCCAGTCTATGGATGATATCTAGGTAAGGATAGGCTACAGTTTTGATACTTGGTAGGTAATGCTAGTTCTGCGAGGTCCATTGATTAAATAGTGGTGAAATGAATAGGAAGGAGTGGATGTGCTAGTGGTGTGGGATCTATTTCTTGCGGGATAGTCGAGCCTGGAGGGAGCCAAAGAGACTTCCCGTCCTGATTCGGAAGAACCAGGTCATGAAGTAGATGAGGCAAATCTGTAAGAAGGATTATTAGTACTGTCGGTATCCCCACAGGACAAAGTACATACATTGAAAGCGATGTAGCCAAAGAGAATACCAGCGTTTCGCCAATGATGGGAGTAGAAGATGTTGAAGCTTTGCTCCAAGAATTGGTCGGTCGTTCGGAATGAGCAGAACTGGCACCCATCGTTGGCGGAAGGATTAGTGAGATACCCTCCGAAGTTCTGAATGTAGGTTCCCATATATTGTCCACAAGTCTGGCCGGAAGGTGGGGTCAAGGTGACAAGCTCCACATTGGAGCAAACAATTTCGGACCTCCCGAGCGCTGTGAGATAATGAGTAACGATCCGGGAGAATATGTGAAGATTGCTTACCTTGACCAAGTAATCCTTCGATGAGATATGTATATGGTGAAAGTCGGTACATCCATTGCCACCATCCGAGTTGCCTAAATGGCTGAAGGACACCATTGCTGTCGAGTAATTCAGCAAGGATATGCGCTGAAGTGGAAGAGCAACTTACAAAGTCAACACAAAGGAGAAGAGGAAGGAGAATATGATGGCTGAAATTTCAGCTGACCCGCACATGGAGGCTACTGCCATCGCGAAGGAGGTGTAGTATAATGGGAAGATGACGCCGAACATGAGGTACGTGTAACCTGCACGCGAGTTATCGTAGCCCACGGTCCAGAACCAGCAAAGGAAGAAGAGCGAAGAACCGAGGATGTTCCAGGGTATTTCAGCAAGGAATTGAGAAGTGATGAGAGCGGTCCAGCTGTACATGCGGCTGGGACGTTCGCGGATCTCGTATATGTTCCGTGTCTTGATGAAGGGAACTTGAAGCTGATTGGATAAAGGGGCTGAAAGGATAGTTCCCATATAAACCGACTGTACGATGTGTGAAAACCAGGATAGGATATTCAGATGAAGCGACATACGAAAAGTTTGTTCTGGGTGCCTTGCTGCGAATTATTTGCCTTGAAGAAGGTGAACTGGACCAAGGCATCAGAAAAGAGGTGCAATAAACGCGGTGAGCCAACGTACCCCAATGAATAGACCTCCGAAGATATTGAGAACCAATTTAGCCATGAGGTAAGTGGGATCCCTCCAGTGAGCACGAGCGTCGCGAGCCAAGAGCTCAGTAAACTGGCGCGTCCATGGAGTCGGGAATTTTCCTCGGAAAGTTGCTGCAACTGGGGGTTTGTTGCGGCCTTCGGCATGAATCGTCTCCAACTCCTTTTCAGCAGCCACTGACTCAGGCGAATTCTTCCAAATGGTATACCTGAACAAGAAATTGATATGAGCAGCAGCCTACATTTTACGCGAATTATGACTCACCAATCCTCCTTGGCAGTGGCCGTTGCACCAGCACCGATAACATCAAGCATGAACTCAGCACTAGGAAAAGATAAGCACGGAAGATACGTCAGATAGCTTGATCACTTACGGATTCTCGGCAGGGTCGCAAGGACGGGAGCCATTTCGTTCGAAGTAATAGATAAGGCTCGTTGCGTTATGACCAAGATCCCCAAAGTACACCGTTTGACCACCTTTCCTCAAAAGTAGAAGCCTGTCGAAGATCTGGAAGAGCTCAGCAGAAGGCTACGGCGAAAACATCAGTCATCAAGTTTGAAGAAATGAGGGACAGGATATTACCTGATGGATCGTGCAAAGGATAGCTTGACCATGGTCAGCAAGCTTTCGCAAGAACTTGACGATTGCCCAGGCGCTTTGAGAGTCCAATCCGGAAGTGGGTTCGTCCAAGAAAAGTAGTAATTTCGGCTGGGGGAGCAATCAAATAACTTCAGGCGTAAGTATGATCATTCATACCTTGGCTGCAAGCTCCACCGCAATGGTGGTTCTCTTTCTATGTTCCACTCCCAAGCTACCGATAGATGCGTCGGCATATTCCTCTAGTCCGCACATTTTTAGGCATGTGTCGACGCTGAAGAAGAGTTAAGACATATACCCCCCCAAAAGACCAAGATACCCACTAGGCTTCCTTCTCGGCGATGGGGATGTGAGGAGGCTGGCGAAGCCTGGCAGAGACCAGCAGGGCTTCCCGAACGGTGTCCGTGGGGACATGAGTGTCCATTTGTTGACAGTAACCGCTGATGAAGGGGTCAGTACCGCTATGTGAAAAGAACTGTAGGAAACGCACGTTTGACTCTGGAAATCAGGGGGAAGAGCTTGGCCGTTAACGAAACGATCACCAGTGACAACGCCAGTATCAGTGCGCTGGGCCAAAACATTCAGAAGCGTAGTCTAGAGGAGTGAGGTTAGGTGGGTGGCCTTTCCAAGTATGCGGAGAACACGAACCTTTCCAGCGCCAGATTCGCCCATGAGAGCCGTGAGTTTACCAGGAGCGACATAGCCAGAAACGTCGTCAAGCAAGAGGCGAGTGCCTCCTTTGACGGGAACTGTATAGTTGATGTTCTGCCAGGAGAAGATATCGTGCATAGCGGGTTGTTGAGAAAGAGCTTTCTCTGTCTCCGCGTCGTCAGTGTTACTGGAAGACCTGGAGGGCTGTTTCTCCTCGTCTGAACCACCATGGGCCTCTTCGATGACCGGCGGCTTCGATCCGCGTTTGAACAATGTCATGAAGGTTTCACCAGCGACGGCAGTATTGAACTCGGAGAAGACGAGTAAGGCGATCATGAAAGCGATACCGAAAGCGAGGACGATTCCAAAATTCTAGGTTCCCATGAGAAGATTTCAATGGGATAAGAAAGTGCTCCTTACCATCCAGACGTTGCTGTAGGAATAGCCGTAGGATAGCGCAATGAAACGATTCCCATCGACATAATCTTGACCGGGAACAGCCCCAACGGTTGCGCAGACCTGATTTTGTAGCGAGATACCCTCGTAACCGGGCCCCTGAGGGACTAGATTCGAGCATGTTCCGTTGAGTGTATGGAATTCGTTTGCTACGACGCTCTCGAATCCGTAGCGAAGAGGCTAACATAGGCCGGAATTAGCACCCGAAAGTCAAGATGTGGTTTGGAACATACATTAATATAGGAGATCCAACGCAATGCTCCAATCATGGAGGTCTTCGGAATAGTATAACCACTGTCCTCGGGATGAGTAAACGTCAAACATGAGTTTTACGGGTACTCACGTATAAATGACCATTGCAAGCAGGATAATACCAGAGAATGCTTGAGCAGTGGCTTCGGACTTGAAGGCGGCAGCAATTGCTCGGAACCATGCTTTCATAGTAACGGCCATGGTAAACAAGAACAAGAAGAACGTGCTATAGATATGTCAATAGGTATGTCATCGTCATAAGGACCGGGACTTACAAAAATTGTCCTGCCGATTGTTGCAATCCGACGATGAAGTAGAGGATGACGCCGAAGATGATGAGGATAAAGAATGTGATAGGGATATCGACCAAAGTGAGAGCGAGGCTAGATAAAATGAGATGTCAGTAAGAAAGTGTAATTCTGGGCTGAACGTGCTTACGCTTCAATGAAAGGATGGTACATTGCTGCCAATTCATGGCGATGTACGATAGGCCTTTGATGGAAAAGAGCTGGAATTTCAGCCAAACTTGACAGAGCTGCGAACAACAGGGCGCTGGATCGTCTCCGTGAGAAGGTGATTCCACAAGCACAGGAATATCAACTTACAAGAAAAGGACACCACCACGAGAGAAATATGCCGAAGTAGCTTGAGGAATGTTGACGAAGACAGTTCCAACGATGACACCTTGAAGGACGAACGACCTAATGCACGATGAGCTGAGAGGATATGACGAGGAGAGCGAGGCTCACATCAAACTAATGATCGTCGCAGCTTTGTTGCCCATGAGGATCTGAACTCGACGCTTCATGACCGCTCTGGCCTGCATGGGGATGGAGATCGTGTACGGCCTGTGAAAATCATCAGCTTCAGCAATGCAGATACGAAGCTCGAACACGTACGATTTCTTTCGGGAAGTCTTGGCATGTTCAGCTCGGACACTCTGTTTGTATGCGAGGCGACGGTCGGGAACGCCGACGTAAGCTTGCTTGTACGAATCAATATCTTCCCTGTTTTGAGCCGCCAAAGGAGATTTCTTGAAATATTCCGCGAATTCTGAAGCTGTGCGGGGTTGGTTGGTGTACCCCTCGCGAAGGAAACGCCCTTTGGGGTCGGTGACCTGAACTCGATTAGTAAAAGAGCGTTACTGGGGGCTCCATTGCACTTACAGCGACCAAGAAATCGGGCGTGGTTTGACGATTGGCTGGTCGGTACCCCATGTCCATGAAGTACTGCTTGGCCTCTCTGGCGGGTCCGAAATACGCCATGCGACCTTCGTAAATCACGCAAACCTTGTCGAACAGCTCATAGAGTGTTTCTCCGGCTTGATAGAGTGATACGATAGTGGTAACATGGTCGATATCGGTAGCAATGCGTAATGCACGAACGAACCTGAAAATCAGTCAGTAAGATGCCAGTTCGTGGACCAGACGAAAAACTTACTCCAGTGCGGTAGATGCATCGAGACCACGAGTGGAGCTGAAGAGGCGGGTGAGATTACGCTGTGAAGGTGGATTGGAGTAACTTACTTATCCCATGAATGGACGCGGCTCCTGGTAGCAAGGGCCTCTGCAATAGACACACGCTTCTTCTGTCCTCCAGAAATGCCTCGTATGGCGGCATCTCCGACCATGGTGTCCTTAACGTGACTGAGGCCGAAGATGGTCAGTAAGATCTCGGTGACCTTGTCGACATAGTCGCTGCGTGAGTCGTTGAGACGATGCTGAGGTGCTCGAGTCTTGGCAGCGAAGTCGATGGTTTGCTTGACGGTGAGGGTGGGGAAATGGACATCGTCCTCAGGGCAATATTGGACGTCGCCACGGTAATGATCATGGATTTCTTGAGGCGTAAGGGAATCGTAATAGACATTGCCCTCGATGGAGTGGTATTCCTTGCGGTGATTGGCCAAAGTCTTCAGGAAGGTAGTGCAACCAGAGCCAGGTCGACCCAGGACCACTACAGAATTTCTAAACAACGGACAAAGAAGCCAAAAATAAAACTATACTCACAAACCATCTCTCCGGGGCGTACGACACCCTCAAAGCCGCTGAGAATTTCTTTGAGGGCGGGATGGCGAATATTTCCAATTTGCTCGATAGCGTGCACGGGGTTCAAAGTTGATCCCAAAGTGGGCATATAGGAAGCAGAAGACCCAAGACCGAGAACCTTGAGGTCTTCAAAGACGACACCGAGATCTCGAGTCCTAATTGCCGCCTCTTCTTTCCTACAGAAGGGTCAATCACACAGATCAATGATGCAGCCGGAGAAACTCACTTTTTGACGACAGTTCGCAGGACTTTCTCGAAATCGAAATTTTCGCCCGTAAGGGTGAGGTCTGAGCTGACCGATTCGAGCTCATGGTCTTCACCATTCTTGGGCCGTTGGTTAGACATTCGGGAAAGTGTTCGATTCAGGTTCCTCACGCCGGAGGGGTCGAAGAATTCAACAGAGACATGGGAGGCAGTCGAGTTTCCGCGTGGTCGAGTGGCTGGACGGCGTTCACCTTGAGTTTTCTCGCCGTCATGAATGGGGTCGGGGCAGGGGGAGAACGTGCAGTGTGCAGCATGGTGAACCTCCAATTCCTCCTTGGTAGGTAGAGGACGGACTTCGTCGACCTCGGCACCATTGGAGATATCGTGTTTCTGGGTATCGTCCACCATGGGTGGGCAGTAGAAACGTTTGTTGAGCGGGGGTGAGTTTAGCGACGGAAGGTTTCACCGATCCAAGTTTTTAAAGGGCAGGCCAGTATGGCCTTAGTATCGACATCCGCGTCATCTTTTAGTCAAGGGAAACTGACATAATCGGCCCGACAGAGGTTGATCGACTGATAGGCCTGCCTGTACTAATGTCGTTTGCCTAATCGGGGCCGCGAGCCCCTCTTCCAGTGGTAGGTAAACGTGCAAGCCTGTGATACACCATGGCCACAAGCTACTCTGTTTTGTTAGAGATACATGGCCAAGCAGTCCGATGGCCCATTTCTGAAGTCTGAGCATGCAATGCGACCTCTCGGCCTCGGCAGTCACATTGCTTGCACCTGGATTACTGCTGGCGAAAGCGAGGTTCCTACTGTACTATGCAGAGGTTTCATTGCACCAGGACCGATTCTCTGACAGTTCAGCCCCCGTTATTCACGCTGAAAGCATCAATAAGCGAGCATTTTCGCAGTCAGGACGCGCGAGAGGATGTAGCAATTAACCGGGAAAACAAGCAAGATGACAGTGGTCAACAGCATTCAACAGGCCGCCCGAACATCCGAGATATGTTGACATGTGTTATTTTCAGAGGGCATCAACCTTGGCAGCAGGGCTCGCTGTTTCTCCCTCATCCCGTTGAGAACGCGATTTAAACTCTGAAACTAGTATAGTACAATTTGCATGAATCGTTTCTTTCTTGAGCCTATAGCCTGCTTGCCACCGCCAGGTCCCAACCATTCGATTACCAATATCTAGGCATGTCCTATCCATCGCTCCAGCTTTACCCACGCGTGATGCCATAACCCACAAGAGCCCACTGGCAGAAGCTGTTGACTATCTCCGTTAGATTCCCTGATGGCTGTCGAGCAGACGGTTTTGCCTAGGTTGTTCGCGGATAACAATTAGCTGGCGATAACAAGCCGAATATCCATGGCTACGCCAAGGTCCAAACAGTATCTGTTCTTCCAATATCTTTGAATTCAAAACGTACGACTATACGCTTCACTTCTTCACTTCTTCTTCATACCTTTCGGCCTCGTATGCGATTAATGCTACCTTTGTTTTTCCATCAAGTCTTCCGTCTATCCGGGATGATGCATCACTCACACGGATAATTAATTGTAGGAGAAGTCAAAGCACCGCATTATGGCGAGCTCTAAGAATCTGTCGGTAAAATTACCGAGAACGGATGTAATTTTTGTTCGATAAGGGCATGCCAATGATTACGGCTTGCTGCGCACCCAAGAGGCCCAGAAGATTCGGATCGGCGTTCCTGGCCACTCGAACTCCATTACTTTGGCTACTACAAAAGGCCTTCATTTATCGGCGCCCGTGAATAACGAATATTCAAGAAGCAACTCCCCGTAGGTGCAATGCGTAGGCATGAGAGGGCTGCAGCTTTGACTTCAGGCTGCTAGCTGACTAGCTAATTAGAGTACATCTTTGAAGATGGGCTAGTGGGCACAGCATGTCAATGGGCCATCATGAATACCAACTGTTTCTCAACTTCTTCCTGCACCCCACTAAAGAGGAACCAGCTGGGCCTTTTCCCCCGAGGGGCAACCAAGGAATCACCACAGCTGGCGTCATCTTAGCTACTACGCCACCAGTTCCTGACATCCCATCCCGGGAGCTCATACTGGATCCCAGCCCGAGAGAAGTCCCCACTACATCATAACTTCTCTGGATCACGAGGAAAATTAACTCAGCCCCAGCCATGATGTTGTTTGGGTTCCATCCTGGATGCGGTCAGATGCCAGTGGAATTCCGTCGCACCTTCTTCGTATATTCGCTCATATCTCTGCTCCATCTAAATCTAGCGAGCATGTGAATTGATCTGAGGCTCCTACTAGTATGACATGAGCGATGAAGAATCATGCACATGAATATGTGTGGTCTAAAGGCGCCCTTCGAACCCCATGATATCATATACCAGCAGCTGATTTGGGGCCGCCCCGCCACTATTACCATCAGCAGCGTAACTTTTAGGAACGCATCGGGGGTGAAGGAAGGGATGGAACTGATGATAGAACGAGAAAGGATAGAAGATGCGTTGCGGGTAGGTAAAGGAGAGCATGAATATGATAATCGAGGCGACCAGAAGCCGTCCGTGAATTGGCTGGGAAAATGGGAGGGCCTGGTCTCCAGTAAAACGCGAAGCCTCAGCAAGGGGACAGAAGCAATCTCTAAATTGCATGAAAGAACTAAGCGACATAGGACATTAGGGTTAGCAAGGTTGAGCGAGCATGCTTGGGATTTGTGAAAATATGAAAAGCTTCTTGATATAACAACCGGTCGCAAAACAAGAAGCGCCTGGGAAGGATTTCGAGGCTCGTTGTCTCCCTTTGTAGAAGAAATGACGGATGCTCACCACCATGTCTACCGTTCTAAGAGTGATCCAGTTATTCAGGTTGGCAGAGATCGAAGGTAGAGCAGTAGAGAATAACTTGAAAGAAAGATACAATTGCTCAACATCTCTTGTAATGCCTGCGTACCAGGCCCTGTATGCGAGCTGCACTCTGCCCAAAGGCGAATTCTGGGCATGCTGGGGCTTCGTAGTGCGCTGCCCGCGATTTTCGCAAGCTCGTTGCCGGTCTGTCTCCTGGCTACGGGGGTGAGGAATAGGGCCCGCGCATACAGTCATACACTTTTAATTGGCTTGAACAGAATCCAGTGGTGCCAGTAATTACCAATCAAGACTTGCTTCCTGTTAGCCTGAGAAGAATCCATAGTTGCCAGTGAATCTCAGAACGCCGCATGTCCTAAAGTCGTGCTGGTCGTCAAGAGCGTCGCTGGAATTCAGCACTGAGGTGTGGTAGACCAAGACGAAGAGACCAGAAGCTCGCGACGACGACAAATCAGAGTGGGATGGCCTTGGTTCGAATCAAGCCAGATTATAGCCGAGCTGTTGTTCCCTTGAATCGTTTGGAGAGCGGACTCATCTATGTAGGTAGGAGGAGACGAAGACGAGGTTTCTCAGCTACGGATGTAGTGGTCGCTCAAGTCAAAGGCCAGGTGGTGGCGAGGAATTGACCTTTCTTACGTGCATTTCAAGTCAAATCGGTCTCGACTCCTTGACTTGCACGCGGTTGTTATTTGTTTCATTCGTCATTTTATTTGTTGTGTTCGATATAATTAACATATGGGAGGAAGGTTCAGTCATGCAGAAAACGTGGTAGGTAGAGTGGTAGGTCGGAATCAAGGTCGTGAAGTATGTACATGGCCTGACAAATGTCATGAAGAGTAGAAAAGAAACAAGAAACCGTGATCGTCAACCACGGGTGTATCTATAGGAAACATGTCGTATATAGAAGAGAACATGCACCAGGGGGATAAGATTAAATAGAAAGTAAAAAAGGTAAAGGATTAATGAAACTCGACATCCAGACAAAACCTCTCCCAAGAGCTTGATCAGCCAACCTGTGTCGACGAAGAGCGACAGGGGTGACCAAGTTCCGACTAAACACGCCCACGAGTTATCTGATGCCATGACTGAGGAATGCGTACAACCAAGAAGGCGAACACGGGGGATATATGACGATGAAAAGGTTGCACGCCGATGAAGGGGACGGAGAATGAAGGGAATGACACCAGATCGGGTGAGCCAGGTCTAGTTGTTGTATTACATGATAGCTTGAAATTTTAGAATCGGAAAATCAACGCGAAGGAGAGGTGAAGAGAGGAAGGTCGGAGTGAAGGAGTCGTCTATGCAGCAGTCCGGCTGGGGTTGCGAGCGAGGGTCGCACCGGTGCGCTGAGCTTGGATGGAGGAGAATCGTTGGAGCTCTTCGGGCTTCATCGACACTTTGCCACCGAAGCCAACCTTGCGAGCAGCGCGCTTGATGAACGAGACACGGTTGGAGTATAGTGACTCGTGGATGGAAGCAGCGCGGGATTGGGTACGGGTGATGGGGACACCAGTGACGGAGGCCTGGACTTGCTCGGCAACTTGGCGTTCACGGCGCTCACGGAGGTACTTGATGATAGTAGCCTTCATGGCGAACTTGATCCAGTCGAGAGGAATGAACCAGACGATATTCTAAGAAAGTTGGAGTCAGCGTCTGTAAACATGGCCCGGAAGGATAAAGTTAGCTTACCCAGATCCAAACGATACCGATCCAGCCACCAGAGATAGGCTTGATATTAGTGAAGCCCCAGTCGGCATAGGCGGCGATGATGGAGGCGATGAGCTGAGCAATACCGAAGGCAGCCATGAGGGCAACGGATGGGCGTTCCATGAAGAAGAATCCGTGCGAACGGGTGACGAAGATGAGTGCCTGTGAGATCATGGCGACTTGGAGGTAGACGATCATGTGGAGGTGAGGATCGTTGGCATCGGTGTAGTTGTCGACGCCGAACTTCCTTCCGAAGAAATCGGTCTCCAAGATGGCGCAAACGAGGGCAATACTGGAGGAAAAAGTAGTTAGAACCAAATTGAAGAAAAGTAGTCAATATAGGCTTACGTTGAGGCAGTGAGGAAAAGACCGTAGGCGATGGCGAAAGCGAAAATCTCGGCCAAGTCCCAGCTGTCCGGAGTCATGGAAGGGAGGACACGATCAACGGAGAGGGTCATGATGGTACCGTCGTTGAGAAGGGCGATGATAAGAACCATGAAGGGAGGGAAATCGAACTTGTAGGCGAAGGCGAGGATGGCGAAGCAGACGACGATACGGATGGTGACAGCGCAGGCGTAGATGGAGTAGTTCCTCATACGCTGGAAGATGACACGAGAACCGCGGATGGCGTGGACGATGGTGGAGAGACCAGGCTCGGTCAAGACGATATCGGCAGCACCACGAGCAGCATCGGTAGCACCCTCGACAGCAATACCGACATTGGCACGGGAAAGGGCAGGGGCGTCGTTGGCACCATCACCAGTCATGGCGCAAAGGTGACCAAGACCCTGGAGACGCTTGACAATCTCGTATTTGTGCTCGGGGAAGACTCCTGCGAAACCATCGGCATCCATGATCATGTCGTCGAGGCTCATGTGCTTGCCACCTGGAGGGGGTCCGTCCTTCAAAACCTTGGCGGGGTACATGTGGTCACCAAGACCGAGACGACGACCGGTTTCCTTTGCAATGGCGAGCTGATCGCCAGTAACCATCTTGACCTTGACACCGAGGGCGATGGCATCGTCGATGGTCTGCTTGGTATCGTCACGGGGAGGATCGAAGATGGCGAGGAGACCAATAAGCTCGAATCCGTTACCCTCAGCCTCGGGATCCTGACCGTCAAGTTCCTCGTATGCGACAGCGAGGGCACGGAGACCACGGGAAGCGTATTCCTCAACATCGGCCTCAAGCTTGTTCTCGACTTCCTCAGTCTTGTTGCGAGTGCAAAGTTCGATGATGATACCGGTCATACCCTTGGTGACACGCTTGAGCTTGCCGGAGGACTCCTCGAGGTAAGTGATCTCAGTACGCTTGTCGACGGGATTGAAAGGCTTGAAGTCGAGGAGCTTGATGCCAGCACGAGCCTTGGCGGGTTCGCCAATAGCAGTAACGACAGCGGTATCGATAGCATCCTGATTCTCAGTGCGAGAAGCGTATGCAGCGAGGAGGATGACGTCATCGGCAGAGAAGGGGCCGTAGGTGCGGATGGTGTTGCGGTCGATGGTAAGCTTGTTGGTGGTAAGGGTACCGGTCTTGTCAGAGCAGAGGATGGTGACACCAGCCAACTCCTCGATAGCAGTGATACGGGTGACAATGGCCTTGTGCTTGGCGAGTTGCTGAGCACCGACGGCGAGGGTGACGGAGAGGACAGTGGGCATGGCAATGGGGATACCACCGATCAAGAGGACAAGGATGTTGTCGAGACCACGGCGGTACTTGTAGCGGAAACCGGCATACAAGCAGAGAATCTCTGCAACGACGAAAATACCGATGGAGACAAGGCAGAAGGACCCGATTTGGGCGAGAATCTTCTGCAAGTGACCGGTAGTATCGTCATCCTGGCCAACGAGGGAGGCAGCACGACCGAAGAAAGTGTTGGCACCGGTAGAGATGACGACACCCTCAGCCTCACCCTGCTTACAGGTGGAACCACTAAAATCGCGAATTTAGAACCTGACTTTAAGGATAGTGGAAAAATTTCAACTTACGAGAAACACTGGTCACCAAGCTTCTTGGACGAGGGAAGAGATTCACCAGTAAGGGCGGCTTGGTCGATAGAGACGTTGATGGATTCAGTGAGACGGCAGTCGGCGGGAACGATATCACCAATCTTGAAGGAAATCATATCACCAGGGACGAGGTCGGAAGATTCAATTTCTGACCAAGAACCGTCGCGCTTAACCTTGGCCTTAGGAGCAAGGGAGTCCATAAGAGCCTTGACAGCGTTACCGGCATTGCGTTCTTCGTAGAAACCGATGGCGGAGTTGATGAATAGAAGGAGGACGATACCGACGAAATCTTGCCAGTCGGGTGCACGACCTTCTCCGTTGGAGAGGGCAATGGCCACGAGGGCAGCACCCTCCATGACCCAGGAAAGGGGGTTCCACATAAAGGACAGGAACTAACAAATTCAGAGAGATATGTCAGAGGCGGGCCCCACGGAGGCATGAAATAGGAAAACATACCTGAAGGAAAGCGTTCTGCTCCTCGCTCTCGAGTTTATTGGGGCCGAAAAGTCCCAAACGGCGTTGGGCCTCCTCCTTAGAGAGACCTTCATCGCTACATTGCAGGAGGGTGAAAACGTCCTCGATGACAATGGTCTCCAGATCGACCTTTTCCTTATCATAGAGATCTTCGGCCTTCAACTCAATCTATACAAGTCTGATTAGTACCGATATCAGCGAAATTCAGGGAAATTGCACGTACCGTCGACATGTCAACATTCGCGTCTGGAAAGAGGGTGAATATTTGCGTCAGCACTTCGAAAATCACAACAGCGACATGACGGATAGCTTACGAGTTGGCTTCTCGGTCTCATGGTCAATATCCTTGTACTCTCTCTTCCTTTTCTCAGGTGGGGCGGTGGGAGTAGAGGCGGGTGAATCGCCTTGTGGACCGGGTTCCTTTTCAATGTTTGAAGACATGGTTGCAGGTAAGAGTTCAACCAACGACGACGAGGGGTTTAAAGCCCTATAGAAATGGTGTCGATTACCACGACTTTGACGGCGAGTACGGCGACAAGCGAGTCGAGGACGATAAAGGGTTGGAAGAGAGGGGAATGGCGTCGGAGGAGGATATGTTGCCTTTTATTTTCGCAGGACCCCAATTCAAACGATCAAACAAGAAAACACGGACAAACACTTTGCATCCCGACCCGCGATCCTTCCTACTCCGTTCTGATTTACGGAAGAATAATAGTCTTCCTCCTCAGCCTGCTCTATTGTATTTTCTGCTCATATTTCTGTCCAATTCAAGCATGTTTCTTCCGATGTTCAATGCTCTACGAGCTTGCCGTGCTTTCGGCCAAAGCGGAGTCCAAAATCTATCAGTCGGCCTTACGCACAGAAATAGCCAACAAGATCACGTTGCTTTCCGAATTTACCCTCCCTGATCAGATCGCCTGTTGAAGGCTCACCCGAGGCGCCATTCCACTGTGGATGGAAGGTCGACAGCCAGCTGTCAATTATATCCCCTTGGCGCGGCGTTATCATTAATACCCCAGCCTCTTATTCTAGTCTAGTACGTTTCAAAACCAGGGATCAGTGCCTTCTCAACCCTTCTCCCCATATCGAATAGTACAGATAGTTGCCAGTATATACATCACAAATTGACAATGTCAGTTTGAGCGAACTATCCATAGGAACGGTGAACGATGGACAAGAGAACCGACCAACCGTCCGCTTCCGCTCACCCACTAACGCCTACTGACGCGAAGATCCTCATCAACCAGTAGCATTCTTCCCTCGAGTCCTCCTCAAACGACTGACATAAGGCAAGCGTCCGACCCCGGTACCGTCCCCGATTGTGCTGTGAAATGCGAGCCTATCGGATACCGGCATCATGCTGTATTATGCTACCAAATGCGCTTACATTCGCTTTTATCCTATCATCGTATCAAAAAAAGCTTTCTCTAGTCATCCTTCATCTTCATTGAGTCTATAACGCCCCTTGCTGATCCACTTTTCTTCAATTCTCCTTGCACACCTTTGACATCGGACCGACCGTAAAAATGGACATGGAAGGACCTGCGTATGTTACCAAACTCGCGTCATAGGCTACAGCTCCAACCCCATTGCTTGGTAAGCTTTTTTCAAAGACAGCCGGTTAGCCTTTTCAACTTTGCCGCCGGCATCTCTTCAAAGCCGTTCACTTTGGAGTATGCAAAAAAAAAATTGGAAAGGATGTTGTCGTCCGCGGTCGTCCAAGATATGATATATGATCTTGAATGTTCAATTTTCGTTCGTCGCCGGCGTCACCTCCATCAACAAGATCATTCACCGTCCCGCTCGTTGCTGGACGCATCAGGAAATACCACCGCACATCTCAGCTGCTCTGTCCCAGGGAGTCACGCTTCCAATGGAACTCCCACATCGGATGTCGCTCTACAGACGCCCCAAAAGAGACCCTCAGGCCCCTCCGAGAATGTGTTAGAAGGTGCTTACGCTGGGCAGCACAGTGTGCACCCCCTGTGGACGTCCCTTGAGCATGAGGACCTTCCGTGTGCCCGGTCTGAGCACAAGGTGCAGCATCATCGATCCGCGTTCGGCATTTCCTTATCGGACTTCGTTCGGATATCCGGATAATGATCGTCTTTCATTAGCCGACGAGTCCCCGGTAATGTAATAAACTTTGCCTCCAGCCTTTCGAGGATAACATTTCCTTTTTGAATTCGAGTGCAGACTGAAGATGGATTTGCTTTTGAGATTTTCAGCTGCGAGGAGGAGCTGGGATTTGCTGGACACAATCAGTCGACGACGGCCGTACCCATTCTACAGATCTTTTTCGGCTTGCTTCTTGTCTTGTGCTCGTCGAAGACCATGCTGCCAAGACACTCTTTCTCGCTTTCGACTTCGACCAAGCCTTCGTTAGTGTGCAGTCTAGTGTTATCGTTCGAGTAGAAATCTTGGAACTCTAGGCAACTGCTGTATTCTTGATTGATTGACGTATTCGAATTTCATGCTGTGTGCCGGACAACATTTTCAGAAGCTAGGTGTATTGACTACGCATTTCTTCGCAAAACAAAACCAAGCCATTTAGCTTCCGCTTAGCTCGAAGATAAGCACCACTTTGGCTGGGCAATGCGCAGCCAATAAGTTTCCTTTCATTGCTAATTCTTGGTCGTCTGCCAGCAATACCTCAAGGGATGCAAGCGTTTCAATTGTTCTATTGATATCACAGCATGAGTGTTGATAGACGCATCGTCATGGTGCTCAGCCATTCATCGTGACACCCCAGAATCCTAACATAGTTCCATATCCCCATTAACCCAAGTCGTGAATCTTCACACTCAGCCACCAGTGGCGCCTTCGCCCACACACGGTAATCATCAAACTTCTGCACTCCTCGTCGTGACTCAACTCCACATGTGAAGTTTCCTTCGAGGCAGCTGAAAGCCTAAATGCACACATCTGCCTCGAGATCCACCCGTGTTACGCATCTTTCCTACAGTGCCACCGCCAATTCTCCAGTATTCTCGAAAATGCAGAGTACACCCGTATCTCAATCTCTTGGCCCACATGTCGCTCCGTAAAATGGCGCGTACAGGGCTCAACGCGAACATTTGTGAGGGAAAAAGGCACATTACGGACGAATCGATCCGAGCCGACGTCACTGCTCGCTGCCCGGTCCGATACGCTCACGATGGCGTGCTGGACCATGACCTGATGGTCCTGACGTCCCTAGACAGGGCAATGGTCAACTGGCCAGTACACCCCAGGCCAGCCTCCCGACGCCACGAGAGCCAGTGAGATTCTCGAGATGTTCAAGTCCGTCTCGAGTATTCTGAGAGGTCGGTGATGCGGTGATATTGCCCGAGGCCTGGAGTTTGAATTCGTTGATAGTAATGCGCCGAGTAGATACGCAGATGCGTATTTACACGACGGGGCTGGAGGGTCGACGCTTTCTTCCTTTTGATTCTGTCTCCTCAAGTTCAGGCAATTACGCTCCCAGTCGTGTCTCCAGAATGTCCATCAGACTCCATAATTTATTTGAATTTTGCGAAATTCATCCTGAATGTCCTTTAATTAAGGGCTATCCCAGGCTATCCGACATCTTCCGTTCACTGGTGGATGCCTGATTGCCAGGAACACGATACACGATCTTCAAAGAGGCCCTGCGGCGTGACCTAACCAACTTGAGGGTTTATTTCTATTCGCTGAGCCAATTGCACACATTTGTGACGCCGTCCACACACTGTATGCGCGGCTTCCGCAGTTTGAAAATGCCTTTCTGAGTCTTGACTCTTGAGGACCCCATACACTTGGCAGTGAGACAGAGAGAGGGTCGGACACATACCTTCAACAATACGTCAGGATGAGGGTAAGCAGGGACGCTGATCTATTTTTATACTTTTGGTGCCTCGCCAACTCAATATATCAATTCAGTGCTTCACCCTGTGCTGAGAATAGTCATCCTCTACTACGAAGTCGCACAAGACGATACAATCCTCGCAAATCCGCGTGCTCTAAACAGGAAGACCTATTTTCAGTAAGAAAATTTTCTGAGACACTACCTGTGGTACAATTGTGACTCTATTTTGGAACGTTACTGCGGGACTGACGAAGACGAGGCACAGAGCAGTGGAGCATTTGTTCTTAGGCTGGGACATCTTTAAGGAAGTCGGGGCCACAATTGCACCCCACTGGCGAGCAGAACGAACCAATGAAGTGAGAGTGGACTTCTAATGATAGTTCGAATATTAAGAAGATTATCGGCTGAGCAGATCGATATTTAAAAGCAGTCCTCTGTGGTAGAAATGTATGCCATGGATGCTAAGAAACCATTCAAATCGTCTCGTGAGAGGCGATATCCGTGGCGCATGCTCACGGTACGTTGAAGGAATGCGACAATCTGAAGGTTTCCAAATAGTTACAAATACCTACCCCATTGTCCCTCAGGCCTCAGGCCTCAACTCCTTTGTTGCGACGAAAATGCTACCAACCGAAATCTATGGAGCTAAGCCAGGCGATGGTCCTTATCTACCTGGTGGGCATTCGCGACTCAGAACGCTTGTACGAAACCAATAACAAGCGGTTTTTTGATTTTCTTCATACTGAACATTCCAAGAACATTCCACAATTGTGCCTTACATCTTCGGAGTAGACTTTGATATATGGGCCCCTAACCATACTGCAAGGGATTGCGAATACTCCGAACGGACATTCGTGAATTACCTCTCGTATCTTCCCAATCTTCGACAAATCACGTTGTCTCGAGTCGCCGGATACCTGGTGCTGGGGTTAAAGAATATTTTGCGAAATGTACCTCTACGATGCTGAGTTTTCCTGGATTCACAATCTCGAGGCCCTGATCCTTGCCCTCGAAACGGTCCCCAGGCTCCAGAATTTCGCATTTGAAGGCGACTAATTTGAAGTCCTTCCTCTCACATGTTCCCTGGAACAGAGCGAAAATCTGCACTTGAAGCGCCTTGACGGTGACCTGCCAAGACTAGTCCGTCTGGCTGGTCTGTTATAGAATCCATCGTTCATCATTCTCTGACCCTGAACGCGTTAACTTTGCATTCAATATGGACCGTTGAGGACATAGTCCCGATCCAACCACTTCCCGAGCAAATAGGCATGCGTTTACGCTACCTAGAACTGGATATTGCGCGTGCCCTATCGAGAGCGGAGAGCTCAAACCAAGGGTCCTTCCTGACATTGACACTCTCACCGTGCTACCAACTTCAGGAATTATACTTCGCACGTTTACCGTGGATAATCGATTTTCATGTCGGTGGATTTTTTCACTGTTGGACACCATCACCTCCAAGAAATTTCAGCCCTTCGAGATACACCTAACTTCGGGTTCCGGCGCTATGTTGACTACGTTGACTACGTTCCCCCTCCAATATGTGGCGGCATCCGAACCCAACACCAGTGTCGTCATATCCAAATGCCTACCAATCATCTGGTCATGACTCGACCTTAACCCTACATGACGCATGATCGTTCATCGGTAGAAAGGATTTGAGTGTTATTTCTACATCATTTTCGGCCTCGATTTCGTCAATCCTTGCAAGAAGGCGATTCATGTAGCCTAAATTCACCAGGCTGTCGTAAACCTCGTAAACAACCTTGCAAATTTTGCTGCCAGGACTCGACCCATTGAATCGAGGCTTGAGTAGGATGAGGGCCCCAAGTGCGATATTTGTCGGAAAATGGAGCGTTTCTATGGCAGGAAGAAGCTCTCCATTTCCTATCATGGTCAAGGTGTGGGAATTGAGGAGCGTGATTGTTTCAAAGGTTTTGACCGACTTCAAGTGTTCCACGAGTCGGTAGAAACTTTGACGAGTGATACGCAACGGGACGTACTCCGTGGCCTTTTCCTTGAACACTTCGAGCTGACAATTGGAAGCCTCGAGAAATTCGATCACACCCTCTACTTGGAGATGGACACATTCGAGAGTCAGCGAGCTGAGGGAAGGCGTAATGAAGTGTGTAAGGGGAAATACATCTTTAGACGAGAGTGACAGGGAATTCAATGCAGGGAGAAATATGGGGTTGTAGACTTCCGAGTCGAGTGGATGTTCCTCGAGGCCGGGGAGAAGTTCTAGTGTTAGGTCTCGAAGGCTAACACACTTCCTGAGGGCAGAAGTCACCTCCTTCCATTGAAGCCTTGGTTGACCTTCAATCTCTGTGTGGGACAGTTCAAGGCGGGAGAGTCTGAACCACGGCAGGGTCAGTCTAAGGTAGAATTCGATCGTCGGGCTGTCTCCGACGAGTTTAAGGTTGCGAAGTTGAGAGAGCCCCTCAAATGTCTTCGCGTATTCGTCTTCCGAATATTGGGAAAAGACTCCAGTTTCGGGCGTGGTATGGCGCAGGTGTAACGACAAGGTGTTCAGTGCGCTCATCTGCACTTCGGCGCGATGAAGGGTGTTGAGACACGGGGTGTATGACTGGGGCAAGTCATAGGTCAGGCTCGCTAATCGGCCCAGACATGGAGCAACCAGGTGTTTGAAAGCATGATGCACAAGCTCTGTGGCCTGAGGCTGGACCGAGGAGATCACCACACTGATGCGAACATTACCAGTTGTGGGGAGAAGTTGGCTGGCATTCTTTAATCGTCGAAGCCAGCGCTTGCCAACCAACTTCCGCGGCTTATTATTTATTGACTCAAGCTCTTTCCACTCGACGGTTATGGCGTTCCACAGATGCAAACAGTCGAGAGCCGCTTGCCTCCATGAAGAGCAGACATGGCGGACATTCCATGGTGAGAGGTCGGGATGGAGATGGCCCGGAAATTGGAGGCCCTTGTATTCCGGAAATTGCGACCATTGGGCGAATTCGAAGATTAGTCGAAGTGCATCTAACGGAAGACGCTTTTGGGGTGATATGGCGGTCTGGAGACGCTCCAGTTGAACGTAGTGGCTTTGCCGAATGGCTTGGAGCCTAGCAATCTCCTCATCAAGTGCATCAACCTTTTTTTCAACTTCGAAGATTGCTACTTTGACCGCTGCGTGGCCTTCAGGAGGAAGAATCATCGTGTTTGATTCTTCTGCTGATAATACTTGGGATGTGTGCCTCGAGGGAAGGTAACCATCCAAAAGCGACATTTTCAGGCTGGTTCGAGATCCATTCAAAATTGAACCCATGAAATATAGAGCTTCTCACCTTCAAGAGGTAGCAAGGCTGGCCACGATGTATTTGAAGGCCCCTCGACGGTTGAAACGATCGGCCACTGCCGCCAGCCTTGTGGCCACAAACCATGACACGGATGACACGGAGCGGACAAACACGGACAAAGAACGCGTCGACCAATATGGACGCACCCCTGCTGCCAGTGCGCATCCTCCATGATGAACCTTCTGGAAGAAATGCCTCTTTCCCTTGTTGCATTCTAAACATGACTCTACACAATGGGCCTACATTTCAGCTTCAAACTCATTTACGTAAAGCGAGCCTCCTCAATGCTTCACCCAAGTTCATTGGAAAGCTATTTGGATCTGTTTGGCCAGCTAATACGAATTTGGAAATTTATGAACTCAGACAACCGCCACCGTCTCCGCCCCAGATACCAATTTCCTCTTTTCTGCAGGCTATCTAAAGCCCCGACCTCAGCTAACTTATAGCGTGCTATATCTCGTTTAAACCCCACAAATTCGACATTCACACCAATGGACCGTCAGCAATGGCATATGTATGCCCGGCATCTTGAACGCACCATTGATCCTTGTCCCAACCAGGACATCTGCAGGATTCAACAATCAACGGCATGGTCCAACACAACTGTACCGCCCGAACCTGAACGAACACTGCTGAAAAACGACATAGACAAGACAGAAGCCGAAATTGACGCCCTCGACGACGAAATTACTCGTCTAAATCGCAATCAGGAACGGAAAGGGTGCCAGGGTCTATATCCTACGAACCGCCGTTGCACCCCACAAGAACCTCACTACGGAAATTCTAAGGTTGATTTTCGAACACACCCTTTCCACATCAGGATCCAATAGCAGTGCTCTTGCCATTCCAAGTGGGCTTTCGCGTCGAGCAAGCCCGTGGAACCTCCGCCAAATTTGCTCTACCTGGCGAAGGGTTGCACTGCAAACTCCTAAGCTGTGGAACAATATCCTTATCTCGTATAAGAGGGATCCGATGGGAGCAAATAAGTTCAAGAAGTATCTAGATATCGCGAAAAACATCCTTCCACTCTCTGGACGTATTCATTTTGAGCTGTCGTTGGATGACGCTGGCTCTCCGTATCAAAACGTATCACTTATTTCCTGAAGCACCTCGGTCAGAAAAATTGTTCCCGCCTCTCATCCCTTAGTTTGCGAGTTCACTGCGGCTATGAGGCGTTCCAGACACTTTATAAGGATGCTGAACCGAACCAGTGGACTCTACCCTCACTTGAGTCCATCCATTTGGTCTGCGATGCAGATTTACCTATAGCCGTTGACGAATTCCAGATCGGTGATTTCACGGACGCCGACCTCGATTTCTTCGAAGCAGCCGAACAACTCGGCAGCTATCGATTTGTGGGCGACAGCTCGGTAATGACCAATGCTTTCCAGCTCATAGAAACTCCGTGGGCTACGAGCAGAATCACAATCCTTGAGCTAGGTTACCAACCCATCGCTCCCCATGCACCCGACGTTATGTTAACTCCTTGGACGGACTTCTGTCGTGCCCTTGCGGGAAGTACAAATCTCAAAACGCTCAGCCTTCGGCTCGCTCTTGGTCTTGACAATACACACTCGGAATCGAAGCACATCAAACTCCCAGAGCTTACCTCTCTTACCATATGCACTGAAACCTTCCCATTCGTGTTCAATTCCTTCACCCTTCCCGCCCTTTCCCACCTCACATATCGATCGGGGGTCGAGTTCGGTATTGACGAGTTGATTGACCTCCTAAAACGCTCCCAATGCACCTTGGATAGTTTCGTCGAAGAAGGCCGTCCAGAGAAGGGAATGCCGACACCGATTGGACGAATGAAGTGGGTCGAACTTGTTCGGCTCTTGGACTCGGTCAAGGAGGTGAAGACAGACACAGTCTTCGACGACGTTGACATGGCCCAACTCGGCGTTGGGGAAATCTGGCCATCCGCCGAGAGAATTACAGTACCCATCGAGGAACCGTTTACCGTTTTCGAGAAACTGGAAAGTCGGATTGTGGGATCTGGTGGAAGGGGCCAGCCGAGTAAGCTTAAGGGCGTCTGCATCAGGTACGGTCAGAATGTTCGCTGGTGGCACTGGAAATATAAGGCGGAGCTCCGCGAACTCGGCCAAAGCAAGGTTGCAGCCGAGCAGCATGGATCTGAAATTCAGTACGTTGAAACTCTGACAAAAGAGAGGACGAGGAGGAGAATTATTTAATCTTAATCTAAGGACTCGGAGAAGTCCTGCTTAAAGTTATTTATACCATAAACCTAATCACCATCATCACTGCCCTTCCCCGTGGTTAGCAGGACTCTCTGTGCCTATCGTCTATGTCAATTCAACTAGGAGATGGTTCACCAATCCCATCTACGGGAGAAGGTACCAACTGTCACGGACGTAATTGATCGATGCTTCGAGTTGGCCAATCTCCAGCTTCCTATGAATGTAGGCCGCCTCCTGATTTCAGTCAGCTCCAGAACTTCCGTTCTGTGCAGAATGACGAAAATATGGTCAGTGCAGCAAGAGTACGAAAATATGGTCAGTGCAGCAAGAGTACGAAAATATGGTCAGTGCAGCAAGAGTACGAAAGCACTGGTTGCGATTATACAACGAAGGATCTAAGATACTTAACATACGTATTAAAGTAAAGGTCTAAAATTCAAAACTAAATAACCCTTCTCCTAGGCTTGTCATAATCTATTGGTTTGAACTGTATTACAGACCCGCACTGCTCGGCCATCGCTTTGATTTCCTTGAATGATGGAAGTTGTGCCATCTTCTCCCAATACTGGTCCCTGCTAAAGTGGATGCAAACCCGTCGGAGCTTGTTTGGGCCTCTTTTAGTACCAAACCCGACAACCCTGCTTGCGATCTTGGCAAAGGTACCCACTATGTCGTCAACGGGAATATCCAGGATTTCGACGCAGGGCAAAATTTCACCGAGTCCGAGGCGGGCCATATCAGGCTTCTTGAAGATCGTATCTGTCCGTAGCTCCTGCACTGAACGTAGTAGCCTGACGAGTTCATCCCATTCCGCTCGCTTGACGGGTACAGCGTTCGGAACGGGCTTCTTCGGGCGGCTTTCTTCGATAAAAGTCTTCAACTCGCACTTGGAGCGTTTGATGAGCTTGACCATTTCCAGAATGTGAAAGCTAGATCCAGCTCGGTACGTGAAGTGGGATAGCTTGGGGAGTGTGAAGGAGTCCAAGACGGAGATCGGGGTGAACAGTGTCAGGGAGGTGAGTTCTGGGAGCGTAACGTGCTCTGCTTCGATCGATTGATCGATTGGGCCGCAGAGCCTGAGAGTCAGCTCGGTGAGCTTGGTAGACCTGCGGAGGACACTGCAAAACTGAGCCCAGGTGATTGAGGTCTCGATGGGTGAATTAGGGAAAACGGTGCGGTAGTCGATATTGAGGGAAGTGAGTCTACTGGACGCCCATGGGGACGCTATGAATTGAAAGGCATATGTCATCACGGGGGCGTCGCCCAACAATTGAATATTCTTGAGGCGACCGGCTTTTTCCAATCTGTGAGGGTCGGAAAAGATGTAATCTGCATCCTCAAGCTCTTCTTGCACTGCATCTTCGCGTGCTTCGCAGATCAGGAGGAGGGTTTCTAATGATGGAAGGTCGAGGAGACCATCTTCCATGTATAGGGCTTCGAAGGCTGAGTAGCAACCGCAACGAGCTTTCAGCTTCAATGAAGCTACCTGTAAACGGCGGGGGACGACTAGGTGGAGAAAGAAGCGATGAATGAGGTCGATGGTATTGAGAGTCCCGTCCTGGACTGATAGTTCAAGATGGATTGGTCCAATGCGAGGAAGGAGCTCGCTCGCTATATCCAAATTTCTAGTAAATGCTGTCCCTTTCGGATCGATTTTGCCAGACTGAATAATGCGGATTTTGTTCCAAAGGGCGATATGTGATACCGCCACCTTCCGCCATGTGGAGCATACTTGGCGGAGATTCCAAGGGCTGGTGCGATGGGTGAGGCCGCCTGGGAGGTGAAGGGCTTTTCGACTCGATTCTTCAGTCGAAAGGGTGAATCCGAAAATCATGCGGAGCACCTCGGTCGGAAGCTTCTTGTGAGGTGCAATGACAATTTGCAAAACATCAACCTTTGCAAGTTTGCTATTCCTGATAGCGTGTAACCGGGCGAGTTCTTCGTCGAGTACGTCGATTTCTTGGTTGGTTTTGTCTATCTCGTTCACCACAATTTGGTGATCAATGGCGGACACAAGAATGGTATTTGACCCTCCCGCCAAGTGATGAATACTGCCGATGTCATGGGTTTCGTAAGGGTCGCGTAGATGTGAGGTCTCCATTCCGAGAAACATTTGGGTGCTGTCTGGTGGCAAAATCTGCGTAGAACCGGTGGCAGCAAAGGAGCTATGGTATGCGTAGTCGTGGGGGTCGGAGAATAAGAGGGAGAAGAGCCAGAGAAAATTGTCGTTGCTTCCAAGGCACGGCCTTCAAGCCGTCATGGTGCAGGTCAAAGCAAATATTTCCAAAAACGGTGGGGTTCCTAATAAGGACAAAGAACGCGTCGCGTCGATATTCTGAAGGAATCATAATGTGCAAATTAATTAATATTAATCAAGTATACCATTAGTTGCAAGTAATATAGAATATCTCAAGGGGATGTGACATGAAAGGGTGCATGACTCAAACCATCGTTTTCCTTCTATACCTTTCCCTCCCCGTCAGCCTAAACTTGAGCAGAGACCCCATAGCATGAGCAGCAGCTTCATCTCTCTTCAGACCTGCCTGCTCTTCAAGGTCCGGGAACAGTGTCTGCGGGCGATAGACAACATCCACTGCCCGAATCCTACTACACCCTGCCTGCACAGTTCCCGCAAGCCGGTCCTTGAGCTCCCCAAATACCTTCGGAGCGGCTTTTGGATCAACGTGGATATGTAGCGTCTCCACGTTCGGCAGGATTTGACCCTGACCAAGACGCTCAAGGTCTTGATGGTCGAGTAGTGTGATAGTCTGCAGCTCCTTGATGCCGTGCAGGATCGCGACGAGCTCGTCCCATTCATCTCTTTTGACTGGTGCTCGGTCTGGTGCATTCAGGTGGGTGAACTCGACGAATGTCTTGAGCGAACAGCGGGAGCGTTTGATGAGAGCGATTAGGTCGTTCGTTCGGAAATGAGTTGAGCTTTTGTAACAGAGGTAGGAGAGGGAGGGGAGTATGAAAGTTTGAAAGACGAGGGGTTCGACGGTGTATAGAGTCAAGGACTCTAATTCTGGGAGGGTTACGTGCGAGGATGTGTACGCTCGCTCGAAATGCAGCTCTGCGTGCATTCGGAGGGCGAGGACTTTGAGTTTGGTGCATTGTTCTAGAGCACGACGGAGTGGGTTCCATGCGAGAGAAGCCGTTCCGTCTTCAGGAGACTCATCATATGTCAGGTCGAGGTGGGTTAACTGATCGTGGATAGGCGGATCATCGAAGAGGCGGAGAAGCTTGCGAAGAACGAAGCTGTCCCCAGATAGTGTGAGGTTGTGTAGGTGGGGTGTTTTGTTGAAGAAGGCGATGGACTTGTGCTTGAATACATCCCTGGCATCGTCTTGTTCCCATTGCTCGTGGGTATACAGGGAGACCATGGAAAAACGTTCTAGTATAGGGAAGGCGATAGGCTCTTCTAGGAACAGGGCGGAGAAAGCAAGAAAAGTGGATTTGGACCTGAAGCCCAATGCAGAGACCCGATCTTTGTAGGGCTTGATGAAAGAAAGTGCGTGTTTAAGAAGGGTTGTGGCTACCTCCATCCCATCTTCGGAATGGATTTCGATGTTTAGGGGTCCCACCTGGGGAAGAATTTGCTTCGTTATCTCCAGACGTCTTTCCCATCTGTATATAGGTCCGCTTGAGTCCTGGTCAGGCACTGTCCATTCCAGAACAATATTGTTCCATAGCGTGTTTCTTGTGAGTGCTACCCGCCGCCACGAGGAGCAGACATGTCGAAGGTTCCACGGGCTAGATTTGCGAGATATCATCGTTGGGATGGCAAAAGGGATGGCGGGGTTATGGTTGTCCGATAGGGTATGTTGAAAAATGAGAGCCAGGATTTCCGTGGGGAGTTTCTTGTGAGGGGCGATGACACTTTGCAGTTCTCCAACAGATGCACTCTTTGCGCATCGTATTGCGTTCATGCGTGCAATTTCATCGTCGAGAGCGTCGATTTCTTCGTTGATCCTGTCTATTTCTCGAGTGACCAACTGGTGCTCGACAGGTGAAGGGAGACATGTGTTGGATTGCCTGGCTATAAGGTCATCCAGGCCGCAGTTCGAAGAGTAATCCTGCATGGCTGCGAAGAAAAGGTATAAGATGGTCACTTCAGAGCTGTCTGTTCAAGTTGCAAGGTCAAATTTACAAAAAACCACTGGCGGGGCAGGCAAAGGCGAGGCTGACAAGCATCGTGGATCATTATTTCCAAAACAGGCATTTGCCACAATTGACACAAACAACGCGTTCACGACGCGACCATTATGTGTGTCCAACGAAACCTTCAACGACAACTCAGTAACAACTGGGTTGCACGCTGATGTCTAGTTTGCTTTAAAAAGCTCACCAGAAATGGCTTCTAGTACCCAGACAGCCAAAAGTCTTGGATGCGTTCAGCGCAGAAAGCATAGCCAAGCAAGGCCAAATAACGCGAAAGTCCCGTGACTCTGAAGCTGGCTGTCCGTGTTGCGGCTCAGGCCCAGGCCCCTTCAAGTCTGCTCGCTGCCTCACTCACAATAACTATCATGGCCACAAGGCAGAGACGCGGATCCACGGCAGCTGCTGCAGCAAGGAAGTCCTCAGCGAGGTCTGCCGCCAAGCCAGCTTCAACATCAACCGATGAACTGGCAGATAAACTCGCTTCAACTCTACGAATAACATCGACATCGAAAGCGAAGCCCAAGGCAACAACCAATGATGTCCCTACAGAGAAAGTGGTTGATTCGAAGGAGCAGAAGAGGATATCAATGAGAGCAATCAATTCTGCGTCGCAAACGTTGTCAGCTGTGGCTCAATCTGGGTGGAAGCGTTCTTCGGCTTCACTTGCCTCAGCAAAGGACAAGCAAGCTCAGGATGCCAAACTTGCAACTAGTGAAGCCTCCAAGCACACCAAGATACTACGACAGATATGTCAAGAGGACATTGACGTCGAGAGAGCAGCGATGAGCATTCTGGGAAAGTTGGTAACTTTAGAAATGGTGTGAGCCCTTTCTTCAAGTTTGCGTTCCTCTGTAGCTCATCTCATTTCAACCATAGTTTGACGAAGCCAGAACTGCATTAGAACCCATCAATACCGCACTATGTTCGATACACAAGGTTTCCCAAGAATCTACGGGCATCCTCAGCTTGCTCTCCATTCCGACGCCCACCACCATTCCTCAAGATACGACACTGTTAACCCTTACCTCAACTTACTTTGCCTACGCCTTTTCAACTGTGACGCACCACATCTTCAATTCCACCAAGTCAAAACAGGTGCCAGATATCGGAGCTTTGGCTGATGCCCTGTCACCCTCGTGCCTACATACGCTTCTGGCATGGGTCCCAATATTTTCCCAGACGCTGGAAGCAAAGCAAATCGACCCCATCCTTTCGCGTGCATATACTGCTCTCACAAAGTCATGTGCAGCGGTAATAGCGACGACAACAACAACCCCAGCATCATCGCCGCCCTGCGTTGACCATAAAGCAATCTTCTTGTTGAGGATGTACGCTGTACATTGCCTTCTTCACACTTCGCCAGGAATCATCGAACCCTCTACGTTTTGGGATCAGGTGGTGAAATTTGCAGCTGTGTACGCAAAAGCGAAGCCACCTGCCCCGGAGGAGGTTGTACTGAAGGTCGTTTTGGGTGCCTTTGATCAGCTGCATAAGAGTGTCGAGGTTGGGAGGGGTACTGCAATAGACAGATTTGCATCTGGAAGAGGGTGGTTGGAGTTTTGCGAGTATTGGATGGGGTTTGCCAAAAAGGTACTGCTTAAAAACTCTCCCAATATCAGCGGCTCATAGTTTATCTTTAGGCAGGAGATATCCGTCTTGTAGACCGCATTGCAAGTCTTCTGCAATCGACTCCGTCATCATCGTCAGCTTCCTCCTCACCTCAGGCAAATGGAAGTACAACCACCAATCATGGAACCGCGGCGTTAAAACCTGGTGAATCTGGTAGTAAACCACCAAGTGCGGTTGACACTGCTCGATTGGTCGCTTTGTTCACCCAAACCACTACGGTCCTAGAACAGAACGGCGATGGCAAGTTCATCTTCAGTCTTTTTTAAAATAAACGCTAATATATGTGTCATTTACCAGATGTGGCCCAACGACTTCAAGAGGTTGCTGGCCAATTACGGACGTCTCGACATATACCTCAACATCTCCGCGTTTACTTCCATACTGACCAGAAAGATGAAGACGCGGCCAAGGCTGGCCACAAGATCGATCGCGCCTTGGAGAGGTTGCGAAGGGCTACCGTCACCTTCCTCGAGTCAACGAAGGCGGGCGACCAACGGCGTTCGATCTCACAAGCATTATTGAATATAATTTCCGATATCTACAAACCTATTTGCTTGGAGTCGGTGAGCAGGACACTCAGCCCTCCCTGGAAGCAATTCTGACATCTTGTCTTCTAGCCGAGTTCCGATATCCTGACAAGAGTCGTTGACACGTATTTCGTGCTCGCAAAAACGAGCTTGGTTGTCAGTGACGCGCATACATACGTAACGGCCCACGACTATCTGTCGTCCGCTGCCGCCATCATCAATGGGTTTCCATTAGAGAAGCATGCCCTGCTCAACGTCCCGAACTACCTACGGTGCATTTCGGGTGCATTCCATAACCTTGGAGGATCTCTGTATCAAGGGGAGCGATATGGCGCTGCTGTTGGGTTCCTGAAGGATGCCTGTGCTCTGGGTTCCAAAGCATTGGAGATGAGGAATGGAGGTTCAGCTCCAACGTTGTCGCCACAGGACGAGAAGGGCAAGGAGAAGGAGGATAAGACGGAGGAAGGATGGAAACAGCTTGAAGAGCAGCTATATAGGAGGTGGGAGCTTTTGGGTGTCTGTCACTCAAAGATTAGCGAGCGGCAGGTTA
Source organism: Clitopilus passeckerianus (assembly GCA_944990035.1). NCBI lineage: Eukaryota > Fungi > Basidiomycota > Agaricomycetes > Agaricales > Entolomataceae > Clitopilus > Clitopilus passeckerianus. Next base: position 130,602 of record CALYLX010000096.1, read on the forward strand.
GTTCAGCTCTTGTGCCTCATCTACCCTACTGTATACTGATATCTCTTTCGTATTTAGGAAACCTATCAAACTTTCATGCAGTCAATACGCTGGTTCCCGTACGTTCAATCGGGGCTTGATTCGCTCGCCAATACCGTTGGGGCAGGCGCCTTGTCGACATTTTGGGAGTCCGGGAGCAATACCAGACAATTAGGCGCACTGGTCGACCGAGTAACCTATCTCGGTACATGCGAGCTTTTCCTTCCTGCAGCCGCCGTGTCGCTAGCTGGTGGTGATAACGCACAGAAGTTATCCCCGGCCGTGGTTGGCGTCCTCCTGGAGAGGCAAATCGACCACCTTGAGTCAAGCCGACATAAGGAGTGTGCCGCGAATGCGATAGGACATCTGCTGGCGGACGCTCTGAGGATCTACTATTCGGACAAGATGCCAATTCGGAGGGCAAGGGTGTTGACGAGATGTTTAGAGCTGATGTATCATGTTGGTGGTGTGGAGTTGTTAGAGAGCCAGGTCGGCGGCGTGGAGGCGATTGCGAACGATGTCTCCAATTTGCTCAAGGCAGAGGTAAGCTCTCAAAAATTCCCTCCAGACTTCTCTTGCTGACAGGACTTTCGGCTAGGACCTCGCTGAAGACCTGCATATTGCATCCCTTCGAGCCCAATATGAAGCCACGACCCACCTATGGCTCGCCTTACACGCTCATAGGCAGTCACCCATCGACAACGCCCAGATCCAACGCATTGCAACCCACGCAGAGTCTGCTTGCACTGTCCTCAAGACTATTACCAACCCCAAGCAACACTCACCTCGGAAATCATCAACCCCTCGAAAAACTATTCCCAAGCAAATATCAGCGCACAAGACATCTCCTTTAGTTTCCGCGCCAAGCACCAGGCAGCGGGCATCTACAAGGTCCTCCTCGAAGAAGACGGCAGTCATTGGTTCGGGAACACGAGCAAGGACACGAACTGCACCTGCCACTGCTAGTGCAGTTCCCTCAACGAAAGCATCAGTGATTGATTCCGCACCTCCCGTCACCCCTGCCCGGAAGAGTAGGAAGGGTATGTTCTAAAGCCGTGTCCTTGGATATTTGTGCTGAAATGGCCCGTATAGCGCTGCAGCCACTGGCAATGAATACTCAGACGCCCTCGAAGACCAACCTATCGTCAAATGACCTGCAAGAAACTGCAGCTGACCTGGTCGAAATTGAAAAACTGGTCTCCTTACTCCGTACGAGGATACATCATTCAAGCTCTCATCTCACTAAACCTTAATATTACCATTACAGAGCTGGTCGCCCAAATATCCGGGTTGTTAGCTTTGACCCTTACCAAAACTCGCGTCTTGGATGTTACGAGGCGGTTGTGCGAGAAAAAGGATGGTACCCAGAGTGATGGTTAGCTTGCCCATTTTGGCACCCATGCATACGCCGATTCATATTCACATTGTGTATAGCATATATCACAGCCTCTGCAGACCTGGCAAGGGAGCTTATCATCCTGGGCAAGACAAAGCGCGCAGCAACTATCTTTAGCCAAGTCTCGAACTCTGTACGGTCAGGCTCCACTTCAACAGAGGCAAGGATTTTGTTCCTGCTTCGTTTTGGGGAGTGTCTCGCGAAGCAAGGCATTCTCGATAGGTACGGTGATTCACTTCTTATTCCGGAAGTCACAATTACTATTTTTTGCTGTAGTTCCGCTGTTTACCTTGAAGCTTTGGAGTTGTCCGATGATTGGGATCCTGAGGCCAGAGGCTCAACTATCCAACGGGTTCATGCTCGCGTCAAGACGTTGGAGTATGCAGCTACTGCCTCCCAAGTATTCGCTTGCATTCAGGCCTGCCAGGTGGGCCAAGTTCTTGTTCACTGTACTTCTCTGACAAAGATTTGAAGGGCAACACTTCGGGTTCCATCAGTGCAATGCTTCAATCTCTGAGGCTGTGGACGCGGGCTACGGAGACCCTTTCCAGGCTTTCAACACCTTTGCCTTCAGGCCTGAAGCAAGATGACGAAAACCCCTTCGAGGCCTCAAAGCCACCCACCCCGATGTCAGGCCCCTCCCAACCCACTACGGAGCAGGTCCTGCTGTCATCTGCTCAGGCTTCTGTCAAGTATCGACCCGCCACGGACGCTATTGAATGGCGGGTTTCAGAGGGCCTGCTCTCGACTTTATTTTCATTATCTGAAGCCTATCTTACTCGAGGATCTGCAAGAGAAGCGGACTATTTCGCTCAGCGGGCGCGAGAACTATCGGATTCCCTCAGGGCACCTCCGATGGTAGCCCGTGCGCTTACAAAGATGGCGGAAATCCAGCTTCATCGTGGAGACACAGAGGCAGGCCTGCAAAGTTTAGAGCAGGCTGGAGTAATCCTAGAGGGCTCGAAAGGAATCGATTTAGTGGAAGTTAGGCGGCTGCAAGGCCTGTACCACGAAAGGTTGGATAAGAATGCGAATGCCTACGGAATCTATGAGGCAGCAACCAAGATGATCGAGGAGCTCGACGAGATGTTCACGTCCTCAGATGGCGCTGCTGGTGCTTTCAGGTATGTGGTGTTCTCTGGGTCTACTACAACATGGCTGACAGTTTCACAGGCGATCGTCTATCGGAGTCGCAAAATCCTCCAAAGAGGTCGTCCTCCCTCGTCTTCTTTCGGATGTTTTACGCCATCAAGGTGAGAGTGCAAATCGACCTTCGCCTGGAGAAAAATGTATTGACGAACTTCGCAGCATGGCTACTACGGGATGATGCTGACCTTCATTTGGCACTCTTAGAGAAGTTCCAGCAGGTCGCACAGTCCATTGGCGCCGAGGTGTGTCAGAATAACCCTTTGGTTTGTGGACATTTGCTGACTTCCCCTGTTAGGCAGAACAGCATTCACTTCTAGCAAGACTTGCTCTCAGCGACGTCTACAAGCGATTCCACGACGATATGTTCCTGAGTTCGTTAGCCGAGTCAGGTAAATGCAATTCAGTATTTCCTGACTCCGTGACTAACCGACCCATGATTGTAGCAATTGCTCTACCTATGGGAATGTCCCGAGCTGGGGAGGGCCTTATCAACCTCCCCGTTCAAGACCTCCTGAGCACATTGAAGACAGCAGAGGAATTCTATTGGACCAATCTGACCCTGACCTTCGCCCAAGGTGTTGTCACGGATGTCCGAGAATCCCTACTTTCTCTGGCTCTGGTCCAAGCATTCCAAACGTCGCTTGGTAGGATTGATCAGAACGGGTCCATCCTCGCCGCCAGCCTCCTAGGTGAGCCCTAGCCCCTATATTCAGCGAACTCCAGAAACTAAATGCGTTTCATCTCAGATGCCTCAACCGCCATTACTCTACGGCGTGAGATGCTCGAGACCATCGACCTGAAGTTCCCGGTATCTCCGGACAACGACACCCAATGGCCAAGAATTGACGCTGATGGTCGACCCCAAACCCAGGCGGCCAGGAAAATCCCACATAAATCCAAGTTTTTGCGCACATTACCTCCTCCGGGCGAAGATAATCTTTTTGAAGACAATTCTTCAATCAAGGAATTCTGGAATGGCGTTAAGCGTCGATATCAAGCCCTGCCATCGGATCCGGCATCCCAGTCCTCTCCTCGCACCATTGATCTCCCAGCCAATTGGACAGTCGTTCACATTGGTGTGACAGAAGACAAGAGCTCGCTGTTCCTTGCCCGCCAACCGGGTGGCAAACAAAACAACCCTTTGGTATTCCGTGTGCCGCTCAACAGGCGTAGATCGGAAGCCGACGTCGATGAAGCGGAATCTCTGACTCTTGACGATGTCGTCGAAGAATTACGGGAGATCGTCAAGCTGAGCGACGAGGGGACAAAGCGAGCGAAGCATGTCAAGCGAGACGATCCCACAGCTCGTGCTGCCTGGTGGAAGGAGCGAATGACGTTGGACTCAAGGCTACGGTCACTCCTTGAGAACATTGAATTCTGCTGGTTAGGTGCTTTCAAGGTAAGTTTCTCCCCACCACTTCTTCGATGTTACTTACTCATCCCTTACAGACGGTCCTCAGCTCCCGCAAGAACGTAACCCCAGCTATCATTGCCAACCTGAGCAACGACCTGGAAAGGATTTTCCGCCGTGCTCTCCATTCACCTGAGAAGAGACCACGGTCTCGGTCTGCTGGCCACAAGAAGCAGGCCTCCTGCATTCAGACACAGGGCTTGGAACAGGTGACGTTCGACAATACATTGTTGGAATGCCTAGCAACATTGTCACCAAAATGCAAAGACGAAGAGCTAGAAGATCTCGCATACTTTATTCTGGACCTCTATCAATTCCATGGTGTCCCAGTTGCCATTGCCGAGATTGACATTACTCAACTGGTCGTCGACCTGCGCTCGGTCTTGGAGGACAACAACCAGAGAATGGCGAAGCAGAAAGCAGAAAGGAAAGATGATGAACACCTTTTCCTGGTTCTTGATCGCAAGTTACAAGGCTTGCCTTGGGAAAGCATGCCTATCCTCAAGGGCCGCAGTGTCAGTCGCATCCCAAGTCTGGACTTCCTTCTCGACAGGATGGAACTCGTCAAGTGGAAACAAGCTGCTGGAAGCGGCCCAGAGCCCAAACATCCGGGAGCCGCCACCATCGACCCTCGCAAGGGCTACTTCATACTGAATCCTAGCGGCGACCTCCGAGGAACGGCAGAACGCTTCAAGGACTGGTCCGACGAAATGAAGAAGGCCGGGTGGGACGGTATCAGCGGACAACCGCCTAGCGAGCAACAATTCTTGAATGCACTTCGAGACAAAGATATCGTTGTGTGAGTACTGGTTTTTGTTTCGGCCAGCTACTTCTACTTACGCATGTCATCCAACAGCTACTTCGGCCACGGGGGCGGTGAACAGTACATTCGATCTCACAAGATCCGAACTCTTCCAACATGTGCTGTTACGATGTTGTGGGGCTGTTCATCTGGAATGCTGAGTGAAATGGGCGACTTCGATCGAATTGGCACACCATATCACTATATGCTCGCAGGGTGGTAAGACGTTTACTCCCTCCTCGTCTATCAATTCTGAGTGCCATCCTAGCCCTACACTGGTAGCCAATCTCTGGGACGTGACCGACCGGGATATAGACAAGTTCTCCCAGGCCGTGTTTGACAAGATCCAACTCACCGGGCAGAGCATTGTCGCCGGCCGTTCAGGGGAGCCGGCGTCGATTGTAGAAGCTGTTGCTCAGTCAAGGGACGTCTGCAAGCTGAAGTATCTGACCGGGGCTGCCCCTGTTGTATATGGAATTCCTTTCTATCTCTGATCTTACCTCGTCATATCTAGCCTCGTTCATGGTTACTCACTGCATTCCTTATTAGACATCATAGCATCTCACACTGTATTACTACTCGGTCATCTAATACCATCAGAGACTTCCACGATTGCACCGCACAGACCGATGGCAATTCTCATCGCCATAGGGGGTCGCTCGACCTTAATGGCTACTGATGTTCTCGTGTAAACCTGCCCATTCTTCCTCGAGGATGCCCATCTGCACTAAATCATGCCACTCTCCGTCTATCCAGGTTGCCTTCCGTGTCCTGCCCTCTTCAACAAAGCCACTGAAGGTTGTCAGTGAACGAACTTGCAGCTGGTGTGATTCCTAGACTCACATAGATTTGTATAGCCCGATAGCTCTCTCGTTCCCCGCGTAAACATTCAAGGTGACCCGATGAGCATTCAAAGCTCGGAACGCGTAATCCACAATGAACTTGGTTATCTCCCGACCATATCCCTTATTCCAAAATTTCTTGGCTAGGGCAATCCCGAACGATGCATCACGGTTCCGCTTCCCCAGCTTATAGATGGCGGCAAAACCGACAAACTCCTGACTCTCTAGTTCTTCCACGACGCAGTACATGACTGATTCTTTCGCCGACTTCACCACGAGTTCCTTCAGAACATCTTCCGCGAACGGAATCACATATGCTTCGGTACTAGCGAGAAATTCGACAACAGCAAAATCATTGAGGAGAGCCAAATGGCCATCGACGTCCGAAGGCCTAAAGGCACGTAATCGGAGCCTCTCGGTGGTGAACATGGCAGTATGGGAAGCAGTAAGCAGCAAATTACAAAGAGCACATCCTTATATATGGTTTGTCCCGCGCAGCGAGCCAGTGACTCAGATGATCCTTGTGTGTCGGCTGCGCTGCCACACGGTCAACAGTGGCCTAACTCATACAGAACAGGCGACCATCAGTTTACTAGCCAGCTGAGGAAACAAGCTTTCCCGAGTTGCCTCAGCTGAGGCGTATCAGTAAACACATCTGCAGTCCTTCACTTGATACGCCCGACTCTTCTTGCTTTCCACCCGAGTCTGACGCCATGTGAAACCATAACTTCTTGCCGTATTCTGTTGCTCCATTGTACTTTCACTCATGATGCAGCAGTTGCTGGGCGCCATGCCTCCAGGAGGGCTAAGCACGGGTCGAGGATATGACAAGACCCCGTGTTGGTAGGAAATTATTAAACTAACAGGTCGATCCCTTCCTTCTCCTATAATTGTGGACGATTGCAGGCGCACTGTATCTTTGAATAATTTTCTGCTCGCTCAAGGAGTAGATTGTGCTTGGTGTGATACAGTTCTCCTCACATCAGGGGGGTCGCTTGAGGTTCGCTGCCGCGGCGACCTTAGTGGTTACTGGCTTTCTCCTGTAAACTTTGCCACTCTTCCTCGAGGATGCCCATCTGCACCAAATCCTGCCAGCCTCCATCTACCCAGGTTGCCTTTCGTGTCCTTCCCTCTTCAACAAAGCCACTGTGGAGGTCGTCAGCAGATGAATTTGCATTGGCAGCTAGCATGATCCGACTACTAACATCGATTTGTACAGCCCGATAGCTCTCTGGTTGCCCTCATAAACAGTCAAGGTGACCCGATGAGCATTCAGACCTCGGAACGCATAATCCACAATAAATCTGGTTACTTCCCGACCATACCCCTTATTCCAGAATTTCTTGGCCAGACCAATCGCGAACGATGCATCGCGGCTTCGCTTCCCCATTCTGGTGATTGCGGCGAAACCGACAAATTCCTGACTCTCTAGTTCTTCCACAACACAATACATGATTGTTTCTTTCGCCGACTTCACCACGAGTTCCTTCAGAGCCTCTTCCGCAAATGGAGTAACGTATGCCTCAGGAGTTGCGAGAAATTCGACAACATCAAAATCAATGAGGAGAGCCAAATGGCCATCGACATCCGAAGGCTTAAAGGCACGTAATCGGAGCCTCTCGGTAGTGAACATGGCAGTATAAGGGAAATAGTAAGCAGAAAACTACAAAGAGCCGATCCTTTTGTATCGTTCGCCCTGCGCAGCGAGCCAGTGACTCAGATGATCGTTGTCGGCTGCGCTGCCATATGGCCAATAGTGACCTGGCTCCAACGAAAGAGGTCGACCGTCAGTTTACAAATAAGCTGAGCCAAGCTTTCCTGAGTTTCCCCAGCCAAGGCGTATCAGTAAACACCTTTGCAGCCCTTTACTTGATACGCCCGACCCTTCTTGCTTTCCAGCTGAATTAATCAAGATTCCGACTCACGGCTAAGTTGTATAAGGCACCCCAGGTGAAATAACATCTTGCTGTATTCTATTGCTCTTTTGTACTTGCTCTCGTGATGCAGCATTTGCTGGGGAGATGCCATGCCCCCAGGAGGACTGAGCAAGCGTCGAGGTATGACAAAATTCCGTAGTGGAAGGAATTATTAAACTAACAGGTCGATCACCTCCGCCGAAACACATCGAGGACAAAATCTTGCCTTCCTGGTGGACAATTGCAGGCGCACTATATTTTGAATAACATTCTACTCGCCCAAGGAGTAAATTCCACCTGATGTGATACAGTTCTCATCGCATTAGGGGTAGAGGTTCTCTGTGACCTTAATGGCGACTGGGTTTCTCTTGTAAACCTACCCACTCCTCCTCGAGGATGCCCATCTGCAACAAATCCTGCCAGCCCCCGTCTATCCAGGTTGCCTTTCGTGTCCTTCCCTCTTCAACAAAGCCTCTGTGGGGGTAGTCAGCGGATGAATTTGCACTGGCAGCTGGCGTGATCCAACGACTGACATAGATTTGTACAGCCCGATAGCTCTCTGGTTGCCCTCATAAACAGTCAAGGTGACCCGGTGAGCATTCAGGCCTCGGAACGCGTAATCCACAATAAATCTGGTTACTTCCCGACCATATCCCTTATTCCAGAATTTCTTGGCCAGCGCAATCCCGAATGATGCATCGCGGCTTCGCTTCCCCATCCTATTGAGGGAGGCAAAACCGACGAACTCCCGACTCTCTAGTTCTTCCACAACACAGTACATGACTGATTCTTTTGTCGAATTCACCACCAGTTCCTTTAGAGCATCTTCTGGCAATGGTGTAACATATGCCCCAGGAGTGGAGAGAAATTCAACAACATCAAAATCAGTGAGGAGAGCCAAATGGCCGTCGACATCCGAAGGTCTGAAGGCGCGTAATCGGAGCCTCTCGGTCGTGAACATGGGGAGTATGAGGCGAGAGCAAGCGGGAAACCCCACAGAGCAGAACCTTGTAGTTTGTTTTACGCAGTGACTCAGATGATCCTTATCAGCTGCGTTGCCATATGGCCAGCAGAATAACCCAGCGAGTGTCACTAGCACCTTCCAGGTTTCCGAGATGATCGGCGGTCCTTATCTTCATGCTTTTTGAATGGGCGGTTCAACCTGTTTGAGCTTAAAGCAGGACTGCTCGAAGGGTATAAAAATGAAATCACGCTCATATAAAGTGATTGAATGTGTCTGTCGTACGCTTACAAAAACCAAATAGCCGGCCTACTAAGAAATGTCCAAACCCCCGAATTCAAGACGTTTACGCACTTTCCGAGGACTCCCTATCTCATCGCCTCGCCTCAGCCCAGAAACAGGAAGGGCTCCTTCAATAGGTCTCAAGAGTAGTACCGAACAACGCACAGTCACAGTCTTCTTCGGGGTCAAACTTTTCCAGCGGCTGAATTAAACCCTTTCGAGGATTGGGTACATCTTGGGTTCCCGATGAAACCATCCCCCAAGATCCTTCACCTCATTCAAGAAACATCCAACAGGAGGATCCCTCTGAATGTGTACCGCCCTCGATCATTGCCGTTGTCTGCCGCTTCATATTCATCTTGTTTTTCGTCCTCTCGACGGTCGGCTTCGGGCTTGATCCTTCCTTTTGAGTTTTTCAATGGACGTTGGGTTGTTAACGGGTTGTTGACGGTCCTCACGATATCGTGCCGTTGTAGTCGATAGTTTATCATTTTGTCACTTGTCCCGAGGCTGTATGTATAATATGCAGATATTCTCTTTGAAATGATTTACATCAATCTCGCGAACAGACGCCAGGAAAATGGCTTACAATAAACAAAACGAAGGATTCTTTAAGCTGAAGTGTTGTTCAGACGAGCTAGAGATTCGATCTGAGCTTAATGCCACTCTTCTTTGAGTATGCCCATCTGCACCAGGTCCTTCCAACCCCCCTCTATCCAGGTCGCCTTCCGTGTCTTGCTCTCTTCCACGAAGCCGCTATGGATGAAGTCAGTAGATGAGCGGCTGGGCAGGTGAGAACCAACATAGAATTGTACAGCGCCATGGCTTTCTCGTTGCCCTCATAAACTCGCAGGGTAACTCGATGTGCATTGAGGCCCTGGAATGCGTAGTTTACAAAGAATTTGATTACTTCGCGACCATATCCCTTGTTCCAAAAGTTCCGAGCGAGAACAATAGGATCAAGATATGCATCGCGACTCCTCTTCCCCATCCTAGAGAAGGCGATAATTCCGACAAACTCTTGGCTTTCCAGTTCTTCTATAACACAGTACATGAGCGAATCTTTCACCGACTTGTTAATTGCCTCCTTTAGAACATCTTCTGCCACAGGAACGATGTACTCGTCAGTGAGGGTGATCCACTTCATGACCTCGAGATCATTGTAAAGAGCCAGAAGAGCGTCCAGATCTGAAGACCTGAAAGCGCGTAGTTGAAGCCTTTCGGTTGAGAACATTTTGTTGGACGGGCAGAAAGTACTCTGAGGTCAACTTATAACGGACCGATACTCCGATGACCACATGAGATCAATTCATTTGTCAGGGCAATAAGCCTGATTACGAGTCTGAAGTGTCAACATTTCAACGACGACGACGATTCGTTCTTTATCCGTTCTTTATCCGTTCTTTATCCATGGGTTTTGGGTCTATCCACTTCATCCCGTATTTTTCACCTTTTGTTGCCAAACTCCTTTCCAGTCCTCCCCATATTGTGGGGTAATTATTTATGTTGTATTATTAGGTTGTCATTCATCTCAACATCGTCTCTTTGGAATGATTTTAGCCAGCTGGGCGGCACCAACCTGACCATACAGAAACCTAGCTGTCGCCCGTTATGATTAAGCTTTTAAGGGTGGGAACTCAAAAGCTCCGCGCCACTCTTCCTCGAGTATGCCCATTTGCACCAAATCCTTCCAGCCTCCATCTATCCAGGTCGCTTTCCGTGTCCTGGTCTCCTCCACGAAGCCGCTGTGGATGTAGTCAGTGGATGAGGGCCTGGGCGGTTGACCTAAAACCAACATGGATTTGTATAGCGCCATGGCTTTCTCGTTACCCTCATAGACACTTAAGGTAACTCGATGTGCATTGAGACCTCGGAACGCGTAGTTTACAAAGAATTTGATGACTTCGCGACCATATCCCTTGTTCCAGAATTTTTGAGCGAGAGCTATAGGCCCAAGGTATGCATCGCGACTCCTCTTCCCCATCCTAGAGAAGGCGATAAACCCAACAAAGTGTCCGCTTTCCAGCTCTTCCACGACACAGTACATAAGTGAGTCTTTCGCTGACTTGGTGATGGCCTCCTTCAGAACGTCTTCTGCCGCGGGAACAATGTATTCCTCAGTAAAAGCGATCCATTTCGCGACTTCGAGATCATTGTAAAGATCCAGGTGGCCGTCCAGATCCGAAGTTCTGAAGGCGCGTAGTTGAAGCCTCTCGGTTAAGAACATTGTTGGATGGGCAGAAAGTAGTGAGGTCAATGACGGACCTAGATAAACGCACGAGATCAATTCATTTGTCAGGGCAACAGGCTTGATGCAAGTAGCCTAGTAGGAAAAAACGACTGATTTAAGCCGGTAGTATATAATACATTAAGGTGAGCGTACAAAGAAGATAAGGCATCGTACAGTAAAATTAGCAATTAAAACATATATACAGAGTTCCTAGCTTGATTCCTAGATGTCTTCTGCCAGTAGGTCGTTGACCTCATCTTCGTCGTTTTCCGAATCTGAAGCTCCAGTCGTGTCCATGATTGAGTCAAATGTCTGCTCTGGTTCTGGTGTGTCTGCTGGTCCAGGCTCAAAACTGCCGTCATCAACCTCAGGTTCTGGGGCTTCTTGTTTGATCGTTGGCGTGCTTTAAATGGGATATGGGTCAGAATAAGGTTGAACATCAGATCAGGGAAGGGCATACTTGTTGTCTCTATGCCGAGGTGCAGGTGCCCGGGGAACATCGTCGTCAGAGTCAGAGCTGATTTCAATGATTTCCTGTACTTTCGGCTTATCCTTGACGCTGCATAGAATGTTACACGGGGGTTTCTACAAGATACACGAGAAAAACTCACACGGGGCGTCGCGGACGGGGAGGAGCAGTCGTAGGAGGAGGGCTCGTCTCCACAATATCTGAATCATAGCCCTCAGAAGTTGACATCCGTGGTCTCCTACTGAAGGCATTAGCATGGGTAAGCAGTAGGAACAGACCAACTCACTTTGATCTTGACCGCCTACGCCCACTCACTGTCCCAGTAGAAGTAGCTGCACCCTCCGCGTCGGTGACATTCGTTATGATGCTACATGAACGCCTGATGCGTTTGCCGTCCGTTAGTAGTGAAGATAAATAGCCAAAGATACGACGCACTTCTTCGACTTATTGCGCGTCTCCATTCCAAGCTCTTCGTCACCATCCAGAGGGATGATGTCGTCCAGGAACTCGAAAAGTTCGGTGTACATTTCCAGTTTTCGGAAGTTTTCCTCAGTCATCTCTTCCAGCTGTTCCGCGTATTTCTTCAGAATGCTGTCCTTGAATTTATTGTATGCATTCCGACTCGTAGCATCTCGGAATGGCCGGTACTGTGAAGGTTATCAGACTAGTTGGGACACAAAGAAACGGAAACTGACGTACTTGCGGAATCCTGTCCATGACTACTCGTAGCTGCCTGACCTGGTCATCATCCACACTCTCCGGAAGGTGCAGCCTTGGAAGAAGTTGGTAGAGCACTTTGATGTCGTCCTCTGTAAATGAGATCAGTCTCAAGCATCCTGGCTACGTGAGACGAGGAGACGCACTCTCAAGGGGTGCTTTGGAGTGGTGGTTCGGCTTAAGGATTGCCTTGAAGATGTCCATAGCGAAGTGAAGGTGAATGAATTCCGCGTCTTGGTTCTCGCTTGTGGGCGGGTCCCGTGAGTCACTGTAAGAATGATCTCGTCAGCTACGACTTCGTATAGATCCTGCGTAGAAAAGTGCTGACGGCAGAGTAACAAGCCTGGTAGGGTCTGTCCAGGCCAGAAATAGAGCAGCAACTTGAGCGGAAGTAATGACTGCCTCCTCTTCACAGGATCTCTTCCTTTCTTTACTCAGTTCCATGAAAGCGCCAGCGAAGATCTGTTTCGGGTAGGGCATGAATTACGTGGGCGATGAGGGGTATAGGAAGGCTAACCTCTTGCATATACTTTTGATTTGTAGGTGATGAATAGCAGTAGACTTGGAAGAAGTACGTCAAGCATTGACGAAGTTCCTGATTGCTGGCGGTGTCGACGGAGAAATAGGAGAACACCAGGGAGGAGAGCACCTGAGGCGGCCTGATGTGTGAGCTTTTGGACTAGAAAATGGCAAATTCACATACAGCTTTGTCTGTTATCATTCCCGCCAGGACGAGTTTTGCAATGCCCATTGCAAGCAAGGCTTGCACTCTCGCATCCTCTTCTTCCCCGAACAGTTGTTTCAGCCAGCCAATGAGGTCGCTTTCACCGCCCTAATACATACAGGATTAGTCAATAGAAAGTTTGGAGCTCAAAAGACGCACTTCATCTTCGGGACGCATTGCTTGTAGAAGGTTACGGTCGTGGGCCATCAAGATATCGAAAACAACCTTGAGGATCCTCTGTCTCAACGCTACGGGGGACTGTCGATATTCATGACGGTAAAGAAGGATACACCGTTTGGCTAGTTTCTGATGCGTATTGGCGACGTGAGCGACGTTGACTCCGGAAGAAAGCGTGGATGTACCCATGAAATGAGGCAGCATAGTCCGAGGGCAACCATGCCTTTCTTGCGGAAGACCAGTTCTGTCCTCTTAACGCTGGGTACGATGAGCTCCTTGACAATCCCGTCGAGCGATAGGTTGTCTTCCATCTTCTGCAGAAACTGCGTGTCAGTATCGAGCATGTGCATCGCACTGGAACCACCATACGCCATTCACTCGTTCTAGCACGCCAATACAGATATCCAGGCACCTCAGGTCAAGGTCATCTTTCAGCTTCTTGTCCACGGCAGAAACCACTTGGATGTCTCCGTAGTTGGACATCGGCCTTTGAGACGATCGTCTTCTTCTGCGCGCAGATGGGGCGTCATCAACACTTCTGTCCGGGTCCTGTAGACAGCAGCAGGCATCAGCTTGGGTTGAAAATGGACACTATAGATAGAGAATACCTGCTCTAGGTCAAAAGGATCCTCAGGCTCCGGATTTCTGAGGTCCTGGACAATTTCAACGACGATCCGAATCAGGTCTTTCTCACTGGAGGCCAAGACCCGAAGGACATCCAGACATTTCGGGATGAGCACGAGAGGCAAATCATCTTGTGAGAGCATATCACCTATCCCAACAAAGATTGCCTCAGTATTTCGCCACGCAGAGAAACAATAAGAAGGTACGTACGCATCAACGTGAACATGGCGTTGCGGCCAGCCACATCAGCATAGTCCATGTTCACAGCTAACTTCATCAACTCCATGAGGGTCTGCTCTTGCCTCCGCATTTCTTCCTGATGCAACTCTTCTTCCTCGTCTTCCCGGATAAGAATCACTTCATCATCCTCGCCAAGACGCACGTCCTTGATGAGCTGGTTGTATGAAGTTTGGATAGCCTGAGCAAGGTCGGGAACATCAGGAAGCACATCTGCGAGTCGGCTTTCGTCTTTCTCAGCTTTGCAGTGTTCTACAAAAACACGCCCGAGAAAAGCCGATTCTGGCGTCAACTTGTTCCAATAGGCATCTATAATTCGTTTGTGAGTGTCTCTAACGAGTAGAGAGCATACAACGTCCACTCACCAACGAACTTCAGGTCTTGATAAAGGTCTGGTCTGGATGCGAATACGCTGAACAGAGCCTCAGCAGCAAGTGAGTCGTCTTCTTGTTTTCCGAGTTGCCCTTGCTCCTCTTCATCATCGTTGTCTTGCTTCCGAACCGGCTCGGCCAAATCCAGCATGCTCAAGAAATCCAGAATTCGGCAGGTTGCCTCCTTCTCTGCTTCACTCAATTCCTGGTTGCCGCGAAGAGCACGAGCGGCTGCCCTGCCATCGTCTTCTTCCTTCTTTACTGGGTCAACGTCGGAAGGTACCGCCAATCCCGGATAGCTCGACTTTTCCCCCTCATAACCGACGTAAATGATATCCACCCAATATGCCAGAAGTCGAGTAGCTGCCGCTTTGATGCTGGGTTCGCGATCTCGGAGACCGAACCTAATGATGTCCTCGCGGTGTTGGATTGAGAGCGCCCGAGGATGGGTAAAACCCATGACCTTCTTGTGTTGGCTGCGTATCTTTGAAGGGCCAGCTTCGCTTGATGTTGTTTCTGGATCTTCTTTGGGAGAAGATGCTTCAGTTGGAACGAGTATGAGCGCCTCCTCGTGCAGTCGTTTGTAAAGCATTTTGCGAACTGTGACGTCTGAATCGCGGGCTCGTTCAAGCATGAACAGCAGAGTTTCAGCTGATAGTGGGATCTTTTCCAGAACTGCTCGTCGAACCTCGCTGGAAACGACATTTGAGAACCTCAGCTGTGAGCGAAACTGGAGACGACTTACGAAGAGGGGTCGTGGCGCATAGAGTCAATTAAATGGTCCGATATTCTCATAGCCTCGGCCTCGACTGGGTCACCAGCGTCATCGAGTTCCTCAATTTCAGATTCAACATCGTCGTCTGCTTTACAGAGGCTGCAAAGTGCAACGGCCACTTGGTGGCGTATTGACGCTTCCTTGTCAACAAGTCGGTCTATTAGTAGCCTTTTAAGCTCCTTGTAATCCACAACACTATATGGGAAGAACATGGTCAGTGCTGAACACCAAAGCAAAAAGGCGACATACTCGATTTCTCCAAGGTGAGAAACCATTTCAGCAATGAAGAAGGTCGTCCTATATCGAGGAGCCTTATCTGCAGCTTTAAAGCCTTTGAACAGAAAACGTAGGACCCGTGTGGTGAAACGGCTAGCAGTAGTAGATTCTTCGTCGTCGGCTTCATCTTCGTTTTCCTGTCTTGCTTCAATGGCTACAGATTCCATTTTTTAAGTACGTATTCAACATTCGGTACAGCTTCGCTTACCCTTTTCATTTATATGCCTGATGTACTCCCCAAAGAACTTCCCAATATTGTCGGCAGGCCGGACCCCTTTCTTCACCTCCAATACAATCGTCAGCATGCGAAGGATGGTGTCCCCAAACATCTTCTCCCCAACTGGTTTGTGGCCTTCAGTCCTTCCCTTCCTCACAAACACTCGACATTTTGCTGCTTCCAGATGCAATTTGTGCAATTTGACAACGTTCTTTTTGTGGTTTGTCGCTGATGTCTGGGCCTCGTCGAAGATTCTTGGGATTAGATGATGAAGCTTTTCCTGCAAGAGCTTAGAGTCCCCTGCCGTTCCGTCGAGCGACGTCGCCGATTTACGCCCCGGCATTGTGGAGGTCGACGAGAAAGAGGGCCTTTGTCAAGGTCAAAGTCACCTCAAAGTCACAGAAAAATGCGGTCACGCGTCGCGTTAATGCTTCTCACGTGCACCGAAACGCGTCCCAACCACGACGCGTCAAAGGTCGCGTCCTGAGGTTTCCTTCTGCAAGTAATTCTTAGCTTCCTCGTTCACTTATTCAGATTTTTATTATGACTCAAGTTTTTATCAGGCAGCTAATCTTACAGAAAAAAAAACCCTGCTAGTCCGTGCAGGTTGGTAGTACTCCACACTACTGATAACACCACTCGGACCGACGTCGGGAAGTTCGGTAGCACCGTTTCCCAACAATCGAGGGCAGAGCCCTAGAGTCTTGATACAATGAAATCTGCCGCATCACCCGCATTCTAAGACCAGAAACAGTGAGTGACCTCTTTGGTAAAAGACACACGGACAAACGGCGACTTACGATTCCGTAAAGGAAATGTTGCGGAGTTGGTGGAAATATGTTATCACATATTACATCCAATGGGATACAAAATATCTTTGATACAATCGGGCTGGGATACGGTTGGTGTCTGAACGGGTCACCGAATGTTATTGCTCCCGCGATTCGAGGCACTGTGGTGGGGTTGAGCAAGTCGGCAGCGAGGTGGACGATCTGAGCGCCTTGGCTATTTGAAGAGCAGAAAGAGTTCGACACCTCTCAGTGTTTGATGAAGGACAAATCCAGCATAACCTCACCTGTATCCCGCGATGAAGATCTTTGTCTCCGCGCACGACTCCGCTTTAGCATTGGCCAAGTCGGCCATCGTCTTCGCCGCTCCTTTATCCCCTCCCGCGAGGTATACTGACAGCAGGGCCGGGTAGTCAATTCCTACGAATTCCAGGGAAAGCTTTAGGGCCAGATTGTCAAGAGCAAGCGAGAGTGCAGTATCGAATTCCGGGCCTACGACGATTCCAAGTGAGGTCGGTTCAAGCGTGCCTTTGGCGTAGTACACAGCTACATCCGGACACTCTGTAGCCTCTCGTGTCGAGCTTGAAGGAGCAGCGAGAGAGGATGCTGCAACTAGGAAGGGCAGGAAGAATCGATGGGAACGCATTATGGCTGTGCGACACAAGGGACAGGAGAGAAATCCCGGGGCACCCTATGCACCTTTTAAGCAGCAAGCAACAGAGTTCGGCAACACATTACTTACGAAGCTTTCATCATGAGACAATATTCAATACAAACGCGGTGATGATTCCGTTGGGAGTGTACCCTGGACCGACATCTCTTACAACGTTGGTGGCCAGGCACCGATGAGTATAGACGTTCGATATAACAAAGAGACGTCCCATAACCGGATCGGAGAACCGTAAGCAATGCATCAAAGTCCCGAGAACCTAGAAAGATCTTCGTCGTAACTTGGTCATAGCCATCGATATCGTGCTATTACCACGTGGGACGCAAGCACCAGACCCGGTTTAGCACCGCTATAGAAGGCATACACTCTTATTTAGACCACCGTGCCCTACTTAGATTTATGAGCCTTCTGGTGGGCTGTTGCAAAGTCCTTCGTCATTTTAGGGGCAAAAAGAGGAATGTTTTCCCAGGCCGCGACTACGATATCAGACTTCCGGAACAGCACGGTTGTGGCATTCCAGGTCAAGGTTTGATGCATGCAAACACGGGCCATACCGTTTGGAAAGCGGGCGCCCTATATAATGACAAGCTGTTCCCCTGATCTCTTCAGAATGACGACATAATGCCCACCCCGCCTACCCTTCGGACTGCGTTCGCTTCTGTAGTGATTGTGACTTTAGTCGCAAAGGTCTTGACATGGCGTCGACGCACGAAAAACCTGCCGCCTGGACCTCCGAAACTCCCTTTCATTGATAATTTACATAATATGCCGAACGGACTCGACTGGGTGAAGTTCAACGAGCTAAGCAAGCAGTATAGTGAGCTCGAGTTTCTCCAGCCGCCCAACTTGTTGCTGAGATGATCATTGCATTAGACTCTGATATTATCCATTTGAGTGCCCTCGGCTTCTCAATTGTCGTCCTCAACACAACAGAGGTTGCCCAGGAATTACTTGAGGTCAGGTCCGGGGTTTACTCCAGTCGGTAAAGCACCTGTATAGTATGAACGTCGCTCGCACAATGCTGACGTTTATTTCGCAGGCCAAACTCAGTAATGATGCATGAGCTGTTCGTGAAATAACCGTTTTTCATCTTCTCCTGCTCAAGTTTCCTAGATGTGGCATCGGCAACGTGTTGACTTTAACTCCCTACGGAGATCATTTTCGAGCATCTCGTCGAATGTTCGCCAGGCACTTAGGGCTTGGAAGCGCGAAATTTATCCACCCCCGAGAGGTATTTTACGCTCGACGATGTCTTCACCAACTTCTAGAGACACCCGACGACTTCCTCCAACATCTTCGACAGTGAGCAGCTCAAATTTCAATCGCCCTTATGCTTTATATCAATGATCCTCGATTCTTCTCAGTTTGCTTGGTGCCATCAGCCTCTCGATTACATACGGTCTCAAAGCGCGACCCTCAAACGATGAAAGTATCGAAACGACTGAGAAACTCGTACACATTATGAGTGAGCTGGCGGCCGCCGGTGTGTTCATGGTCGACGCCATTCCTGTCCTCAAGCACTTGCCAAAATGGTTTCCGGGAGCATCGTTCCAATCGCAAGCGGAGAAATGCTCGAAGCTTATGCATGGGACCCAGGAGAAACTGTTCAGAGTAGCTAAGGAAGTCATGGTGAGTGCATCAGCTGCGTACTCGAATTTGAATAGGGAGCTTACTGAGCATTCAAAATCTCAGGAGACACCAGAGTACACGCCTTCCTTCGTCTCCGAAAATCTTCGGGATTTGGATCAAATTATGGATACGTCGGAGGTCCAGAAGGTGAATGACATCGCAATCACAGTTTATCTAGGTTCGTTGGGATTTTTTGCAATACCATTGTGCGGTTTTGACAGACCCCATTCCAGCTGCTGCTGATACAACGTCGTCCGCGTTAGCGACGTTCATGCTCGCGATGGTTTGCTATCCGGATATCCAGAAAAAGCTTCAAGCCGAGCTGGATGCCGCGGTCTCTGGGAAGCTTCCAGACCAGGCTGATATTGTGCACTTGCCGTACCTCAAGGCGACTTTTATGGAGGTGATGCGGTAAGCCACATACAAAACGTGATGTACAGTAGGGATGCCTACTCATTCATAACTTTCCACAGCTGGAAGCCAGTGACACCTATTGGTGAATGCTGTATCATATCCCTTTCATTGTGGTTGGATTTAACGTGTGCAATAGGTATACCTCACTTCAGCACGACGGACGATATTTACAACGGTTACATGATTCCCAAAGGTTCAATAGTGCTGGCCAATCAATGGTATGGTACCGGTACGATATCATCTCTACTCCGCTCACCCAAAATTGTAGGGCGATGCTCCAGGACCCAATAGTTTATCCAGAGCCGTCTGAATTTAGGCCGGAACGTTTCCTCAAGGGCGGCCAGATTGATGAGTCGGTGCGAAGCCCTCTGGATATGGCTTTTGGTTTTGGAAGAAGGTCAGTGACTCTCACTTATTGGGCAACGTCCAGCCACAGATAACTTGTTGTCTCCGTAGGATATGCCCAGGACGACATATTGCGCAGTCTACATTCATGATCACAGCTGCATCTATCCTCTCCACATTTGACTTGCGCATGAAAAAGGGCGCGAACGGAGAGTTGGTACAACCGACACAAGAGTACCATATGTCGCTCGTCAGGTATGTTCTACTAGATGCAAAGAAGGGCTACCCTGCTGATGATGCCGTACGTAGCTATCCGAAAGAGTTTCCTTGCGATATCGTGCCACGATCGTCTGAGGCGAAGGATTTGATTGTTTCATGGGCTGCTGCCGAGGGCGACAATCCGCCGTAGATTTCTGCCAATATCTGAACCGCTTGGAGTCTCTCGTTGTACTGCAATATATGAGATTCCCTTACTTGTGTTGCAAGCAGCCGACCCGTTATTAATTGTTGTTGGCAAGCGCTTGAACAGGCGCTCGGAAAAGTGCGATCAGCCCTCTATCCGATTCAGAACACTGATGGCTTTTCCGATCGGTGCCACCAACTTCAGCACGCACTCCAACTTGGCAGCAACCCCAAGCAGGCTGAACAAAGGCATGGCGCCGTGCTGCAACTTCTATTCAGGGTCCACCATCATCTTAGAGCCAAAAAGAGAGGAACATTTTCCCAGACCGCGCCTACGATATCAGAATTCCAGAATTTGAACCATGGTAATTGTTGTGGCATTTCAAGATTGATGCAACCCTTCACTCACGGGTCAAATGACAAAGGGTCATCGGCTTCTCGTCTGCTCGCTGGGTTTATATGGTTTGGACAGCTAGCATGCTGTACGCCCTATATCATGATGACCTACTCCCCTAATCTCGTTGGATTGAAGTGCCAAGCGGTGACCAAATGCCCACCATTCCTTCCCTTCGGACTGCGTTCGCTTCTGCAGTGATCGTGACTCTAGTCGCAAAGGTCTTGTCATGGCGTCGACGCGTCAAAAGCTTGCCCCCAGGACCTCCAAAACTCCCTTTCATCGATAATCTGCACAACATGCCAGACGGCTTCGATTGGGTGAAGTTCAACGAGCTAAGCAAGCAGTACGGTGCGCTCCTGTTCCTCTGCCTACTACCTCTATTGTTGCTAAGATGGTCTTCGCAGAGTCCGACATCATTCATCTAAGTGCCCTCGGCTATTCAATTGTCGTCCTCAACACATTCGAGGATGCGCAGGAGGTGCTCGACGTCAGATCCGGGATCTACTCCAGCCGGTAAAGCGCCTGTATGATATGAACGTTGTTTACAAGATGCTAATTTCACTCGACAGGCCCGATTCAGTGATGATGCATGAGCTGTTCGTGAAATTGCCGTTTACAATGTCTTCCTGCTCAAGTTCCCTAGGTCTGGCATCGGGAATGTATTGACTTTAATTCCGTATGGAGACCATTTCCGGGCGTCGCGTCGAATGTTTGCCAAGCACTTTGGATTTGGAAGCGCGAAATTTAACCGTCCACGAGAGGTGTTTTACGCTCGACGATGTCTCCATCAGCTCCTAGAGACACCTGACGACTTCTTCCGACACCTTCAACAGTGAGCAGCCCTGAATTTTGTGCTAGCCCACGTGCTTGATTTTGACGATCCTCCTTTCTTCTAAGTTTGCTCGGTGCCATCAGCCTCTCGATCACTTATGGTCTCAAAGCACGACCCACAAACGACGAAAACATAGAGACGTCTGAGAAGCTCGTGCACATTATGGGCGAGATAGCAGGCGCGGGTATGTTCATGGTCGACGTCATTCCCGTGCTCAAATACTTGCCAAAATGGTTTCCGGGGGCATCGTTCCGATTGCAAGCTGAAAAATGCTCGAAGATTTACAATAAGGCCCAAGAGGAACTCTTCAAAGTAGCTAAGGAAGTTATGGTGCGTACATCGGTGCTGAAAACGAGCTGGACAGCGAGTTTAACAGGTATCCAATGCTCAGGAGACGCCGGAATACACGCCGTCATTTGTCTCCGAAAATCTCCAGGAATTCAATCAAACAGGGGATCCATCGGAGGTCCAGACGGTCAAGGACCTCGCAATCACAGTGTATCTAGGTCAGTCATGGTTGCGGTCTCTGAATCCCGTTGTGCGGATTTAACTGACCTCATTGCAGCTGCTGCTGATACTACGTGGTCAGCATTAGGGACGTTCATGCTCGCTATGGTTTGCTATCCGGAGGTCCAGAAAAATCTCCGAGCCGAGATAGATGCTGTGACCTCCGGAAAGCTTCCTGACCACGATGACATTGCACAGCTTCCCTACCTCATAGCCGTTTTTATGGAGGTTATCCGGTAAGCTACATTCACAAAGAGGTCCAAGATGGCCACTTATTGTTTATCCTTTCTTAGCTGGAAGCCAGTGACACCTATCGATGAGTATTCAGTATAATACTTCTCTTGAAGTCGAAATTAACGTGTGCAACAGGGATACCTCACGTTAGCACGATGGAGGATATTTATAAGGGTTATATGATTCCCAAAGGTTCAATAGTGCTACCCAATCAATGGTATGATATCGACGCGAAATCCCCTCCACTCCACTGAGCCGAACCTGTAGGGCGATGCTCCAGGACCCAACAGTTTACCCAGAGCCGTCTGAATTCAGGCCGGAACGCTTCCTTAAGGGCGGTCAGATTGACGAGTCGGTGCGAAGCCCTCTGGATATAGGTTTTGGCTTTGGAAGAAGGTCAGTGAATCTCGCTTATCAGGCAACGTCCAGCCAGAATATAACTCAAAATTCCCTCAGGTTATGCCCAGGACGACATATTGCACAGTCTACATTCACGATTGTAGCGGCATCTATCCTCTCTACATTTGACTTGCGCATGAAGAAGGACGCGAACGGAGAGCCGATACGACCGACGCAAGAGTATCATTGGTCACTGATCAGGTATGTTGCACTGGACTTGGAGACGGCCTACCCTACAAACAGCAACTAATGATATTGTAGCCATCCGAAAGAATTCCCTTGCGATATTGTGCCACGATCTTCCGAGGCGAAGGAGTTGATTGTGTCATGGGCTGCCGCAGAGGGAGAAAATCCACCCTGAGGCGTATTGTGTCGAGATACAGCTACGGATATCTGGATTGAAGCCGTACACTCTTGAAATTTTATGCCAAAATCAAACCTGTTTGCGCAACTTTTTGAGGGCAGTTTATGAACGGCCCGGTTTTCCGTCTTCGGGACAATGATCAGATGATCCGGGAGCATCCATAAAAAGAGAAGCGATCTCCCAGGCTCTCAAACCATCGAGTAATCAATGGTGCGTAAGATAGATTTAATATGAGGAGCTGGTGTGCTCCCCATGACAGTTGACAGTCGCCACTTCTAGGAACATTCTAAGAATCCCAACAGAGCTCTTCAGAAATAACTGACGAGTCATTTGATCAATCATCAATTTAATTCGACGAGCCTCAGGATGGAGCAGGCTTCGTGGGGCAGCCAACCATTTGCGCGCTTTGGACTTGAAGGTGGTAGCCAACCATTGGTCGATGAAACTGTATTAAAAGAACATCGAAATAACGCTCCGCCCAGTGACAAACCTAAGAATAGGTGAAACATATGCGCCCCAAGGACGTCCCACTCTAATACATCCGGAGGGATTTTCGTCAGTCAGATTCGTTCTGACGGCGTTTCTGAATCGCCACCATGATCCTATATTAGTACTTTCGTCGGCTTACATGGAACCCAAAGCTCTCCTTACTTGACCACTCTAGACAACCCTCATGCAAGACTCGATTTCTCTCCGGAATGTCATACTCTGCGGTATATCTGCAGTAACTCTAGGAAAACTAGCGTCTTGGCACAGAAGAGTGAAAGACCTGCCACCTGGGCCACGGAAACTGCCTTTTATCGACAATTTGCTGAATATGCCCGACGGATTGGACTGGGTGAAATTTGCAGAGATTGGCAAGGAGCACAGTAAGCTTGCGCCTGTGGTATAACTGGCTCGCACCTACTAAGCCTAGTTCCCTGTAGATTCGGACATCATTCATTTGAGCGCTCTGGGGCATTCCATTGTCGTGCTGAACACGTTTGATGCTGCCCGAGAATTACTTGATAACAGATCGGGAATTTATTCGAGTCGGTATGTGATTCTCTGCTCCTTTGCACGGTCCACGCGACGCTGATGCTCTATTCGCAGGCCAAACTCAGTCATGATGAATGAATTGTTCGTACAACAACGGCTTCGCTGCCTCCTATTCTGACATTTGACAGATCTGGCATGGGTAACGTGCTGACCTTGGTACCATACGGAGATCGATTTCGAACCTCCCGCCGAATGTTCATGAAACACTTTGGATTTGGAAGTGCAAAGATCAGTCAACCTCGCGAAATCTTCTACGCTCGCCGTTGTCTTCACCAACTTCTCGAAACGCCGGACGATTTCCTCCAGCACATCCAACAGTGAGTCAACTCATGTTATACATCCTTCTATTGCTCTGACGTTGCTTTCGTTGAAAGTTTGGTCGGTTCTCTCAGTTTGTCAATCACCTACGGTCTCAAAGCACGCCCAACCAACGATGACTATGTTGGATTGTCCTCTAAACTCATGGCCACCATGAGTGACATCGCCGGTGCTGGAATGTTCATGGTCGATGTCATCCCCAGCTTGAAATACCTACCGAAATGGTTCCCCGGCGCGTCCTTCCAGAAGGTAGCTGAAGATTGTTCCCGTCTTGTTGTTCGGGTTCGGGAGACTTTATTTCAGGTCACTGAGGAGGTTATGGTACATCCTTAATTAATTGTTGATCCTTGATGTCTGAATGGTCGCCAGGAAACCTCCAATTTCACACCCTCCTTTGTCTCGGAACATCTTCGAGAACTGGACCCAGTGAAAGATGCCCAAGATATTGATATCCTTAAGGATCTCTCCATGACCGTGTACCTTGGTAGGTAACATGAACTCGGTCCATTCGGCCTTCTAACAAGTGCAATGTAGGTGCTGCCGACACAACGTGGTCCGCTTTGGGGACATTCATGTTAGCAATGGTATGCTATCCGGATGTTCAGAAGAAGCTTCAGCAGGAGCTAGATGGAGTACTTTCTGGAAAGCTCCCGGAACACAATGACATTGAGCAGTTGCCCTATCTTACTGCTGTCTTCATGGAGGTCTTGAGGTGCGCTCTTCCGACTTGCTCGCGGCACCTTTCTTTCTCTGAACTCAATCTAAATAGGTGGAAACCCACTGTGCCGATTGGTATGTGACAGTCCCAATGATACAATACCGTGCTTACAAGAGATCCTAATAGGTATACCTCACATGAATATAGCGGAAGACGCCTACAAAGGCTACGTAGTTCCCAAAGATTCAATCGTACTCGCAAACCAATGGTGCTTCAAGTTCTCTTTTCCCTGCAATTCTTATTAACTACGTCGCGCGCTAGGGCCATGTCGTATGACCCAATCGCTTATCCTGAACCATCCGAATTTAAGCCCGAGAGATTCCTTAAGGGTGGCGAACTCGACGAGGCGGTACGAAATCCGATTGACATTGCCTTCGGCTTTGGACGAAGGTATTTATTACTAGTGCCATTCGAAGCTAGAGAGAATGTTTGTCTAACACAGCATGCAGAACCTGCCCCGGGCGGCATATTGCACAGTCCACCTTTATGATTACAGCTGCCTCAATTCTCTCCACTTTTGATTTGCGCATGAAGACGGATGAGAACGGAGAGCTTATACGGCCGACACAGGACTACCATTTATCATCGATCTGGTTCGTCGTTCACGTGTATTGGACGAGTTTTACCTTTGTTAACCGCACCTGTTGTCTAGTCACCCGAAGGATTTCCCATGTCTCATTGTCCCGCGTTCCTCTAAGGCTAAAGAACTGATTTACTCCTGGGCTGCTGCTGAGGGAGACAATCCTTAAAAATATCATATATATATATTGGATGTACTCGCCCATGCCAACTAGTTTATGCCACGGCCAGAATCCACCGTGATTAGCGAAGATTGGGGCAGGGTTATAAGATTTTATACCCCTTTGTTGCTTGAGTAGTCCTCCCTCTAATGTCTATTGACGACCAGTGAACGAAATGTGAAATGCTTGGATTGCGATTGGGTCGCCGAAGAAGAACGCCGCTAAGCGGTGGAACTGGCGCTCGGAAAAGTTAGCCATCCGAGAACCGACAGCCATTCCGATTGGCGGGATCCAACAACTTGTCCAGCGACGGCAAGGTACAAAGACATTGCCACACAACAATCTTCGAGAAGGTATACATAGTCCACGCTACCTCATACGTTATTCCCCAGAACAGTTGACTTAGCATCCACTGACTGACTAGGTCGACTCCTGCTAATACACCGTGACATCATGCAAACCCCGTGATGAATTAATTGAACGAAGCTCAACTCCGAGTTGGACCTACAACGGTTCCTGATAATCTGTCAAGCTCGTTTGGGCCTCCAGTCAAGCTTCTGCACTTCGTATAAGAAGATGCGGCCGCCAGTGTTCTCAACGCCGAACACAACCACAACGTCGAACCTGAACCTACCTGTATGGTTACGTCCTGGTTAACAACTTCGTTTGTTTACGGAGGGATAGCATGGTTCGCCTTCAAAGCCATAGCCAAACGTCTTGCAGCCAGACGTCTTCCTCCTGGTCCGCCAAAGCTACCTCTCCTTGACAACGTGCTAGACTTGAGGAATGGGTTGGATTGGGAGAAGTTTGCCGAGTTTGGGAAAGAATACAGTGAGCTTCATCCGAGTCATCGTTGGTCCTCGAAAGTGTGCTAATGTTCACAATCGATAGATTCCGATATCATCCACTTGAGCGCATTGGGGAACTCTATCATCATTCTGAACTCGTATCGAGCTGCTCAAGAATTGCTTGACCAAAGATCCGGAATATATTCCAGCAGAGCATACTCCACCATGTTGCACGACCTGTACGTCACTGCGCGCTTGCATGGCTCGATTACTGAATCTACCTCAGCTCGGGATGGACAGCTTTCTTCTCGGTCGCCGCGTATGGAGACTTCTGGCGAGCTGCGCGAAGAATGTTCACAAAACATTTCCGTCTAGCAAACACCGCTCTGAACCAGCCCCGCGAGATTTTCTACGTCCGGCGCTTTCTCTCTCAGCTCCTCGACGATCCAAATGACTTCAGAAAACATATCCGGCAGTAAGTTGTCATCTTTCATTGGAATCTTCGTCTGATCCCACTACCTAGCTTGATAGGATCTATCAGCATTTCCATGACTTACGGGCTCAAAGCACAACCAGTGGATGACCCGTATATCGCACTAGCTGAGGAAACCGCTCAAGTCTGCAGCGACACCGGTGTTGGCACATTCTTGGTTGACATGATGCCGGTGCTCAAACACCTTCCTACGTGGTTTCCGGGCATACAATTCCACAAGATCGCTGCTAAAAATAAGCGTCTGATCACGGCCGTCGGAGAGACGCTTTTCGGGGCCGCTAAATCTAACATGGTGAGGAAGGTTTCTGTCTCTCCGTAATTGCCTGTTTGGACTTATTTCGGATTATAGGAAACATCCAACTTCTCGCCATCCTTCCTCTCGGAGGTCCTTGGAGATCCAGAGTATTCAGAAGACAGGCCCGAAGATCTGAGAATGATGAAGGAGGTGGCTGGACAGGTTTACCTAGGTAACTGCTTACTTCGTGGTCCCCAGTTTGGTCGGGTACTCATTTGCTGCCTCTCAAAGCGGGGGCCGACACGACTGTTGCTAGCCTCAGCACCTTTTTCCTGGCCATGGTCTGCCATCCCGAAGTTCAGAAGAAGCTTCAAGAGGAGTTGGACTCCGCCTTGCCAGGAAAGCTTCCAGTGCATCAAGATATTGATACTTTGCCGTATTTGCATGCTGTGCTGATGGAGGTGCTTCGGTGAGTATCCCAACTTGAAGCGACTTTTCTCAGTCGCAAATTGTCGGACCGTGGCTAATGTTTCTCGTTTACGCAGATGGCAGGTAGCGCTTCCCATAGGTGAATACTCCTATCACCTTCATCCTCCAAATGCACATGATCTGACAGCTCTTGATAGCTTTGCCCCACCTTGTGACTATGGATGATGTCTATGAAGGATATCACATACCAAAGGACTCAATTGTGATACCGAACCAATGGGCGATGCTTACCGATCCCGAGGCGTATGCAGACCCCCTCCAGTTCAAGCCAGAGCGATTCCTGAAAGATGGCCAATTCAACGATACCGTACGAAGCCCTCTTGATGCTGCGTTTGGATTCGGACGAAGGTACGGTGGATCGCAAACATTGACTGCCCCACCAGGGAACTGACGAGTATTGCAGAGCCTGCCCTGGGCGTCACATTGCTTTGTCCACCCTCAAAATGACTATGGCCTCTGTACTTTCGACATTTGACATTCTGAAGAAGACGGATGCAGTAGGAAAGGTTGTAGAGCCTACACCAGAGTACAACTTCTCACTCATCCGGTATGTGGTTTTGTTCTTGATAGCCAGACGACGAGCTCACTCGGGTTGTAACTTTCAGGCATCCGAAGGAAATACCATGCACGATTAGGCCCCGGTCTCGTCGAGCGGAGCAATTAATCACTACTTGGGCCAGTGTCGAAGGGGGGAACCCACCGTGATTGGAGAAGAGCTGAGGCCGGTTCATAGATTTAGATTTGCTACCCCTACATTGCCTGCCTTTTTTCTGCCCAGTCTGAAGACTGTGCCAGTATGTAAAGTGTGAAATGCTTAGATTGTGATTGGTTGACCTAAAAAGGAAAAAATTTCCCATCTGAATCCGCAACCTCGCCTTGCCCAAATGGATGCGTGCTACCTGCCAGTGTCGACAGTGGCATGACAAGTTTGGAAGCCATTGCGGTACTGTGGCGGAAAGCTCATGGTCTTATAACGACGCTGGCCTTGATCCTTTGAGCTCTGGCCGTATTCTTCCCATTGCCTTTAATTCACCAACATGAACAACAGCTCGATCGTCGCATGCACGGCAGTCGCTTTGCTCGCTGCAAAACTGATAACATGGCACCGGAAAGCCAGGTCTCTACCTCCCGGACCACCGAAGCTGCCATTCATCGACAACTTGCACAACATACCTGCGGGTATGGACTGGCTGCAGTACGCGGAACTTGCAAAACGCTACAGTGAGTTCATTTGTTTGGGCATTCTAACCTTTCCCGCTGAATGCAGCCATTGCTTAGATTCAGATATCATTCACCTGAGTGCTTTGGGCAACTCGATTGTTGTTCTGAACTCGTTTGAGGCTGCGCAAGACCTGCTTGAACAAAAATCTGCAGTTTACTCTGGCAGGTCCGTGTATTCATCTGTTAGCCGACGCGGTCATTCTGACACCACAGCGCTCTTTCTAGGCCCTTTTCTACCATGATAAACGAGTTGTAAGCTTATATCCAGCTTGTATCCCACATCTCCTGCTGACGTGCCCGTTTTGGCGACAGATCTGGTTTCAATGATCTATTTGTGTTCTCAGACTACAATAGCTACTGGAAGGCCTCTCGCCGGCTCTTTACCAAGCACTTCGGTGGTAACAAGGAAATTCATCAGCCTCGGGAATTGTTCTATGTCCGCAGGTTCTTGGGCCATTTATTGGATACCCCAGAAGATTTTCGACAACATATCCGACAGGTACGCTCCTCGTTACCTTACTCATCCTTAGTCAAACTTACACGCCGTAAACTTCAGCCTTGTCGGATCTATCAGTATTTCCATGACCTACGGGTTGAATGCTCAACCGTTCAATGATCCCTACATCGCGTTGGCGGAGAAAGTTGTAACTCAAGGAGTCGAGATATTCATGAGCATGCATCTAGTAGATGTCATACCTGCTTTGAAATATGTGCCAAGCTGGGTCCCTGGCGCATCCTTCAAGAGAGCGGCGCAGAACATGAGAAACCTCGTTGCTCGTGCTCGAAATACTCTTTTCGAGGAATCTAGGCAACAGCTGGTGAGAAATCATGCTAGCTTCCCATTCTCATATCTAACGCGATTCCTAACCCTAGGAAAATTCTGTCGGCTCACCTTCTTTCGTTTCCGGAGGCCTCCAGGACTTAGACGAGTCCCAGACCCCGGAGGGAGATTTGGACATGCTCAAGGATGTAGCCGCTCAGGTCTATCTGGGTTCGTCTCTCTCCCAAATCAAACCTTCAACAGTATGGCTGACCTGATGTTTTATGCACAGCTGCCGCGGATACGACAACGTCGGCACTCAGCACATTCGTCTTAGCAATGATTTGCTACCCAGATGTCCAGAAGAACCTTCAGCGTGAGCTAGACGCTGCTCTGCTTGGGCGGCTTCCACAACATGAGGATCTTGTATCTCTACCATACCTCACAGCCGTTATAATGGAAGTCCTTCGGTAAGTAATCCATCTCGCGCCTTGGTCAATTTCTAAACCGTCTTCTATCTAGGTGGAAACCCGTGACTCCAATAGGTATGTGCATGGAGGGTGTTTTACGACATTCAACATTCACCAGTGAAACAGGAAATCCACATCGGACGACCGCAGACGATGTCTACCAAGGCTACTTCATACCCAAGGATTCTATCATCCTTGCCAATCAATGGTACGTGGACAGTAGACTTTTAATTTGATTGCGTCCACTCACGACCACCGATACCCCAGGGCAATGTCAAACCACCCAGGAGATTATCCCGACCCCTCAACATTCAACCCTGAGAGATTCCTAAAGGATGGCAAGATTGATGAATCAGTCCGAAATCCCATTGATATTGCCTTTGGTTTTGGTCGACGGTAGAGTGCTCGCTACCATACTGTGACTTGACAAACTAACCCTGTGATTTTCATAGGAGGTGCCCCGGCCGCCATCTCGCACTGTCGACGATCACGATTGCGGCTGGCTCAGTTCTGTCTGTCTTTGATCTATCGAAGACGGTTGACAACCATGGAAACACGGTGGAACCTTCCCTTGAGTATTATAAGACCCCGATGAGGTAGGTATCATGATTTCTGGGAGTGCTGGTTCATAGGGCTCACGGATAAATAGCCATCCAAAGGACTTTTGCTGTAACATCCAGCCTCGATCCCACCATGCAGAAGAGCTCATTGTTGGATGGATTTCTACTGATAGTGATAATGTACTTTGAGAAGCTGATACCACGGAAATCTGGTAAAAGCTCGGCCGGTCGAAGCTCGTGTATTTGGGAACTAGGAAATAAGAAATGTATATTTATATTTACAAGTCTAAAGCCCTTCCAGTCGAGTCTCTGGTGCAACTGCCTTTAGCCGTGCTTTACCCGCCTCCGTTATACCTAAGCAGTTTGAAAAGTGGATCTCGCCTAAGGTGCCCACGAATGAATGTAACTGGATAAATCGCTCCAGGTCCAACAGCAGCACTGTCTTTGTTGCCCTTTCCTGCCACTCAAGGCGTCCCAAATCTTTGTCTAAACCGTACCATACCTCTGATTCTTCCCAGAACGTCCATCTATCAAATCTGAGATGGCGGAGGGGTGCAAAGTATGGATTTGCTCGCAGAACTTGAGCGTACGATTCTGGTAGTGTCGGTGCTGGATAGGCCACGGCCCCATCGAGTTTTGTGCCATCCCAAAGTCGTATGCCCATGCCACTCCGCAACATCGGCCAGGGAAAGACATGCACAAGGTCCTCATGATTGAACCGTACGGTGACGTCTGTCAGCTGGGGAAGTTGGCCAAACGCCTTCCATACTTGCTTGCTCGAATATCGCAAATGATAATGAAGGGTGTGCAAATTTTGGAGAGGAAGGTGCTGAGCCAGATTTTCAGCGATGTCGAGTGGAAAGAACATAGGAAGGTCAAGGCATATTTGTGGGTGCCTGTCTGAGGGTGATATTTTGGTCGCCGACTGCGTGCTGCTCGTGTGGAGTGACACTCGCATTCGATGTTCCGCTGGGCTCCGATCCAACACGAGAGTGTAAACGGAAGTTGTGAGCCATAAGCTAGTTCTACGCAACATGTTGATGGTGGAGGTTCGGCGTACGGGTGAGGTATCCTGATCTGACCACCTGATCTTGACCGTTGACGATCCCGGAAAAGATAGCAGCTCGAGAAACATGGTACAGGGAAGAGATAGATCGGTAATAGAAAGGTCACTGAGTTCCGGTAGCTCGAAAGGGGGTACCAACGGTAAAAATGATCGTTCGGCAGGTCTTGCGTGGCAGGTGAAAACGTTGACAAGGTGAAGCTTTGTGAGTTTCTGAAGGGCCCGAATTGAAGTGGTAATCTCGCTACACGTAGGGGATAGAGAATGGAGAAGACAACGAGGGGGCATCTCGACAACGAGCGTGGTTATCTGTGTCAATGGTTGTAGCGCGGCCAACGTTTTCGGTAGCTGCCATCCGCCAAGATAGATTTCATGCAGCTTTGGGCAATCACCGAGACTGATCTCGCTATTAAAGATGGGCAGGCCTACAGGATCATAGTCCCTTAGTTGAGTAGGCTGGGACACCGATAACGATTCGAGTAGGGGGAAGTGACTCTTTAATGGGGGGAATGATGGTACCGCATCATGTGGGCCGTGCCATTGACTCCGATAATTCCGCAGTTTCAAGGATTTCACCATGTGCACGTTTGGGGCGACAAGCCTGGTTGCATTTTCGTTCAAGCATAGACCGCGTGTTCTGTCAGAACGAGTGACGGCCAAATCCACCCTCAGTGGGCAGGTCTTTGCACGCTGGATCATCTCCGCTGCACAAGGCGGATAAGCGAAGTACGGGCGACTCCATAGTTCCGGGTGGTTTAGAGCTGCGTCTCTCCAGAACCTGCAGACATGTGTGACGGAATTCCATCTAATACGTGGTGGGTTGCATTCAGCAGCCTCCTGCGCGAGGATATTGAAGATATGCGCCCAAAGTTCCGATGGAAGCTTAGGTGTCAAGCTCAAGGTATTTCGGCGAGCCTTCTGGGCCGATATTCCCTGCTCGATCTGAGCTATCGAGTTGTGCCGGGACTGTGCTTGTGCATCAAAAGCTTCGTATGCACTTTGCCTCAAGGATGGGCTGCTGGATGCTGATATCCCTCCTGTATCAATTTCTGAGCCATATTTAAGCAGCCAAGTGAATCGAGTTGAGACTACCTTGTCGTCTTTTTCTGCCCATGTTGTCGTCAGATTGGAGTGTTTAGGCCATGTTAGGCCTTGATTGCTTCTCGAATTTCAGAGTCACGATTGACTGATAAGTTGGGTCATCCGGCATGGGCCGGTGATTTTGGAAGCAAACAAACAACTCCTCCTTGAGGTTCGGCGCCTAATGCCGTGATTACTCCCTGAATTCTACCATCTATGGTGGCCAGTGGTCTGCTGCGCGAGCGTCGTCTACGAAAATCTCGCCTTACACGAAATCAAGCTCCTTCCTTGCGTTTGACTTAATGTCATGATCGCCTGTCCTAAGAGTAGGCTTGAATTGCGTTGCGTTGATCGCAGTTCTATATCCCAGTTAGCACTGAACGTCTTCCCAGCACAGACCATCCCTCCCACCTTCGACAGCAACTTTCGCGAACAGGCTATGGGGTTTTCATTTGGTCCTGTACATGTCACCCCAACCAAGGCGGTTAGAGACTATGCATACTATCTAGACATGCGTACATTCGAGGTTCGTTTCCCTACGCCGTAGCCGCTTGACCTCGATCAAACACATCAATTCAAAAGGTGGAAGACGTTCTCTTCCAAATACCCAGGCACATTCTCGACCACTCTTGCTCGTCACTCGTACTGGTAAAAAGCCTCGGCGGTTTCTCAAGTGATATCAAACTTGGTGAATCCGAAGCAACTCAAGTGACCAAACTAGAAAAGATCGAGGTCAAAGACTTTCGTGCATTCCTCAAGTGTATCTTCCCACTGTAAACCTCTAATCTTCGCAACGAACAAGACCAGGACTAATCTTCAGACTTAGATCACCCACCCCAGAAGCACTATCCATCACAGAGTGGATCTCTGTTCTGAAACTAGCCTCCGAGTGGAAAGCTCTCAAACTCCGCGCTCACGCTATCAGCGAACTTGACAAACTTTCGAACGATTTCTCCCTCCGTATCTACCTCGGCCGTGAATACGGGATCGTCGACTGGGTCACCAGTGGCTATGTCGACTTCCTCCAGTACGGAGGCCCTATGACTCTGGAGATGTTGGACAAGGTCGGCCTCTCTGCTCTGACGAAACTTTGCTGTCTACGCGAAACTCCATACGAGAGGCGTGTAGAAGAGCTTCGTCGCCAGAAACACGCTCTCAACATGAAGTTTACTTGCGCTGCAATGACAGCCCTAGGCCGAGATCAACCACCCCCAGCCAATGAGGAAGTTAACGGTCTCGCGAAACAGCTCTTGTCTGCATTTAATGCTGCAGATAACCCCCGGATACTCTCCTTATCGCAGGAGATAGTAGAACGTCAAAAAGGACTCTCGACTGAGGAGGCAATAATCTTAGGATCAACGCACACCATGAAGCTATGGCATGCTCGCCTGGAGTTCCGGAAACTTCTCGTGAACAACGGAAACCCCTTGCTCGTTTCCGCGGCACCCTGGAGAATTATGGTCGTGAAGCTGTTTGCGTATGATCTCCAATTCATCAGCTCGAAAGGTGAAGATTTGGTTTGGCCACCTAAAGGTCAATCGAAAGACATTTCCAACCAACGGGCTGACCACTCCGGTACTCCCCCTTCGTTCCCTTTCTCCTTCCCCCATGTGTCGACCATTCCCCGGGCGGGAGTCAATCCGAGTAGCCTATTTGGAGCACCAAAGCCAACTTCGACCGTCGTACCCCGGCCAATTCGGGGTAAGCCAAAGCGATTCCCGTCTTTAGAAGCTCGTGCGCAGGCATATGGCCGAACTTTGGACCCTCACCAACGTAGCTGATATGAACGTAGTGAACTTTTGTATACTACACGTAGCGCTACATGAATATCACAGGACTTTTGAGTGACTACTACTGTATCCGCAAGAACGACGGAAAACATCGTGTACAAGTGTGCCACGTCCGAGTCGACCCACTGGCAGCCGCTGATATGAGCTCAATTATAGCAATCAGGTATACGGGTTAATGATCTTTGGAGGAATGGGCGTGACAAGTGTATGTAGAGCTAAAAATACAGAAAAAGGGGTTGGCATACTTAAGATGCGGGGTAAGGTGCATACTTCCAGTAGCTGCGAGGGTTAACACCATGGTCAGCTTCAGTGATAGGATTAGGACTCGAGTGAGCATGGCATACCCAGAATATCGTTTCGCGAAGACATAAGGGATGAGAGCTTTCCGGAGAAGCCACGGGAATCCTGGCCAATAAGGCTTCTCCTCTGTGGGAGTATGACTGCGAAGGATGATTCAGAATTGTCACAAGAGTGGAGATATAAATGCTCACCAAACCATGAACGGCACGGCAAGGAAGAAATCGGCATGAGACTTGGCGTAAGCCTCAAGTTTATCGTTCACCTCGCCGATGTCCTTCTCGTCAAACCCGGCTTCTGCTATCTTTGCGCCAGTGATGTGCGCAACCTCGTCGTCTAAGTGACCGAACTGTAGAATAGCAGTGTTAGCAATAACGCAAAATCTTATGACAGATGTCGTACCAGAATCGGTTTGAAGTCCACCATCTTGGCCTTCAGCTTCTCCGCATCGAACTTGGTGTGGTCATCCTTGGCAGCGCGAACCATCTCCGCTATATCAGAAAGAGTGTCATGGATAGCCTTGTGTTGGTCTGCTTCCCCAGAGAAGTCCATCTTCTGATTGAGGTATGGGAATACGACGACTTCCTGAAAACTCAATTCAGTGCTTGCCCCAGATGTCAGATGAAATGAATTTACTTCACTCTGGTGATGGTCCTCTATGCAGAGTACCCATGCGTCGCAGTATCCTAGGAAGTTCGCAAGGTCGTCAAGGGGTGGGTTCTCCAGGTGCTTCAGAATACTCTGGTATCCCAGCTTGAATGCTTGGTGCGCTGTTGGTCACTTCAATGAGGTGAAGATATGAAAGAACATTCGGACAATGCGGACCGTTGACCATGTTCCAGTGGAGTGAAGAAATCTTGTTAGGTGCCGGCCCCATTGTGTCTAATTTGCTTGACGACGTGGTGTGGAATAAGGATACGAGGAGAGGATAAGGGCCTCTCAGCAAGACCGTTATATATACGTGTGGGCGAAGAACCTGTGCATGACGGTTGGGCCATCACATAAAGCTTTCATCAGGAAGCCAATGACACAAGCAGAATGTTCTGTTGGCATGTTCCTAAAGAAATCTAGCACCCACAACCTACCTACTTTATCTACCAATCCGCGGATCCAGATTGGACACCGCTTCGTGCATCATTCACTGGCATCAGTCGCAGGCAGTTCTTCTTGTTTGAATGATCCCGAAGTCAAACGATCATCAATCATAAGTTTGTAGGCTCGTAAACAAAGGAAAGAAAGGAGAGAAAAGATCTGAGGATACGGAAACACGGCTTGTTGAAGAATATCTGACGGTAAAGGTTTTGACGAAGTTTCGCGTTCTTCACACACTGAGCACGTTGCCATGATCGGCTCTTGGGCCCGGCCGCTTTCTCACTACAAGCCTTCATGTGGTCACCTTCGCCCGTTGCTGGTGGTAGGCGCTCGTACGTATCATGCAAAATATCTATGCAGGCCGCCTTGGCTTATCAAAACCCATTATTATTATTGAAATAATCCGGCACCGGGAAAGGAATAGACTTCATATATTGATGTAGAAGGTATGTACAATTAGCTACGCCGCTAGAATCTCTCGGTCCATGTGGAAGGGGTATCGCTACTAGATGAAAGTACTAAAGACCGGTCTCTACGCTGAGATGGTCAGTTCGTTGTTCGAATATACACTGTAGTCTAAGCCGCACTAAGGTGATAGAAGTAGATCAGGCCAGGACTTCGTCCATCGCCCTTCAAGCTTCAGGCATAGGTCGAGTTCGATGTAAGGTAGGCTTTGGCATCCGAGTGGATGTACGAGCTCTCCGTTATTGTTACACCCTTTAATGGTTGGCCGGAAAGGTTGGTGTTTCGAAGCGTGGAGTCTCCTCCAACGCCACCCATAGGATAACTGCCGAACTCAACGCCCTGGCTTCGAGTGTGGAACAGTCGTAAGTTGAGGAATACGCTGGTGGATAGGGTCAATTGAGTGAGCACATTCAACGATACTGCGACTTACCGACAACCTATGGCCGTCGTGATAAACGTAGGCCACGGCAGCGAGACAGGCTTCATTAACTCAATCGCTGGTCCTTGTAAGGACTGGATGATGAGGACGACGATGTTCGTCACAGTGACGGCCATAAAGTACCCCACGTTATCCCACATGAGCTGGTTGCTCAGCCTCGATCGGTGTTGGCCCGCCAGCCGAACGAGGGTGAGGATGAGAATCGTCGTGTCGAATACAACAGAAGAGGCAAATGATATGGGTGACCATACTGGGACCGGCTGTAAAATGCAGTTCGATCCAAAGGCGACTGGGGGACCCGTAATAGCTCGAAGTTGCGACGCAACGGCAATCTTAAGATGTGATACATCAGCTCTGCATTGTCAAAATTTCATCAAGAGAAGGCACTTTGACTGACCCAACAAGCGACATTGAAGCACAGGAGAACTCCTACCAGACACTTGATGATCAGGTTGTTATTCCAGAGGGAATAAACCCGATAACAGAATATCAGTCCTGCTGACCCCGTCACGAGCACGACGCCGCCTTGACTAAGCGAGGCGGCAAGCTGACAATGCTGGCTCTGGAGTGAGGTGAACCATAAACCGGTAATCAGGGCGAAAGGTCCAGCGTAGCGTAGGACGAGAAAGGCCCATGTGCCAGGACCCTTCCACTGCTGCTTGTTCTGTGAGCGGTAGAGTTGCACCTCCTGTGGTAGGAGA
Organism: Clitopilus passeckerianus; assembly: GCA_944990035.1. Taxonomy (NCBI): domain Eukaryota; kingdom Fungi; phylum Basidiomycota; class Agaricomycetes; order Agaricales; family Entolomataceae; genus Clitopilus; species Clitopilus passeckerianus. The sequence continues at coordinate 167,934 of CALYLX010000096.1, forward strand.
ATGAGACTTAGGATCCAAAATCAGTTTAGAGGTTTCGGCAGCTCATCGATCTTGAACTCACTAATCCCAGCATACGAGAGCAGCAGAGACGGCAACAGCGATGGCCACTGCAACTATGAACGGGGTATTGTAAGCTATACGGGGTCGATGAAGCCAGTAGTGAACTTACCAACTGTATGTTGTATATCCGCAAAGCCCGCCGGAGTAACTCCTGGTGGCAGGGTAATCGTTATAGTGGCTGGAGGTGCGGCGGTAGTCCCGGTAGACGCCATACTACACAAGCCAGGGGTAAGTACGTACTCAAACTCGGCACGATCCCTCTCATTTTAAAGCAGCTCTAGACTGTAACACAGATTGGATTGGGCTCCCAATCCCCATCGTCGCTTGATCAAAATGCCAGATACTTACATCTAGGCATCATTCAGTGATACAGCGGTTTCTGGAGGGGACGCAGCGCGTAAGGAGTTAAAAACTCCCAAACAAAGGCGGCAACGAGGCTGCCATATTTGGAATGATCTGATTCTTATCGCGCGGAATGAACAGATCGTCCATAATTAATTCGTGCACCTGTTCAAAGTGTATTAACCTTTGACTACTTTCAAAAATATCAATGAAGTTCGCACCTTTCGAGTATCAAGAATCTACACAAAGCTAATACCTCCACCGACCCCAAAAGCAAATTATGTGTTTTAGAAGCACCACGCGTTCGCTGAGCACCTAGCATGCCAAAGTTGTGTCAACTTGACGGTTGATCAAAACGGTCCGTATCATCGGTTCCAACGCTCCATGCTCCTAACGCTCTCAGAACACTGATGTACAAGCCGTGATTGGAGAAGCATCAAGAACTTTGGTCACCGGTTTCTTCTCGTTCTCCGGCAAGCATGTCTACATGACCACGCGACACGGTCATTACGCGTCTTTGGTTCCATTCGCCTGAGATGGCTTTGGACTTGATGTCGGCCACAGCTCGAACAACGGGTAATTGAATCCCGCTGTTTGTGCTGTTGAATGCCTTATCTTCTGCACAGCCTGAAAGTCAAAGACGGTCAAGTCAGAAGTTGTCCTCCTCCATCCAAAACGGCTAGACAACAACGTACAGAGACTGACACTGCAGATTCACGTCTCAGGTTGCTGAGGGCCGTAACCATCACCTTCGTTGTTCTTTTCTCGATACGAGCGTAGTCTCCACAGGTTGTAGACGATAGGTGATGAAGGTCGCTTTATTTCATGGTCGTGTCTAGTGCCAGTTGATTTGGGAAATACATACGCATGTCACCATCAAAAACCACATTGCAAACATCGAGCTTGCATCTGCCATATTGGATGTATTCCAGCATGTAATGCCGAATATCGTCCGCCATAGTTGCCTTCCCAATGCTTTCCTGACGCCTGTCTTGAGATCATTGATGGAAGACTACAAAATGGAATTATTACCTTGCGGGAGAAGGGATTGACCTGAATCATCGACTGATACGAGGTTGACATCGGCAAGTGCAGCTTCTCCAATTTGACACTTTAAACCTAGAAGATGGCTAAGGTCAGGTGAATCCATGTAATCGTCAATCGTGCGAACCCACCCGATAAGCCTTGCCAGTTGAAGAGACGCGACCAATCACGGCGTCACAAATTGGGGAAGGAATCCTGCTGTCTTCTGAAACCAAACTGAGGAGGTCACCTGGGATGAAGGCCATGCGATCTCACCTATTGACATACTCAAGTCATAGAGCCACCAACGGTGATAGGTAGAAATCTAATCATCGCTCTATTCTTGATGGATTAGGAATCCCAACATCCAGGATTGGGGATCCTTCTTCTTCGCGGAAGGGGACAGCGTGGTCATACACCAGCAGCTGCGTTGACGAGCTAGTAGCCTTTGAATCTTTCTTAGATGTAGTCAGTCAAGGCATGAACGATCACTCAGCGTAGTATTGGCTTACAGGATGGAGATAACTCAGCGACCTGGAAAAGAACAGCTCAGGCCGGGAGTCATTAAATCTCTAGGAGCCCGTGGACGACACACATGAGGGCGTGTTATGTCCCCGCCCCGGAGCTCGTGAAGAAGCGAGCTGATTGATTCGAGCATTGTCGCGTCTCTCTGCTTGTTGACATCTTGGAGAAACTTGATGCAACCACCGGCAAGGACAGGCAAGAACGGACACACGAGCTCTGGTATCAATCCAGCCCTTTTCTAAAAGATTTTGAGTCAACCCTCGTATCTGGAAACCGTCGAGCCCGAAACGCACCATACATGTTTTCAAACGAGCAGTTTCACGTTTTGATTCTTGTCGCGTCGTGTGAGTCAGCGGGAACTTGTGGAATCGTCGATCATTGCCAATCAGGTGGTTCGTAGTTGTAAAGGACTTGAATTGCTCATGTTGGAGACGGAGGGAGTGCAAAAATCGTGTATTTCATTTTGGAGTCAACCTTGGACGTTGTGAATTTTCGCCACCACCATGTTGCTTACCTAAGTGGACTGTAACATTGACCGCTTTCTTGCAAACGTCCATCTTTGCAAAGTCACAATCACCAACGGTCACATTGACTGAAGGAAATCATCAACAAACCCGCTGCTGCACTGGACAAGCCCGTGATAACATAAAACTTGAGAATTGTTTCCTCCCAACTTGTCCTTGCCGCGATTTCTCGAGTTTCTCCACTTCGACCTCAAGCCTACTCATATGCTTCCCCAATTACGAATCCAAACAGCTTTCAGGGTCACAAAATTTCTCTCTTCTGCAGCTATCATGGAAATTCAAGGTGTTCTGCTCGCCAGCTTCGCAGGCTTCAGGGGTACGTTGGCTCTCTAAGGTATCCCCCCAGGAATTTCTAATCTCGTTACCCAGCTACGAAGCTGGTATCCACCCCCCGACGTTCCTTTTGTTAGCAAATGTCACCCCTTTGACTCAACGGGCATACACACTGCTGCTACGAGGCGGTAGAGTCGCCACATCCACTCACTTTATTGAGCATCCCTACGTCACAACCTGACCGGTGCCTGCGTGGGTGGCGCAAGTATCAGCGTCAATCACGGTGCCACTTGGGCCAGATCCTGATCGAGGTCCAATACCAGCTCAAAAGAATCCATCATCCATTCACTCAACCAGAAGGAAGATCAGTGAAGATCATCCAAATGGTCCTGGTGATCAAGACGACTTCTTTAGCTGGATCAGCTTCGATCATGCGGCATGCCGCCCATGCTATCGAAGACTTCGTAGTGGTTATCAGATCCCTCTCGAAGCCATTATCAAGAAATCGCCGTGATTGGTGGACTCAGCGTTGGGTCACGTTCACTTTCAGCCAGAAGTTCCTTCAAGTGTGGCTTTGCAGAAATCTTTTTCTACCAGCGCAGATCCTTCACCGAGACAACTTCCTGATCGACCTCACTTCGTGCATCCATTCTCACGGAGCGGCGAAGCCAACCCGTGGAAACGATTTGCCTCTGAATCGTGACAACTACAGGGAACGCCGACATACAAAATTCGGGATAGGCAAGCTAGGATGTGTAAGTGGTATCGAAGGATCTGTTGCCTACTCTTTTTCTGATATGCTGGAATAGCATGAACTCCCTCGTTTCTGGATAATCCTCGTCAGCTTTGACGTTGGGAGCCCGCAAACTGGCCGTATATCGCAAGCGTCACCCTAGCCTTGATCATAGTAATAGGTGAGGAGCTCCCATCCCATCGAACGCCGACAGTCGCTTACCTTGTAGGTCAGATATACGAAATACCCAAGGCTCTCGACAATGAACTGCCGACCATGCTTCCATGAACGCACTCGGGAGACTCAGGAACGCCGTTCGGTGCCTGAAATGCGCCGCCTTTTAGGAAATCGTTGAAAGAATGTGATTGGACTCGGAGCCCACTCCGCCCTACTTTCTCTCCTACCTCACATGAGGTCGGCCATTTCAGAGAGCCGGGCAATTGGTCAACCTGATCGAAGTTCGCCCACCGCACACACCTCAGCTACAAAGAAAGGAACCGTCAAGTTCGCTTTTTTCACATTCATGCGCCCTAAGCAAAATATTTGTGGCTTCAGGTGTGCATTTACACTGTGGTAAGCTAAGCCCGTTTTTGCGCCCACCACTCACAAGTATTGCTTAGTCATGGACAGTGAGAAAGCTACCCTCAGAGCCTCACGCGCGCAGTGCCGTTCGTTCGCCGCAACCACGCTTTCTTTTTGATGAACAGGGAGCCAAACGATCGACCTGCTATAACCCAATCACAGCGCTCTGGTTTCAGCTATGCGCTCGTTCAGGGACACGAGCAATAAAGGCATTGGCGGCTATGGGACATGATTCAACTGCTCTTCTCCGCAAGAACGCGCTCTCCACCTCGAAGCCTTAGGGTGAAGAAACTACGATGTCCCTCGCCTGCCCCGACGACGTTTTTGACATGCTACAATGGCAGATGGTGCATGGTGAGCTCGTTTTAGAATAGTACTCCTACGAGATTCGATTGGCTGACGACATTGAAAGCTCATAACATGTTCAAGACCGCCTACAACAGCATCCTGCGCCACCTCGATAACCCTCCCACAAATGACATAACAAACTTTATGGGCTATTGTGAAACATTTTCGACCGCCATAGGTCATCATCACGATGGAGAGGTTCGTCGTTCGGTAAATGAGAACGCTACCACCAACCTAAACGTTCCTAAAGGAAGTCGTGATGTTCCCATTCCTCAACACGAAGATGGACTTCAGCGGGGAAGGCGAGGCTCACAAACTCATACATTCTGCTTTGGACTCTTTGGAGAACACTATCAAGGAATGTAAAGTGGACCCCACCAAATTTGACGCGCAGAGAATGAAGCAGCAAATGGAAGAGCTGAAGGATGTTCTGGTACGCTATACCCTCAAGTACTCAAATTTCTGTCACACACTAATCAAGACCACAGTTCGATCATCTTGATGCAGAGGTGGAACACATCAAGGGCTCAAATCTCCGAGAAGCAGGCTTCCAGCCAGCGGAACTCAAAGAAATGAACGAGAAGTTGGAGGAATATGCAAAAGGGCATGCTGAGCCGTGGCAAGTTTTACCTTTCGCAATGGGGTAAGACACTGTTTTGTGCTTGCTTCGGATAACGTCTGACCTTGTTCACACTAGTCACATTCCCCCGAACCTCAAACCTCACTGGCCCGGCTTCCCGTGGCTTCTTCGTGAAATTGCCATCCCATGGATCTTCGCGTGGAGATACTATGGGTGAGTGGGCTGTCGACTTCTAGCGTCCTGCATAGCTGACTTGCCACGTTTTAAGGTATTGGAAGTACTCGCCCTACGCTATGTCATAACTCACCTCATAGTCCTGCTACTCGACTTCCATCCTATATCACAGTTCCCGCTTGATTATTCAATCGTACTCTTGACCCTAATCCAGAAAGAAGTGAACGTTTCCTGTTCCACGACCGCAAATATCCACCAGCCGGGTTTACTGGGCAGCTAAAAAGGACGTGTCGCATCAGAATCGAAACAGCGACCCCTTGCCTTTGTCGGCATACCCTTTACATCGCACATCATTTCTATATCATACCGTCAGTTCGAACCCGTAAGGATGCATTCCTTTCTTTTTTCCGGCAGAGGCTGGATTGAAGCGAACCCGAAGACGTTAATTATATTATTACAATGCAGTGTATGAATGCAAATATCCCAATTAGGCTTGCTTGTTGACCTCCTGCTGAGCTTCGCCCTTATCATGACGAATATTGCCTTTCAAACCTGGTGAGTCCACAAATCGCAAGAGAATATCTCGGAAAAACCTACCAGATGTTTCCTGCGTTCGGTCACCAGTGACGGCACCTACAACGGCGTCCTTCTTGCCGCCCATACGGTCCATGGTGCCCTCTGCGTATCCCTTGGCTTGAGCAGCCTTGTACTCGGCCTCGCCTTGAGCGTGCTCTTCCTTTCCGGATTGTTGCCATGATGTTGCACCGGTGACGTTACCGACAGCCTCCACGAGGTTTCCCTTGGTAGAGTGGAATTGGCCAGAGGTTTTGCTGTCAACAAAAAGTCAGAATCATGGCAGTCAGATGGGAAAGCTTGGGGAGGCTAACCTGGGCTCGGTGGAAGAAGACATTATGATTACGATGAACGAGTTTGAATAAGATGTGGTTGATTGGATGGATGGATTGAACTATGTGAGTAGTGAAGAATCTTGGCCTATGCCAGCCTCCGTTTTATACGATTTTTTGCCTGAGATGATGTCATTCCGCAGAGCTGAGAGAACTCAAATCCCAGCAGCCCTTTGAAAGCGTCATTTCTCATTGACATTTACCGGGAGTTCTGTTCAAAGGGAAGCGGAGGTATCGCCAATGTGTCCTGTTGTCAAGCGGGGGTGGCGCATTGTAATGACATAAATGATGACGTCACAACTCCGGTTACTTTGTCCTTTATCCTCCCCGACCATGGCATAATGAAAAACAGTCGAAGTCCCATAACTGGCGTCATAGGTAGCTTGTGGTATAGCCCGGACCTGCCGAGAGGGCTGGCGAGTAGCTGATAATCGGGTCTGACGATGAGAACCGCAAAGGGCGCGATGATTAGTGCCCCCATACAGGTAGAAAATAGGTAGAAAACATTTGGCGTTTTGAGATTCGAGACGTCGGTTCGTAGCTTGGTGAACTTGGGTTTCCATTGTTTTCAAGCTATACCTCTTATGGCGGCGCACCTGACACCTAGAATTCGTCGCGGCCTAGCCGTTTTCGCCTCAGCCTCTTGTCCAGTGCCTCGTTTTCTCGGATCTCCTCGCGACGAAGGCGGATTCTTGACATCTGGCCGCCAATGTGGAGAAATGACGCGTCCGCCAAGGCAGTACTGCAGTGCCGCCAATACCGTGCATGGACTGCCATGACGTCACCGGGGCTTGTACTCATCTTCGCTCATCGTCTAAAGGGTATATAAACCATCGCATTGAAGTCAACATTCTTCACTACTCTAAACTTTCAATTCATCTCACAGCAACAACCAACTTTATTAACAACGATCATGTCTTCTTCTACCGAGCCCAGGTTCGTCTTCTCATACTTCTTCTCGAATCATATCCGCGATTCTGACTTGTCTTTTCAGCAAAACCTCTGGCCAATTCCACTCTACCAAGGGAAACCTCGTGGAGGCTGTCGGTAACGTCACCGGTGCAACATCATGGCAACAATCCGGAAAGGAAGAGCACGCTCAAGGCGAGGCCGAGTACAAGGCTGCTCAAGCCAAGGGATACGCAGAGGGCACCATGGACCGTATGGGCGGCAAGAAAGATGCCGTCGTGGGTGCCGTCACTGGTGACCGAACACAAGAGGCATCTGGTAGGTTGTTCTCAGATGTTAATTGGTGAAACTAATACTCACCGAATTTCAAAGGAAACATTCGTCATGATAAAGGCGAGGCTCAGCAGGAGGTGAATAAGTAATTGGGATATCTACATACATAATCGGGATTGTAACAATATAATAAGCATGGTTTTTTCTCACCACAACGTTCAGTAGTACAATTTGGAGATTAAGCTCATGAAATGTTTGCCCTGAGGCAGGTTCGAACTCGGTCATGTTTGAGGTGAATGTTTTGCGTTCGGTCCCCGCTGCGGGGTAGCTTTGTCGTGAGCCTAGTATGTGGTACAGCGTTCTCCCATATGTGTGTTTATTCAAGGCCCTAACAAGATACCAGCAATACATAACACGAAAATCAAACACTTTCCTCCAGCCCACTCCAAACAAGCCTGTTACCAAACGCCTCTGCCAGCTCAAGGATGTCGTCGTAAGATAATCCTGTGCAACCAATAAGATGAAGACACAACGGCCGACCCCTCTCCCTCCGAACCTCACCCAAGTTCTTCAAATCGTCCAAGGGAACTCCGAGCCTAAATCCAGGCTCGGAAGTTCGTAGGGTTCCTAAGACCTTCCAATCTCTTAACTCGAGGCAGCGTAGTGAACGGAAGGGAGACCCTATTTCTGGACGATGTGCTTCAATCTGATCCCGAGTTTGGAACGCGACGACCTTGAGAAGATCTTTGGCGATGTGCCACGGGAGGCTGCCAGTGTTGAGGAGAGTTAATTTAGGTAAACGCCCAAACTTTCTCCATAGATCGTCCCGGTTAATGGGGGGGAAGTAGTTGAGAGTGTGGAGTTTCTTGAGCGGGAGGATCCACGGGAGAGAGTGCAGAATCTCTCGTGAGATGGGAGCACATATCGATATTTGAGGAACAGTGCGAGTGTAGTTTAGTGGTTGTGCTCCGGCGGCTGTCCATATTTCTACGTGGGTTAGGTTGTGCTCGCCTGAGCGAAGGGTGAGTCCGCGGATTGGGTGTTCCCTTGTACGGCTGATGATCCTGAGCAGACGGTTGATCGAAGACTCCTGAAGAACGTGCCCTTCGCCCGGTTGCCCATCCGCATTGACTTTGATAGCAATTCGTGCGGAAGTCGGGTAAGTTGCCCGACTAAAGAATGCATGGCACGAAAGGAGGTCGGAGACGATTGAGATGTCCACCAACGACGACGGCAGGGATACGGGTCTAGGAATGACCAGAGAGTTGATCTGGAGATCAAGCGCGTATCCCATTTCTGTGACGAAAGTTGGCATCTGGAATGCGTTACGGAGATGGAGCCTCCGCAAAGATTTGAACATCGGTAGGATCTCCGCCACCTTTGTGGCGAACAGACGATTGGAGGCTGTTGAGGGGCTGTCGAAAGAAATTTCTAGATCCGTTATTCGAGAGCAGTCAGGGACATGAAACCATTGACTCCCGAAAAAATGACAATTTTTGAGGTGTAATTTGCGTAATTGGGGTAGGTTACCCTGAGGCCACGTCAACACCCATGAAAGAGGGTTCTGGGCGCTTATTTCTAGAGAGCGGAGAAGGAGAGCTGGATGCGAGAATCCAGCTATGTCAAATGCGTGGGGTGCTGGTGGATCATAATTGGTATGATGTAGCTTCGCGCTCGTCGCTCGTCGCAGTGAGGAATTGAAGATCTCTATGAGACGGGGTTCGTCTGCGAGCTTCAAGTTGGTGAGGTCGAGCTCGAGGTTCAGTGGAAAGATCCCAGCGCGTCGAATCATCTCCATTGCGCAACCGGGATGGTAAAACAAGGGCCGGGTCCAGAGCTCGGGACAATTGAGAGCGATTATGCGCCATTCAGAGCAGACATGTGTGACATGGATCCAATCCCTAATGGGTGATCCATCATCGTTCTCGCCATGGGCAAGGAAATCGAAGATACGCAGGAGCATCTCTGGAGGGATCTTAGATACGGAAGAAAGGGTATTTTGGCGTGAGCTCCATGCACGAATCTGATTCTCGTATTCACGAACCACCTGCTTCAGGTGGGCGAGTTCTTCGTAGATTACGGCACAGGCATGTAGTTTGGTAGGGAGATCGCTGAAAGCTGAAGCACCATTCAATGACAGGTCGACTAGCGCCAGATATTATATATCAGCTAGGAACGGAGAAGCGCCAGGTGGACGACGTACTCGGTGGGACGATTGACATTGGGATCATTTGGAGCTCGTTCGACGGGAAGCACCATCCGAGCCTTTATACTCGCCACGAGGACACCCACGGACTACATTTTCTTGCCAGCGACATGGCGGTTCTCGTTGCCGAACTTAGGTGTCAGAGAATCGGACACAGCCAGAGCACTCTCACAGCGTATGATTCCAGGAAAAGGTCGACACTGTGAGAATGTTCAGACGTTGGCATTTATAATCTTCTCACCGTCCAAGGGTGAGTCCGAGTCATAGATTGTCGATCTGCGTGGAATCCAGCAGGCATTCAATGGCTTCTCGGCCACAGAGTCAGTACCTATCAGTCATGTTATCAACTCCTGTTCCTAATTCCAGACAGATGTCTTCCATTTCCCCTTGCATTTTCCGGCATTTCCGTACAGCGACGCTTCAACCAAGCAGCACGCATATGCAATCATCCGTGAAGAAATTTCTTTTCTGAAGAACCTCATCTTCCAAACTCAGAAAGAAATCCTTGCATGGAAATCGCGCTATAATACCCTATGCAATATCCACAGGCTGCCCGAGGAGCTCCTAGCCAACATCTTTGAGCTCCTTGCACACGAGAGTCACCCGCCTACGACAAAGTGGCTATCAGTGACCCACGTTTGTTCTCATTGGCGCAAAACCGCTTTGAAGTATCCTCAGATCTGGAATCGTCCTGATTTTCAGATAACTTCCTGTGCGGCTGAGATGGTGAAACGCGCTAAAGCATGTCCACTGATTGTTGACTTCAGCGCCATCAAGGACTGTCCATATCCAACGTATCCAACGTATTCTGCGCCAGCTTCCTTGGCACCCCGGTTCAAACTCATATCCGATAATCTCTATCGAGTGAAAGATTTGAGCTTGTATAACTTTTTCAGGCATATCGGAGATCTAGCACCGAACTCCATTAGCGGTGAAACCCTGCTCCGCTTTGCATTGCAGCAGCCAGCACCGATGCTCGAATCGTTGACTCTGGGGACAACCTCACGAATATTTCCACGACTTATCCATAGCTTACCAGAAGCACTCTTTTCCGGTCACAGTCCTAAACTATACCGTATTTCCCTTCACAATTGGGTCTTGCCCCGAACAAGGCAATCATTCCCTGCCTTTGCTCAAGTCACATCGTTGACTATAACTCTCGACACCCCGAGTTCTCAATTATCCCTAGCGCAGGACACGATTAAGCTACTTGAAGCCTTCCCTCGATTGGAAACACTGAGCCTCATCAACCATATTGGTTCTATTATGACCCCGCCCAGCAGTAACATCGTCCTCGAGCCATTGCAGCCTGTTGTAAGGCTCCCAAAACTAAAACACATCTCGATAGGCGACGGATCAAAGAAGTGTGAGCTATTCTTCAGCTCGACTTCTTTCCCAGCATCAGGAACTGTTAAAGTTACCTTCACAAGCCCCTTCATTTACACAAATTATACCGACGGAAGCCGATGGGTAGATAGTAGCGCAGAACGCACCATACAGATGATCACCAATCGACTTTCCCTCCCCATACTCGCACTTTCTGCGGGTCCAGGCTCTACTCCATTTTGCAGCAATCTGGCCATTCATACGACTGCCCTAGGAAGTCAGGAACCTGACTTGAAGCTGGCTCAGATTGAATTCGCCGGAGTGCCCCCAACTCCTGACATCCAGAAGAGATTAACAACACTTCTTCCACTTTCCAACCTGGTTCTCTTACGCTATACCTTGAAATTCTCTACTGAAGAGTTCTGGAAAGATATCGGTCAGCTCCAAACCCTGTCCTCTGTAGGAATTCGACACAACCATCCAGCGTTCTTAGATGCCCTATCGGCGGCACGAAGCTCGGCGACGAGTTCGATTCCTGGTGCCACATCAATCTACTTTGCCGCACTGAGGGCTATAGCGTTTATGGGGTGGAAGTTTTGGGATGAGTCAGACCGAGAGAACGAGAATTTTGGCATCATTGGTCCAGAATGGTTCCCTCCACCCTCGGACTGCATTCAACTCGGACATTTTGAACAAGCTTTACTTTTCCGTCAACTTGTGGGTGGCCGACATTTCACTGAAATACGCTTCACGGAATCACTCTTAATGCCTGTTCACATTCATCGATTGAAGACCGCCGCTCCGAACACCTACTGGGTGGCTACGGGAAGCCTCAATCTGTCGGCAACCTCCGGATAGTTTGATTTTCAGCCAATCTCGCTTTTAAATTGTAGAAATACAGATGCTATCGTTTAGGGTATTTTGCTTGTAGAGTCTTGTGTATAGTCTAATGACACTTACTGACAGTATATCAATTCAAATGCAATGATCATTAGCAATGTACACTAAAACGCCATGGTGGGCGGGAAAGTAACCAACAACCAGAGGTGACAGAAATCGACGTCCAAGAGTTACATATGACGCGACTTGTCACGCGCCTTGACGCCAAATGTCACGGCTATTGTGACTACACCTGGTTACCATGGTCGACCACGGTCCACCTTCAAGGATTCAAGTACTGGCAACGAGGCATATGCCTAGTATTTTCTTCACTGGTAGCTCCGAATTGGGAACAATTGAGCTGCTGTGACAAAAAGGGATGCTGCACGTGTACCAGCTAGTTTAACAGGGGTGGCCAAGCGGTGGCCTCTTCACCAATCTCTTTCGCCGAGTCCTCATTCCATCATGCCGGGACATATGAAGGTCGTCCCAGTGAGTAACAGTCAATCGACTTCAATTTTATTACTGTCTCACGATGTTTAGTCTCAAAGGAACCTTCGTTTGACCGTGCCGATACCTCCTTCAGAGAAGGTTGCATCTGTCCGCGTTGTTATACAATATCAGTCCGGCTGACAGGAGAGTCATGCAGATACTGGAAGCTCTGAGGCTGGGTGAGCCTGCCAGTCTGAGTTCCTCCCAGCTATCCTAATATTTACATCAGCGGTACGGCGGTGGATAGCATTGAAGCTGCGGATTCTCGTGCCGTCGATACAGTTGACGCTGAGAATGACGCTGCAAGTTATAGAGATCCCGACTACTACTGGGATATGGTGACTTTCGAAGTAAGTACCGTATGGCCTCTGCTCTGAGTAATAACTTATTGAGCTATTCAGCTTTGGGATACTTTGTTTAGGGTGCCCATCCATCATTTCACCAAGCGGGCATCTTGCTTTCTTGTGGAATCTAACCGAATATCGATAGAGTGGCCGGGGCCCAGTTTAGAGCCTGTCATCAGACTCTACCCCCTTTGCTCAGGTCTCGATGACTTTACCGACCTTCTGAGCATATTATGTCCGCAGTAAGGTTTTTGTTCATCCATTAGGCATCGTTGTCAACTAATCACGGCTCCAGTATCTTCAACGTGCGACCCCGAGCTTGGCTATCCGTCCTACGAGTAGCTTCAGAGTTTGGGGCGGTGGAGATTCGTGACGAAGCTATCCGTCGTATCTCGCACGACCTGTCGTACAGTTGTATCTGGAGAATTATAGAGGGCATTCAGTGTGGGGCTGCAAACGTGTTTCTTGAAGGAGTAACAAGGTCACTGCACTGCGAGGCCTGCACGGACGCTAGGTCAATGGCATCGTTGTTCATCCTTAGCGACATCAACATTGGACTGAAGCTTGCTCATCTGCGAGAACAAATTCTGCGCAAGCACATATCCAGTCCCCCTCTACCCTTCGATTATCTATCCACTTGTGAAAGCCTCCTCCCCCAGGAAACCTGTTCCCTGATCGAATCTATGTTTCAGGCGGAAATTATAGGTGCCACACCCCCTGAAAGTGCATCGGATAAAGACGACAGACTTGTCAAGAGAATATTGCAGGCCAAGGTGGAACAGCGACCCGACTGTTTACGAAACGCATACACCAGTCTCGCAGAACGCTCTTCGCCTCTCAGTTTAAAGGAGTTCAAGGATCTTGGCACTCTCCAAGCGACAAAGGTCTTGCAAGCTAGGACAGAACTGCTCAAGCGCGCAGTGAAGAAGTCTATCACTATTTCCAGTTGCGGCCGACCTTTACCCCCTCATGACCACCAAGAATGCGTTCGTCTGGCGCGGGAGGCGTTTGTAAAGGAGTTGGAGGAAGCCAAGAAGAAAGATCTGGAAATTCGTCTAATTTCTAGAACGCGGGCATCTTCTCTAACTGGCCACGGAAATATGGCTCACAAAGACTGTACACTGATCATGGGGAATACCTATGTCGGCATCGGGACTCACCCGCAGAAACACGCCCTCCCCAAATCCTTTCGCTTCACCTTTACTAGCTAACTTAGTAGGATTTTACCATCATTGGTTACTTCTCGTGTTATACGGCTCAGTCATCCTTTTATGCATCGTATTTCTTGGATAATAAGAACAATCTACGTTGGACACATGAGAAATACGGGACCTGATTCATTGTACGGCATCTGTATCAGGCAAGTACTCCTGATTGGCGTATGACATGGTATAAGCATTATTCGTAATGCACCTAATCTGTCGTAGTATACGCCTCAGCGGCAGACTCAGGAGCGAGAGAGTAAAGCGTCCAGAGTATTAACTGCGTTGCCTCGGCGGCCACATTTGCACAGAAATCATGAGTCTCGTCATTCTGTGCAATTCAGATAGCCCCATGGGCACGAGAAAGTTTCAGGCATTATAATTGAACGGGCTCGTTAAGCCCATGGGTATCGAACGACTGAAATTGCACCCTGTGTCGAACCACAAACGACCGTGGTGGTCAAGAAGCAAGCTAAGTGCGTTATCTACTTCTTTGTTTGGCATACGCGGTGCTGCCAAATAGATCGACATTGGAAATGGTGGTGACCTAGAAACCTTTGTTGGTGTCAAGACGCCGAAAATCCAGCACAATCGCCTTTTGTCCTTGATAAGCCACGCAGCCAAATGAAGAGGAAACTGATTGGCAATTAGCCGACCATTTTCGGAGCCCTTTGACAGCAGGGACTGCATCGTGCTACGACTAATTGTCAAAGAATGTCAAGAAAAATGACCATGACGACAATACTGCCTCGAGTTCTTTGTCGAAACATGACCGTTTTAAAAGATCGAAGACTAGACACTCGCAGACAGATAACTCTTCCTTCGCTCCAAACTATCACCTCCCCGCATGTCCATGGTACGAACACTCGGCGACCACTACTCTTCCTTGATTGATCAACTTCAATAGACTCCTAGCCGAAGGGTTACTCGCCAAACTGCTGGCTCAGTTGCAACTAGTTCCAGAAATCAAGACAATCTAATCTTCCTTCCAATCGCTTACCCGTCGTCGCAAAGCCAGTGAGTAATTACACTGGTTCCTTCTCGAGAACGAAGTTCTGACGCGTCCCAAGAATACAACGATTCGAAGGTATCAATGCCATAGGTCCTTTAGATCCGCCGCACATTACCTATAGACTGTTCAAGGTAAGACTTGCGAATCTAGCGAAATTGCTTGAGACTCATGCCTCCTTCCGGAAGATTCAGGATACTTGTTTGAGGCCCCCGAATACCGCTTTGCCAATGAAGCTGCAGGATTCTTGAAGAACCCAACACAAACCGTGGTTGACGAAGTCTTGAGAGAGGTTATCGTGCTCGAAGATGTCTCTCCCACGGACTTCGCTGCCTTAATGCAGTACTTCTATCCCCGGTGAGTATGATACATAATCTTTATACACATTCTCTGACGGGAATTCTTAGGAAAAGGCAGGCCTCCTCGCTCAATCTGCAGGAATGGGCGTCCATCCTTCATCTAACTACCCGATATAAGGCATTGGAGCTGCGCCAGAAAGCCATGAAGCACCTCGCGAAACCCCATCATCTCACCTCCCTAGAGAAGGTGGTTCTCGGTCGTGAATGCCACACCCCTTCCTGGTTCCGTTCTAGTCTCCTCGACATCATCAAGTCGAAGGAGGAATGCACTGCTGACCAGGCGATCCATAGACTTGGTCTCGACATGGTCATTCGCATCCGCCGCGCTATGGAGAGTCTTTACAAGGAACCAATGTCCCGCCGCAAACCACATCCGCCCACTCGAAGTCCTTCTGAAAAGATCGCAGACGCGATTACTGGCGACGTTTTCTGCGACGAACTTCACGGACCGCCGGAAGACCCAACAAATCCCATCAACCAATATTGGTTTGCAAAGCAGCATGGTCGTCTCGATTTGATGAAAGGCGCCTTGTCAAAGATAGCAAAACGGCCCCAGAGCTTGGATTACGACGAAGTCAATGGGCACCATGAGGAATACCAGGACGTGAGGAGGATGTTACGGGTGAGGTTGCGATTCCGGGAGGAGATGGCTGGGAGCCTTTCATTGAAAGACTCCGACTATGAGGAGGCCTTTGACGAAGAATTTGGCGAGGACCATACGAGGATCGAAGAACTCAGCCAGGCGTTCGATATTCCTCGGTCCGATGATGCGAAGGCCGTCGACCAACCAGGTGAAGCATCCCAGCGGACTAATGTCGCTGCTTCTGCTGCGACTCCACAGTTTCTCACTCCAATAACATCCGATACCTTCAGATGGATCGTTCACGCTGGTCTGCAAGGTCTGTGTCTAGCCTGGTTGCAGCAACCTCTGCCAAACGTCGATACAGAATCGTTTCTCCGACGATTCGGCCTTAAGCAATAATGTCATCGTAATACACCTCATTTCTCCCTCTATCTTACCCCTACGCCTTTGAAAACGTCCGATATCTTCAGCCAAATGAAGGAAGAAACGTCTATTCGTATTGCCATGATGTTGGAGTGATACTTATCGTGATGGCCATTGGCGGCTGGGTAAATGATCTAAACACGGCAAGCCAGCACGTGAACTACATGGTAAATAGTTTACAACCGTGCCGGAGTCGGCACTGATGCCTGTCTTGCCTTCAAAGTTCGACCAAGCTTCCTGGGTCTCATGAGAATTTCATGAGGACGCGGTATAACGGCGTTTCTCTCTATCTCGAGAGTTTATTACCACCCATTCGAAGCCGAGGGGCGCAATAGCGCTCTTAAAAGCTGCCTCTGAGCGCAGTACCCCTCAATGTTGGCGCTCAACATTCCAGGCAGATAACATCGGCGGCTTCAGTTACTTTGCAAACGAGTTTCTCCTGTTTCTCCGTGCCATCTGGGGATAATTTTCTGTCGTCATGTATTATTGTTGAAGCGACGACCTTATTCTCTCGATGATAACCGTATCTCGAGGTGCGTAAAGTGCCGATGAATAACCACGCAGAACGGCTGACCTTGCCGCCACCAAGTTTGCAGGCTCACAGATTCTCGACGCGGAGAAAATCACAACGGAGACTCTTCGGATTCTCCCTATTGGCCAACCGCCTGGACGCACCCAACCTTGCCGTTCTCCAGGTCATCGTTTGGTGGGCGACATCGTCTTACCGCTAGCTATCATGGAGACGAGATGCTCTACCCCTCATCTTCGTCATTGCAAGCGAGGCTCTCGCAGCCCGGATATTATCCGCTCGTTTCTGGTATAAAGGCCTCCCGGTGGTCGATTGAGAAACACCAACCAACTCAACCTCGTCTTCCCAACGATGTTCCCAAAAGCCTCTCTCCTCGCCCTCTCCTTCCTCGCTGCAGCCGTCTCTGCTCAGCAGGTCGGTACCTCTACCGCAGAAACCCACCCCAAGTTGCCCTGGCAAACTTGCACCAAGAGCGGTGGTTGCACTACTCAATCCTCTGGTGCTGTTACCCTCGACGCCAACTGGCGCTGGCTCCACAACACCGAGGGTTATACCAACTGCTACACCGGGAACACTTGGGATGCCACCCTTTGCCCCGACGCTGCTACATGCGCTTCCAACTGCGCTTTGGATGGTGCCGACTACTCTGGCACTTACGGTATCACCACCAGCGGCGATGCCCTGACCCTCAAGTTCGTCACCAAGGGTTCTGGCACGAACGTCGGCTCCCGCACCTACCTCATGGCCTCTGATTCTGAGTACCAACTCTTCAAGCTCCTTAACCAGGAGTTTACCTTCGACGTCGATGTCTCCAACCTTCCCTGCGGTCTTAACGGCGCTCTCTACTTCTCTGAGATGGCTGCTGATGGTGGTCTCTCTGCCTACCCCACCAACAAGGCTGGTGCCAAGTACGGTACTGGTTACTGTGACTCTCAATGCCCCCGTGATCTCAAGTTCATTAACGGCGAGGTATTTTCTTCATCTCATCTTGTTATCAAGTCATACATACTGACAAAAATCCAATTAGGCTAACGTTGAAGGATGGGGCGGCTCTGACAGCGACCCTAACTCCGGTACTGGTAACTGGGGAGCCTGCTGTAACGAGATGGATATCTGGGAGGCCAACTCCATCTCTGCTGCTGTTACCCCTCATCCTTGCGATGCCGATGGTATCTCTCGTTGCGAAGGCGCTTCCTGCGGTACCTCTGACCGCTACGCCACCGTCTGCGATCCTGATGGTTGCGACTTCAACTCCTTCCGTATGGGCGAGAAGGACTTCTACGGCCCTGGTGGCACCGTCGACACCAAGCAGAAGATTACCGTCGTCACCCAGTTCATTACTGACTCCGGCACTGCTTCCGGCACCCTCACTGAGATCCGCCGTCTCTACGTCCAGAACGGTGTCGTCATCCAGAACTCCAAGGTCAACGTTCCCGGAATCGACGCCTACGATTCCATCACACAAGACTTCTGCGATGCTCAGAAGACCGTCTTCGGAGACACCCAGCAATTCCAGAAGCAGGGTGGTTTAGCTCGCATGGGCAAGTCCTTCGAAAACGGGGTGGTTCTCGTCATGTCCATTTGGGACGACCACGCAGCCCAGATGCTCTGGCTCGACTCCACCTACCCCACCGACGGCGACGCATCCAAGCCTGGCCTCGCTCGTGGCACTTGCGCCACCGATTCCGGAGCACCCACCGACGTTGAGACCAACAGCCCCGACGCCTCCGTCACCTTCTCCAACATCCGCTTCGGTGACATCGGATCCACCTACACCGGTGGCGGTGGAAGCGGAACCACCACTGGTCCCACCACCACTCCCCCTACCACCACCTCTCCTCCTCCTTCTGGTCCTACTCAATCGAAGTACGGTCAATGGTATGTTTTTTAAAACAATTTTCGAATGAAACTTGATCACTGACTTCATCTCTTCTAGTGGCGGTACCGGCTGGACTGGCCCTACTGTCTGCACCAGCGGCACTACTTGCACCAAGCTTAACGACTACTACTCCCAGTGCCTCTAAAATACTAAAAGCCCTAGGCTGCTTGCGAAGGCTCAGGTGTTAGAATGATTATCGTGTACATATTCTTCTCCCGTCGACGATAGAGCTTCGTTTCTTGCATATCTAGACCTGTATCATACTTGTCGCTGCTTATAATGTAGACCATTCTAAGTATCAATACCCAGTGAAAAAGACGATTCCTTCTCTTTTCCATTTCCAAGCCCCCGAGTATATGGCGAGAAAGTGATCAAAATGGCCGGCAAATCGAACCATTGTATTCAACCAAAAATTCTACGTATATTGGCAAAGGAAATATGAATCGAGTCATAGACTGGGTTCAATGCCCAGCGCTCAAGCGCTCAGCTGCTGCGGGTGGAGGAGTATTTGCACATGTTTGAATTAGAAGCCAGCAGTGATTACACAGCCACAAACCGAGTCCATTGCGACTCCTTCACGTCTGTCCGAGGCCCAACTTCATCTGCGCTCTTGCGTGTCAAAACAACATGCAGGACGGTAGAGCACCAAGGTATTTTAAGTTTACAGCATGGTATGACAGAGCAAATGTCAATTGAGCTATTCATAGGATCAAAAATCGCGCGCCAGCGGCGATTCAGGCAAGTTCAAAAGTCGGCACGCCTGACAACATGAAAAACTGACTTTCAGTCCAATAGATCACAGCTGAACAGCTGCTGCGTGAGGTAGGCAAAAATAACTGGATTATGGCGTCAGTTGCTGAGATTTTATCATCTTTCAGGCGCAAGAACGCCAGGAGTCCCAATTCAAGGCCCCCAGACAACGGGTTGAAGATTTTGAGGAGTTACACGAGTACAGGGGTCGAAAGAGGAAAGAGTTCGAGGATCGTGTGAGGCGGACGAGGGGAAACATGTGAGTTAGGTTGGGGTAATGTACGTTTCCAAAGAACTGACCCGTCATTTCTTCCTACAGTAAAGAATGGCTTCAATATGCCAACTGGGAGGTAAGCACTTCGATTTGAATTTTGCAGAGCTCTACTGAATTTTAATAGGCCAGTCAAAACGAATTTGACCGTTCACGGTCCGTCTTTGAGCGTGCCCTCGATGTAGATCCCAGAAGCATCCAGCTCTGGCTGTCGTACACTGAAATGGAACTCAAAAACCGAAACGTTCAACACGCGCGTAACCTTTTCGACCGAGCCGTCACTCTCCTCCCTCGAGTGGATCAGCTCTGGTACAAATATGTCTACCTAGAAGAACTCCTCCAAAACGTCCCTGGCGCTCGTCAGGTGTTCGAGCGATGGATGCAATGGGAACCAGATGACAAGGCTTGGCAGGCCTATATCAAGCTGGAGGAGAGGTACCAAGAATGGGACCGTGCAAGTGCCATTTATGAGCGCTGGGTAGCGGTGAGGCCGGAGCCGAGGACATGGGTGAAGTGGTCGAAATTCGAGGAGGAGAGGATGCGGGTGGACAAAGCCCGAGAGGTTTTCCAGACTGCACTAGAATTCTTCGGGGATGATGAAGAGCAGGTGGAGAAGGCGCAAGTCGTTTTCAGCTCGTTTGCAAAAATGGAAACGAGGTTGAAGGAGTATGAGCGCGCGCGAGTCATTTATAAGGTATGATTATTCCTCCATACTTGCTGATCTGTAACTGACTTTTTCGCCCAGTTTGCCCTCTCTCGCATACCTCGCTCCAAATCTTCTGGCCTCTATGCGTCATACACCAAGTTTGAAAAACAGCACGGCACACGCACCTCCCTTGAGTCGACCGTTCTTGGCAAACGAAGGATCCAATACGAGGACGAGCTTGCCCAAGATGGGAGAAATTATGACGTTTGGTTTGACTACACTCGGCTCGAGGAGGGTGCACTCAAGGATATTAGGGATGAGGGTGCTACTCAGGAGGAGGAAGATCAGGCGATTGGCCGGGTGAGAGAGGTCTACGAGCGAGCAGTTGCCCAGGTGCCCCCTGGCGGCGAGAAGCGGCACTGGAGACGATATATCTTCTTGTGGCTGAACTATGCGCTGTTCGAGGAGATTGAGACAAAGGTACTCCTAAATTCAACCTCAGGCCTTTAATGCTTTACTGACCACCTTCTTTCACAGGATCATACGCGTGCGCGAGAAATCTACCAAACCGCCATGAAACTTGTGCCTCACAAGCAATTCACGTTTGCAAAATTGTGGCTCATGTTCGCCAAGTTCGAGGTTAGGCGGCTCGAGGTCCAGTCAGCAAGAAAGATTTTGGGAGCTGGCATTGGTATGTGCCCCAAAGAAGCTTTGTTCAAGGGTTATATCGAACTTGAAATTGAGGTTGGTCCTTTCACCCTACGGAGGAATCGTTCTGATGTACTCAACAGCTTCGCGAATTTGATCGTGCCCGAGCTCTCTATGAGAAATATTTGGAGGTATGTGCTCCGCCTTTTGTTCAGCTGGCCGAGCTCGACTAACAAATTCCTTCCAGTTTGACCCTGCTAACTCTGCGGCTTGGATCAAATTCGCCGAGCTCGAGTCTCAACTTCAAGACTTTGCACGTACTCGTGCTATATTCGAGCTTGGTGTCTCCCAGTCTCCCCTTTCAATGCCGGAACTTCTCTGGAAAGCATATATCGACTTCGAGGTTGGCGAGGGCGAAAGGGAAATTGCCAGAGGGCTTTACGAACGCCTTATCAAACTCAGTGGACATGTCAAAGTGTGGATCTCATATGCGTTGTTCGAGGGCGAGGCTATCCCCGTTCCCAGGGCAGAGAGGGAAGAAGAAGACGAGGAAGACGAGGAAGCTGAAGTCAAGATGGTTCCGGGTGATGCTGAGAAAGCGAGACAGGTGTTCGAGAGGGGCTACAAGGACCTGAAGTCAAAGGGATTGAAGAGCGAGGTATGACTGGCATCGCCTATTTTCTCGCATGCGCTAACTTCTTCTTTCCCAGCGTGTCGCCTTATTAGAGGTCTGGAAGTCGTTCGAGGAGAACAATGGCACCGAAGCGGACGTCGCCAAGGTCCAGGGTATGATGCCCATCGTCAGCAAGAAACGCCATGTCGACCAAGAAACCGGGCAAACTGTGGAAGGTACATATCCCCCTTTGTTCTACGCTCAACAAAATGCTAATCCCTGCTGGCAGATTGGGACCTCGTTTTCGCCGACGACGAGAGAGAATCAAACCCTACGACCTTCAAGTTCTTACAAGCTGCTCATGCATGGAAAGCGGCGCAAGCGGCGAAGGCCGGAGCCGGAGGTGGAAGCTCTTCTGCGTTATCTGGATTTGTCGCTGCCGGTAGCACGCAAGAACGAGACGAGGAGGCATCGAGCGACGAAGAATCAGAGTAAATGTATGTACTATCTATTGTGCAATCCATTGAGATTTTGTATGGCTTGTCTTTGCGCGACCTTTAGGAAGTTCTGAATTAAAAACGCGCCCTGATGGCATGAGGCAAAGAAGCTTGAACCAATACATAAAGCCCACACGTGTGGGCTGCAGGTTGTCCCACACACTGGTGGTCTCTTCGCTATAGTTTCTGGCGGGTATATCGTCCTTACGATACTGCCGAATCGAAGTGCACGACAAGTCAAAATCGCCGCTTTCCATCCCCTATCTCCTGGATAGAACCCTACGCTTTGCAGACAGAGACACACAGGCAGCTTGTGCAAGAGTCAACCAGGCATGGAGTGAAATTTCGCTCGACATACTTTGGTATCGCCTCGATGAGCCCGGCCATTTGTTTTCTCTACTCGCAGACTGCTTCCATGCACACAGAACTTCCAGTAGACGAGACGACTGTGATCACGTAAGCAGATATACTCAAAGAAGGGGTCAAACTCACGATGCTTCCTCGATCTAGGAGCTAATTCCAGACAGCGAATGGACGAGATTCGCCTATTACGCAAGACGGGTACGAATGTTGATCTTTCCCCAAAGATGGAATGGGCACATGGGATTCAAAGGCGTTTCCACAATTCTGCTGTCACGACCAGCAGACCTGTTTTGTGTAACTCCCAACCTCACACACCTCTCCTGGCTGTGTCTCCACATTCCCCTCTCGTGGTGCCAAGTCTTCCTTTCGCCGACCTTAAGGTCGCTCTCCATTGACGCTTTCATCAACCACGAGTTCTACTCTTATGGAAATCAAGGTTCCTACTCAAAGACCATGAGGACGCTGATGATGAACGTTCAACAACGCTGTCCAAGATTAGAGCATTTTGGCTGCCGCCGTTCAACGGGCGAACACATGCCTGACTATAGAGATAAAGAACCTCCTGCAGAGTTCGGAAAGACGTTGGGGAAATTTTTCTTGAACGCCACTGCACTTAGGAGGGTATTGGTGGCCGATGCACTGCTTACAGCAGACATCCTAACAGCATTGGGCCAGGCCAAGGCGCTTGAAATTGTTCAGATCTCCAGTCTATCTGAACCCGTTCACTTTCCAGATTCAAACCCTGGCACCCAAACCATCCACCACAACCTTGTACCAATCATTCAGACAGGGGCATTTCTCATGCTGAACCGGATCGAAATCTGCCCCGACCTGGGCGAATTCATCTCATATCTTCGTGCAGGAACCTTTCCACCAGGTATACGTCACTTTGCCTTGAGGCTCAGTCACTCGGAACGTTATTCCGACGTACAAAACCTCTTTCGAGGATTAGGAGACTGGTATCCTGAACTCTAGTCTCTTGCCATCGTTACGACACCAGGCTTCTATCGCCCACCTCCAGAAGATGACGAGGAGGAGGAGGAGGAGGAGGAAGACGGTTCTGATGTCGGATCCATTTGCAGTTTGATTGTAGCCGCCGATGTTGAACCCATCGGACGGTGCAAAAATCTACGAGAACTCGTCTTCATGACTTCCTGGCACATAATGATGAATAATCAGCAAGTGCTCACGCTATCACGCCGTTGGCCACATCTACGCCAGCTACATCTATAACCCAGGCTCCTACGTTTTGATCATGCACCTCCCCCAATGCTAGACCTCAGCATACTTCCCATACTCTCTAAAAGGTTCCCCAAGATGCAGACATTGGGCCTTACACTGAATACACGCGGAACCAAGATTGAAGATATACAGGCGATTCCGTTTCAAAATCTCAACTTACTCCGATTAGGACTCGCAAATCTTCGTTCGGCTGAAGACGTCGAGGACATCGCCCTACTCATCGTCGGAACCGTCACTGCATCTTGCTCTGTGGCACTTCACGCTGCTCACAACGTGGGTCCTACAGTAGCGCAGGATATGGTTCGGAAGATAAATGATACTCTCCCTCTCTTGAGGAAGCTGAGGGCTCGTATTTGCAAAGATAATACGGGACAATCCCGTTATGAGTGCAGTCAGCGGATGGAATTGACGCCAAGTTAGCAATTAGTGTCCAGTTCTATTATCAACTGTATGTCTGTATACAACTTTTGTTTCGAGCTGAAAGTCATTAGCCAAGCTTGAAAATGACTTTTACTTCCCACAAACGGAGTATGAAGAACTAAATCTCTGCAGTAATGGAAAGTCGTATGACTTGCCCTGAAGTAAAGCTCGCTTACTAGCACACAAGTTCTGACGAGTCTCTATCCTCATCTCTTACTGTACACGCTCTCACATGCCAGATTCGCCGCTCTCGATCCCATACCTTCTCGACAGGATCCTGCGTTATACCTATTAACGAGATCAAGCGGCTTGTGCTCGTGACTTCAAAGGATGGAGAGAGGTTGCCCTAGATTTGGTCTGGTATCGCGTTCCTGAGGAAGCTTCGAACACGCCTGCAAGCGAAAAATTCCGAGCATAAGGGGGGTCCAGCGTGGTTAAAAGTCTCGACCATATAGTTACGGTAGTTCTGAATTGACATGTAATTTTTTGTACTGGAGGTCGAATTGAGGTCGAAGCTTGTTCAACCTCCGGAGGCTTGTCCGGAGCGAGTTCGAGGAAGGAGTTCAAACAAACCATTCCAGGGCAATGTTTGCCATAAGGCTCGAGAACAAACAACTTGAGTCGGACCGCATTCCCGCGTGACTCGGACATCAATTTCAAGTCCTGACCAAGATGCCACCACCTATGAAGTTGGCCATCGTTGGTGGTGGCCCTTCAGGTTTCTATGTGGCCTCCAGACTACTTTCTCTTATACCTAAAACGGACTCAAGGGCTACCCAGCTACGGATTCATGTTTTTGACCGCCTATGGGCGCCGCACGGGCTAGTGCGTTATGGAGTCGCACCCGACCATCCAGAAGTGAAGGCAAGTCCATGTCGTATGTAAACGGTAAAGGTTATTTCATGTTGTTCAGAACTGCACGCACAAGTTTGATGCTGCCGCTAGCGACCCACGCCTCAGGTTCTTCGGAAATGTCAATATCGGCGGCCCAAGCAACTCCGTACCACATGCAATGCCTATCTCGCTTTCAGCCCTGTTTGCGAACTATACCCATCTTGTATTTTCGACAGGATGCACAGAACCTACCACGCACCCTACTCTTCCTTTGTCGGAGTACTGCATGCCTGCTTTGGACTTCGTGCATTGGTACACCCATCATCCATCCCAAAGCTCCTTTGCACGTCCACCTCCCCCTCTAGAGAAGTTGACTAGGGTCGCCTTGATTGGCAATGGGAACGTCTCATTGGACGTAGCTCGAATGCTGTTGACTCCCGTATCGGTTTTATCCCAGTATGACGTTCCCCAATCCGTGCTGGACGTGCTATCCCGTTCTCAGGTGAACCATGTCGATATTATCGCTCGACGCGGACCTTTGAACGCGGCATTTACGACAAAGGAGCTGCGCGAACTTATGAACCTCCCAGATTCATACATGACGCCCATTGAACCCTCCCTCCTCGAGCCCCATCCCTCCGTCAAACCAACCCGGCAGCAGTCACGAATTTTGCAGCTTCTGCAGAAAGGTTCCGTGAACAAACCAGGTTCTGTCCCAAAATCCTGGTCACTGCGTTTCTTCCAATCACCCAGTGGTATTACTCCCCCGCCCGTTTCGGACCCATCCTCACTGGCCCAGCTGACGCTTGACCATATGGAACCCGACCCAATCAACCCCAGTCGCATTCGCCCAACGGGGCAATCGTCAACTCTCCCAACTTCTCTGGTCATAACGTCGCTCGGATCCCAAGCATCTCCTTCGGAACCTTTCTACGACCCCACCCTTGGCCACATCCGAACTTCACCAAGAGGACATGTTATTGTCCCATCAACCTTTTCCGCCAGCAACCTCGTTGCAGCAGAAGAGAGGGCAAGCATACCCCCACCCGTACCTGACAGGCCCATTCAGAACGTTTATGCTTCTGGGTGGGCCGCGACCGGAGCCAAAGGCGTTCTCGCCTCTACCATGATGAACGCCTATGCCCTAGCAGATACCATTCTCTCGGATTGGCTTGGTGACTCTCTTGGAAAGAACCAGGTGTTACAGACGACCGTACCCGAAGCTGGAGAGGATACAACAGCCAAAGGCGGCGATGCCGTGTCTGCCGGTCAGGCAGAAGTGCATACCAACCTGGACCTGACGGATCACATGGAAGAGGTGGTATCGACGAATCCTCAGCCTACCAATATGGATGCTCCTCCACCAGAAATCTCGGAGGGGATTAAAGATGGGAAGGTTGTGGAGTATAAGGATTGGAAGAAGGTGGATGAGGAGGAGAGACGGCGAAGCGAGAATGGGAAGGAGAGAGAGAGGATGGATTGGCGAGAAGCCAGTCAGTTCTTGGGTCTCTAAACGTTGGGGTTAGACAAGGAGATAAAGGCTCTATCTAGATTTTGATCGCAACGTCATCAGGAACCTGATGATCGATGATCTCCCACCTCCTGTATATGCCATGTGCCAACTTCATGAATCGATAAACATTCCGAGATATAAAGGTTAGAAACTGCTTTCATTCTCCAGAGACATGATGGATCCTAACAATGCCCCGCTGGCGAAGCCTCTACCATTGGAGATCCTTAAATCAGTACTTTGGTTCTCTGATAGGCCCACTCAAGCTGCGAGCATCCGAGTATCGCTTGAATGGCATGAAGTTGCATGCGACGTCCTTTGGAACTACGTCGAAGATTTTGGCATAGTGCTCACAATCTTCCGCCTACACGGAGCCACTAGTGTACGTTTATCGACAGTTTCTCTGAACTCTGACGAAATTTCTTACCTCTAGCATGGTGTACCTCAGCCCTGCTGGAGGCGTGTGCTCCACTATTCCCGGCGTATCAAAGAACTAGTGGTTCTCACTCTCGGCTTCGAAGAACTTCGAGCCGTAATCACGGCGTCCAGGCCCGCCTCCTTATTCTGCATAACCCCAAATCTGCAGACTTTGTCCTGGGGAGCACATCACTCCCTGCATTATGCTCTGTTATTCACAGCACCGACACTTTCCACTGTATCTATACACGCATCTTCAAAGAGCGTGCTGCAAGATTTCCCCGCCTTCCTCGATAATCTCCTCCCACGTTGTCCGAGGTTGCAACACGTCGACTGTAGCACGCCTTTCTCGGATCGGGTTATCTCTCAGCTATTTTGCAAGATCTCCCCACTCTCGATTCCCAGAACGCTAAAGACCAATCCGATAGAGCTTAGCGGGATCTTCACTTCGTGGCCAGGCAAGCCAGGGACTAGTGGTTACCTCGACCCTGTGCAACTCCTTCAAGTCTCTATTTTTGACGGCCAGGTATGTCTTCAGCGCGACTGTGGGGCATAGCACTACGAGTTTACCTTCTCCCAAAATTCCAGTTGGCGATCAAAGCAATAGATATCTCGGATGAGGAGCCACACATCACGGAGCTCCTCACATCCGCGCCGCTTTTCATGCATCTTCAGGAGGTCACCCTGGCCCTGAATCCACTGTTTGAAAAGGTTGGGCCTCGTTTAACACCCTTCTTCTCGGTGGTTTCCGAGGCATGTCCGAGCTTAAAGAGCTTGACCATTATCGGTGTTGGCAAGATTACTAGCCAGCCATCCTCGAGTCGGACCTCGACAAGTTTTGTCATGACACGACTCGGGGCCTTTGACGAAGTTGGAGATGATGCCATATTTTTTTCAGATCTGCGGCCCCTCCTGAACTGCCGGTCTATGCGCTGCCTATCCCTCATACGGTTGCCTCGTGTTTCTCTCGATAACGAGCAACTTCTTTCTTTGGCTTATGCTTGGCCGCGTCTAGAGTGTCTCGACATCAACACAGGCGACTTTTTAGTGCCTGCAGACCACCCCGGCAATGTTTGCCCTACCCTATCGGTCCTCCTTGACCTTGTACCCGCTTGTCCCAAGCTGACCTCGCTCGGACTTCAGGTTCACCCATGGATACCTCCACATCTGAGCTGCCCCTATACGTTTCCTGCACTGAAATCGCTAGCCTTGGGCTTCACCGACATCGCCTTTAGCCCCATAGACATTCTCTCCTTCATGATAGAGTGTACACTTCCGAGCTGCGCTATTACACTCCATGCCCCTGACCGTTTCGGAACTTCTTCTACGCCGCACTTGCAAGCACCAACAATCAATCAAATGACTCAACAAATTCCAACTTGGAGACGCATACGCCAGAGATTTGGCAGTTCGCTGGTTTTAGACGTACCAACGACACAAATAGTCGAATAAACGTGGCCCCAGCGAACGGGCTAGCACCTTGCATTCCAAGGCCCCAATTTGACTTAATCTCCCCATAACGGCGCCCCGCAATCGCAGTTTCCTCCGGGAGATTGGCGTCTAAATCGATGGAAACTGATGGTCGTATGGTCGGCGTCGTGGCCTTTAGCGGTGGTTTCAATTGAAGGTCGAAGCGGGATCAACTTAATACCGTATTATGATATGATTAGAAACTGTCATGGACACTCTCCGTAGTTGTAGGTGTGATCGAGTGTTCTCCCCGCCTGCGATGAGAGATTGCATGATGATGATACATCGATGATCAGTGTGGTAAGCCTAGGACGGATCAACAAACTGACGGTGGCACCTACTCTGGACTAAGCTGCTTCAAGTACTTGATACTCTCCCACCACATTCCATGTCCTCAACGCCAGAGACCCATCTCCCAGTAAATCATGTTTCGACGCTTGAAACATTGTCCATGCCCACCCCTCCGTGTTTGACGATTCACCACATCCTCAGAAAGATATTCCATTTCTCCGATGACGGAACACTTGCGAAGTGCGCAGGGGTCAGTCGAACATGGCACAATGCTGCCATTAGTGTCCTCTGGATCTGCATTAGTGACCTTGCTAACATATTCAAACTTCTCGATATCGACGTTGGGACTCGCCCCCCGTCGGGACCACAGGTCGGTTTTCCTTTCGGTCTTCCTGCCATCTACAGTACATCTGATAAACACCAGCCTCCCATTCAAGCTTGGAAAAGATTAGCCCATTACTCCAAGTACATCAAGGTTCTGGAAGTTTCTGATGCTCCAGAAACGCTAACAGTGATACTGGACATCCTTGAAGCTGTAGCAACCTCACGACCGCCGTCCCTGGTGTACATATTCCCCAATCTTTATCGCTTATGTTGACGGACTAATCTACCCCTCTACTACGTTCACTTATTCACAAACCCAGCACTGACTTCAATCTCCATATATGCATTTTCCAATGATGCAACCCACCATCAGTCGCTCGGGCACCTGCTGGACAATCTTCGCGTTCAGTGCCCGTCTCTTGAAGAGTTGAACATTCGCTCTAATATTTCTCCCCATGATCTTGCTCGAGTCCTCGTTAATTTTGTTTCTTGCGGCCCATTGCGAATGCTATCGGTTCCGGATGGCGCTCTCACTCCGAGCTTGCTCACGGCAATAGTCCATGGGGAAACGTCGATGGAGTCTATACGTATCGCTAGTATGGACGAAACCGGACCTCTTCATCCTCCAGAAACCACATTCCACACATTTCCACTGGTTGAAGGGAGCAGACCATTCGTGTCTCTTACTGAACTTCAATTGCAGGTCAGGACGGATGATATCATTCTCCTCCTCGAGGCTCCAACAAAGTTCTTTCCGAGCTTGCTTCAACTCGCTTTGAGACTTGACTCGCGAGATGTTTACAAGAATGTAAAACCACTTTTCGCGTCAATCTCTCAACACCGCCCAAATCTTGAAGGCATCACCCTAGTGTCAAATCAGGTAGCTTTCCCCACCGAATTTGACCCAGAATGGACCATCTCTTTAGCCGATATAGAACCCATCTTCCAATGTGCTTTTCTAAAAACGTTTATCGTCAGGGTACAGTGGCGAATCACGCTTGACGATGAAGACATCATTCAACTGGGCCGATCCTGGCCTCGTCTGGAACGCCTCGGCCTCAGCGCATTTGCGCTTGTTGAGTCTTTACCTCCAGGCACATCGACTTATGAGCAGCCAATGCTCTCGGTTGGAGTCTTCAGTGAACTCGTAAACTACTTCCCAAATCTCGTCTCCCTCGAGCTCATCATAGACCCTTCCCGCTGTCCCCGAGACTCCAGGATCCCTACCAGCAAGTCCCTGATACAACTTCAGCAGTTACGCCTTGGAATAGCTCGGGATAGTCCTCAATTGGAGCTTGTTGCGATGGTTGTGGCAGCATCGACACCTGCTGATTGCCAGGTGGTCATACATTCAAATTATTCCTTTCGCGAGTCATCTGAACCAACCGGCGTCACCACCGTCCTTAGCCAGGTATCACAGGACAGCATCAATTCCATCACTGGAATCATTCGGTTTTGCAGACTAGCTTTATCGCACGTTCGCGCTAGAGAGGATACAAATGACTTAGGATATCATAGATGTGGTTTCTCTCGTATTCGCTGCTGATCTCGAGATCGGGCATGGCACAACAAACTCCTCTTAGCAACAGTTTGCCCCTGGAGTTTCTGAAAGCTGCACTCAAATTTCCTGACCGGCCAACGCAACCACGTGTACAACGGTATCTCGAGAATGGCATGAAGTCGCGATAGACATCCTCTACCAATGGTGCCATATTGAGGATTTCGGAAAACTCCCGAGAATATTTCGCTCTCAAGGAGCCAGCTGAGCGCCGCCGCGAAGGACGGGTCCAGGTGGCGCCAGAAGGTTTTGGCAAACAAATGCAAATTAGTATTAATAAGCGAGGCATCGCGTCTGCCTTGAACGCGTCAATTTACCGTCAACCACTGGCAAGTCATGGATATGCTAGCGTCTCAGAATCGTCGCCCAAACATCCTTTTTATCCCCCATATTCTAACTACAATAGTCCAGCTATTAGGCAAGGGATCTCAAGCGAGTTGTGCGCAAGTTTGCCGGTCATGGCACGTCGTCGCCATCAAGGCATTGTGGCACACACTTGAGGACGTGCATCCGCTATTCCAACTTGTCAAACTTTTTAGAGACGATGCAGTAAGTGCATTCAAGCTCTAATTTAACGACTTTCACCAATTCTCATCTACCAGGAATCTACCTCAGACCAAGATTGGGCTCGTTTTCAATTCTATGCTGATCGCGTCAAGGCATTGACATTTTGTTCGAGCCACAAATCTCTAGACCCCTCGAGGCTGACCAGATTTATCCTGCTCAAGCCTATGCACACACTCCTACCTAATCTCATCCAACTCACCTGGCAGTCACAAACCTTACACTTGTCCACCTGCCTTCTTTTCCTATCTCCAAAACTAGCCTCTCTCTCCCTGCGCCTCTCCTACTACTTTCGGGCTGTTTCAACGGAAGAGCTATCTGATTTTCTCTTCAACGTTATCAATCGGTGCTCCAATATTCAGCATTTCAAGCTTCTCGCTCTCGCAACAACACCTGAAATGCAACGGACCGTCAGTGGTTGCATCCCGCGCATGAGGTCTTTGAAAAGTGTCATTCTATCCGAGGATCTCTATTGCCCGGGGACTTGGTCAGCGCTTGCCGGAATCTCTTCCCTGGAAACAGTGAAGCTTGTGGAACGAGAAGAAGATGCCGAGGTGGACGATGAAGACGAAATTGATGGTGAATTTTCCAAATTGCAGGCGTTCAGGGAACCAGACGCCTTTCCATCTCTAACAACCCTCGAAATAAGCACAGCCGTAGAGGACCTTGTAGAATTTCTCCATTCCAATCCCATACCACCTCTACTGCAGATGGTGATGTTCCGCATTCGCCCCTCTGACCTCTGCGACAACGCAGAGAAGCCGTTTACCTCTATATCGGAATACCTGCCCTCACTCAAATTCTTGGAAGTAGAGAGTGGGAATGGACAGAGCATCTACCAGTCACGGCACAACCTACCTTTCTCTGTAGTGGAGCCGCTCTTGGGCTGCCGTCAGTTGCAGGGTCTCGTGTTCAAACTGCCCTGCGCTATAGAGATGGGTGAGCAGGAAATCCTACGAATGGCTCAAGCCTGGCCCCAGATGGAACGAATTCAGATTACCCCCTCTACGAGTGTCGCACCAATGGGAGCCCCGCCCGTATTTCTTGACATTTTACCGCGGATCATCAACCATTGTCCTCGTTTACGGTCGTTGGGGCTACTCATCGATCCTTCAAATGTTCCGACAAGTATCAACCACAAACCCCTCTCCACCCTCGAAAATCTCCATCTCTCACTCACGGCATATCCACCAGATGTGGAGGATTTCGTAATCTATTTGGCACAATTAACTCCCCCGGCGTGCGGGATAACTCTGCGGGAATTTGAATTTGTCCCCACAAATAATAGCAATCCAGGCTCCAATTCCGAACTTGAGGACGATGACCAGGATTACTACTTTCCAGGGATAGAGCGGGTTAAACCAAAAGTTTCTATGGACAGCATTACTCAGTTACTTCCGTATGTTCGTAAGCTACATTCTCGATATTGCTCGCAGACTGCAAGCAGTAAATAATTTTCGTAATAAATACCATTTTGAAGCTTTATGGTGCAGACCTGACTTCAGCTTGAAATCATACGAAGTGGAAGTAGCAATGACCTCCCCTGAACTCTGCCTCAACTTGGCCAACCCTCAGTTTCGTTACGGCACTCACTCTTATCAAGGCCCGCTAATGCTAGTACCAGAAGGGATAGATTCCTTCCAAAGAATTTGGAGAAAGCAGGCAAAAAACCTCTTTTCATTTCATGAGACCAGTCTCCTTGTCTTGCCAAACAGATGCAAGCATTGTAATAAGCGAGCCATCCAAGTCGCGTATACCTGTTAAACGCGTTAATTTACCGTCAACCAAGTCATGGACTCCAGGTTGGCGTCTCCCAGTCGACGACCACAGCATGTTCTTCTTATCCCTCACATACTAGCCTCCATACTCCAGTATTTGGGCAAGGGCTCTCAAGCGAGCTGTGCGCAGGTTTGCATGTCGTGGCATGTCGTCGCCATCGATGTTCTTTGGCACACACTTGAAGACGCGCATCCGCTATTCCAGCGTCTAAAACTCCTTAGGGATAGAGCTGTGAGTACAAAGAAGCTTGGAAATAACGGGCTCTTTGATATTCCAACGCCTAGAATAGTGCCTCAGATCAAGACTGGGCTCGGTTCTCGTTCTATGCCGAACGTGTTAAGGCTTTGACGTTTAGCCAGAACCACCTAGCTCTTGACCAGAGCCGACTGGACAAAGTTGCTCTACTCAAGCCTATGCATCACCTCCTTCCCAATCTCACCCAGCTCGTCTGGCGGTCACGCAGTCTACAGCTGCCAACCTGCCTCCTTTTCCTTTCTCCCAAAATAATTCTCTCACTCTCCAGGTTCCCTTTTATCGCGATGAAATATTGGAAGGGGTGTCCGACTTCCTCTCCAATGTCGCAAATCGCTGCCCCAATATTCAGAATCTCTACATCTGTGCATATTTGAGAACGCTAGGGATGAAATGGAACATCATCGACTTCATCCCACGCCTATCATCTTTGAGAAGTGTAACTCTTCCCGAGTCGCTCTATGTCTCGGAGACATGGCCAGCCCTCGCGAAAATCCCTACTCTGGAGTCAATAAAACTTGTCAGTCGGGAAGACGATGCTGATATAGACGACGATTTCGAACTTGATGCCCACCTTGCCACATCGCAGTCGTTCAAAAACCTAGATACGTTTCTGAACCTGACTTGCCTCGAAGTGAGCACCACAATCGCGGATTTGACAACATTTCTCGAATCGAACACTATCCCTCCTCTCCTGCAAAAGCTTGTGCTTCGAATCCGTCCTCAGGATATCTACGACGACGTAGATAAGCTTTTTAGCTCTATATCAAGGTTCCTTCCCTTGCTCACGTCATTGGAAATAGAAAGTGGAGACGGAGATGGCAGCCACCTGATACGCAAGACCCTGCCCTTCTTCCTACTAGACCCGCTTTTTTCCTGTGGACATTTGCAACGTTTGGTTCTCAAGCTCCCGTGGGCCATTGAAATGTCTCAGCAGGAACTCATACAGATGGTTCGCGCCTGGCCGATGATAGAAAAACTCTCAATTTCACCATTCACGGACGTCACGCCCATTCGCGGGGCACCTATATCTCTCAGCGTCGTGCCGCAAATCGTCAAGGAATGCCCTCTGCTTCGTTCATTGGCGTTGATCATTGATCCATCCGCAATCCCAATAACTCTCGAGTACGTTGAACTCTCCGCTTTGGAGAGTCTCCATCTCTCCTTGACGAAATCGCCATCGAACGTCGAGGATTTCGTGATCTATTTGGCGCAAATCATACCTTCAACATGCGAAGTTTCTATCCGAGGATATGAGTGGGTTGTTGGGGAGAATCCTGAGGCAGGCACCGATTCCGCAGAGGACGAGGTGGAGGGTGGATTTGAAGCCATAGAGGAAGTGCAATCAAAGGTATCTACAGACAGCATTACTCAACTACTTCCGTATGTTCGAAGGATACATTCCCGTTACCAGTCACAGCTTAAACGCTGTCAGTAGTGATTTTGACCAATACCATCACAAAGCTTGCCATCGAATCGATATCCCGTCATGTCAAAGGACCAATGACCTCCCCTGAACTCAGCCCTCATCTGGTCAACCACCGCATTCGTTACGAACCTTACTCCCACCGGTATCACAGCATCGAGCACAAACACCACGGCAGCACGCAAGAAATGGCCCCCGCGCCTTGGGATCATGAACAGCCCTTACGCGCACTCGCCATTACGGAGCTGTTACAATCCATCCTTTGGTGTGCTGATGCCAAAACGAAGGCTATATGCGCTCGTGTCTCAAGAGGTTGGAGTGAGCCATCGCTGGACGCATTATGGTACAAGGTGGACAACCTGGAATGCCTGCTTGGTTTTATGCGAGATTTTCCGGGCACAAAGGTGCGCATATAGTCACTCGAAATAAGGGTTTCCAGCATGGGCTCATACGGAAAGGAATAGATCCCTTCCAAGGATGGCTGGCATCTATTTATGAGATATGCTAAGCGCATCAAGATACTAGAACTTAGTTCTATAAAAGCTACGGTCAACAGCGACGCCTTGACTTCGCAACTGTGGAAGATCGCACTTACGAATCCGTCCCCCAGTCTCCTGCCAAATCTCACACATCTTACTTGGAAGTTGACCCTACCTCTCATCTACTGTCTACCTTTCCTCGGTTCAAATATCATCGCCTTCACTTTTGAAACTGGCAATCGGTCTGTTCGCCTACAAGATGATATCATCTCTGATATCTCGAACTTCCTCCCCACCCTCGCAAGGCGTTGTCCTCAGCTTCTGGAGCTACATTTTATTTGTGGATTTGAGGCTTTGTCTTTGAACGAAGCCCTCACCGTGTTTCTCTTTGAAATGAAGAATTTGGAACGAGTGCTGGCCTCCGACAGATTGCTGACGGACTCGACAGTGTGGTCTTTAGCCAGCGCGAGCAACTTGAAGGTGATCAAGCTTGCCAGCCTTTCTGGGGAGCTTAACGCGACGGAGGACGCTCAACAGGGCCTAAGAATAACAGGCGCCCTTCCCTTTTCATTTGCGAGTTCCTTCAGATCTCTGGAATTTCTTGAGCTCAATACCCCGATCAAGACCGTAACAGAAATTCTTCTTGGTGAACTACGGCCGTGGCTTCGAGGCCATTCGCTTCTTCTTGACGATGTGGATTTCTTTGCAAACAAAACATTTTTGTTCTCCGTCATCGGACAACAAATGCCTTTCCTCGAGACCATCTGCGTGGAGACCAAGAAAAGTGCGTCAGCTTCTCGCGCGGACGAAGGGTTCCCTTTCAGTGACCTGGAATGTCTACTCCCTTGCGGCACCATCCGTAAATTCAAGATCAAATCTTCCTATATGATGCAAATGGCTGACCACGACATGCAAAAACTGGGCAGTGCTTGGCCAGATCTGGAGGTGTTGGACCTCTTGCCAGTCCCCGGTGCTATATCCAGAGGCCCCAGTGTCACTACCACGCTTTATGGGATCACCTTACTAGCCCGACACTGCCCGAAGCTGCGCTGTCTAGAGATCCCTCTGAGTGCCTCCATCGACGCCAAACCATTACGAACGCCGGGTCTGCTACGCTCCCTCCGAACTCTTAGAATTGGCCTCACAAGCGCCAGTGCGAGCATTAGGGGTGCCTATGAAGTGATGCCTCTCTCCTTCGCCGAGGTGCTTCATGAGGATTGCGAGTTAGAGTTGGTCTCGTTAGATCCGGAAGCCTCAATCCCGGACCTGACTTTTTTTAGAGCACTGGTTTCTTGCATTAGAAGGGTTAACGAGCACCACAATCTAAGGTACCAAGAGCTGGAAAGGCGAACAGCTGAGTTACTGCTGGAGACTTCAAGCTCAAGTTTTGGGATAGGCCCCGCTCGTTGACAGGCGGTGGCGGCCGGGTCAAGAGAGATTCGAATTTAGCATTTTTTCTGGATTTTCAGTAGTCATTACATCACTCAAACACCTTTGTATGATACCAATAGCATTCTCTGCTGAACTGTCCCGAATAGAGAGAAGACACTAGTGCGTGGCCGCTGTCACGGTCGCAAGGCGCAAGGGACTCAAATGTAAATGGACGCGACCTCACCGGCCCTAAACCAGTGAACAATAGAGGGGACTTCGAACCTGATGCGACTACTACGACATACAACCTTTGAACCCAGAGCCCTCCCACAGACCTCATGTCTTAAAGCCTTTTGGAGGAGAGGCTGAGATTCGGTTGCTAAGCTGGCACACGACGAACGAGGCCTTCAGCTAGTTACAGTCATAGGCTTCCCGGTCTTGACCAGGGATTCTTTGGTCATATGGCTTGATCTTCACGAGACTATCCACATTGTCAAGGTCCTGGCTTGGCATTGGTTGCTTTTGTCTTACTAGGTTTTCGGAAATAAGTATCCATATGTCGGCAAACCTCCGAAATTCAAATAGCTAGCTGGTGGAGTCCCTGGCTATCGTCGTCAATTCCAATGTTGCTAATAGAATACTCGCCCATTTAGGGCAATGGAAAAAGGTCCGGTCTGCCAATCATGCTGCTCAACCATACATGACAGCATGATGGGAAGAGGGACCTGTCATAGTCTATCATTCTTTTCTATCACGTCAGTCGTACTCCCCACAACCATGGCCATACATATGTCATTTGAATGTCAGCTCGACGTCAATGTCTTGTTCTATTGTCATTGTTCGCCGTTCGCACACACTAGCGCCGGTTCTACGAAATGAACAACGTTACGAGATCCAAATCAATCTCAGAGGATCCATAAATGGCATCTGATGCGCACTTTTGCAGACCCCGGACGGAAAACCCTGCGTCTCCTCAACGCCTCCCCAAGATCAGGGATACAGCTAAGCGAGCTGGTCGCAGATTGCCATTTTCCATAAAGAAAGTGGCACAGATCTATTCAATAGGCTCGGGGGCACCCAACCTGCTATCATAATGGTTTTGCTGCAAATGGGGCATGGCCTGTACTTCTCGACGACTTCGAGTTCTATTTTCTCCAATTCAGGACCCTGATCGCCGCGGCGGGATTAATGATTCTCAAACGAGGCATCTCGTGGACGTACATAAAGTAGCCTGCTGTCGGGGGCTTTCCACGTTTTCTGCATCCTATTCAGGCCCCTCCAATTTGACTTCAATACCTCTTTACCAGCGACGATCAGCATGGTCCTCGATTCCAAGGCAAAGATTCCCGAAGAAACCAAGGCGCTTCGCCTACGCCTCATTGCACTACTATCCCTCTATGATCTCCTTCCTCCTGCTCTGGAAGATAATCTAGACGCAGACTTCAATGCACTACCGACCCTCGACTCTGCAGCAGACATGGAGAGCGTCCTGCAGTCACTGAACTGCATCGCGGAGAAACTCCACATGGCAGACGATTCAGCGACGGCCATCCTCTCCTCACCTGGTGTCAGAAATGCACTGCAAGAGCCGGACCCAATGATGACCACCTTGAAACCTCGCTTAATTCAAGAAAGCGCCAACACAGTAGGTTGTTCCCTTCCCAAATATTCCCTCGGAAGGCCGGTTGCTGATTCTACGTTCTCAGAACTGCAGTGGTAGCCATCGGACGCCGGGCGCCAATGATAGACGCCCGCACTTTGACAGAGATGAGGGGTCTCCGGAGCTGAGCCCAGCGGGGTTCCCTGTTTCACCGTAGGTGTGCATGTGGCGCTGCAGCTCAGAGGGGTTTGTCATGTTCAGAGATCGTCGGAGAGCGCAGGGGTTTATGGAGATTAGCATAGGATTGGCAGATTCAGCGATATGTCCCTTTTACTTTTCAGCCGAAAGGCGAGATACCCGTCTAATACACAAACATAATCTGGTGGCAGCACCGGTCATGACTATGAATATCCGGCTACGCGGGTTCGCCGCTGGATTCGATAATGTCTCCCGCGTATTTCTGACTAAACGCTGACCCAAGTAAAGTCGATGATAGTGCACTTGAAAGTGCATTACGATGAATGGTAGAATTACAAATGTAAATGCAGGACAATGCTAAGGAGTACTAAAACATGCGAGAGCTAGCCATGAGGTAACTCCTACAGACTATGCGATCATGCGAGATCGTGTGATGCGAGATGAGTGTCCAGAGATTAGGGTATATGTTAATTTTGGCTTTGAGACGCTTCGCCATCTCCGTCGATTTTATCCTCGGGATCGAGCCAACTCTCCTCAACGGTAGCCTTGACGCGCCTGACGTACTCTTTCATGTTTTCCCGGTAAAGCTGGGCTGCTTCGGCGTTGGCTGGGCTGTTCGGATTTGGGTCGTGCAGGAGACTCTGGATCGAGGTAAGGATAGCTGCGACGTCGTACGTCGGTGACCAGCGATTTTGCAGTATGTCTAAGCAAAGTTCTCCATTTGCGTAGACGTTGGGGTGGAACATCCGCGAGAGGAATCTAACGGTGGGTGGCTTATTTGGATATGATTCATCAAAATTGAGTAAGAGCTTGAATGTTCCATCTTCAAAGGGTGTATCGCCTAGAAATTGTTAGCAAAAGGCTCCGTGGAATAGCTGCAACACATACCTGGCCCAAAAATCACCGCGTTCCACAACATTATGTTGTCCGGACATGGGCTACCGGATACGCCACCCGGAGGATCGGTTGAAAGACGCTTAAAGTCGCGTATGAGACGCCTTCGACAATTTGTACTCTAAATATCGCAAGGAATGAGCTGGGCGCCTTCAACGTTGCATTGAGCTGGCAAACGTACCATGAGGATGATGGATGTTCGATAGTAACCTGGGCAGAGGGACAAGGTTGACTCAGATTGGAAGTATTTGATCTTATTGTTGTTGACATGTCAAAAAGCCGAGCCAAATAAATACACAGCCACTGCATGGCCACGCTCACCGCTTGTCGGCTTCTCGACTGTTCCATCGAAGTTAAAGTTTAATGATTTGCTTTCCGGCTGTAGACTCGCCTCGTCGGCCGAGGACAGGCAGAATGTAAGGACAAAGGGAGTTCCATTTGACATCTACAATAGATACAATTTTCGGCAACCTCAAAGCTCGTCCCGGGGGTGCTCCTCTTTCGTGGCATCCGTTCCTTGAGTCGGAGGTTCAGAATCTCCTTCCGATGATCCCGCTGCAGCTGGAACTGAGCCAGCGTTTGCAAGGGCATTAACATCCGCAGCCGCCATTCCGGAGTGAATGAGGCCATCTTCTGCGAGTTTGCGGGTGAACTTTGCAATCTCGGAGTCATATTCTTCCCATTCAGGTATCTGTCGCGCTCTTGACAATTTCGGCTCTTTCTGTGACATATGTTAGTTCACGTTCAGCAATGATGCAGCTTTCCCACTGACCGTAAGAGGGTTCTGGCAGAGATCGATAGTTTTGGCTCTATCCAGTCTGTCCTTGCTGCCTGTAGTCGTAGGAAATGTCAGAGTAGCTGAGGGGGCCAAGGATAACGCCTACACCATGTTTCGCACCATAACCAGTCTTCACCTAGCGAGAACTTGATGTTTGAGGTTAGTCAGAGGCCAACCCGACGCGTTAGAGGAATGGGCGACATACGATCGGTACTTCTCTCTGGAGATTGTTTGGCAAGTCTACAAACGGGAATCAACATCATGATATTCAAAGGGCCGCCGGGAAGCACCTACCTTGATCCAGATTTGCAAGAGAGTTGGGATCAGCGGACAGCTGTTGGTATTGCCCTCGCAGAATGTCCTAACAGCGACATCAGTACAACTTCAGATAGAAATGTCCGAAGAACTTACCCCTGCCGCCATCTGCCTGAAACGGACAAGATCGACGACGTACAGAGCACTGCGGAAGGCTGGTGAGCGTCTGTTTCGTCAAACCGCTATGACCGGTGCACACCTGATATGATAGGGTCGCCCCTGCAGGAACTCTTTCCAGTACCCCGTCTTCCAGAACCTGAACCCTTCCATGTCGGTGTTATCGTCTCCCATTGGAGTGTATCCGTAAGGGGCTCCATGAAGGTCTAGATCAACCAGTTCTTTGAGGTCCGCCCGTACGATCTGGTCGGCGTCGACGAAAATGACTTTCTTGAGGTCCATAGGGAAAAGAACATCAAGGAACAGAATTTTGTAAGCCCAGATGATTCTCTGTTTTTCTTTCTGTTCGCGCAGCCAGGTCGGCCATTTGTATGTCACCAGTTCGTATTTGAAGTTGTATTTCTCGGCCATATGTGGGATAAATTCCTGCGTAATCACATATCAGCCACAAACTGCTGTGGAATGACGTAAAGGGCACTAACCAAGAAAGATGGTGAGAGGAAGTTCTCGATGAACCAGAACTTGACAGTGCTGTTGGTGTTGCGAAGCACGCTCAGAATCATGATGGACGCGAAGCGCTGAGATGATCATTTTCAGCGCAATGCCACATGAACATGAGGATACGACACGTACCTCATACAATAAACCAGAGGCAACGGTAAATATGTTGATTTCTGCCTGTTCCTCTACCTTGGCTGGGGCTTGTTCCTTAGTCTTGAACAAGGAGGTCACGCTACAAGCAGCATTATTAGCTTTTAGATACTAGTCAAAGAACTTGGCTTGCAGTTCTTACCGAGAAGCAATGTCTCCGAAGAGACCATGCGATTCGCCGTCATCGGCAGAGTCGGCCAAGACGTCAGCTCTCTCCTTGCCGGGAAGTCTTGCCAATTTCGGGTACAACGTCAGACCCTCAAAACTGGTAAGCGTGATATCACTTCCAACTTCGTCAACAGTTGGACTATCCCATCCGTCGTTTCCGACGCTGCTCATCTTGAAGATGTCACGTCCTCGACCTTGTCTGATCTGGAGGGTGAAGACTCCCGGCTTGGCTTTGAATTGCAGGTAGCCAAGGTTGGCAACAACGAGGGTATCGTCAATCGGCACCGAATCTCCGCCAACAAGCTCGAGCTGAACGCCCCTTGGGGCACTGTTCGTGAACAGCTCACGAGCATGTCCTTCGACGACCAAATAGTCCAGGTCAAAGATTGCGTCGACACTTCGGTCCCCAGGGAGAAGGTGGCCGAGTTGGAGATTGTCGAGGTCGTAGGCAGCTTCACGAGGTCGAACAAGCCAAGACGGAGGGACATCCATGGCAAGGGTATAGATGGGTTCTGTAGGCAGATCCTCAAAGGTCACTCGAGCGGGAATTTCCTGGCTGAGGCAACTGTTAGAGAGTGGTTGACCAAGACAAAACCATGCAGAACGTACCCGTCGTTATCAAAGGACAATGAGGGCAGCAGATTATACCGATAGAAGCTTTTGAGTGGGATCTGGGGCAAACTTTGAGCACAGCGCTTGAGTGGAGTAAAGAAAATGGTTTACCTCGCGGTGGCGGGCGGGGTTTAGGTGAACTTCAATGAAGGTATCGGGAATATTTGAGAGCCACTGGGAATGCGGTCAGTAAACGCAGTGTTGGAGTAGGCAAAGGCTTCCTACCTGCAGCAGACTGGACCATTTCTGAGTCGTCTCACTCAGCGGGTCGATGACAACAGTGATGCGATAGAGCGCAGTGGAGTTATCGCCGGCATAGAATGCTCTGAACAAAATATTAGCCCAGAAGATCCAAGAGAGCTCATTCATCACTCACGTATATTCTGAGTCCAGGAATTGATAAGACTTAGAGCGAGGTCGAGGGTCTTGATTGAATAGGCCACTCTCGCTGGGATCGGGTTGCTGAATCGCGGAAATGATGGACGACGAGAATGAAACCGTCTGCGCATAGGAGGCGCTACTAGATGTTCAGAAAAAAAAAACCTAACATGTAGCTGTAGCAGGACATACCGGTCTTTATCATTCAGAGTATCGTCAATTTCTTCTAGCGCCTGAATGACAGGTTCTGTTCGCTTCTTGAGTTCGTAGGACTCCAGAGTAGCGAAATCAGTAGCCGAAAAGTCTTTGGCTTCAATAGGGCCGACGAGCTATAACAGATATCGTGAGCTCAACACATTCCGAAAAATAAACTGAAGAAACAAATCTTACCCGTCCATTGGCAACGAGTGCGGATTGCCCAGGTTTGAGTTGCAAGTCCCTTGCTAGCAATCTGCTCGCTGTGACCCATTTGGTGTACTGAGCCGGGTCAAAGTCGCTGACTTTGACATTTCCAGTGACCTTCAGTAGTGCATCATCTCGAGATAGTACAGCCTGAGTTTCGTCATCAGTCGGTAGAGCGTCTGCACCCAGTGCGCGTGCGAGCAAGGAGGGCGAGGTTTTTGGCAATGTATTTGTAGAAATGAGATGTGCCAGGAGCCCAGATCTTACGGGTCGGGTCGTAAGTTCAGATGGATCAATCTCCGGGTTGTGGATGAAGGAGATCCTGGTCTGCGTGCCTGGAACCTGTGGAGAATACATTAAATAACAAAGGACGACCGAGACTTCCAGAGCGTACCACAGAAGCCAAAGCCTCCTTGATGAGATGTTCACCAGCCTCACTATCGAGATCAGCTACCACGTAAGTGGTCAAAGGTATTTTTCCAGTTTCCTCTATGAGAACGTCAGAAAATAACACATTCCTCATCAGAGGCACACATACGCGGGTAAAGGAACGAAGAAGCTTTGGCCTGGAACCTGGTTTTGGCAAACAACTCCGGGAGATTGAAGAGCTGGAGATTGCTACCAGCACCACCGAGATGAATATAGCGGTTGCGCTTAGCACTAGTAGATGGTTGATCATAGAAATAGGTGGATATGGTTTCGTTGTGTTCGTCGGTGATTTTGCCTTCGTACACCTAGAGCACCATTGAGTGCCAACAATTTTCGTCAACTGGGTATTTCCGCGTACCTTCTCCTGCAGGAACTGCATCTGCTGGCCCACCTCTTGTTGCATCGATCTCAAGAACATGTCATCGAACTTGAAATGTTTGCCATTGAGGAAAGCATGGCCGTGAGGTGAGGTGGCCAAATTTGCTCCGAGACGTTGGGCATATGCAGCTGCTGAATCCAAGGGCGTATTGTCGGCTTCTTTGCCCACAATGATATCACTCAAAGCAGGTGCTGCGTCTTCGTCAGCGGTCAGGTCTTCGTAGAGGTCCTGAATGACCTTCCACTGAACAGTCGTGACATCGGGTCCATGTTGGTCGGTAAGCTGAAGATTCCATCAGAACCAAACTCTATGA
Organism: Clitopilus passeckerianus; assembly: GCA_944990035.1. NCBI lineage: Eukaryota > Fungi > Basidiomycota > Agaricomycetes > Agaricales > Entolomataceae > Clitopilus > Clitopilus passeckerianus. Next base: position 211,375 of record CALYLX010000096.1, read on the forward strand.
CACGTTATAACACAGGACACATACGTTGCTGATGAATGCAAGAGTCTTCTTGCGACCATAGTTCTTGATCAAGTGGAAGAACAGCCTTGCCATCTTCTTGCTTTCGACAGTCTCGACAACAGGAACGATTCCAAAGCGCAAAGGGAAAGTCCTCTCGATAATGTTCGCCATGGGTCCGGCAAGGAACTGGATGCTTGTGGTCTGGGACAAATCCAGGACTAGAACGACATTGAAGAGGTTGAGCTTGACGGTTGGGAAGCCGGTGTAGGACATGCGAAGGAGCTACAAAACCCGATATGAACATGATGACCATCAACAGTGGGTATATGCTTACATTGAAGAGAGATGGGCTCCAGCGAGCATACCTGCTATCCTTCTCCATATCATTCCAATAAACAATCAAATCCCCGCCTTCCGGCCTATCGCTAGCATCAAACATCCCACCAAGCACATCTGCCGCTTTCTGGCTCTGCACCACGCTTGCATGCGTCAGAAGCTCGAATGCCTGCAGCCTCGACAGACCCAAATTCGTCAACGACGATACTGTGGCTCTTTCCTTCTTCAACAGCCTCAACAAGCCGAGAGGATTAACATCCTTGTCATTGACGGTGATTCCATTCAGCCACATTACGTGTGCACCGCCTTGGGCTTTGAGGTTATTGGCGTGGATTTCAGCCGCGAGCGACTCGTTGACGACAACACGTCGAGAAAGCGCCGTAGCGTACTTGGGGAAGTTCTGCGAGAGCCTCGTGAGGGCAATAAGGGGTTCGGATGAGTTTGCGACGAGTTGGGTTGCTTTGAAGCCAATATCTTGGACTTCTTCTTCAGAAAGAGGCGTCTTCGGGTCCGGGGCCGTTGCGTTTTCGGGGAAGTTGTGAATCAAGTCCAGAATTAGGTCCATGTCAACTTGCTTTGCCTCCTCGGTGAGAGATGAGCCTTTCTTTGCGTCTACTTCAGTGGTTAGATTCAGGAGAAATAGTCGAAATACAAGGAAGCAAATACCATTTGCACGCGTGTTTCGGTCATCAAGTGCGAGATAGTCCATCTTCTTGAGGTTTAGAGCAACACCGTAACCCGAAAGGTTGTTCTTCTGTTCACTTGAACGAGCCTTGGGAGGAACATGGCGGAACACATATTCGACGTGCGGATTTGCCTTGTCCGTCAGGGAGTAAAGGTAGGTGTGGAGTTCGCGGAAGTTGGAAGACGAAGGAGACGCGTAGAAAATAGCTGTCCTTGGGGGAGGTTGAAGCAACCGAGCAGGTGAAGGTTGAACATGGTCGAAAGTCAGCAGGCGTGGTCTGGGGAAGGCACTGAGGGAAGATAAGTATTAGTATGAAGCCATTGCAAAAACAAGAGGTACTGTACATACGCTTTTGCATCCTTGTTGGCAGCATCAATGGTCTCAACACCGGCCAGCTGAGCCAGAGTTTCCACGTCACACACGACCTGGCCATACCAGTCCACCCAAGAACCGCATTCCGTCCCGGCTCTACCAATGTGGTGGTCTTCATAATAATTGTAAAAGGCCTCGATCTTTGGTGTTGCAGCATGCAAAGCCAAGTTCATTTCGACGGCGGCCAGAGATGCAGTATCGGCGAGGATGCCATTTGAAGACGCGACTTGCAATGCTGCTTGGTGAACAGCTTCTGGCGTCAATGAGCCTAGGTTTTGTAGAACTTCTGGATCCGTTAAATGATCGACCAAAGGAAAGAATGCATCGGGGTTTTCGAGGGATACAGTCTCCCTACATAGTCATGTTAGTCAAAGAGTCGCAATGAACATACTATGAGCACGTACAAGACCTCTATGAGCGTCGACGGCGCCGACCATGACGACCTCAACGAGACCCTAACTGGAGGGCTCGCATTCGCACCAGTGGTGACTGCAAAGAGCAGCCCAAACCACTGAAGACGGTGCTTCATCTTCCAGGAAGCCAAATGTCTTTGACAAGTTATCTTTGCAACTCAGCAGCCCTTGAATGATAATAGACGAAATTAACACATGAAGCGCTGAGCAGGGTATATGAAGTCTACGCGATGCTGCCACGGTTGTGTCCAACAGTGGACACGTCAACCAATGATATGGCCACATCTAATCTTATCGGGTCGAGATAACGACGACAGTCGACCTTCAAGTAGATGGAATTGGTTTGTCTCTCAAACTCAGAATATCAGAGCCATGACTGGCTGGAAGTACGAACAAGGCAAACCCTCTTACGATTCTACTGAAGGAATAGAGAGGGACCTTGAGGAGGTTTTGGACTTGAACAACATACCTTTGACTTTCCGCACAAGCTTGTAGTGGGTTAAGCTTAGAGAGCTTCGTATCCGCCGGACGATGGACAAGTTGGAGGGGCCGTTATTGCTCCGAAGAAGGGTGAAGTCAATGAAATGGAGATGCTTATCTTATTGCTGATAAAGTTATTGTGTATGTGGTCGAAAACAAATGCTGCAAAAGCGAAGTAATCTTGGAAGATATCCTCAAAAACATCAATTTTCAAGAGAAATTGAGCATGAAATGTTTTGTTCTCTTGGCCGAGCTGCAAGGACGGTCTCCGTGAAGCGAGGAAATCGCCAGCCACTTGCTTGACTGGAAGAAAATCCAGTCTTATCGAATCACGTGCACCTTTTTTTCTGCGGCATCCTCGGTTTCGGCTGCGAACTTTGAAGCGACCAAACTTTGAATCAGTCAGCAAAGGTTTCTTTATAACCACATCCTCGACATCTACGAGCCCCAGATTCCGCTTAAAAGGCTGTATAGAACGCGGAGAAAAGCCTAGTGACGATGATGGAGTTTGTCCCTTCGACCCCGGTGCACCGAGTCCTATGTGCAGATTGCGGTACGTCTGATCTAATCGACTCGAGATCCTGGTACTAACCAATAATGAAGGCACACCAATTGTACCAAATTCTGCGAATCTTTGTGTGGCATGTCTAAGGAATACGTGCGTGTGCAAACTCTCCTCAATTCTGGAGCGATCTTGACCGTGTTTGCTTCTGCAGGGTCGACATCACTGAAGGCATCCCCAAGCAAGGTCAGCGCGAGCAACAACTCTTCAAATTACATGTCCTAATTAAATATATCAGCTTCCGTTGCTTTTTGCCGGAATTGCGAACGATTTCTCTCCCCTCCTACTGCATGGACTATCGCCCGCCCGGAATCATCAGAACTACTGTCAATATGTTTGAAGAAGCTCAAAGGTCTAAGCAAAGTGCGGCTAACAGACGCACATTTCATCTGGACAGAGCCTCACTCAAAACGGTTGAGAGTATCCCTTACCATTCAGAAAGAGGTACGTCCTAGCTCGTGCAGGCGTCATCTGGACACCTTCTGATCGGCCTTCTCTCAGGTCCTAACCAACACCATCCTGGAGCAAACATTTGAGATCGAGTACCTCGTCCAATATGGCCAATGTCCCGACTGCACCAAACTCGCGGCGAAAAATACCTGGGCGGCCTTGGTCCAGGTCCGACAGAAAGTCGCTCACAAGCGCACATTCTTGTTCCTGGAGCAGTTGATTCTCAAACACGGAGCTCAGAAAGATACTATCTCTGTCAAAGAAGTCAAAGATGGTCTGGACTTCTTTTTCAGCAACCGATCTCATGCCTTGAAGATGGTGGAATTCCTTCAAGCTGTGGTCCCGGTTAGGTGAGCGCATCTTTAGAACTTTTTTCTTGAGATCAAGGCTCTAATATTATTACTTCCAGAATGAAGTCTTCAGAACAGATCATCTCATCGGATACCCATTCCAACACCGCCAACTTCAAGTATACCTACTCCATCGAGATCGTTCCGATATGCAAAGACGATCTCGTCTGCATACCTCCCAAACAGGCGCGCTCAATGAGCAACATCAGCCCCCTCACCATCTGCACCCGCGTCGGAAACTCAATACAACTCCTCGACGTAGCCACCCTCCGAACAGCCGACATCTCTGCCCAAGTCTACTGGCGCACACCAATCGATTCACTTGCCACCGTCACCGACCTAGTAGAGTTCACCGTGCTTGACATCGAGCCCGATGGCCGTGCAAAGGGCAAGTACGTCATGGCCGATGCACAAGTCGCTCTATCTGGCGCCTTCCGCTCAGGAAGCGCCCATGATAACGACGATATCATGGACTACGAAGCTATTGGCAGCAATACCCAGATCTACCACACCCGTACCCACCTCGGTGCGATCCTGCAGCCGGGAGACACTGCTCTCGGGTACTACATCACCAATAGCAACTACAACTCTGACGACTTCGCGAATCTCGACCAGTCAAGAGTACCTGATATTATACTCGTGAAGAAGTCCTACCCCAACAGGAGAAAGAAGAACAAGTCGAGGAACTGGAAGCTCCGCAGTATCGCGAAGGAGGCTGGCGAGGAGGGTGATACCAGTAATGCTCGTGGTATTGTTGGAAGGTTGGGAGGAAGAGATCAGAAGAAGATTGAGGAGGATTATGAGCTGTTCTTGCGGGATATTGAGGAAGATCCCGAGGTTCGGGCTTCAGTGAACCTGTACAAGGCTCCCGATGTCAGCATGGCGGCTCCTGCAGCTGCCTCCGGGAAAGCAGGCAAGAAAAAGGGTGGTCAGTATTCGATGGATATCGATGAACAAGAAGAAGAGCCACCAGTCAAGACGACGATTCAGGAAGAGCCTGAGGAGGTGGAGGAAGCTGATTTCCCTGAAGTGTCGTTGGACGAACTGCTAGAGGACTTCGATGAGATGACGCTGGGGAATGAGGAGGAAAATACACCAGTGACATAGTTGAGTAATTGCAAATTGTATATTCGTAGATTTATACTTGTAACTATTTTTCGTATCCTGGAATGGCATGTTTATATACTACGAGCTAGACCATTGTGTGATTATATCGAAACAGGTAACGTAAAAACCCTAAATTCAATTATAAAGGTCCTGAAGAATCTTACTCGTTTCAGGGTCAAGAGACGAATACATCCTGAGATCTGGTATTCTTTTGCCTTTTGCGGACGAGTTGTTCCATGCCCCCGCGATTATATCGCGAACATCGGCGTCGTCCCCGAGTACAAATCCATTCTTGAATGTGATGGAAGATGCGACTTCGGGATGACGGTAGAAATCCGCGCCCTCCCGCCATATCGTACGTTCTCCGTCTCCGTGGCTAGTTCACATAGTGAGCGGGCTATAGCCTTCCAATTATCAGGGCCACTTACCAGGTAGCCTTGTGTTCGAGGAAGGACTCTAGACCATCCGCACATCCCCTCAAAATCTCACGACAAACGGTGCATACAAGGACAGGGTCGGACGACCTAGCGAGTTGAAGGTCGACATATAGGTCCTTGAGCTTCTTCTCTTCTGGAGTCAGTTTTGCTTGAGTGACTTTATGCCCTTGACCAATGCATGCATCCCAATAAGTTAGCTTGAAAAGTTGGTCAAGATTGCTTGTAGAAGAATATAGGCCAACGCTTACCATCTCGTTCCAGGACCTCAGAGTGCGGCGACCCGCCGCTTCGGAACACGAGGGGCACTCAAAGAGCGAGAACCCGACAATGTTTTCGGGGACGATGGTCAATCCTAGTTCTCGAGTGGCGACCTCCACGGATTGAGATAAGGCTCCCTTAAAGCTGAACGACCGAATATTCCACGTGGTAAAGTTACACCCGTGTGTCTTAACGCCAAACTTTCGACTCATGATCCGGCAAGTATGTGCGATGGTTTGTCGATAGAGCATTAACTTGTTGCAATGCTTGCATGAGAACACATTGTTCGGGTTACTGAGCTCGTCCGTAGTTGCAGAGGGGTTGGCAGCTTTGACGAGCTCAAGCAGTGCCTCGTCCGCAACGGAGCGCCATTTGGATACCGCGCGCTTGTATCCATCATTTGCACGCAACAAAGAGGCGAAGTGCTCCTTTGCAAGCGTCTGATCGAGCAGGGTTACTAGAGTAGACGCAATCCCGGTTTGCGTAGTCAAGAATAAATCGTTCCAGCTGGGCAGATAGGGGCGATAGGCGCAACTAGGTATGAACTCCAAGAAAGCATCGCGAAAATGTGGACGACAGGTTAGAATTAGTTTCCGCACTGCCTCGTCGATCTGCTTGGATTTGATTTCTTCGAGAAAGTCGCAGATATGTGATTTGACTTTGTTCCATCCTATATATTCCTTTTCAGCGGCTAAGAGGGAGATAACCTCATCAAGTCTACCTTGTTCGTCCAGAGGACGTGGTTGAAAAACGCCTCTAAGTTTCTTTAACGAATTGTGCTGGTCTTCAGTCATCAACCTGAGCTTGAGCGCCCATCCTAAGTCAATCTATGCGTCAGATTCCGGCTGTATAGTTGTCTCGCTAAGATAGCCAAACAGACCTGCATCGCGAAGTTTCTCAAGGATCCTAAGCAGCCCTGTTAATAGACAAGATCAAGAAAAGGTGTTATGCGACATACGCCTGATAACGGGACTCTCGGAGTCCATTGCGCATGACCTCTCGTTCCATTTCTTGCTGCTCCAACCAATCGGTGAGCGGCGGATCAAGCTAGCAGCAAGACGTTCGTTATCTGATCGTATGAGTATACCACCATAAGGCAACATTGTACCTTCCAAAGTTCCTCTACATCAGCGCGTTTCTCCACTAGCCACAGCTCCCGAGAGTCATCTCCTGTGAGTGAATTGTACTCTGCCTCCAGCGCTTGCATCTGACCCTTGTGAACGCGCAATTGAGTTCTGCGTCCGCTCTTCGCCTCTATACAAGGGTAGAGAGCATCCAGAGGTCCTCCACTGGTCCCCCATAGGTCCTTATAGTATGGATATCTAGAATATACATTAGAACCACCTTTTCGGCTGGATGTAGGGATACGCTCACATATCTTCATTCATACAGCAGGTTTTACAAACGTTCTTTCGTTGCTCCCAGTCGCGATAAAGCTCTTTTGAACGGGGTTACAGTCGTCCACAGAACTGTAAAGGGGTGTTAGTAAATTATGAATCAAGTAGGAGAGGAGGAACAGAGACTGACGTCGCAAGCACGATCAACAGCAAATTTCAAGTAATGATACTCGTTGATATCAGGAGGGCAGGTTGGCATTCCTGCAGACTTAGCAGCCTCCCGCCATAGGAAAGCATTCGACTTGGACACCAAAGTCGCGTGAAAGGCCTTGCTCACTCTCGAGAACGCCAAGAGGTCGCAAGGTTCGGCGTATGAGAGGATCTGTTCCAGAAGGCCATGAGTTGCTTGAATTACTGCTGGGGAACAAGTTCAAGCCCCACCTCTCGAAGAACATCAAGGGGCAGCTCTGCAACAAGGGTTCGAATTCTGTTTACTCCAACTGGCTTGCGAGCTGCAGTTCGACGCCTTTTGTGGCTGGTGGCCGCGGCGGATTGCGTCGGGGCGTTGGAGTCAGAGCGTCGTCCGAATCAACTCTCAACTTCATCTCGGTCGTTATCTTCGCACTGCGTAGACGAGTCGAGAGCCTTAGAGATAATGAGGAATCAACAATTTCAGATGAGCCCTTGAGCTGGAGGCCTGAGATTTATCTGGATTTGGATCGACCATCTACCCTTTTGTTCAAGCTTTGACGCTGTCAAAGGCATTGTTGATGGTTTTTGTCAAACTGTTGCGTGGAAACTCCGACAATGGCAAGCCCAAATTCATTCATGCATTCAAGTAGCGATGGAGTCGAAAATGTAGGAAACAAAGAGCCTTTGGAAAATCTTGATTCAAGCTTCTTATAGGCTAGGCAACAAATTGGAATCGTATCTCAAATTATGTGGTGCATGCTCGGGTGCATGTGTCCTGGACCACCAACATAATCAAGTGCCTGCAACATGTATATTCGGAGATTTATCCTCTACCTATTATTCGTCTCTTGGAATGACAGGCGTATGTACTACGAAATTAAATTGGATCGGTATATGATTATATGGAAGAAAGTAACGTAAAAATATGGAAAGAATCCTAAAATCAATTATAAAGGTCCTGAAGAATCTTACTCGTTTCAGGGTCCAGACAGGAATACGTCCTGAGGTCTGGTATCCTTTTGCCCTTTCCAGACGAATTGTTCCATGCTCCTGCGATGATGTCGCGAATGTCGATGCCTTTCCTGAGTACGAATCCATTCTTGAATGTTATCGAGGAAGCGACCTCCGGATGCCTGTAGAAATCCACACCCTCTCGCCACACCTTGTGGTCCTCCTCTCCATGGCTGTTCCACAGGTTGAGTCACGCTGCGAATTTCCAGTCATCGGGATCACTTACCAGGTAGCCTTGTGTTCAAGGAAGGACTCTGAACCATCGGCACACCCTCTCATGATAGCACGGCAAGCGGCACAGACGAGGATGGGATCAGACGACCTCGCAAATTGTAGGTCGATGTATAGGTCCTTGAGGTTCTTCTCTTCTGGAGTCAATGTCGCTCTTGCGACTTTATGCCCTTGTCCAATGCATGCTTCCCAATCTGTTAACTGGTAATGGTGATCAGGATTGCTCTTATAAGAGAATCATCGAACGCTTACCATCTCGTTCCAGCATCTCAGTACGCGAGGGCCCGAGGCGTCAGAACACGAGGAACAGTCAAACAGCGAGAACCCCATGATGTCTTCAGTAAGGATGGTTAAACCCAGTTCTTGAGTGGCAGCCGCCACAGATTGGGACAAAGTAGCCTCGAAGCTGAACGGCTGGGAATTCCATGTGGTGAAGTTACAGCCGTAGGTCTTGACGCTGAACGGCTCTACCATGGGCTGGCAACGATGTACAACGACGTGTGGATAATGCATCAGTTTGTTGCAACGTCCGCATGAGAACACATTATTGAGGCTGCTAAGGTCGTCCAGCGTCGCAGAGGGGTTGGCAACCTTGATGAGGTCAAGTATTTTCTGGTCTATGCCGGTGCGCCATTTGGATACTGCCAAACGGAATCCATCATCTGCATGTAGCAAAGCTGAGAAGTAATCCTTCGCAACCGTTTCGTCGAGAAAAAGGGCGGGGGTAGAGATGATTCCGGTGTTGGCGGTCAGGCATATGTCTGTCCAGGCCGGTAGATACGGATGATAGGGTGTGTCCGGTATAAACTCCAGGAAAGCATCGCGGAAATGAGGAAGAAGGTTTTGAATTGCCTCCTGCACAAACTCCTCGGTCCGGGCATTCTTGAGCTCCTCAAGAAAATCAAAGATAGGTGATTTGATTTTGTCCCATCCTATACGATCAATATTAGCGACTGCTAAGAGTTGGAAGGCATCAGTAAGGCTACCTTGGCTATCGAGGGGTTGCGGCAGAGAAACACCCTTGATTGCCTTTAGTTCATATTCCTGGTCTTCAGTCATCAGCGCCAGCTCGAGAGTCATTCCTAAGTCATTATAGGCGTCAAAATTTGGCTCGAAATTTGTCGACAAATGGCCCATGCTGACCTGCATCACGAAGCTTAGCCAATATCCTAAGGGGAATCGTTAATAGATACGCCAGGGGGTAATTGTTGTCCGACATACGCCTGATAACGAGACTCTCGAAGGTCATTGAGCATTGCCTCTCGTTCCTCTTCTTTCCGGTCCAACCATTGGTCTAGTGGTAGGCGAAGCTGTTAGCAGTGAGTCCATCGGCCACTTTATCATCTGGATATCAGCAAGGAAAACGCTACCTTAGAAATTTCCGCCATATAAACCCGTTTTGCCGCGAGCCACGTCTTCCGGGTGTCGTCTTCAGTGAGTGAATTATATTCCGCATCCAACGCTTGCATCTTGCCCTTGTGAACGCGGAATCGATGTCTACGCCCAATCTTCGTCATTACGCGAGGGTAAAAAGCTGAAGCAGGGTTTCCGTAGTAAGTATCACGGTCATAGCTAGGCCAAATATGAATATTACATGCTTTGAGGGATATGGCAATGCACTTACATGTCTTCATCCACAGAACAAGGTTTGCAAACGTTCTTTCGTTGTTGCCAGTCGCGGAAAAGTGCCTTTGAACGGGGTTGCAGCTGTCCGCAGAACTGTAAAAGAGTGTAAGCAAATTATGAAGGGGAGGGCAAAAAAGGGGACAAGACTGACGTCGCATGCACGATCAACAGCGAACTTCAAGTAATGATATTCGTTAATGTCGGATGGGCAGGGTGGCATTCCTTCAGATTTCGCAGCATCCCGCCAAAGAAAGGCATTTGACTTGGACACCAAAGCCGCTTGAAACGTCTTGTTCACTCTTGAGAATGCTATGAGGTCGCACGGGTCGATGTATGAGAAGATCTGTTTGAGCATGTCATGAGCTGCTCCGACTACAACTGAGAAGGCTAGGCTTGGACACACCTCGCGAAGAATATCGAGAGGGACCTCTACAATAATAGCTCCAGCTCCTTTTCCCTTGACTTGTTTCCGAGCTGTTGTCCGGCGCCTCTTTCGACTAGTCGTTGTGGTCCATTCAGTCGCGTCAATGTCAGACGCATCGTCCGGGTCCTCACTGGGGACCTCAACGACGACTTTCGTGGTGCGTAGGCGAGTTGAGCGTCGCAAGGACATAAAGAACCAGGCTTCTCCGAAGGTCTGTTGTTCGATGGTGTGTCGTGGCGCCAGTCAAGTCACACAATCTAGGTTTATACAACGTTGGAAATGGCCATGCTTGTGTTTGTAGCTGTCGACAAAGCCAATAAAGGGGTTTTGTCGACCCTGAACTCGGCAATGCCTTTCAATCAGCATGATTTGGAACGAGAATAAGCATGAGACTATTATATTGTAACTCGACTGTATGTCCATGGGGTATCTAAAGAGACGAACGGAGAAAGGCTTTTGTCCCCGTGATAACGGCGACAGAGCAACCATAAATATCGTTTCTAGCAAACATCAAAAACCCCACAAGGCTTCCAAGTCGGCCTCCAACAACTTCTGCAGGGGTTCTGCTTCAAGACGCTTGGCTCTGACTTTTTCCATGAACTCGTCCAACCTGGGCTTCATGCTAGTCCATCCTGTTTCTGGTGAGTGTCCATTATTGAGCAGTCAAAGGACTTCGCTTACCGCGCTCGCTCAACTCGGAAGTCTGAGCAACAAATTTGAGACGTTTAAAACGGGTTTGATCTTCTGCATTCTCCTTCATTAACTGAAGCTCCTTCTCCCAGCCTAGGTTGTCAATGCCGGGATGAGTGTTCTTAACGTCAACTCCGAACAGAATCGTCCATACCAGCTTCACACAGCTTCTCGGTGATGCTATGTCAATCTGGATTAGCGGTAGATATCAGAAACAAAAAACAATCTACCTACGCATTCAAGCGTTTATCCTTCAGCTTGTCGATATTGGACTTCTTAATCCTGTCTCGGTTCGCGTACCATTCTTCAAGCGGTGTGAGTAGCTATAACAGATTAGTTAGCAGTGTAGATTTCATTGTGAAATTTATAGAGCTTGCTTGGAATTGTTGCTGTGAGGGTAAAGCGTCATACTCCTCCTTCAAAGCAATGTATTCGGCCTTTGACACCCAAAGTGTCAGAACAATAGCACCGGGTCGAACCGGAGGTCGTACGACGGCGACAGGCAAGGCAGATTTCAAGGGCTCGCCGGATAGGCTGGGGACCTGTTGGAACCTTGCAGTCAATTAGAAAACGCAGTTCATTTAAGTAAGGTAAATGGACAAAAACCCACTTTGACTTCTTGCAGGTATCACAAACTTTCCTTCTCGTATAATAAATACGATGGAGGTCTTGCCACTTCTGACACGAGACGCTACAGAACTGTAAAAAACGCTTGTCATGTTGAACCGTCCGGAGAAAGAACAATGAAACCCTACATCACAGACAGGTTCAAGAGCAAACTGAATATACTGGATCACGTTGAGGTCCCGAGGGCACGCGGGGAATCCAGTCTGATTGAGCGATCGCTTCCAAGCATGCAAAGCAGACTTGGATGTCAAGGTCCTACGCATACCTTTGCAAACTCTTGAGAGATGTAGAATATCCATAGGCCTGAGATATCTAAGGACCTGAGCCTGTGTCAATATTCTAATTCTCATAGAATTGACTGGTGAAAGACGAACCTCATAAATCAGGTCGAGGGGAAGATCGAGCAGTGGTGATCGATAGCGGCCAGCCCAAGAGCCTCGAGATATACGACTGGCTGCCGTCCGACGTTTCTTGGGTGGCGAAGCCGAAGTTCGTGTCCTCCGGCCGCTCAGGTCATCGTCCGAATCGACATCCATGGGGTATAGCGTCAGTGGCTTCTGCCTAGTCGAGAATTTCATATAGCAGTTATGAACTAAGTGAGCCATTGTGGAGTATGTGTGTTGGGGAAGAGGTAGTCCACAAAGAACTTAAATAGGTGCAAAATCATTGTTCTTGACGTATTTTTCGTCACAACGAGTTTCAATAAGGATTACAATAGACCTCAACACCATTTCCTGGAGGCTGTGTTTCTCAAGCGATGATAAGATTGGGTCCCACATCGACTCTTGTTCTTCTGTGTATAGTCTCAGGGATACCGTGGACCCACATGGCGACTATTGTCATAAGCAGCGAGCTGAAGTGGGGCGAGGACATAGCGAAGAAACAGCGGGCGGTCGGTACGGTTCGGATGAGTAGGCGTCTTGGTGAGCATAGAGCAAATTTAAACTATCCAGAGTCTTTCAAGATGAAGCGTCTTCAAAACAGAGGATTTCGGGTTTTGCCGAACTTCGTTCAGAGCGACATGTTGAACACCAATGTCCTTCCTGATTGCTTTTGATCCGACAGCATTCATTCATAAACCTAGTCGATTGAAGAGTATATTATGACAAGTATAGTAAGTTAAACACTGACATGATACATTGTCCGTTAGCTGTTGTAAGGTACGTAATATTCTGCAGCTAAAGTAGCATCCGTCCTCAAGTCTTGCGCTTTGGATTGAAGTGAATATTGGAGACTGTTCACGGCCTTGAGGACAAGAGCACGAGCATCACCCTGTTGGTCAGGATTGAAGTCCTCGTAGAAACGGATGATGTACGGAGTATCGGCTTGGCGATAGAAATCAACGCCCTCTCTCCAGATCTCTTTCGTGATATTGTGGCTAATCTTAAACTCAGAGTATGTCCACTATCACGAACAACAGTCACTTACCGGCCAGATTGATGCCTTCCAAAAACTTTCTCCTGTTCATAATACGTGCTGGTCACAGAGGGGCATGCCTCCTTGCATATAGCACAAACGATGAACCGGTCTGAGTTTGAAGTTGATATTTTCAAGTCAATATGAAGATCTTTCAGCACTTCTTCTTCAGGCGTGAGTGTAGCTTTTCGAATGGTATGCCCTTGTTCAACGCAGGAGCCTTCTGTCCTGAACATCTGAGGTGCTTTGAGCATTGGTAGACACAAAGGTACATGCAACGCACCGCTTCATGCCAAGTTATGAACACTCGCCGATTGAGGGTTGTTGAGCAGTCCAGACATTCAAAGAGTTCTAGTGAGATCATGTTCGAACTGGGTGTCTCATTGAACTTCTCGATAGCCGCCTCGGCTTTCATGTACAATTCTTGTTCAAACTTGAATTGCGATCTATTCCAAGGAGCCAAAGGCAGGTCCCAGCCAAACTTGCTGTCGACCTTGCTTATGCATTTTGCGTGCGTCAAGACGTGAGGGAAAAGAAACCGCTGCTTGCACCCCAAACACGAGAAGGCAGTGGCTGGACTCCGAAGGTGCTCCGTCGTAGCTTCTGGCATCGCTTCCTTCAACAGTTCGAGTAATCCCTGTTCGGCAGACACCCGCCAATTGGTCTTCATAGCATCGAAGGACTCTTCCAGCAGATGATCAAAATCCTCTCGAGAGACCTTCGTCGAGAAGGGGGCAAATATTAAAGCTGATACTTGGGGCTGGTCCGCGATGTCTGCACAACTTGGACTATACGGGTCGTAGGAATGTTTTGAGATGTAGTCTTTGAAGGTCTTCTCAAATGCTGGTAGCCGTTTACGGCGGATCTGTAGGAGGCGCTCTCTCTTGACCCCCTCCATGACCATCAGAACTTCAGGTTTCAACTTCTCCCAGGCTAATACAACTTGAGCGGTGAATTGAGCTCGAACATGGATACCACAGACCTCCCGGTGTCAATTTAGTTGGTATATTGACGTTCTTGTGATTAACCAATACACTTGGATCTGGAGATTTTTCTAGAAACTCGAGATCTTCGGCCCAGCCTGATGTGAGTGGAGGAAGGTGAGAAAATAATAAAATGGTACAGCAATGGTCCCCACCTGCAGCTTTCAGCCTTTCAACCACACTGTAAAACACATATACGTGAGGGAGTATTGAAACCGGGGAAAGTCGAATACTCACTCGTGATAACGAGGGTGTCGAATCAATTTCTTCCTTTCCTGTTCTTTGTCATTCTCTGCTTCCAACCATGAGTTGAGTTTAAATTTGATCTGTTTGACGTAGGGTTAGCAACGGCAGCGACATGGCATGAGACGCTATGTACTTTCAACTTCTTGACCAGCTCTTTTCTCTTTTCTTCCCGCCACAATCTCCGTGCCCCAAGGTCTTGAATATCGAGCCCCTGTTCAGAATGGAGCATGCCAGGGGGAACATAATATTCCTCTATCCACCTGCGGCCAGACTTTCGCAGAATGGAGGTCGAAGGGAAGCTGTCACCTAGGTGGGCGCTGATGGAGTCAAACCTACGCAGAAAATGAGTTTTCACCCAGGCCATGTGAGTACGAGATAACAAACTTGCTGCGAATACAAGTCTTGCACGCTTTCCGCCGGTTGCCGTAGATGAGCCGGAAGTCTTCTTGTTTCCGTGAAAGCTTTTCGCAATACTGTAGACTATTTATCCATCCCTCCAGTCTATAAATGGGCCAGAAGAAACAACGTACGTTGCAGAACGGGCCAAGTGCAAACTGGACATACTGCACTTCATTGAGATCCTCTGGACATGGTGGCATACCAGCATCGCTAATCACGCTCGTCCATACAAACTTCGAAGATTTGGAGACCAAGGCTTCATTTAAAGCTTTGCTCGTTTGTGAGAGGTACAACAATTCTCGTGGGTGAAGGTAAGACGCAATCTATAGCGGTAGAGGCCCAAGTTGTGAGTGCATGAGAAGACCGACGGGAGGAACAAATGTTTACCTCATAAAGTACATCGAGAGGAACGTCAGGTAGCTGAGTTCCCAGACTTGCCGTCTTTGCTTTACTTCGGTTGTTCTTTGCAGTGGACCTGGTAGAGGAAGCTTCGGTTCTCCTTTTCTTACGCACTGGCTCAAGAGAAGGCTGTTGCGTTGGCTGAGCTTCTCCCTGATGGGAGCCGCCAGCATTATTGCCTGGCATGTTCTCTGCAGGAGCAGGTTGCATGAAGCTGACCGAAAGTCTCGGTAGCCACGACTCGGAGTCAAGTTTTATTGTCGTGTTGGTGTGAGAGAGTTGTGATTGTCACAAAACGTGATATGACTCTTCACGCGACATACCCTGCCATGCTGTCACGTTCTTAGATCGTCGAAACTTGGAGTCCGACTGAGACTCCATACTGCCTCCTGCTATTACGCTCTAAATTTCTGCCCTTGAAACCGCCGCACAGAGGTTGGGGTAGCTTGAAGACCCTCACCGGACAGGAGATTTCTTTCTTGTCTGCCTTCAGTGCCAGATAAAAGGACCAGGACTTCCGTGACTCCTAGGTACATCAAAGTATTTCTTGGAATTTAAGCTCATGTTGGTGTAAGGAACTTGAAGCTAGAGTGCGAGTGCCAACCACTACACCAAAATGATCATGGTTGAGAAGCTAAGTCAACTCGCACTATATCTGTGGAATAGGTAGATTCTAGTAATCCCATGATTACAGTTGGCTCAATTAACATTAATGATTAGCTCCTCTAAGACCCTTGTACTTCTTCGGTAAAAGTAGTGTCCATTCTAATATCGGGCACAGTGGGCCGGCAACTATCTCGGATGGACTCTAGAGCCTTGTTCAAACCCCTGACAACGATGTCACGGACATCCGCTTCTTCATTCAGGATGAAGTCCTCGTGGAAACGAACGTAGTCCACAGCATCCGCTCGACGATAGAAGTCGACGCCCTCTCTCCATGTCTCTTTCGTTGTATTATGGCTAACCCCTGACATCAACGGAGATTCCTGTCAGGGAGCAAGAGTCACATACCTGTGAGCTTGATGATCTGCAAAAATGCCATGGGTGGTGTTATTCCCGCCTCTTATAGTCCCGTATGACCCGTGGCAGATAGCGCAAGCAATGCATCGATCAGAAGAGGAAGTCGATATCTTGAGGTCGACGTAGAGGTTTTTCAAGATCCTCTCCTCAGGTGTGAGTGTCGCTTTTCGAATTCTGTGCCTGCGTCCGACGCAGAAACATCCTTTCATGGACATCTAATTTTTCTCAGAACCATGAGCAAAAAAAGAATCTCAAAAGGTGCACGCAACGTACTGCCTCATTCCACGTCATAAACACCCGCCTGTTAAAGGCCGTTGCGCAGTTCAAGCATTCGAAGAGTTCAAGAGAGAGCATGTTTGCAGACGGCGCCTCGTCGAGCTTCTCAAGAACCGCCTGTGCTTCCATATACATCTCATACTCGAACTTGAATTTCGAATGATCCCAGGGAGCCACATTCAAATCGCGTCCGAACTTGCTGTCCTCTCGAGACACACATCTTGCGTGAGTCAAGACATGGGGGAAAAGAAGCTCCTGCCTGCAGTCACGGCACGAGAAGGAGGTGGCAGGACTCCTGAGATGTTCCGTAGAAGCGTCGGGTATTTTTCGCTCCATAACTTCGACCAATTTCTCTTCGGCCGAGACGCGCCATTTAGTCCTCAGATCATCGAAGGATTTACCCAGTAGCTGATCAAAATCCTTTTGCGAGACGGACACCGAAAGGGGAGCAAAGATCAGAGCTGACACTTCGGGCTGGTCCGCAATGTCTGCAGAGCTGGGGCCGTACGGGTCATATGGACGTTTCCTGACGTAGTTATTGTACGCCTTCAAGAACAGCGGCACTCGATCGCTGCGCATCTCTTCAAAGTGGCTTCTTCTGACCTTTTCCATGAAGTCCAGTACATCCGGCTTCAACGTTGCCCAGCCTAATCTAACGTCAGCCGTCGATTGAATTCAATTAAAGATATAACAGACCCGCTGGTGTCAATCTCGATGGTATATTGACATTCTTAACAGTGTGTAGCCCATGGTCTTTGTAGCGCGACTTTTCTGAGTGCATCCATTCGAGATCATCGGCCCAACCTGGTACGCGTACAATATGGTGAGGCCTAGTTCATGAAACAATCAATGATCCCCACCTAAGGCTTTCAATTTGTCAACCACCCTGGAAGAAGCGGAGACGTCAGTGTGCATTCGTTTCCAGTCTGCAACCTCGAAGAAAAGATCATACTCACTCGTGATAGCGAGGATGTCGTACCAGCTTCTTCCTGTCCTCCTCTCTCTTCTCTTCTTTCTCTAGCCAACGGTCTAGCTCATGCTTGATCTAATGGAAGCAGTGTTACGGACAGCATTGTCGATATCGTCTGAATCGATGTCATACCTTGTTCATTTTATCCATTTCTCGTTCCATCTCCTTCAGCAACGCAGACTTGGCCTTTTCGTCATCACTGGCCTCCGCCAGCCGAGCGTTCGCTGCGGCCCTTTCCTCCTCTGGTACATAAAAATCACCTTCCCTTTGTCCCCATCCATTACCTCCACGGCGGCGTTTCTCCGGTATGAATATTCCTGGTAGGTAATAAAGCTTGGAAGAGGCATATCCAAACCTAATGATGCAATGAGACCTGTGTAACCACTGATGATTATCGGACCACGAACGTTTGCATGCAGGTCTTGCATGCTTTCCGACGGTTACCGTACATACGGTGAAGGTCTCCCCATCTGCCAGGTCTCTTGCCACAGTACTGGGGATGAGGATTGATAAGCCTTCCCAATAATATTCGATACGAGAGGTTAGCATGAACGACGTACATCACAGCTGTTATCACAGGCAAATCGAATATATCGCATCTCATTGAGATCTTTAGGACATGGCGGTAACTTGGCACGGCGAATAGCTCTCTTCCATAGAAAACTCGATGATTTGGAGGTTAAGGCGAGGTGGAGAGGTTTACTCGTTCGCGACACGCTAACGAGATCTCGCGGTTCGAGGTATGTTACGATCTGCAGAAAACCGAGTGGGTAAACAATGAGACGACCATTGGGAGTCAAAGGAGGCGTACCTCGTAGAGTATATCAACGGGAAAATCATTAGCCCCAAATCCTTCAGCCTTCGCTTTGGTCCGGTTCTTCTTTGCAGTTGGAGAGGCTTCGCCGATTCGCCTTTTCTTATTCGGTGAAGGGGATGACGTTGTAGTAGGTGGCATAACGAAGTGAAAGTAATTGGAGAAGCCACGAGCCACTGAAGCTGCCGTTTAAATAGCCCAAGGTGGTATTGTCTTTTTCGTGTATTGTTTTCCAGCCGGACTTATGTCCTGGACCCACATTGCGACCAGTCATTGTATCGAGATCAAGAGCCTCTTTGAAAGCTGGCAACCGTAACTTTGGAGGTTTCCCGGCTATTCTCCTCGCGAGGTAACGCACGTTCTCCTAGAGTTTGGACAAGATGCAATCGGGTCGGAACCGAAGAAGTGAGATTGAAACCGAGGAAGGGAGAAACAAGAATTCACAGCTGCTTGTATTTTCAGAGACGGAAAAGAATGAAGCACGTTGACAATCTGAAGCTGTGAGCAACCCCTCTGGCGCCAAATAATGCCAGCAAGCCGTAATGAAAGCTCTCTGTCCAGGCCAAGCCGACGATTCGTTTGCGCAGCAATGACAGAACCTTCCCTCCTGAGTGCTAGCTCGGTATGCCATCACATCATGCATCATTCCAAGTTTTTAGGGCGGACATAAGAACGAAGGCCATCCTTGGAAATTGTGTGGCAAATCCTGCACACCACGCCTCACGACCTTGTAATTGTAAATTGTACCTCTTGAAAAGCGCATGCAAAGGGTGTGGTCGACCTACCTCGACGCCCGCGTGCATTACCGAACGAGCTCGTCTTCATTTGCTCGTAACAGTGATAACAAGCAGGTGTGTGAGAATTTTCTAACCTTGGCCTATGACACACTCTGATCCGACCACACTGCATTCTTATTTGAATCTGCCGACTACTGCGACCACTTTCCTTCGTTACAGATGGAACCCACGTCGTAAGGAATCTTTCACTTATCTTCACCCATAAATCCTTTCTTTTCTCTCTTCAATCTATCGGGAACTCAACAATATTCGGTCATTTTTAAAGATTCTCTAGGCGGTCTTCAGCAGCATACTCTACACATTCCCAGGTGCCTCTAGCATATCCAATGCACCAAGACAACAGCGCTGGGTCCTTAGACCCTCCTAATATTCCATTTGCGACATCGAGAAGTGGCAGCAGCTCGCCGTTACGACCGCCATCACCAACGAGGAAGGAAGCATCTGAGAGCAGCGGTGTCTCTCTTTCCGTGAATTACCTGCCCTCGAAGTTCTCGTCAACACTACTCCAACCTGGCCAGAGAAAGAGGAAAGCAAAGGGCACCGGCCCTGCTCTACCAAAACTCGGTGGTGGCCTCGATGCCTTCAAGAGTGGAGAAGTACGGATGGGCGGGGAGGATGACGACAACTTCTCCAACGAGAATTCGGGCGTAATGTTCGGGCAGACACCTCGCCGCAAGCAGTTGCGCTGGAACAAGTTCAAATGGACGCTTTTCATTGCCAACGTTTTGGTATGTTCATCCGTCGTCACTGCTGCGCGTTTTGCCTCATGCTGATTTGTCATCATTCACCCAATCTTCAGCTCACTATCTATACCGTCACTGGCCTTATCCTATGCCTCGTAACGTGGTTCGACATCTGGACGGACGCAGACGTCGTCAGAGCAGGCAACCGCACTGAGCTGGTCATATCAACCTTGGCTGCCTCATTTGGGATCATTACATCAATCATTGGCTGGGCGGGGCTTCTGCTCAACAATCGAGCATTCCTGGCCGTCTACACTTTCCTCCTATGGATCGACTTCATCTTCCTACTTGTCCCAGGATACCTCACCTACAAACGGCGCTCGTTTAACCTCGAAGGCAAGATCAATGCCCAGTGGTCTCAGGACCTTGGCACGGTTGGTCGGCTTCGGATTCAAAATCAGCTCCAGTGCTGCGGATACTTCAGCCCGTTCGTCGAAGCCACGGTCAGCCAAACCTGTTACGCAAGAAGCGTGCTGCCCGGGTGCAAGCTGCCCTACATCGAAAACCAGATGGTGGTCCTTGAGCGGTGGTACACAATTGTATTCTCGCTTGTTCCGCTACACCTTTTCGTCATCATCAGCGGATTGCTATGTTCGAACCATGTCACATACAGGTTCGGTAAGGGCATGATGCCCAAGGCATATCGCCTCAGCATGAACAGTATGGCCATCATCATGGACAACTACGCCAAGTAAGTGAGATTTTCGCTGACAACCGACGACTTTCTGACACTCGGGGTTTACTTTCATTTTAATTTTATAGTCAACTTGCAGAGCAGTATGGCACAGACGTAGCCTCTGAGATCATCGCTCGATCTAAATCTAATCTACATCTGGATGCAATGCCTACGATGCCGTACTCAGCACAGCAGCAATCGATGAACTACAATAGATACGATTCTATTGGTAGCCGTGCCCCAGAAGCGCTCTAGGGTTCGTCAGGGCTTCCGTCCTTCGAGGTTAGGATGCATGGCATGAAAACCGAACTACCCGCCCTTGTTGCTACCCACCCTATATTCGGACCTCCTTATGACACGGACATTCACAGATTTTGGCCACCTTACGACAATACATAGACTGTCATCACCGCTCCCTTTTTCTCCGGGCTTTCCTACACGATCCTCGCCCACATGGACTTCGTTTTGCTATCGCGCGTAATGCAAATTGGACTGATTGTAGCCATGCACCTACCTTACTATATATTCGTCCCCTCTGGTATGAACCGTCCGCTAGTAGCTGGTTACAATCATATCATAATAGCCACCTTTACCTATCAAAGATTGACGTACTGATAACACCAACCTTGGAAAACCATTTTCTGTTTTCTCTCGTCTACTAACAATTGAGAGCGCCAGATATGATTCAAATCACTGCGGTGGCAAGGTGGGCGGCCATCGAGAGGCACATTCTCCTGCTCAGCTGATTCTGGTACCCTGATACATAACATATCCACTGGCCTCATGGATGATGGACCAACCTTACTGTCAAGGTATCGAACGAGAATTTGTAATCTCTGCGATCTTTGCGCAAGGACTCATATGCTCTCGTCTCGGGTACTGACCAATGCCCTCGGCTCCCCGGCGGACAGTATGGGTAAATGGCTCGATCAGGCATAGCCGACCGGATCAATGATTAACCGAGCTCCGCTCCATTTGTCCGCTACAAACTTTAAATTCAGGTCGGGGCGCAGGTTTTAATTTTCCTCCTTTCCCCCCACAATTTCTATATAATCCTAGCTTTCGTGGCATTCGCTGCAAGTTTGCTGTAAGACCCCATAATGGCTGCTTTGGACTTTGCTTCTGCTGGACGTACAGAGAGCTTGGACCATGACAATGATCTTATCCATTGGGAGGTGAGTCGATGACCACGCACGCGAACTTGTTCCTTGGGCGATAGCTGACCTCGACGCGTCGCTTTTACAGCACAACGATTCAAAGAATCCATTCAACTATCCTACCTGGAAGAAATCGCTTATTTGCGGCCTTGTGTAAGTATTTGACTTGAACCAGAGTCAAGTAATTCAATATTGACCCTGTTTATGGCGTCGCATCAGGTGCATACATACGTCGTGGATCGTAATGTGCTCAAGCGCTGCCGCTGCTATTGCCAGCGAGATGCAGGACGAGTTTCACGTCTCGCCAACCGTCAGTCGATTGCCCGTGGCCATGTTTCTGTTTGGCCTCGCAATCGGTCCGGTTGTTTTGACACCACTCGCCGAGGTGAATAATAATTCCTTAACGCCACCTCGTCATACCCACGTACTCACGCCGCATTCAATCAGGACTATGGGCGTAAAAAAGTCCTGACGTTATGTCTTGTCATAATTTGCGCGTCTCATTTCCCTTGATCACGACCTTTGCCGTCCTACAAAAATAATGTGTCTCCAGATATATTTCAAATTCCCTGCGCCGTCGCCACCAACATCCAGACCATCGTTGTCTCGCGGTGAGTCATCATCTCTGTTCTGTCTTCTCCATCCCTCTTCCTCTCTCTCGAATGTTCGCTGACTGGAACCCCCGGATCAATCTACAGCCTCATTTGTGGTATCTTTGGGTCCCCGATAATTAACAGCGTGGGTAACATCCCCGACTTATGGAAAGGGGATGATCCGACCGGGTAAGGATCTTTCGTCATCGTTAACGTTAATGGTGCTCATGATCACTTTTTTCGTGCAGTTTGTGGGCAATGAATGCTTGGGCCTACTCGGCAGAAGCTGTCGTGCTGTAAGTGCCTCAACTCCGTTTGCAAATCTTCCTGACATGGTGTTTGATCCACCCCCTCTGATTGACTCATTCAGAGGTCCCTTAATGTGCGTACACCTTTATCGCGACACCATCTGATATGCCGTTTGCAGCATGCTGAAGGTATTTGCTTTTTGTAGAGGCGCATATATCAACGATAGCTTGTCTTGGCGTTGGCTGTATGGAATCTGGGGAATTATCGGAACTGGGTTGTTGGTTCCTTTCGTTCTGCTCGTGCCAGAGACGCGAGGTGGCGTAATCCTTGCAGCTCGGGCTCAACGTGCACGTCGGCATGGCCAACCAAACGCATGGGCTATCCATGAACGGCTCGGACGTCGCTCCATGAGCCAGATCTTGAGAGAGACCGTCTTACGACCTGCAGGTACGTTTAATTAGGAACTCCCGGTTCCGCAGTTCTCCAAAATCTGACGAGAGTTCGAAGTCATGCTTCTTACGGAACCTATCGTCTATTGTTTTGCCCTTTACGATGGACTCAATTACGGCATTATCGTGGGTGCTTCCATTCTGAAAGAAGTTTTATCGCCTAACTTCGATGTTTCAAGTATCTTGCGGTCGAGGCCATCCCTCTCATCTATGCTCAGTATGGGTTGGAGGAGCCACAGGTGGAGTTGACCTTTCTTGCTCTCCAGATCGGGTTCACCCTTGCGATACCCCTGTTCTACCTACAACTCAAGGCAACAGAATGGCGGGAGAAGAAGGAAGGAAGGACCAACGTGCCCGAACACAAACTTCTCTGGGCATTTCTCTGTAAGTTTCATCGCCATGCTGAGTAACGTAACACTAACTTGGCTCTCTGTAGCGGCACTCCTGTTCCCAATCTCCATGTTCTGGTTCGCATGGACAGGGCGAGCATCCATCAACATGTACGCATCACTTGGGGCGCTTGTGGGATTTGCCATATCCGGCCATATCAGTACGTAACGCTCCAACTTCATAGATGAGATTCATATCAGAACTGACACTACATCTCTCTTTCATTTGAATTTTGTAGTATTTCTCGCTGTCTCTGATTTTACCGTGGAGAGCTATGGGCTGATGGCGAGCAGTGCCGTCACAGGGCAGAGCTTTGCGCGGGGTAAGGACCTTTTTGTCTCCTGGATTAAAATGTGTTTCGTCCTGACAGCTTCCTTCCAGAAAACATCTGTGGGGTACTCTGCTTGGTGGCGGTCCCATTCTATACCAATGGTAGGTCTTCCCTGTGTCTCAGGAGTGCTCTGAGTAGTATTAACGTGATGGTTTCTAGTCGGGTACGAATGGGCCAGTACTATTCTTGCCATTCTCGCCACTATCATGGGAATCTTCCCATTCTTGTTTTACAAGTTCGGGCCCCAGATTCGCATGCGATCTAGGTATGCGCAGGAGCTTGCACAGATGGAGGAAGAGGAGAGGAAACGGCTCAAGTTCATAGAGGCTCGCTTTCTTGGAGGCATCTCGGAAACTGTGACAGACATTGATGGAGAGATAACACAGACGACCGCATAAGACTATGTTTTGCCTCTTCCTACTCGCGGACTTGAACAGGAAGATGCAGCATTTCAACGTGATACCTACATATACTGTACTTGACTCTATGCACTTTCATTCCCTTATTTATTTAAACATTACCCAACTCCCCCTATGCATATGCTTCTCTGAAACTTCCCTTAGAAACCCTCCCTTGATTTACACACGATGTCGTAGCAAGTGAGTTGGATTCATTATGTCAAGGTAGTACATATATACAGGCGAGAATTACTACAATAATACATAATATCGAGGGCGTCTATATACAATAGGTTCTCATCTCAAGCAATCGCTGACATCGCGTAATCTAGTTGGCTTTCTTTGAGCCTTTCCTGAAGTTCGGTAAGAGGCTGCCTGTCCTAATGCGGAATAGGTAGGTGAAGAGGTAGGTGCAAATGATCTGTGTACAATGTCAGCAAAATGCAACTTAGAGGTACCCGATAGCCACATACATTGAAAACGACGAATGCCACCATAATACCAAAATCTCTCCACCTATTGTCGTAGAAGATGTTGAAGTTATTGGCAAGATACTGGTCACTTGACTTGACAGCGCAGAACTGGCATTCTGCCGATGCCTCGGGATTCGTCAAGTAGCCACCAATCGTTTGGATGAACGGTGCCATGTACTGCCCACACGTTTGTCCGACGGGGGGATTCAATGCAACATACTCGACGGCGGAGCATTGAAGTTCTTGTCTTCCAATGGCCTGGCCGAGGAGACCTTCGATAAGATATGTGAATGGTGAGAGGTGGTACCTGTAGGACTCTTAGTTATACAGAATTTACAGGCGACCAGGCGACACTTACATCCACTGCCACCACCCAAGCTGACTGAAAGGCTGTAAGACACCGTTGCTGGAGGCGAGGTTAGAAGCATAGTCAATGCTGGAGTTCATTCAGACGTACAAGGTGACGACGAAAGAGAAGAGGAAGGAGAAGAGGATAGCAGCAATCTCAGGGCTAGGGGACATCGCCGCCACGGCCTAATGGAATGAGTCAACAATATAACGCCGACAGAAGGATGGATGCTACCTGGCCAATGCTAGTGTAGTAGAGAGGGAACACGACACTGAGCATGAGGAATGTATAGCCGGCGCGCGAGTTGTCAAAGCCGACGGTCCAGAACCAGCAGAGGAAGTAGAGCGATGAACCAAAGATGTTCCAGGGTAGTTCGACGAGTATCTGAGAGGTGACCAGTGCTGTCCAACTATACATTCGGCTTGGACGCTCTCGGATTTCGTAAATGGACCGGGTATGTATGAAGGGTATCTGGAGCTGATTGGCAAGAGGGACACTGCGAAGGAATGAGCCTCGACGAATGATTTGATATTAAATCTAACTAACCTCATGACAGTTGCTAGGAAAACCGCCTGGGAAAGACTGAATTCAGGATAGTCCTAGACGATGTAACGTCGAACTTACGAATAACTGGTTGGTTATGCCCTGCTGGGTATTCTTGGCCTTGAAGAACGTGAAACCGATGAAGAGTCCGCCCACAATATTGAGGATGAGCTTTGCAATAATGTAGGTAGGGTCCCTCCAGTAGGCTTGTAGATTGCGGAAGAGCAGCTCCTTCGTTTGAGTAAACCAGTGGGTTGCAAATTCGGTGTGCAGAGTCGCCTCGACGGATGGCTTGTTTCGCCCATCTTTATGGATACGCTCAATATCGTCTCGGAGGACTAGTGATTCCGGTGAATCCTTCCAAATATGATGCCAATTTTGTTGGGTAGTCGCGGTTGCACCAGCACCAATAACATCGAGCATGAACTCAGCCCTGAATGTACGAATCAGTATATGACGTCAATGTTATCCGAGAGTTGCCTTACGGATTCTCCTCAGGAAGACATCGACGAGACCCATTGTTCTCAAAGTAATGGATCATCGTCGTCGCATGGTGGCCAAGATCACCGAAGTAAACGGTTTCTCCTCCCTTCTTCAGCAATAATAGCCGGTCGAAAACCTAACAAAAGGTGAGTTAGGCATCGTTGGGTATGAAATAGGAGTCAGGGCTCGTACCTGGAATAGCTCTGCTGAAGGCTGGTTAGGTGAGGAAAGTGGTCAGCATGCATAGATATTCAGCTAGGGCCAGAAACGTACTTGATGTATCCTGATACGGTCATCAGCGCTCAATATCAAAAAACAATTTGCAAATGTATGACTTACGTGCAAAGGATTGCTTGGCCGTTGTCAGCTAGACTCCTTAAAAATGCCATAATACTCCATGCGCTCTGAGAGTCTAGCCCCGATGTCGGCTCGTCCAAGAAGAGTAGCAATTGAGGCTTTGCAGCTAGCTCTACGGCGATAGTGGTACGTTTCTTGTGCTCGACACCCAAAGACCCAACGATAGCATCCGCGTAAGCAGACAAACCGCACATTTCAAGGCACTTCTCAACGCTGAATTGGCCATGAGCGTAGAACTAGCTTGGGAAGAGCGACACATACTAGGCTTCCTTCTCAGATAGAGGGACATGCGGTGGTTGACGAAGCTTCGCTGAGAATAGCAAAGCCTCCCGTACTGTGGCAGTGGGGAGATGCGTATCCATCTGTTGACAGTATCCGCTGGTATCGAGGGAAGATTAGACCATAGAACCAGGCTAGCCAAAGGAAAATCTCACGTTTGAGAACGGAAGTCTGTTGGTAGAGCACTTCCATTGACGAATTTATCTCCCGATACCACGCCCACACTGACGCGTTCAGCCAGAACATTGAGCAAAGTCGTCTTGCCTGCACCCGATTCTCCCATCAACGCCGTCAGTTTGCCAGGAGCAACATAGCCAGAAACATCCGAGAGCAACTTCTTTTGTTCACCGCCTGGGATAGGGACCGCGTAGTCAATTTTCTGCCAGGAGAAGATGCTGGAGGCAGGAAGAACGATCGAGGGGTCAACTGAAGAGTCCGCGTTCGTGGTCTTTTCACTCAAAGGGGCGGCGACTTTCTCGGATCTGGATGCCTCTTCGTCTCGGTTTTTGGTATGCACCGTCCTCTTCCCTCTCTTGAACAGAATCGCGGAGGCATTCCTCGCAGCAGAGGTCTTGACCTCAGTGAAGATTAGGAGCGCGATAATGAAGCCGATGCCGAAAGCGGTGGTGATACCGAAGTCCTGCATGGAAGGATGAGGATCTAATCGCAGCTACTGTAACTCGATGCTTACCTGCCATGCATTGGAGAATGCATATCCGTACGAGAGCTTGACGAAGCGGTTTCCATCGACGAAGTCTTCGCCGGGTTGGGCACCGACGACCGCACAAACTTGGTTGGCTAGGGATACATTTTGATAGGCTGGCCCCTGAGGAACAAGTGTCGTGCAGTTTCCTCTCAACGTTCGGAATTCATTCGTAAGCATTGCCTCAAATCTATTTTCATCAGATAGTTGGGCCGTCGCCTCGAAGTGGGTTCAGAAGGCACTTACGCATAACGTAACGGCTAAAAGACTTGGTTAGTAACAGTAGACTCGTGAACGTAAGGACACTCACGTTGATGTATGTCAGCCATCTGAGGGCACCAACCATGGATGGCTTGGGGATGGAGTACCCTGACCGGATGACAATCAGTTACATCATGAGTTTCGTTACGCTGTGAGGTACGTACCTGTGTAAACTGCCAAAACCAGGATCGAGACTCCTGCGAAGCTTTGAGCGGCTGCTTCAGAGTTGAACGCGGATGCAATCGCTCTGAACCAAGCTCTCATGGTGATCGAAGTGGCGAAGAGGAGGAGGAAGAAGATGCTAATGAAAGTCGTAGTTAGCATCGATACCAATCTTGTGATTTCTGAAGTCCATACAAGAATTGTCCCTGCACAACAGACATCAGAGACTCGTTGCAATATGACAGATGAAGAACCTACCGCTGATGACTGCAAGCCAACCATGAAGTACAGAATAATTCCGAATAGAGCCGACATGGTAAACGTGATTGGGACATCCACGAGTGTAAGTGCCAAAGCCTCAACGAAGGGGTGGTAGAAAGCCGCATTCTTGTGCTTCAACACGATGGGTCGTTGTGCAAAGAGGGCGGGAATTTCAGCCAATGTGGAGATAGCGACGAAGAAGATAGCACTATTGAGAGGGCGTCAGATTTCTCTGTAAACTCGAGCCTGCAGTCGAGGACGCACAAGAAGATGACACCACCACGCGAGAAGAATGCCGAGGTCTCCTCCGGGCTCTGGAAGTAGACGCTTCCAATGATCAGGCCTTGGAAGATGAACGAACTGTTCGACTGGTTAGCGCTGCGCCCAAAGGCGTGTAGAACTGGACCTACAAGATATTGAGCCCCGTCGCGAGCATATTTCCGCGAAGAATTTGGACCCGGCGGAGCATGACAGCACGCGCTTGCATAGGAATACTAATCGTATAGGGGCTACAACGCAGTTTTTGTTAGCTTATCGCTTCTCTGATGTACTGACAATGAACGCACCTTGACTTCCGGTTGAATTTCGCCCTCTCTGCCCTTGCGCTATCAATGTAAGCCGACGCTCGCTTAGGCTTGCCTACAAATTCGTTGGTGTATGATTCTATATCTGCCTCATTTGCCTTTCCGAGGGGCGACTTCTTGAAGTAGGCGGCGAATTCTTCAGCGGTTCGTGGGGTGTTTGTACCCGGACGAGCTGTTCGTGCAACTGGATCCGTGACCGCGACGAGGAAGTCGGCAGTGGTCTGACGATTGGCGGGCTCGAATCTGTAGTAACTCCATGAGTTGGCGAACATGTCTTGGCTCGGGAACAATGTACTGACCCCATATCGATGAAGTACTGTTTAGCCTTATTGGCGGGACCGAAATATGCCATCCGCCCCTCATTGATGACGCAGACCTTGGCAAAGTGCTCATACAATGATTCTCCGGCTTGGTATAGGGAGAGAATCGTAGTAACGTTGAAGGTATCGGTGGCAATGCGAAGAGCACGAACAAACTCAAGCGCTGTACTTGCATCTAGGCCACGAGTCGAGCTGAAGGGACATATTAGATGCTTAAAAAGGTGAGAAGGGGTCCAACGTACTTGTCCCAGGCTCCGATGGCTGATTTCGCACATAAGGTCTCTGCAATAGAAACACGTTTCTTCTCCCCTCCACTGACACCACGAATAGCAGCGTCACCAACTGGCGTGTTCTTAGCGTGCCTCAGACCGAAGACAGTCGTCAAGATCTCGGTGACTACATGAACGTATTCCTCTCTGGACATGTCGCCTCGGCTCTGTGGGGTCCTGGTCTTCGCAGCGAAATCAAGAGTTTGCTGAACAGTAAGAGTAGGGAAGTGAATATCATCCTCTGCACAGTACTGGACGTCGCCCCTGAAGTGATTCTTGATGTCGTCGGAGGTGAGGGAGTCGTAGAAAATGTCGCCGTTGACAGCGAGATATTCCTCGCGCATGTTGGCGAGTGTCTTGAGCAACGTTGTGCATCCCGAGCCGGGTGATCCAAGGACGACTGGACGATGACCTTAGTACGTGAATACATGAAAGTTTGATGGTGACATACGAAGCATCTCTCCAGGCCGTACCACGCCTTCAAAATCCTTCAAGATCGTCCGAACAGGTGGGTGTCGTAAGTTCTGGATTTCCTCCAGAACATTGAGAGGGTTGAATATAGTCCCCATCGTCGGCTGGAACGAGTTTGACGCGGCAACGCCCAATACATCCAGGTTGCGGAATCCGACGCCTATCTCTCGCTTTTGGATCTGTTGATGTTCGCAACTAAAGTGATGATTAGCTGCGCAAACGCGAATGGGAAGAGTTTACACATACCGCCTGACAATTTGTCGGAGAGCTTGTTCGAAAGTCCATGAGTCTTCGTTGGGGAGAATCCCAGTCAAAGTAACCTCGGAAGGGGTATAAGATTTCGTCCGTTGTAGGCCTTTCTCGGTTGCTTCTTCATTGCTTTGGTGAGGGATTGTTTCTCGAAGTTCCTCGACACCGGCGGAATCGAAATACCCAAGGTTGACACGAGAAGGATTCGCGCCAGCCTGGAGACTGTTTGCAGGGGGAGCTGGATCACGGGCCGGAGCAGCCGGTAAGTCACCTTCACCAACCAAGGTTGGAATGCGAGAAAGAGGTGTAGAAGAGGCCTCCATGGCAAGGGGGACAAATCTGCCTAAAGGTTCTGCAATTTCCGGGAGCAGTTGGTTTATCGAGTATACCCGAGGCACCCAAAATACTTATAAGAGTGGCCTGGATCTCGCTGAAACATTGCTATTGTCGGAAAGATACGCGTCTGAGAGTGATTTGTGTCCGTAAGATCGTATCATTCCGTCTGCAGAAAGCGACACGCAAGTCAATCGGCAGAGTCAGAGTCAGGTCTGCCACCGAGATTATGGCACCATATTGATTCCTGTCAACCTTGTAGGCCATTATTGGCCAACGCAGAGCCAAGATCACTTTCACATGTTTTGTATTGCCGTTGTTTCAGGAAATAGTAGCCTATCTGGAGCCTATCGTGACTCGTTCTCCGACAACGTTGGCCTTACAATTCATTAAGTATCGGGCCAAGCTGTTCTTTTTTAGGCTGCGCAGAGTCTTGATTGACATTTCACGTCGAATGAAGGAGTCCAAGGTGGGTGTGGTTAAGGAAACGACCAACATGTATCACGTAAGCCCACTGCGCATAGCCGGTTGTGCGGCCCTTTCCCTCCGAATATCCGGCAAATGTCGATCCTTGATGACTGCTAACTGCGTATTGAACAGAATCGTATGCCAATCCTGAGCGAAGGTCCCTGACGGCTTACAGAGCATACCAACCAAGCATCTGAATGTTCGTTACGCTTGCAGGGCATCGAGCGACGTCTGCAGACAACGTGCAGGGCTCGAGGCAGGGCTGTCGAGAACGACAACTCGAATGATCTTGAACGCAATGTCTGCCCAGAACAATCTTGGGGACAACCACATGACCATTCATTGCTTCCTCGACACCGTGGTCGGACCATAGATCCTCCTTGTCTTCTTTCCGCGAGCAAAAGTACAGACAGGATAACATCGTCTTAAATGCTCAAGAGTTCAGCCTTGCGGTTGATGTGATCTTATGAAGATGAGGCAGCGATGTAGCTGACGAGAGAAGTACTCGTCCGGAGTCGTTGCATCGAAGCTCCACATTAAAGCATGCCATGGCTGAATATCGGTAACTTCATTGCGCGACTCGCACTGGAGTCGGCTCATCATCACGGTCCACTCCCAACGGCGGGCCGTCGAGGACATCACAAGACGCATCGATTGAATGGCTTCGATGTCAACATAAATGCGAGCTGTAGCAATATGGTTGGGCGAAGGATCACCATCATGCTTCGCTACCTCTTTGCAAAGGCCCTTACTCTTGGTTTCGTCGCTGGAGCTCTAGCGACTCCTGTCGCATTCAATAATTTGACTTCAACAACCCCGGAGCTGTCCCCGGAGCTCTTCAAGCGTGCAGTTTCTGCTAAATACGTCTTTACGGCGTTTACATCCGCCTCTGAATCCAATTTATACGTTTATACCTCGGATGATGCCACGAACTTCTCCCTGCTGAAAGGACCAGCGTATACGCCACCTACGGGACTTATCAGAGATCCAAGCGTCATCTTGCATACTGAGTAAGCTTCGATCTCTAGTGAACCTTGATTACTTCCTGACCTTGCTTAGTGGAAAGTATTATATCGCTTGTGAGTGCCTAGTTACCCGAAAACAGGCCATAAGAATAATCAAGAGGGTTAGATACAACCGACTGGACGGGAACGAACTTTGCCATTGCGGTACGGACAATAACACGACAACTCATTCACGGATACTCAGCCAAATTTACAGAGCAGCTCAGATCTGAAGAGTTGGACGTTGGTGGCCACGATCCCCACGGCCTCTTCTATAATCACGCCAGTGAACACCTGGGCACCAGTAAGTCGCAGTGTAGTTCCTAAAAATTTCACCTGCTCACCAAAAGATGTGACTCAGGAATTCTTTAAGGACCCGAAGACGGGGAAATTGAATATTATTGTCTCCCTATCCACTGGAAGCTATGGCCCATTCTTGCCTTACGCCTTCACCGCTACGGACTCCACCTTGAAGAAATGGAGCGGACCCACCGTTTTATCTGGCATTTCAAACTCAGGGCTCGGATACATCGATACTTTCCCCGTCTACTTCAAGTGAGTAGTGTCAATCCATAGACCATAATGATATTCCCTCTCTAACAGCTACGTTACAAATTAGTAATCAATATCATATCTTCTCCAAAGCAGAGTCAAACGGGCAAAAGCATGTCGAACACGCCGTAGCTTCGTCTCTCACAGGGCCGTACTCCTTCGTCCAAACCGGTGACTTTGCGGGATGGGGACAAGCTGAAGGACCTTGCGTCACTGTACTTCCTAATGGTCAATTCCGATTGTAAGTGTACTTGAGCCTCCTGTTTCTGTGCGTTAGCTAATTTTGTCCCATAGGTTCGCCGACGGATTCAACAGCGGGAAGTACATCTATTCCGACTCGAGTGATCTGTATAACTGGAGCGCCTACAAGACCATCCCGAGTTTAAGCGGCACAGTTAGACATGGCACAGTTTTGAAGCAGTGATCTTCTGTCTGGAGACTAAGATTAGAAATGATAACCGTTGTGTATGGATTTGAATAAATATCAAGGTGTCCACGGATTAATTAGCCGGACGACCATCGCGGGCAAAGCTCCAGATTAGATTAGATTACTCCTTTCGATCCACGTTCTGCATCATCGGGTAAGATCAAGACAAGCGTTCTTTCCATTCCGCCACACTCTAGGATGCTCTCTAGTCCAAAAATCATCAAAAACCGACGTTTCTAGCTGCTCTGGCTTCATCTCTGGGGCGATTGTCTTTTTTTATGGCTGTAGCCATATCACGTGATAGCAAATGTATTGGGCCTTGTTCTGAGCAAATGGCGCGTCCAGATTTCGCGGTTTCCACTCAATACTTGGTGTATAGCCATCTGTTTCGTCTCCCGGAACTTTGGGAATATATTTTGACCAAAAATGTGCCAGTACACTAGCTAGAACTGACCAGCCCTGCTCAAAGTCGCCACGTTTCTGACCATTTGGTATTGTTTGCCTACTCCCCAAACACACCTTCAAAGCTTTACGGTGCAACATTCCCTCCCCATTCTCGAGCTTCTTCTACGAGTGACCTTTGACTTATATCAGCTCTCTATTCTCTGTTTTACCGTCGTTGCTGACGCCTCGTGTGGCGACGTCTCCTAGCGACAATGTCCAAGAAGAAGAAAGGTTCAAAAAGGTCGAAATCCGTAAAGGCCCAAACCGGAACCGAAGCTCCTGGCAAACCCAACAACCAGCCATCTCCAAAACCAGATGGCCGAGACCCCACCCTCCTCGCTATTATTGATGCCACGGACGCTCCCCCAGGGCTAGGGTTTTCCAGCCCCGAGGCACCACCAATTCATGACGAAAATATACTCTTCCCTCCAGAAATGGAGGAGGCTCTAGCCAAGAGACCAGAATTTGCTGCTCTTCGTCCAACTTGGAACTACGTTTACAGGCTTGCAAGGCAGGCGGGCTACAAGGAGGGCGTGCAGGCCGGGAAGAATGCAGTTCGCAACAACGTCAAGTTCTGGAAGACGTATGACGAGCAGGTTGCGAATGCGGTCAAGAAGGAAAGGGAGCGTTGGCAGAAGGATGGTCATGGAGGACATTGCGGACCGGCTGCGAAGGGAAAGAATCCGAGGACAGGAAAAGCGGAGGACTATATGGACGACTATGATGGCGACGACGACGAATACAACATTCTTGACGATATCGACATTGAAGAACTCGACCCGTTGGTAAAGGACAACCCTATGCTCATGGATCCCCATTTCCTGGGGGCACTTCGGGATTCAATAATGAACGAGCGCACCAGCGCACAACTACAAGAGCGTACTGAATGGATGATTCAGGGTCACGGCGAACAGTGCTTCGTGAAACCGAAGACCGTGACAGAGGCAAAGGGGGTGCAGGCTGAACCGATGGAACCTCCAGCGAAGCCTAAGCCTCGTCCGGTTCTTCCTGATGTTCTGAGCGTCCCGCCGACTTTGGAGCCCTTGCAGGACTTCGATTGGTCCGAGGATGTTGAAGACCTTCCTATTATACCACTTTTCTCATCCTGAGGCATTTCACTGTTTGGATACCTCCCTACCCCCGGAACTTTTAGTATTGTTGCTTTCACTATCACCCTCCTCTTACAACATATGGCCCATGTAATCCCAGTGTATATAGTCCGTGCTTAATCTATATGTCGTCACACCCGTCATTATCTTGCGCCCACATTAAATTTCCGGTTTGTTCTTCCACCAATCGTCGTCTAAAATACCCATCTTGACTTCATCCTGCCAGCCCCCTTTAACCCAGATGTTCTTGCGAACCCTTCCCTCTTCCACGAAGCCGCTATAGTCCAATGCCTTAGTCAGTGTTCCTCAAGAAGAAGAAACATAAAGTGAACAGTACTCACACTTTCTTATACACAGCAATAGCAGGTCCATTCTTGCTCAATACACTCAGAGAAAGCCGATGCAGCCTAAGGATGTCGAAAGCAGCGTCAACCATGAACCTCGTTACCTCCGTCCCATATCCTTTATTTTGATGAGCAGGCGCAATGGTAATCCCAAAGGAGCCGTCTCGGTTTTTGGTCTCAAAGCCCCAGATGGCAGTGTAACCAACGAAAGTGCCATCTTCCAATTTCTCGATGGTGCAGAACATCGGCATCTTCTTGAAGGCATTGATGTAGTGTTCCTGGAAGGCGTCTGGTTGAACTGGGGTGACGTAGGAGTTTAGGTCTAGCATCCATGCGGCCACGCTGGCGTCGTTGTAGAGTGTAAGGATATCTTCGTGATCGGCTGGGATGAGGGCACGAAGGCGGAGTCGTTCGGTGGTGTACATAGTTTTGGGGTGTGGTAGCTGACTCTGTCAGCAAGAACTCAAGCCACTCTTATATGAGCACAGTCTGCAGATTCTAGAAGCCATGTAACAAAAAGGATGTCAAAATTTACAGGGAACCAGCAGGGAACAGAGTGCAAAGAAGAGCGAGAAGGCCGGGAGCAGCCGCAGCGGCCGAGATGAAACTCTTGTAGCGAGGTACCACGAGAAACAATGAGTAATCCGCCGACTAGCTGGGCATTTTATACAGCTGCCGCAGAGGGATGAGCGCTGAGCCAAGTAGACGAGTTATCGGGTTGGTCGCGATCCTCCAAGTGTCAAGTGAAAGCCGAATGTTTGGTCGAGCGTGACCGAAATTGGCCGTGACAGATGTGACCAACACAGGCAGGACTTTGGCAGAGATAATTCACGTTCTGTGCGGGTGTTTCTTGATCTTTGCGATTCCAATAGATTCCCAGCTGCCTTCAATGCTCTTGCACACTCGGTGATGGTTCAAATGCCCAAGAGTGCCTGGTAGAGCGTCCCAGAATGGAGACGTACCCTTACGTCATCAACCTAGGCCATTTCTGTCCAGAAGGCCCATGACAGCAAGTATGGAACCCGGGGAGAATGAGTACTTATACCGAGGAGAAGGAGCACGCATCCGCTTTACCATCGCTACCCTCCTACCATGATGTCTCTACTCCACTTCTTTACTTCAAGATTATGTGGAACTGAGCAACCACCAGGTGAGCAGTCTAACATACCCGATGATCGTACCTTGACCAACAATCTTTCTAGCTTCTTTAAACGACGAGAAAACTCCCTTACTCCCTGCGGAGATCCTTCACTCCGTCTTCAATCACCTGGATAAACCCGAGCTTAAGGAATGCAGCCTGACGTCGCAGAGCATGAGCTTAGTCGCCCGAGAACATCTCTTCTCACAGGTCTCACTCAAAAGCGGCCACGACTGCGCATCATTCCACGAACTCCTGCGTAGCAAGCCCGAAGTGGCCACCTTCGTCAGAGCTCTAGAAATCATAACAGAGGGAAGCGACCAACTTCCCGAAGATGACTGGGGCACTTTGTACTCTGAGAAGCTGGCTTATATCCTGAACACGGTTTCTGCCAGTCTTTTCGAGTTTACGTATCAAGCAGGATACAAGAGACAAGCTTTTGAGCGGCTTCCTTCCCAGTTGAGGGAAGCTTTGACGAAGCTTGTTAGGACGTCGCCCCGGCTGACCTCGATTTCGATCCTCCGCCTCTCATTCCCGATTCAAGTCTTCACCGCTGCCCCCCAGCTGAGGTCCATCCACCTCCTTAATGTAGATGTTAGCAATGCCCTAGAGACAGCTGACAGCTCGTTGAGCAAGTTGGATAACATCACCTCCCTCATCATCGATTCGTGCCCAGACAATACATTGCAAACCCTCCTTGACTTGTATTCTTTCTGCAATTTGCGCAATCTTGAACTCGAGCATCAAGGCGGATCATACGATGTCAAGCTCGTTCGTAGTTTCCTCGACAGGACTCGATCCTCTTTGCAGAAGTTCACATGGGGACCGATCATCGAGAGAGCAGGCGAGTTTTGTTCTCATATATGTCATTTCTGGACGTATATTAACAAATCCTTTAGACCTGCCTATCTTCGGTGAAACTACCTGGATCGAATCCTTGACCCTCGGCCCCTCTACCCCAGTATCAAGCGACTCAGATGCCTGGAAATGGTTCATCTCCGGCCTTGAGCAAGGCCCTTCAACCCATGGCCTCGAAGAGCTCACGTTGGAGGGTTTCAGGTCAACATCAGATTACAGCACCATGTTGGTTTTCGATCCCCTCTTCAAGCTTCTGGACGAGGCCTTATCTCGACCGAAGTATGAGCGACTGAAGCAGGTGACGTTGGTGGTACCGGTTAGTACTGTGGAGTGGATGGAATATGGGAGCAACCCGTCGATTGTGGTGCTTACCCAAATGCCGTATCTCTTGAAGGAGGGGAAGGTTAGGATTGTTATGGGGGGGCAGGTGTTTTCTTAAGCTAGTGTATTAGCCGTTGTGTATCGATATCTTGTCTTCTATGTACTGTATGTAAAATTACATTTGGGCTTTCCCCGCCCCCACCATTCAGCCTCTCGCTTGGCCTGTCCGCAGCCTTCGTTGGGAGCCGATTAGAAGTAATAGAACTAATACACTCGGTAGAACTCGGGATTCAACAGAGCAGGCTCTAAGAATGTCCCAGAGAGATTTTGAGGTGTTGCTCTGAGTCTCAAGGTAGAAAAGCACCCAAAGGTGAAAGCATGAACCTTCGGAGAAATTTCGCGGCTACTTAGTGACAGAAACTGTCACGAACGCGTCAATGAGACGCGACTCAACGCGGTCCCGTGATCTTACATGAGTAAACAAACCCACACGTGACTAAAACGCGTTTGCCTCGTTTCTGGACCGGCTGATCTCCTGTCCTTCCGACAACTCCAGCCCACATTGCAGAAACGGCGTTAGGCCTCACAGCAATGGCTCAAATGTATACAGCTCAACCATACGACCGCTACACAACGGCGGGCCCATCTTCAAAGCGCAACCCTCTCTCCAACACCGTCAATCAAGCCCCGAATATGTACCAACAGCCAGCACAGGCCGCACAGAAACTTCAAGATAGGGAGAAAGAAAAGCAAAAGGCGAACGCGCCGCCATTGCCTCGACAAAACGCCAAAGTGACACCTCCTTCACCACCTCGAGTTATTACGGATAAAAACGGTCGATTCTCACTGAATAGGGTGGGGTTCCTCGGCGAGGTCAGTACGGTCTGGGACAGAATTGTCGTATCGGAATTAAAAAATATGAAATAGGGCGGGTTTGCCCGAGTGTATGAAGTACAAGACGTCCGAGGGGTTCGCCATGCGTGCAAAGTCATTACGAAGTCGTCCTTGAAGACGAAGAAGGCGAAGACGAAAGTTTGTGTCGTCTACCGGCCCAATTGATATGTGCTGATTTTTGGATCCAGCTGTATGCGGAAATCAAGATCCATCGGTTTTTGGAGCATCCAAATATCGTTCACTTCGAAGACTGTTTTGAAGACGACGAGAATGTTTACATGACACTTGAACTCTGTCCGAGCGGGTCTCTGATGGACATGCTCCGCCGCCGTAGACGGTTCACGGAACCTGAAGCAAGGTTCTTCATTGTGCAGCTCGCAGGTGCTTGCCACTACATGCACACTCACCAGGTCATACATCGTGACTTGAAGCTTGGCAACCTGTTCCTCGACACCAACATGAACCTCAAAGTCGGTGACTTTGGGCTTGCCGCCCTGATTGAGAATCCGGGCGAACGCAAGAAGACTGTTTGTGGAACTCCCAATTACATCGCGCCCGAGGTTCTCTTTGATACTGCAAATGGCCATAGCTTCGAAGTTGATACCTGGTCTATTGGCGTAATTCTCTATACTTTGGTGGTCGGTCGCCCGCCATTCCAGACGTCTGATGTCAAAGCAATCTATCAGTACGTACTTCTGCCAAAACCTATATGCGTATCACTGACCATTCCATAGACGAATCCGGGACAACGACTATCAGTTCCCTGCTGAACGCCAAATTTCATCCCATGTCCAGCACCTCATCACACAAATCCTGACGACCGATCCCACACTGCGTCCTTCCCTTCATGATATCGTAGATCACCCTTGGTTCACCCAGGGCATCATCCCCACCTACATCCCCACCTCAGCGCAAGACATCGCACCCGACTTCCGCCACATCAACCGATCCACCGCCCAGAGCAACCTCAAGAAACTGCGCCGCCAAGTTCTTCTTGACGAAGATCCGTCGCAATCCATGACCAAGGATGTCACCATGAACTCCTCGGCGGGTATGGGCAAGAACATGACATCAACAATCGCCCAGCAGGAGAAAGAGTTCCAGAAGGCAGTACAGCCTGGTTCACCCATCAGCGCATTGTTGAGCTCTGCGAGACAGCCGTTGTTGATGGGAAGTACTGGAAATGGAGCTGGGAAAGATAACCTCTTGAGGAAGCTGCAAGCTGTCCGGGAGAGTCCTCTGGGAAAGAAGTCGCTTGTTCGTAATCTGGATGGAACGATTGAGGATAGGGGAAGCGAGTTAGGTCCGTCGGTGAGGGTGAGGGAGCCTAGTGAGGAGGATTATAAGGCGAGGAAGGAGTTGGAGGCGCAGAAGGCGAGGATCGTGGCGCAGATGGCCCCTGTGAGGGAAGAAGAGGAGGATATGATGGAAGAAGACCAGGAAGAGCCGCCGACGGCCAAAGCCCCTAAGGAAGTGACAAGGATGAAGTCGACATCCCGTTTCCCAGTATCTGAGCAGGAGAACGTACCTCCCCATCCAGTTGCGTCTCTGCAGGCTTCGGCATCTTTAAAGCTGAAAGAGTCTCGGTACGGGAAGGCACCTCTGTCGTCGTCGACGACGATACCCGGTGAGATCCGTCCCCGCTCCCTATTGTTTCTGAAGTAGCTGACCAATCTCGTTTTAATTCGCTTTAGCCCCTTCAAGCAAGTCACTCCCGCCTCTTCCTGCTCAGTCGACTCTGAGTGGGTTTGAGAATACTGCTTCAGTGTTGACGCTTGCTTTTGAGTCGAAATCGGCTGGGAGGGTTTTCCGTGATCCCCGTCAAGATCCTACGCAACCCCTTGTTGATGAACGTGTCTTCATCGTGTCATGGGTGGATTACTGCAACAAGTACGGCATGGGGTATGCTCTCACTGACGGAAGCTGCGGCGTGTACTTCAATGACAGCACAAGCATCGTCCTCAGTCCAAACAAGAAGTATGTGCAGTCCTTGGTGCATTCTGACACATGATTAATTGAGCAAACCTTTGCAGGCACTTCGACTATGTTTCCGTACGCAAGCAGGGTACTGCCAGGAAGTCGTACACTGTCGACCAGTATCCGGAGGAGTTGAAGACGAAGGTGTACCTTCTGAAGCACTTCGAGGGATATATCATGAAGAAGCTGTACGGCGACTACGACTATACCTACCACGATGAAAATCGCACCAAGGGTATGGACTGGGTTGTCAAGTACCTTCGTATGAGGCAGGTCATCGTCTTCAAGCTCAGTCATGACGTTTTGCAGGTAAGATGTTGCACCTATATCACCTATACTTCTACTGACTCTGCTTCTCTAGTTCAACTTCTACGATCACTCGAAGTTGATCCTATCGTCTCACGGGCTACACATCACCCACATTGACAAGAACTACCGTTTGACACGGTGGACCTTGGCAGAAGTTATGACCAATGCCCTCCAGCCCTCAAGGCTGACCGAGGACCAGAACAAGTTCAACTCGAAACTTGTCGACAAGCTGAGGTACTGCAAGGAGGTCCTCGTTAACATATGCACTGCAAGTGCAGCTGGCCGCCCCCTGCCAGAGGAAAACGACACTGTTGGCTCTGGCGGACTTCCAGCCTTGTCCACTAACCAGAACGTTAACAGCGCCGCCAATACAATCAGCTCGAAGATGTCGAAGGTTTCACTGCGATGAGCGGCTGGATCGACGAAGCAGTAAAACGCAAGACTGTAGTGACTCGACGGTGTCAGGCCAGCAGTCGCTCAAGCGCTTTTCTACAAATGTCACTTGTTTATAGTTCCTCTATTAATCACTGCGTCAAACCCCTACTAGTATTCTCAGCATATGGCTCCTCTCTGGACGATCTCACACTTTCCCTGATCACGTATTTTGCATTCTTAGTATCATTAGTCCAAGTTTCCATGTACTTGAAACGTATTAGAACTAATAAAGCAGCCTGCCGCATTTTCAGAATAATTCGACCGAGTCGTAGACAAAGTTGGGGCTGAGGAATGCATCACCCGAGCTGCCACTGATGACGGAGATCGCGATGGTGTTGGATCCTGAGACGAGAGTGCCGGAGGGGATGCTGTAGTCATCTGGATACGAAGGTCTTAGTATCTGACAGGGTGATCATAAAGCAGCCAACTTACAAGCGTAGTTGAGTCCACGCCAAGTACCACGAGTCACGCTATGAATAAGTGTTAGTACGAGCTGCAGATATAGGAAGTGTCGGTGGCCTCTTACCCCCGAGAATCAATCTTGGTAGGAGCTGGGATTAATGGAGTAAGCTCAGGTTGACGACCTTGGGGATACTCATGGACATACCAGCTGGAGCACTTGAGGTCCACGAGTTGACCTTGATTTGAGGACGACCTCCAGCGAATGATTCGGTAGTACGAATGCGCAGGGTGCGGGCCCCTAGAAGCCGGTGAGCGGTGTCCTGCGAAGGAATTACACCCTCAGCGTACCAATTTGAGATGACGATGCCGACCATTTGATGGTAGTGGGGTTGTTGACCTAAAGCCTCGTTAAGAGTTGTACCAAGAGTGAGATTATTTTGCACGAACAGCCGCGAATTGGGCCATCGGGAAAGAACCAGCAGAGCTTGAGCCAATAGTGAATGTGATCGGACCCCAATTGCTCATTCGAGAGTCAGATCTGCGGTAAAATATTCAGGTTAGAGTGCGTCGCTTGAGTTGAAGGATGGATGCACGAACGGATGCGCCCTCTCAATCTTGTCGGCATTGAGGAATCTGTGGGCTGTGAGCTAATTTCTTTGATGGCTTGGAATGGTCTATTCACCCTGCAGGAGTGCCGTCAACCGTTCCTATCGCGAAGTGTTAGAAGCAATGAAGGTGTGTCAGAACGGGGTTTACGGACCGATGGACCAGATTGTATTGGGCCTGTTCAAGTTTGAGGTTACTGAGACTGTCGCTGTCTGTCCAGCGTTGACGGTGACGCTACCGGTGCCAGCCTCCAGCTCGCCTTGATAGAGAGTCACGGTATAGGTTCCGGGTTTCATCAGGTTACGGCTGAAGCTTCCACTACAGAGGAAACGTTAATTGAGGCCCAGGAAAACGACAGTTTGCGGGCTTACCCGGAAGCTGATGTCCAATATTGAGCGGCCGAGTTCTAAGAACAAGGTGAGTACCCAGAGCGGAGACGAAGACAATCAAACTTACCTTGAAGCCAATGGTAACAGGAACTCCGGATAGCGTGTTGGAGTAAGAGCCAGAGACGGTACCACGACCAGATGCGGCGACATAACCTTGAAGGCCGAGAGAATCCATGAAGCTTGTATCCAGACTCGCAGAGGGTGCACCACCTGACGTGATGGCCAAAGCATAACTTGAATAGAATGAGATATGGCTGCCGGT
Source organism: Clitopilus passeckerianus (assembly GCA_944990035.1). NCBI lineage: Eukaryota > Fungi > Basidiomycota > Agaricomycetes > Agaricales > Entolomataceae > Clitopilus > Clitopilus passeckerianus. Next base: position 253,305 of record CALYLX010000096.1, read on the forward strand.
AGTCCTTCGCATGACAGACTTACGGCCCGAAGAATCCAGTTCGCCAGCTTTCAGTCTGCTCGTGGCCGGAATTCATGTACCAGTAGAGCTCTTGCACATCGCCTCCTTGGTTGTTGATGTCTATCCTATATTGTCAGAATAGGGCATCCATGCTAACCAATGCAGACTTTACCTCTGAAGAAAGGACCTCCCGAGGATGTCTCGTAGCTAACGCCGGGAACAATGATATAGGCACCAACACCGGAACCGGTGACACCATGAACCTGATCCTCAATGAACCTCACCTGAGCATATGTCATCAGTTACGTTCGATTTGGTCCTGGTCTTTGAACTTACACTGGAATAGAATTTTGAGCGAGTCTGCCCGTTGACGAGGTATACATCAGAGCCTTCGATTGCGCTTCCACCAACGGTATCTGCGTTGGGATGGCCGTTAGGCAAGGCAGACTTAGAAAGTCGAGCGATGAAGCGTAATTCGCCGACGGATGGTTCCGCCGAGGCATAGGTGCCGATGTAGAGGGTGTTGACGCCAGATCGGAGGATATAATAGTGGGTCTATTCAGTTCCGAGTTCAGCGAAGGGCGACACCGCAATCAGTAGGCCAACATACGATGGTGCTGGTTTTAATGGTAATTGTAGCAATGTTGTTTGCTACTTTTGACGTGACGGTAGCGGAACCTGTCAACCAAATGGTTAGTGTACGGATTCGGTGTCCGGATTCAATTGCAGGCTTACCGAGGCCAGAGCTGAGTTGGGTATGCTTGGAGGAATCTTGGAGCTGCTTCCCATTGTAGACCAAGGAAGTTATGTCTCCGTTCGACGTATTGACTATAAGTAAACCATTTAGTGTACGAGACATCGCTGCAGCAGGGTGTCTTACTGGTCGTGACGAGACCCGCTCCAGAGTCGGCCACCAGGTTTGACCCAGATGTGGTTACACCAAAGGCAGCGAAAGCTACTTGAAGAGACGCGAGGAGGCTGCTTAGAAGAAGAAGCTTCATATTGTCGTTGGAGAGGAGTGACCTCGAGAAACTCTCTTATACTTCCTCGACCATGGTGTCGGCGTTTCTTCGAGGATTCGATATTGGGAATTCCTGGTTCGGCGTTGCTACATGTGAGGGACTGAATGGCATGCCAAGATGTTTTCCCTCGCAAGCGGCCCGTCGATGAATTAGCGTACCCTCGTTAAGAAGTCACCTACAATGGCCCCGGATGCACATACGAACTTCGGGGTCAAGAGCGTCGGTCCGGAAGAGTGCTCGGCCCCGCCCTCGACCTTCAATTTTGAAGGATTTGCTGTTGTAACACAAGTTGGAGTTGAAGTCAGATGAGAACCTCGTATAAACCTCTGTTAAACCCGACAAAACGACATGATTGTGATCAACCTCAGTTCACGTGCATCTCTCGAGCAGGTCAGTCCCAGTGGTTACGCCGCAGAGCTGGGGAAAGAAGCTCTGGATACTGCGGTCCGTCGACGTTCATTGGGCCCCGGTATATTTTGGGCCACATCTTTAGTTCCGTCATAGTCATATAGAGGATCACATCGAAGTGCTGGCATATTTGCCTTGCGTCCTAGATCATGAGCAGAAGGTTCAGGGCCGGTTGATCTTAGACGAGAGCGACTTCAGCGGTATTCAACTCGATCTGCAATGTTTTCGTCACTACAAAACCAATACATACAAGAAGTACATACTAGACACGACGAAATTGGTCTACTTCTTGAGCTTAGGCAAGGTCGTCCTTGGATTCTTCGTCGCCTTTTCACGGCTTCTGCCGTGATTGCCTCTGAATGGCCTGATGGAGATATTAGTCATCCTCTCAATTTCTTGTTCAAATCATGGTTGGGCTTGGACCAACAGAACGCCTACTAGTGCTCTGCTTTCCGCTCTGAGTTCGTTTCCTATTAGCTGGAACTCACAACGGCATGAGACGTAACTACGAGGAGGCTACTCTCAATAACAAGAGCCTTGCATACGTCTCTCAGAGTGCATCATGATCTCATGGGTTTCAATCGCGACTGGCAGTCAGTTAGGATAAGGATGCTTGGGTCAGCCCCTTCGAAAAGATTCGTTCTCAACACTTCTACCACCTTGTTTTGACACTTTGTATCTCTCGCTGCTTCTCTGTGCTCTCGTCACTCTTTCAAATCTCTCTCGTTTTGCAACTTATTCGCTATGGATGATTACAGTCGCTTCACCACGATGAAGGCCCCTGATACTCTGGCTGCCACAAATCAGGAGTCAAAAATTCCATTGTCAACGCTTGCAAGTGAGTCAAAAATTTTTACCCTTCCGCGTCTTCAATGGACTAACACGACTCTAGTCTGCGGCGTGGTAGTTGGCGGCATTGTCATGATCGTCCTATTCTTCTACCTCATGTCCAAGCTCAAGAACAAAAAGCGGCCGAGGGGGTACCTCGTATCTGGTTTGCCGCAGCAGCCACCACTCGAATCGATGGAAGAGGGAGAGAAAATAGTCGTTGAGGAGGAGGAAATGGAGGCTGGAGAGCTCGAAACTTGGCTGCGTCGCAGATCATTGGGTCGATTCTCGGAGACGGGCAGCACCCTATACGGGAGTACCAACAAAATCCCGTTCGAAGACTGGCCATCCGTTCGCTCGCGCTTCAACCTCGCCGCTCATTCAAATAACGAGGTCAACTCCAATCCAGGACACCATGGGCGTTTGGTTGGCCCTGCCCTCCATACTCTCAATGCACCTTCCATGTCCTCCGAGAGTACTAGGGTCAACTACTCCACCCAGCCGCACGATATCAAACCCGGCCAGCCCAAGATCTTCATGGCTTCCCAGTACCCCTGTGTTCGCTCGGTCTCCAACCCTGGTACCCGTAACGAGAAATACTTCCGTGACACTGGGATCGCGCCTCGCCCTCGATGCAGGCCTCGTTCGAACTCTCTTGGGAGCAACTTTGTCCCTATCCATCCTTTCGTGCATGGTTTTCCCGGTCCGAACATTCCTGCTCCGCCTTCTAGAGCTCTTACTGCCGATGGTATGAGGGCGGGATGGGACATTCCTTCATGGGTTCCAGCTAACCTTCCATAGTGCCTGTCTAAATATTGTTTCTCGCTGTCATTGTTTTACTTAATTTCGCTATTTCCGCCTTTCACTACCCATTCGTGCCGAATACTTTATATTTAGTAAAGCAGAGGTTATTCAGGAATATTCATTGGTACAGAACCAATTACATTCGACAAGCATGACATCCAATCTACCACATGATCTTGACCGAAGACTGGGCGGCTCTTTCCTGGTTTGCCCCACCAGTGGCAGCCAAAAACTCTGAATTTGCCCTCGCAGCAGCCTGGATTTCGTCTGAGAAGGCAGTTGATACCTCACTTCGGAGCGCAACTGTTCCAATCCGCCTCGTGAGCACTTGTTCGCGGAGCTGAAAGATACGGACGGAGGTAAGGAACCCAAGTTTCTCGCATTCTTCCAAGCTGAGGACCAACGGACGGTTTACAAGCGCTTCATAACTCGGTTGAAGCCACTGTGAAATACCGTACTCTAAGGCTAAGAGGATCTTGTCGACAACGCCGAGAGACATCTTCTCTAACGCGGAGATCGCCAGAGAGCGTATTTTTCCGAAATACCACATCCTCGAAAGCTTGAGGGCGGATGCCCAGGTGGCCTGTGGCTTATCGAAGCCGTCGGGGACGTCGCTAGTATTTAAGTGAGACATTGGAGTATGTGATTCGGCCTCAGAACTTACAGAGGATACATGATTTCCAGTAGATTTTTGAAATCAATCTTAGAGACACCTTCGAGGCGAAGTGGAAGGGAGTCTGTGGTCCCTTCAGCCTGCTGCCCATCTGGTTGAGGGACCGAGAACATGTCGCGAAAAATGCTCGAATGCTTCTCGAAGTAGTATTTAGGGACCTTGAAGAGTTCATCTTCCACCTATCGCTGCTGATTAGAACGTAGGCTTCCGCTTACGGAGAGAAGAGAAGCTGGCTAAGAGTCCCGGTACTCACCTGGAAGATGACAGTGTCAAGATAGTAGGGCGATGATCTGGTGGCCATCGGTGTGGGGAAGTTGTCGGTCTTACGAAGGGAGGTAATCACAGGTCCTGATTTATACCCTTGAGAACGGCGTCTAAGTTGTTATGATGTACCTACGGGACCAAGCGGTTTACTGCATGGTTCAATGACCGCTGTGATGGCGGGTAGCTTCATGACCAGAATCGACCCTACGGCTCTTAGGGCCAGCCATCCGGTATATGTTTGCCTAAAAGGTAAAGAAGAGAATGAACGCGTTATGGATGTGTCATGCCCTTGAAATATATGGTCTTGGTTAAGAATGTATCTGCCGGATTGAGCGGTGAGGACATTTCTAGACTGAGTAGAACCATTGCTTCATTTGACAACGAACTGGCTCCATCAGTAGACCAAGTTTCGCGCTCACAGCCGCGGCAACGGTCTTGCCATGCTTCCTTCCTTCGGGGAATGCCATGGCGGATCACTGCCGCCATGACCCGTTCCTTTTTGTTGATGCTACTTGAACAGCAACAGCCTGAGTACCAGTGATTGAGTCGAGAATAGCCCTGTCCTTTTTCGATCTTTTAGCCAGGTCTATCATACATGTGCTGCTCGCTTCAATCTAGTGAAGGTCGATCTAACATAACTCGGATCCACCGTTCTGTACTGATTGCTTGCGCCATCTGGCCTTAACAGATGCACTGTCTCGATTCCACAAATTAGGGATTTCTGCTCTTAGTCGAGAGTCTGAAAAAGACGTCGCCTACACCGACATTCAAGAGGAGATACTGAAGCTCAGAGGGGTAATCAGCCGGACACAACCATTGGTTGCAAGATGGAGCACTTGCCATAACACCCTTGCCAACATATCCCGACTCCCGGAGGAGATTCTTACTCATATCTTCGGCTTCCTGGACCTGCACTCGATTAAGTGGATTATGGTAACGCATGTCTGCTCACAATGGCGTAGCGCAGCCCTGAGCTGCCCTCGACTTTGGAGACGACCTCTGTTTCGGCGCCTTGATTGCGGCGAGGAGATGTGGCGAAGAGCGAAATCTACTCCTCTGACGATTGAGATAAGCGCTGAGGTCGTATCAGGCTAGCCTATCGATCATTGTCAACAGATTCTCTCACATGTACCAGAGGCCGACGAACTCATTATAGGTGATAATGGTCGGATATATAACGTCGAAAGGGGAAGGTACCGTTTGGTAGAGCTCCCTGAGTTCAAGTAGCCAGCCCCTTTACTCAAACAGGTCACCATTTCATCACCGCCTACCATGCAAGGCGCAGTAAACCCAGAATCATTTCGCGATGCCCCATTGCTGCGCAGCATTAGCCTGTCGAACTGGAACTTTACCTGGGCATCGCCCATGGAATATTTCACATCGCTCTCGACATTGCAGATTTCATTTACAACCTCTTGGACAGCCAGGAAATACCTGTGTTTCCCCTACGAAGTTGTGTCTTCACTGGTGCATTTCCGATCCCTCAGGAACCTTACCCTTCGTGGTATCTTCTATGAACATCTCACTACGGAGGATAGCGCTTGGTTCGCTAATCATCGCGGCTTGATTGATCTACCGCATCTAGCAGAGTTGGATTTGAAAGCCAGTCCCCCTGTCTGCGAGCTCTTCATCTCGAGACTCACATGGTCGGAGTCCTTAGTTGTAAGCGTCGAAAGCCTGTGGAACCACCAAAACTTCAGTGAAACCGATAAGGCGGACGCCTACAAGCTCATACGTACAATTGGCTATCACATCCCTTTCCCCATTCACAGCCTAAGCTTACGGCCCAGTCAACACCAGCTTGACATATCTATTCGCTCTCAAACGTCCCCCAAACCAAACCCACTACCTTTTCATCCTACAACCCCTCCAATTGTGAATCTAGTTCCTGACCTTCTGGTAGCTCTTCATCTCGATAACCAGGGTTGTTTCAACTACTTCCCTTTGGGTACCAAGGATGAAAGAGAGGTTTGGCAACATGTTGGCATACTTCCGCAGCTTCGGTGGATACAAGCCTCTAGAAATCGGCCAGAGTTGATAGACCTGCTTTCCCATAATGTGCTCTCGCCCGGTAACGAAACTCCAAATGATGGCCCTTCACTTCAAGAAATCGATCAAGGCGGAGAACCCTACTTTCCGGCTTTACGAATTCTGTTTCTCGATAGTTGGGCATTTTGGAGGTACGATCCTAACGAGAATCTTGCCATAATAGGGGCTGGCTGGTTCACACCAGCGACACCGGCTGGGAAGGTCGACTATGATCAGCACGAAAGGGATATGGTTCGGGATTGGAGGAAAACTTTTGGAAATGCGAAGGGATCGCTGAGGAAGAGCTTACCAATCTCCCTCTGGTTTGTCTGGAAGCTAAATTGGGAACCGGGGAGTGACTGTGGCGATCTCAGTATAGTAGCGTTTTAGGAGGAGAAATGCAAGAGAGCTGTAGTTGCGCAGAGTCGGGTCGAGGAAACAAGTATATCAATAGCTGCTTTCCCGTCGAATGAGTAGTTTTACATTGCCTTTAGCAACCATAGTATATATATCTTGATATGTTTCGACGGCGTCTACTACAAATATGTCATTTGTCTCCTATTTCATAGAAATCCGCATATTCTCGTTCCATGGCCACCAGGTCCTCGCCGGAAACAGATTCGATCTGTTGTTCAATCAACTCGTCCAGTTCTTGTTGATTGAAGTATGGCCTTCTCCATACTATGGCGGAGCTATTGGTGTTGGCAACCTTTAAGCGTTCAGTGGGATCGCCCAACGTCCTCCACCGAGCTTCTCTCAGCTGACATAGTTGAATTGCATCCTCGTATCCAAGATCCATTGATTCCTGTATAGACAAGGGATCCCGACGCTGCAGGAGGTCGCGGTAGCCATTGCGCAGCCATTGAGGTACCCGATGCTCTCTACCCGCCAATATCTGTCCAACTGGATAGTTTTGCCATTCGTCCTTGAGCTCTCTTACGAGCTCAGCGTATAGCCCTTGGAACATCCATCTTCGTGCAAGTTTCATCACAGCAAGGATACACGTTGCATCTCGGGCCTCCTTTGATTGCTCATGCTTCCCGTCGGCCGGAGTGCTGGGAGAGGGGATGATGTCTGTAATGTCAGTGTGAGGGCTCTCAATCGAATGAGGAATCTTATGTTCGTTTCTGTCAGCTGCCATGAGCGAGGGTCAAGATTCTGTAGCAGAAAACTCCGTACTCAGCGTACATATATTCAAGCATCCTCTCAAAGTCAGCAGCCTTGACATCTTCCAGAACTATGGGGTTATCGTCGCCTACTGCTGTCATCTGCCGACGATGGAGGAAGGCTAAACATATCCCGAAATATGGCAGAATTTTTAACGAAGTAGGCCTTTGACACCTTGAACAGTGTATCTTCGACCTAACAGACAAATCGGATAGGTATCAACAACCAGGCCTCATCTACGTCAAGTAAAAGTGTATAGGCACCTGGAAGATGACGGTGTCTATGTAGAACTTCTTGGAGCGTTTGCTGCCAGTGGGAGCGGCTCCCTTGCTATTCATCGGATACAGCTGGTGTGAAATAAAGATGTGGAGATAAACCTCCAGTGTGACATCGTTACTCTTGTTGCTTGAAATTGAAGATGGGCGTCAGACTCAAAAGATTACCCAATGGCTCCAAACTATTCAAGAAAGTTACCGACCCCTTCTAGGAAGTTAGGCTCAGTTCTAGCAGAAGTAGGAGTCTGGACGGATTCAGTGCCTGTATTATTTGCCTTATAAATGGGAGGCAGTTGGGCGTGCACTGGGTAGGAGCCCGAATGCGAACTAGCCCGAATAACTGCATTATCTGTCCAGTTTGGGAGCTCCGTTGCGCACTGAACTAACCGGTAATTCGCACTCTTAGACGTTTATTACGGAAAACCGGGCTCTGCATCAGTTAGTCACAGGATTCGTTGTAAAAACTATCATAATCTTGCGTTGTAGAAAGCAAATCCTCGCGAAATAATGAATTGACCTGCATGTTCACTACGGTTTCCCGCTCTGTCTCAAACCAAGTGTCATTTGCGAGTCGGCCCCCTCTCCCTTGCACATACTGGATCCGCTTTCTCAGAACCTCTTCTCGTATATGAAAGAGACGGATTGAATCGTCCCAGCCAAGTCTCATTGCCTCCTCCTTCGAAAGCGAGTCAGTTCGTTTCACGAGATCGCAGAACCCAGTGCGAAGCCATTCGGGTATTTTATGCTCTTTACCCATCTCGATTCTCCGAACCGGTTCAACGGAATATCCGGTGATCCTTTCGACGAGCATGTGGTGTAACCCTGGCAGTATCCATTTCCGGCAAAGGGGGAGCAGGGCGGCATCGTTTTCTGCGTCATTGTCATAAGAATGCTTAGTGTCAAAGCTCCATGCCAGTGCAGCCACAACAGAATTCAACACTTTTGGAGAGTCATGGACTTGCCTGTATTTCTGATTCAATGGGTTATCGCCGCAGGTTGAGCTGACGACTTACTCGGGATACATGTAGCTAAGAAGCCGCTCAAAGTCGGTACTCCTTACACTTGCGAGGAAAAGTGGATTGTCGTCACTTGAGCCCTCCTTTCCTTCGCCGTTAATGGGTAGGGAAAACATATCTCGGAAAATGGCAGAATTTTTGACAAAGTATGCTTTCGGTACTTGATAAAGGGTATCCTCAACCTATTAAGGAAGTCAACCCTTACTGGAACGCTGCAGAGAGTGGGCAAGTGATACCCTGAAGACGATGTTTTCCATGTAGAAGTTATGACTTCGTTTGTAGGGTGTGGCCATGACGATTTCAAGAGAGGCCTGAGAGGTCTGAATCAAGCGCTTGAGATCAACTGTCCACTAATATAGGTATTGTGGTTCGATTCTTCCTGTCATCGATGCTGACATCCTTGGGGCGCCTATATACCGCTGCGCTGACGCTAATGTTGGGTCCGTTGTGTCCGCCATTGTGCTCGAACGCAAGGCATCCAAGTGCGCACACCATATGACTTGCTGGGAAACACGTTGCAAAGTGTGCCCACAGAGCGCTATTTGACACCTATATCGAGTCGCCAGCTATGACAGAAGATGTGATTCGGTTCCAGCATCATAGTGGACGGAAACGTCCGATGATATGAATAACTAGCAGATGGGTCATCGGACCAGACAAAGAGAACATCCCAGAGCTTCTTAAATGGAGGAGGTTCTGAAATTTGGCACGTTCAGGATGGGATCAAGGTGCAGCCTCAGGAGTTCCGGCGGGTGCAGTTGCATCACGGCCGGCATGAGCTCGCATCAGGGAATGGCACTCCAAATGGTACGACGGGGATCAAAGATACTGTCCCCTCCAAAACCGCAGCACAGTGACGCGGTGTACACAGAGCGTTTAACGAGCAGCCCACTGTAGTGTAGTTACTGAACGACCAGCGGCGGGCGGTTATCGGACCGAGGTTGAATCCAAGCTAGATTACAGTGAAAAAACGCTCTTTCATCGATAATTTTTGAGAGATGGAATGATAAGACAAACAGAGTAACAGCATCCGTTCAGAATGACGACCCTTGTGAAAAACCTGGAGTTGCAAACGGCACGTTGAAGTGTCGCAAAAAGGGAGAACATAAGGGACACAGCCACATGCTCACGTAAATCACAGTACGAGATGGTTTCCGGGTTGCAATTTCTCCTTCCCTCCACCATCTCCCCCTCCGCACCCTTCAGAAATGTCGGGCGTCGCGGTTCTCTCGCCGCCTCTTCGACGGTCACCGTCGCCGGTAGCGCTCTCGCCAACGCCAGGGGATATGCGCAGGTTGTCAGCTCAGAGTGCAGTTTCATCGTCAGCCGCATCCTTTCAGACCGCACCGTTGACGGCGACGTCGTCTACTCATACCATCACGAGCCCCGGAATCAAGGAAAACTCAATACCTGCCCCACTTGACATCTCACAGATACCATCCCAGGAAGTGCGCATTGTGACGGTGACGGAGGACACTATCACGCTGGAAAAGAAAAGCCCGACAACGCTGAACGAGTCCTATTTCACGAGGATTATGGCTGGCCCTCTTCCACCATCGCCGCCAGCGAGTATCGAGCAAGAGCCTCGAGAACTTGTTGCAGAACCAGAGGGAGTCGAAGGGGATATGGAGGAAAATCAAGCAGATACGACTGTCACACTGGACTCACCGCCATCGAGTCCGCGCCACCCCCTGCATCGTGCCTCAACAGACACGAAAGCCTCCGGGCGCACAATTACTGGTTCAAACGTGGCTTCGACGTCCTTCCTTCCGCCACCACCACCAATGGGTGCGCCGAAGTCCATCGGCCCCATGACGACGGCGGAGGGCAGTCACCTTCATCCACCAGTGACTTCACGTGCACATCCAACACGTCGAAACACGACCGGTTCCGCGCCTAAAACACCTACTACTGCAGGATTTGCATCCGGTGTAGGCGGGGCTGCTGCGGGTGCGGTGCCGACGGGGGAACTGGATACTGATATCCAGATGCACGAGGAGAACATTCGACGCGAGAGAAAGAGGGCACGTCAGATACAGGAAGCTGAGGCCCAGTTGACGAGAAGTACCAGCAAGAAGGAAAAAGAGAAGGAGAAACCAGTGGTTGGAAATCTCATTGGGGAGGACCATGTCAATTATGTGCTGATGTACAATATGTTGACTGGTATCAGGATTGCGGTGGGTTTCCTTTACTTTTCGAGATATTTTACAGTTGGCTGATGATATTTCCGCCAATAGGTGTCTCGTTGTCAAGCCAAAATCAAGCGAGAAATAGCACCGGAAGACTTCCATGCCCGCCACAAATACTCCTTCGACATTATAGGAAACGAATTGACACCCTCTGCGAAATACGACTTCAAGTTCAAAGACTACGCGCCATGGGTTTTCCGCTACCTTCGCGAAGACCATTTCCACCTCGACCCCGCAGATTACCTGCTGTCCCTCACGGCAAAATACATCCTCTCCGAACTCGGGTCTCCTGGGAAGAGCGGCAGCTTCTTCTACTTCAGCAGAGACTACCGTTTCATCATCAAGACCATCCATCACAACGAACATAAATTCCTCCTGAAGATTCTTCCGCAGTACTACGAACACGTCAAGAACAACCCGCATACACTCATCTCGCGGTTCTATGGACTTCATCGTGTCAAGTTACCGAGAGGCAGGAAGATCCATTTCGTCATTATGAATAATATCTTCCCGCTTCATAGGGATATTCATGAGACGTATGATCTGAAGGGCTCGACTGTGGGGAGGTTGTACCCTGAGGAAAAGGCGAAGGAGAACCCGAGGGCGACGTTGAAGGATTTGAATTGGATCAATAGGGGGAGGGTGCTTGAGCTTGGGCCGGAGAAAAAGGCATATTTGACTGTGCAGCTGGAGAGGGACAAGGAGTTCTTGAAGAACGTTGGAGTCATGGATTATAGCTTGTTGGTGGGGATACATAACATGCAGAGGGGGAACAAGGATAATGTCAGAAGGAATACGTTGAAGATATTCTCGGTGGGTGTTCACTGCTCTTCGCGTTGTGCATGAGCTTTCTGACTGACTATATGCGCTCTTTGATTGTATTAGCCTGAACTACCACCTTCCTTGCCTCAACGTCGCCGAACAACTGGTCATGGCCTCCAACAAAAGCCATCCAAGAAGTTAGGGTCTCCAGAAGCCGTAGCGATGCGTCGTGTCATATACCGAACCTCTGACCCGAAACGCCTCGATCCAACACAACTTCCCGACGCCACAGACCAAGAAACACATCCGGAGATAACCGCCGACCGGAAACACTTCTGGTTCTACCAGGACGAAGGCGGCCTGCGAGCGACGGACGAAAATGACGAGGGCATAGATATCATTTATTACCTTGGTGTGATTGATATCTTGACCCCGTGGACGACGTTGAAGAAGGCTGAGGGGTTGTGGAAGGGGATGAGTGCTGATAGGGTGAGGAGGTTTTTCGTTGTGTGTTTTGGGCGTATATGCTAATATTTTTGGGGGATGGTGTAGCATAAGATAAGTCCTGTTCCGCCACCGGAGTATGCGGATAGGTTCTTTGCGTTCATGAAGGCTGTCATGCGTGGAGGGGAGGGAGGCGCGAGGTTTAAGGCGGAGTAAATCTGCGTCTGACTATATGCGCGTTTTTGGACGTCAATCTCGTTTCTACATTCTTGGCCCACGACCACGACCATCAGTAGACCTCTTACCTCCCACTTGGACTTGCCCACACCACCCCATGTCATAACTATATTCTTTTAATGTCTCTGCCCACACACCCTCATCGCTTTCGGATTCCACGAACCAACTTCCTCGACACTCATTTACGCTTCCAAGATATGCCCTCTCAATACTCCGTTTCTGGACATGGAGCCACCCACGCTCTTTACATCTCACCTATTTGTTCTCTTCCATCACTCATTGACACTCATCATTGCATGACTTCGTGAACATCACGCGGCCCGCTCTTTTAATGGGCAGCACCTGGCTTGTACTATATCATCCATTTGGACCTTGCTCTCTCGCTCTCATCTTCTTGGGACACTCACACTCATTACATTATTCTTCCAATCGCTTGCCGGCTTTCTTTTTATTCATCATTCATTATTATTATTTTTCATGGGGGTCGTTGCAGCAAGCAAGTTCAAATTCCAAATTTTCATCGTCATCTATTGTTATTTATTCACTATACTCATTACTCTATGCATTGTCATTATCGATTATCATATCGTTCTTTGTTACTCGTTATTTTTCTCTCTTTGTCTCCGCCGAGCATGAAATTCTCTCATCCAAGTCGTTTCAATTTGGGCAGATAGGAATTACAATACAGTAGAGAAAGAGATGAAACAAATTTCATAATTTATGGTGAACAGTAGTGTAGTGGGGCAAGAAGACAAGAACGTTAAAGTGTGCAAGAAGGTACGGTATGGGGATCTAGTCATTGAGGAATTCCTCGTCGTCATCAGGGGTTGGTGGTGGGGGTGCCGCTTTGCGACCCCTGCCCGCGCGTTTCTTAGCAGCTGCTTTCTTCTTTGTGGCCCGTTTCTCCAGAGCCTGATCCTCCTCGCCTTGCTCCTTGTGCTCTGCGAGAATCCTCTCGAAGTCCTCAAGGTCATTGTCGGGCTTATCCTTGCTCTTGTTGCTCCTCGCCTACAAAGCAAACATGTCAGAGGCGTGATGGGGAATAGTAAATGATCAGACTTACCGTCTTGAGGATCTCGGAGAAGTAGTCGTAGACCTTCTTCTCGTGTAGCTTGTCTCTGTAGTGGGGCAGGCCTTCGACGAGTTTCTTGACTGATCGCTCGGATTTGTATTGGAGTAGTGAGAGGCAGAAGGCGATATCGCGCCATTGACGAGGTTCCTCGGACAGACGGAAACGTTCGCAGAGTTTTTGAACGATGCTCTCTGCTTGTTTTTCCTGGAAAGGGTGGTTAGCTTCCATACAAGTTGTTACAATATTGAGGTGTGCACCTTTTCAATGAATCGGAAGATATATTTGAGAATGTTCTGGAATGCCTCCTCGCTAACGGCATGTTCTCCAGTTGAGAGGTGACTGATAACTGTAGAAAGAAACTATTAGCAGGAGGACCAAAATATGAATCATAGTTGGCGTACCATCTGGCAAGTTGTTATAGATGGCATTCTCCTTCGTGCTTAGCTCTTCGAAGAATAGCTTAGCCAAATCCACGATCCTCGAGTCCGGGTCCTCTATGCACTTCGCCATTTCCCCGAGTTGACCTTTCACCTTGATCATGCCGTTCAAGATCAAGTGGGTCAAGACCATCAGCGTATTCTTCTTGACACCATTGTCCGGGTCCTTCAACCCTTTGTACAGCTCGTTGGTGTTCTCGTCGATAATGTTGCTGAAGGAGACAGCGACGTCGCCAAGTGCGATGACGATATTTGACCGGATGTTGGGATCTCTGGATGTCTCAAGGATTTTAAAGAGAAGGCGGTGATGGGCTTCGCAGAAGGCAGAGCTAATGCAGAGGAACTTTGACAGGGACAAGGTTGCTGCCGCTCGCAAAGTTTTATTCTAGCCAACCATAGATTCAGCGTCCGTTTCCTGTGTAGTCAAGGTCGAAAAATGTCATACCTTGAACCTCTTTGGTGTTCCACATATCTGCACCAAGATCGGCCCATAAATACCCAAGAGCGAGTCTGTGGCAAGGAGTTCCGATTCTCGAACGCTGGCTATGCGTTCTCCGATCTCATCTTCAGCGTTTCCGGCAACCTGGTCCAGCTCTTCGGCGTCTTTAAATGTGTTCGGGCGGTCTTTGTTTGCAAGCTTCTCGGCTGTCAGGGGGTGTCAGTTTCTTAGCCTGAGAAAAGGGCCAAATGAACGAACCCGCGGCCTTCTCATCCTTCTGCCTCTTCAACTCCCTCTCCACAAGCTCCAGATAGACGATCTGCTTGATTGCGACATGCCCAACAACGAACAGCAGCTGGCTCAATTCAAATGCATCACCGACATCCTTTTCTCCACCTTGGCTCTGACTCGGGGTTTGGCTCGAGAACTGAGTTGAGAAGGGAGCGGTGGGGGTGAATGCAGACGCCTGCGTGCCATCTGGAAGAGGAGTAGGCGCAGGTGCATCTTCGTCCATGGCATCAGGATCCTTCTCCGCGTCCTCGCCCTCCTCAGGCGTTTGTTGAGGAGGCTGTTGTGTCGAGATGCCTTGTCCTTCCCCAATGTCGTCATCTGCTTCAGGAGCGGGTGCAGCTACCTTCGGGCTAAACGCGCGGACGGTGAGCTTCTTGATGATATCGCTGCAAAGCTCGTCTGGATGGTCGCCCAGGGCGTAGATGGTATTGATGGCCTGCTCTGCGAGGGGGAACCAGTCTTTCGACCTTGACGGCCGTTCAATGGTCAGTCGAAGTTTCTGGAAGATGAGGGAGTCCATTGGGATGCGGTGGGATTTGTCAAGGAGAGAACCTGCAAGGACGTTTGTGAATATCCATATGTCTAGGCTATGGAAGAAAAGCATACCCTTGATCTTCTTATGACTCCCAGCCAATCTCTGAAGTGCAACACACGTGTACCTCGCCAGGGTTAAATCCTGTTTCCCCAGAGCTCCAAGCCCGACCTTGAGCATCACGTCGACCTTGTCCGTCACCACGCTCCTTTTAGCGAGCGCCAACATCCCGAGGATGATGATTGCACCTCGACGTTGAGGCTTAGGAAGTGGCCGCGAGGAACCTGAGGGAAGGAGATTTCGGCTACGAAGGCAAGAAAGCGCAAGATGCAGACGTACTGTAGACCTGCCAAAGTTTCGCGATGATGTCCTGGTGTATGTAGCCCTCTTCGTGCATGATCCTCATCATCTCCTCCAACGAAGTAAGTTCAGCAAGAGTAGCTTCATATGTACGTCTGGATGAAGGTTGATCAGTACCTGAACCGAAACAACGAAGAATAACAGGTAAACCCACTCAATCATGTTCTTCGCAATCCTATTAATCTGGTCCTTGGCCGTCATCTCAGGATCTCCCACAGGTTCAAAGTACAATTGCCTATAGCACTCCAGTAGACGACTCCGTATGCCTTTCACTGCTTCAGCCGTGTTAGGCTCGTCATCTCCACCTGCTTGAGCCGTTGTCTTGGCCGGAGCTGCAGCACCAGTATTGGCGGTGGAAGGATCTTTCGTCCAGATGAGGTGAAGCATTTTCTTGATTCCGACCTGTTATGAAGACATGAAGTCCTCAGTGTGGTGCCAGGGGATGCGCAGACGGGTTTACTGACCTTTGCACCGTTCACCTTAAATTCCCATCCCAACTTGAAGAACTCGATCGCCTCCAACACCTCAGGTTTATTCTTACTTCCCAGCAACTCTCCCATCTTCTCCATACAACCCTCAATCTGCCGAATGAAGTCAAGGGCCTCGACGAAATACTTTTTCTTCAGCCGCAGGTGCTGCAGCTCGTTATGATCGAGGCTGTCTAGAGCAGCTTGTGTTGCAGGGATGGATGGCCGAGGTTTAGCCTTCTTTGAGGACTTCTTTTTCTTGCGAGGCCGTTGAGGGGATGAAGTAGGGTCTTGCGATTCGGCTTCTGGGTCGATATCCATAGCCACTTCATCTTCTTCATCCTCCTCGTCTTCTTCCTCTTCTCCATCAACATCCATCCCATCCCCCTCGCCGTCTTCGCCCTCTCCCTCACCTTCCTCCTCCTCATTCTCCTCCTGCATCCCTCCCAACCCCTGCATATCATACGCCTTCTCCATCGCATCCAACTTCTCCTTAATCACAGCATACTCCTTCTCCCACTCCTCCCTCTCCAAAAACCCTCCAAACGCCAACCCATACGGATGACTATCCAAAAGCTTACTCAACACCATAACCGCCGCCTTCCTCACACTCGCCGCCTTATCCTCCAAACACCCCACCGCGGTCTTCGCCAGATGCAAGCGGTGTTTGGGGAACTTCTGGCGCAGGGCGAGGAGCTTGAGAGAGACGTTGAAGACTTTGGCGCGGACGTAGGAGGAGACGTCGAGGGTACGTTCGAGGAGGAGGGAGAAGTATTGTGTAAGTTGGCGTTGGAGGGCTTTGGGGTCGGTGGGGTTGGCGTTGTTTTCTTGCGATTCTTGTTGGGTGTCGCCGGGTTGTTGGCCTACGATGCCAGAGCCATCTTGATCTAGGGAGCAGGCAAGCTCGGTGATGATGTAACCTATGACTTCGACTATGGCTACGCGCATTGGATAGGCCTGGATATAGGAAAAGCATGAGGGGAGTTACCGAGAACAGAAGATACGGAAAACGAACCTCTGAATCGAGTTGCTCTAACAGCAAACTCATGTTCAACCTCACCCTCTGTGGGCAGAGCTCCGCATACTTGATCAAGAACTTCCCGAACGTCCTTGGACCTTTCGAATCCTGAGCACCAAACTTCTTCCCGGCAATATCTCGTAGAACTTCATCTCCAAGCTGATAGTGGTCGAATTCTTTGACCAAGACAGACAGAAGCTCCGCGAAGGCTTCGGAAAGATGTTCGTAGAAGGTGAGGTGTTGCATGATGGTGATTTGAGCAGTCATGGAATGGGCATGGGATTTGACGGCGAGGCAGATGACTCTGTAGACTGACAACCTGATTTCGGCGTTTTTCATGTAAATTTCGGATTCGGTGATATGGTACGCTGGGCGCGTGAGGCAACTAAAAGTCATGAATTAGAAAAAATCAAAACGTAAAAGAAAGACCATGGAGAAGTAGACTTACGTCACGAAGGCTTCTCTTTCGGCCGTAATTGTCCAAAGTCTCTGCGTCTCAACCCGACTCAAGACCTTACTGAGCAGCCCAAGAACATCTGGAATGTGCTTCTCCCAGGACCACGTCTCCTTGGCACCACCTTTCTTCGCAGCGGCTTTCTTAGTTCCGCCTCTTCCTTTCCTTGCCTTTGCCTGAGTCGCAGCAGGCGCATCGTCGTCGTCTCCGCCTTTCACTTTCTCTGCAGCACTGACAAACCACTGCAGCAGAAAGGCGTACCGCTCCAAAGGCCCCTTATGTTCCATATAAGTTTGTGGGTCGCCACCTTGGACGTCGACCCGCGTGTTCTCGAGCTCTGCATAGAAGCCAGATGTTATCGAGTCAAGCATTTTGGACATGATCAGTCCTGGCACAGAGGCAGAATGTTTAAGGAGGGAGCGGTAGACATCGAAAGTGTCAGAATCCATTATGGCAGAGCTGGATTCAGCTACAGCTTCGACAGCAGCTGAAAGATCAAAAGGCAGTCAGTTCAAGCCTTTTTTGAGCCTTTCTTTTGAAAAGAACAAACCTTCCAGCAAACTAGTTGGATCCTCCTCGGTTGGGTCATGTTCATGGGCTATTGAGTACGTATCAGGATCTGCAAGGGCTTGAAGCTCCTCCGAAAGCTCAAACGCGACCATGGCCGTCTCGTTTTGTCGCGACTGAGGCTCGCTTAGGCTGTTGGTGGCAGAGGAAGAAAGAGAAACGCGTTGATCACGTGAAGAACGCGCATGTAACACTCGAGTGACATCGTCACGCAACGCGCTTTTCTCCTTTCGTCCGCCATGCTGTTTTTGCGCTCTGTGCTAGTTGCAAGAAACATCTTATGAACTACCTCGTTGAAGTAGGGCTGTACGGGGCTGGTTTGAGAACTCTCGGATACTTCATACGTGCTGGTGCTGGGATGGAGACTGACGGTTGCAAGGCTTTTACGATCTCAGGCATTCCATGTTTGCGTTGTTGAGGCTCCTGCCTCGTGAAAAGTGAAGTGTCGCTTCAGTCTAACAGCATGTTTCAAGGGTTTCGAAAGTCTAGCTCGCCCGTGATACCTGGTGTTCTCGCATGTCCTTCATTTGTGATTCATACGACGATTCACCTGGCTGACGTTCCACGCAATTCGCTTACTCGTCTGCATGTTCATAGCGAGGCTCCCATGTTTGAAGTATCTCCTTGCTAGACACCAAACGCACGTTCACCTGTTCCCAAGCTCTGGAGTCGCTGATATAAACCCGTTCCCCACGCTCTTCCTCATCTGACCTACCGCTCACAACAACAAAATGCTTCTCACAGTCTCAATGTCCCTCTTCGTCGTCCTAAACTTCCTCCTCGTCGCCACCTCATCGATAGCATCCGCGATGCTCATCCCTACCTCGACGCCCTCTGCACTCTCAAACTACGGATATACAGCAAACGTAAACGAAGGTCAGATGTCTTCTATTTCCCTTCGCTTCTCAAACGCTAACACCTTACCTTATTCTCTCCAGCATCACCCCTCCTTGACACCAACTGCGCAATAGAAGGCATGCCCTGCGGGCTTCAGGCATGCTGTGACGGGCTCATTTGCTTGGATGGCCAACTCGGAGAGGTATGGTCGCCCGAGTCCACATGTCAAGTTACCTCGTCTGATGCATTTTATTTGTTTGGCAGTTTTGTGAACCGAGCTTCCGCCTCTCAAGGTTACAGTAAATCATTTGCCGCGGGCTCGGACTGATGACTGGAGAACTGGGAAACGATAGAGCTGTTACTTATTGTCTCAACGGACGGAGACATTATGCATTATGTTTATGCCATTATGTGGACGCGCACTCGACATGCTTCATACACGAGGTTTCCTAGAGACTTTGTGCGGCCTTACTTCTGATTAGAGGATGGTTCTTATTTCATCATGCCTCACGAGATTATGAATCAAACTTTCTTTGCTTGTTCGTCTTTGCACCTTCCATCTTTAGGCTTTCCCTCTTGAGCGCCTTTTAGACGCTCATACCTAAAATGAGGCCGTCCCGTGGTCAACCAACGTCATAATCGACGAGCAGTACTGCCTCGGTGCTGGTGATCTCCTTAACTCTTGCAGCCACCTCACTACAGAAAGCGATATCCATGTCTTCAACTGTTGAATGTAAACGATCTGCCAGCTTCTATCTAGACCATGTTGTATTCAAGGTCAACGTTTCACTCTCTCATTTGTGCTCCTTGAGCTCACCCTAGAGCTTCTGCAGGTGGAGAACACATTGTTCAAGATCCCAAAGATGTACTTTGTGGAGAACTCTCCTATATTCAGGGATACGTATTCTCTGCCGAATGAAGGAGGATCTGAAGAGGGCACGAGCGACAAGAACCCTTTTTCCCTCGAGGATGTCGACGAATCCACATTTGAATCCATTCTTCGCTTGATGTATCCACGGTGAATAGTTTTGGCGAGTTTGAGGCGTTATGAACTGATCCAACCCATCTCATGTAGCCCAGATTACCTAATCCCTCAATTTCCCGGCTCCACCCCACAATCCTCAGAAATCTGCCAAGGCCGAAAAAAGAAATCCTGTCAGATCCAGTGCCTTCGACGGCTCCAGTATCTCCAGAAGAAAAACAACAAAACGAGCGAAAAGCTAACTTGGCCGTCCTTGGACTGGCTAGAAAATGGATATTTCAAGGCATCCATGCTCACCAGGTCGAAGAGCTCACAAAGTCGAACGGCATCAGCCCTATTGAGAGAATCCTGATGGGTCGAGAGCATCGCATCCCCAAATGGATTCGAACGGGATACCGTGAGCTCATTCTTCGCGAAGAGCCTCTCGCCGAGACAGAGTATTGGCGACTGGGAATTGACACCGCTGCAAGGATTGTGCAACTGCGGGAGGAACGACTCACAAGGCGGGGGGACATATCTAGCTTCCGGGTGGGAAAGATCCCAGGCTCAACTGTGCTACGGGTTGAGATGAAAGGAGGCTCAATAGGTAGTTGCGGAGAACTAGCTGACACTGGTATAGAGCGGGTGTTCGCTAAGGAGCTACAGGCTGTGGACAAGGATTATCAAGATTTTTATGCCGTGGATGCGTAGAGTAGAACCAAAGTGGAAATGTCTGAAGATTCTCATCTCTGCGATCTGTCGTTAGCTCCCTAAGTTATGTACAATAACAGATAATAAATTTGATGGTCACCAACTGGCACCTGTTCCTTCCATTCCTCGAAGAGATCGGCTGGTTAGCGGCACAAGCCACGGCCATGCATCTATTTCGCAAACCCACCAAAACACGACGTGCTGGGAAAGTCAAAAAATCTATCCAAAACCCAGATATCCTCAAGTCCGTTGAGGCCACCCTCAAGGGCGAGTAACGGCGGACGAATGAGCGAACCGGACGACGAACGCCCTTCCACGGTGGCGAAAACAACAGGCTAGGACTACGACCTCGCTAGGGGCAACATGATCGTGGTCAATGTTGGTGTGTAGGATCGCAGGTTCGAGGCAAGGTGTCTCGAAAGGGATGTACAAACGACGCGTAGGAGGAACGCAGGCTTTGGTGTCACCAACCATACTCCAAGCACGCGTGTAACCCACTCGTCTGATCCCGTTTCCTAGCATCTGCTGTGCACCTCGCCCTCATCTATAGGGTGTTGTTAACAACCTCTCGCTCTCGTTTTGGTATAATGGTAGATGACGAAAGTTTGACTAGATTTTAGGATGAGAATTCACTTAGCCATCTGAATGCATGTAAAATTGAATTCCTTCGCCTTCTTGCCGTATTTGAGCGGCAGATTCCCGCTACCTTAGGTAGTGGGTTATAGGGGCCGATGGATTCACGTTTTGGTGCGCGATCAAAATTTTTGAATGCGGGCCGAACTCGTATGTAATCCAATTACAGACTCCGCATTTAATATTTATGTCCGACAGCTTTCCATCGAACATCATTCAAACAGTACTCCTCAAAGAACAGTCATGTTCCTGCTCAATAATCAGCCAGCTTCCTTGAATACGATTTTTGGTCAAGTGCAGTTTCCTATTTCGGAATATTCTCTCCAGGATCTACTTTTTCTTTTGCCCAATGTCGACTTCTAGTCTCTGCACAATCCCTGTACCTTGTTCTTCAGGACTATTCAAATCCGAGCTTTTGTGTTTCTATTGTTTATTACTGGGTGCAAATTTATGTACTTGTGTTTCAATGCATGCATTAGATTCAAACGGTAGCGGGCAATGCCATGCGCAGCGCGGCCCTTAGAATAATACTTGGGTTTGGAAATGTCATCTCCCTGCCGCCTCTTTGATAAATGCCTCCACTTTGAACCTACATTTGGCATTTGTCACTGATCGGCATCGTCCGAGTCGGCATCCCCCTGTGCAGTTTGTTCGTGGCGAAGCTGTGTGAGCTTGACCGCATTCGTGTTTGGACTAGTAGATTCGTCACATAGTTCATGCCAACTACCGCTCCTTTACAACGCAAGTTCCTTGAGGAACTCGGTGACGTCGACAGTTCCTTCAAACGAGCCCGCTTTGAGAAATACCTGTCCACTGCTGGCCCATCGTCTGAGCCTCTTCCCGAAACTGCCAATGTCGAGCTTCAAGTCGAATCTTCCATCCCGACGGTATCCTGCCAAAGTAGTTCCGGTACCCTCCCCTTGGAACCCTACGCAGTGTCAGATGAAGAGTCCGACCTTTCCGAAGATGCCATCCTGGAGCTTGCCCTTCCAATGATCACACAAGCCTGTCTCTTGTTCGCACAAATGATGACTATCCTACTGGAACAAACACTCACGAGGTCAAGGCGATTACAAGATGTTAGAGGAAACCAGGATTATGTCTACAACACAAATCTTCTCGAATCCGCTCATACGATCCTTCATAATGACCGGAACAACGGCTCTCCACAACGTCAATTGGAAAATAATGACTCGGAAGTAGCTGAAGTTCAACCTACAACCACTGTCCTTGCCCACCGCCCAAAGAATATCTCGAAGCCGCTAAGGCGAAGCGCGAGGTTACAGAAGCTGGCTAATGCTGGCAAGGGGAACAAGTAACTATTCGTAGACGCCGTGAAGCTGGACGACCCTACGAGGCGATTCGAGATTGCCGATTGACAGCCCATATGAAGGACGCAGATTTTGAGACCGATGCTAAAGCGAAATTATAGATCCTAATTTCTTACGATGCGTACATAATTAGTTGGTAAATTTCCTCACGTCGCCGACGCACCTCCGCTAACAAGCCAATCTTCATCTAGAATACCCATTCTAATTTCATCATGCCATGTGCCGTTAATCCACACTGCTTTCCGTACGCACGCCTCCTCAACAAATCCACTATCATGTCGTGTAAGCACGAATTTGAATACTTGTAAGCCAGACGGCCACCAACATTTTCTTGTAAACTTTGATGGCACGGTCATTACCACTGAACACCAGCAGCGAAACCCGATGCATCCCCATATTTCTAAACGCGTAGTCTACCATGAAGCGTGTGACCTCCGTTCCGTATCCATTATTCTGGAAGTCAGGATGGAGGCTGATCCAGAATAGCGTGTTTCGATTCTTTTCTTCCATCCCGAAGAAGGAGAACAGGCCAACGAAAGCTCCAGTTTCGAGTTCTTCGATAACACAAAACATTGGACTTGACGTGAAGAACTTCAAGGCACCGTCCTTGAAGCTATCTTCGGCGAGGGGAACGACGTAGCCGCCTCCCTGAAGCCAGATTGAGTTGCCACGATTATTAACAAGATGGAAGAGAGTGTCGAAATCGCTCTCTTTGTAGGCGCGTAAACGCAATCGCTGTGTGGTGAACATAAGAAGATTGAAGCAGGAGATGCAGGGATGAGAACAGTGGGGATCTGAAAACTGTGGAGACCGACCTTGTCGAGTCAGGATGGAATTGATGATCATACTGGCGGATCCGGAAGAGAAGCTATGGGCGCGATGCGAACATTCCTCAAGTTATTGCAACGGCGAACTGCAACATAGTCTAATTGACCAACCTTGCCACATTTGGCACTCGGAATGCTGCCTTGGTCGGATCGTGACATGGTATATGAACAAGCATTGTCGATAGCTTACTGCCACGACTGGTACCTGAACTTCCACACACTACCGCGAAAAATGGCCAGAGCAAGGCATAGCGACATCTTTTACCTGGACACAGTGGTATTTCAGGTAAGGTATCTGAAGGCTGATGCGCAAGTGGTAAGCAAGCACTAATTTTGAACGCTCCAGGTCGAACAGACTCTCTATAAAGTCCCCAAGTCCTACTTCATCGAGAACTCCCCGATTTTCCGGGACATGTTTGAAATGCCTCCAACTGCTCAAGGAGTTGACGGCTGCAGCGACGAAAATCCTCTCGTCTTAGAGGGCGTCGGTAAACCGGAATTTGAACACCTACTTCAATTCATGTACCCTAAGTGAGGCACCATCCTTCTACTTCGCAACATACGGCTGATGATCATTTTTAATCAGGCAAATCCACCACTGGACGAAACCCCATCTGCAAACAGCACGAACCGAGTGGGGATCCTCCGAAAGTGAATTGAGAATTGCACAACTGGATTTTGCCGCCTTGTCTAGGCGTTCTTTCAAGTCAAAAATCTCCCCTCCTGCACCCCCGGCGACCTTATCGACTTTGCCCTCCTCCACCTGTGCCGAAAATGGATCTTCTGGGCATTCATGCCAGGCTAGTCTCCGACATAGACCGTACCGAGGACACCCTCCAGGCCAAGACTCCCCCACTCCTGAAGGTAGCTAGGGGAAAGGAGCATCGTATCCCAGAGTGGGTCCACTCGGGGTATGCTGAACTTGTAAAACGGGAGGATGCGCTGTCGGTCGATGAAATGAAAGTATTGGGATGGGAAAGATCTGCGCGTATATTAGGGCTCAGGGAGAGGAAGCTGAAGAGGGCGAGGTCAAACTCTACTCATACCAGTCAGGGGGGATGGAGTAGCATCCAGCCAGATAACGGCTGGGGGTCTCAAGTCGTGGAGAAAACTCCCGGTGGGCCTGACCCGAAATGGATCGATGCTGAGGTGGAAAGACTTTTTGAAGAAGAGTTGCGCGATATAAAGCGGGATAATGAAGATTTCTATCGTGATGACTAGCGTAGAGTACGTATGAACACGTCTGCCAGACTAGATTAATGGCTTTGGGACATTATCTCGTGCTGGTAATGAATTATGAACGCTGGGATTACCGCACAGTTGTAATGTACCAGGTCGAGGAGAGGCTCAAAGTCGCTCGACATGTAAACGCGTCTTCAGCCTGACTCGAAGTAGTGAACAGAATGATTGAGGTGCAAGAGGGTGGTTATTGGCATATTGGTGGCCTTGAGGACAGGCGTCAAGATCATCACGGACGCGTCTAGATCTAGGTGCTCGAAGGCTCTTCGACGGAACGTAAAGATGGAAGATCACTGTGTGCCGATTTATTGGTCTAGTGTATCCTCAGTCGATGCATTCGATAGAATGGCTGTTAAATCGGACGAATCCACTTGGTCGGTATCAAGTAGTATCACCGTAAGCAACATGGAACTCACGACGGAAATGGCCATCCTTTAGCACGCAGAATCCGCCCGCACGTTCGTACATCTCCGTCAGATCCAATGGAAGAGGCGATGGAAGTGGTTGATTGACGTTGGCGGGGGCATATCGGCAGTGAAAATCTACCTTCATGAGTTCTGTGACGCCTTTGGGCTGGATCCCTTTCCTACATCTGGCGGCATACTGAAGGGCTTCGACAGATTCGGCATCAGGAAAAATGGTTCCCCTCAGGGCTAGCAACCGAGGAAGTAATTCGCCGGAGCCAATTTTACGAAGAGTGCTTGAGTACATCGGTGAGCGAATCATCGAGATGTCCTCCAAGGTGGGCGTCAATGAAAGTAGATATTCAAAGGCCTGTTTCGACATATGGATGCTGGTGTAGAAGCGGAGAGTCTTAATATGACAGCACGACCTCAGGAGCAGGCTGCAGAGATCATCGGGTGAAACGACGGTACCACGATAAGCATTGATGCTTAATTCATCTAGGCTGGGCAATACTAAAGATGATAATAGCGCGCTGATTTCGCTGGGGTCGACAGTGTCAGGCTCTGTGTTGGTTATAGTCAACTCGAGTGTCCTCAAGCCCATGAGGCGTATTGCTTCAATGGTAGGCAGAAGCTTTTGGGCAGGGACGGAGCCACACAATTTGGCTCTACATGTTTGGAGATGAGGACACTTTATCAAGAGCACCAGAACCATCAAAGGAGGCAGAAGAAGATCACCCATTAGATGACTTATGGATAAATGCTGCAAGGTCTTCCACGGGGTATCCGATTCAAGATCTATTGGTAACTGTCAGAACAACGTTGGTCGAAGGAAGTAAGATTATTGACCTTGTGGCGTATATGGAATGGATAGGTAATGTGGGTCGTCTTCGTCATAAAAATCCAATGTCAAAGACTTGAGGTCTGATACGGAGCCCAATAAGGAAAATATGGTGGTGGTGATTCCTGAATCCGCGTTCTTGTAATCTATATCCAGCTGCTGCAATCGAGGTACCACCAGGCGTCTCAAGAACTCCTGGCTTAACTCGGACCCAAGATAACCGAAATCGATAGTGAGGTCGCGAGTCCCACGACGAATGATCTCTTGTGCGATGCTAGTAAGCTTCTCTAAATTTTGTAGGCCTTCTGGGCTGAGCTGGTCGCACCCAGAATAGTCAACATATACGGTCTCGTAGAGGACGGGCGTGTGAAGGACGATCTGTCTCCAGCGCGAGCAGATGTGTTCGGGATAACAGTTGTAGAGAGTGGGGTTTATGGATGACTGCGTGATTCGATATGAGAGATAATCACGGGTGAATTCGAAGATGTGAGAGAGAATCTCTGGTGGTAGCCTCTTGTGCAGGGCTAATGCGGATTCGAGTAGAAATATCCGTGTTTTGAGGCCTTCCGCTTGACTTTCATTGAGGATTTGTTTGCATTGCCTGTAAATCTCCTCCAACTCCATTCGTGTTTGCGGTGAAAGGAGGTAGTTAGATCTCCATGCTTGGTCCTCCACTGGGTGGATTGGAGGGTTTTTTGGAGGTGGTATGTGCATTTCCATGGCTTCCCGAAGGCTGTTCCTGTACCACGACTGTATCAGAAAAACGGGAAAGGCTATCATTTAGTACAATAGGATAAGTCTCACAGAACAGGTTTAAACTTCCACCCTGAGTTCAGGATTGGGTATTCTGGAGTTGATTGTGTTCTTCAACTAGGGTTGAAGGTCGACGCGATCATGGTCAACGGCCAAGAGCAATTGATGATCATGCACGGCCATGGCGGGTCAAACTTGTCGTCGGGTTACGAAGCAAGGAATCGGCCGGATATCATACATCAAGCTTCAAGCTTTGATTATAGTCGTAACAGCCATTTGCAAATGGCTGAAATATCTCGACATGGCGTAAACATTTAGGAGCTTTCTAGGTTTGAACGTTTAAACGCCGATACCGGCTTGCTCTACTCAGGGGAGAGCGCTCTAATGTGACTATCAAGTTAACCAAGCTACATCCTCTGGTCTACGGGGGAGTGTTCCCTTCTGCTAATGCCCAATCGTTGATCTGGGTTTCGTCACGGAACCCATGTCCTCTGGTCGCCTATTAACACACGAGGGTAATTGCTCTGCACCAAACGGTAAGTTCACTGACCTGACAAAAGTGGAGCATTTCACTTACGTAAAATTGCTTACACTCAGCTTGCAAAGATAACTTCACCTTGATTAGTACTGCGGCCAACACCGCTCATCGTGTATGGATTTTCTAATACAGCAGCCAAACTATGAAGGTACCATATAGCCCGGCCTCGTAATTGACTGATGTCAGCCGCTATCGAGCAAATGACTTAAATAACTCGGATACCTGGACTATGGTCGACCAACAACCACTCCTACTCGACGACGACCTCAAGCCTCTTCTTACCACAGACGACTGTTATGTCTCATCTCAAGGTCTCTTCACTTGGTGATCTTTCTGGGCTTGTGGCCCTTGTGACCGGCGGTGGAACTGGAATGTGAGTCATGTAGACTCCTGATGACCGAGAGCAAATAACTAACTTCAATCTTGCATAGTGGATTCATAATGGCAAAGGCATTAGCTTCCAATGGTGCGAAGGTCTACATCACGGGGAGACGAAAGGAAAAACTCGAAAGCGCGGCATCGGTCGAGATTGAAGCGCCAGGAAGTCTAGTTCCGTCAGTACTTCTTCCTCTCCTTGTCCATTCACGGCTCATATTGTCGCAGGTTACCCATGGATGTTCTTTCCAAAGAATCGGTCCAGTTAGCTGTGAAGGCTCTAGGCGAAGCTGAAGGAAAATTAGACATCCTTGTCAACAAGTAAGTCGCAGTTGTCATTACTATGCGAAGCTTGATATGAACGAAAGCTCTTATTATTAGCGCGGGCGTCGCTCCATCGTACATGCCTTTCGTCAGCGACCACTCCTCAGACGGTACCGCAACAATTGGCCAGAAATTATTCGAGAATGATACATACGAGGGCTGGGCAGCGACCTTCGCGAGCAACACCACGGCTCCCTACTTTGTGACGAACGCATTCCTGGAGCTTCTTCACAAGGGCGCGAAATCACGAACCGGCGAAACCTCGAGTGTTATCAACATCTCAAGTTCTTTCGCCCAAACTAACCTCTCGATGAACAACGTATGCCCTGCCCCACAGAATTAGGCTATTATCTAACCTTCTTTTGCCCACAGTTCGCTTATGGTGCTAGCAAGGCAGCCGTTGAACAAGTGACTAAAGCCCTCGCCACTGAATATGCTCTTCACAAGATCCCTGTTCGTGTCAACGCAATCGCCCCAGGGACATTCCCATCAGAGCTGACGGGCTCGGAAGCATCCCTGAGGGAAAGCTCACTCCAAGCTATTCCTGGTTCCCTTCTGCCTGCACCCGTTCTGCGACCTGGAAGGTGGGTGCTTGAACTTAGAATAATCCTTAACGTAGAACCTAACATGCTCTATCCGGCTTTAGAGAAGAAGAGCTTGCTTTGACTATTGTATACCTGGCCTCGCGGGCCGGTGGCTTTACGAATGGGCATGTCCTAGTGACGGATGGTGGTTGGAGCCTTATTAATCCTTAAGATACAATTGTAACCCTCTTCGTACATCTGTCAGCGAGTACTCGAGCAATTCAAAGCTGACTTCGTATCCTGCACGGTGGTTGCTGGCAAGTTGCCGATAGCGATCAGCAAGCTGATGTCATTCAATTTCTACCCTCATTTGGAGGCGGAAGTGGTTTTCTCCCACGACCCTTCACCTTCCCAGTCCTTCCGAAAGCCGATGGCGTTACTCCGCCTCCACCTTGAAATTTGAACGCAATGGCCTCAGTATCTCATGCAAGCATGATTATCACTGTCTAAGCTGCCCTTTAAGCTCATCATGAGACTATCGCTAATAATGCCAAGTACACGCAAGTATAGCCGATGAATACAGAGAAGCTATTAAATCATCACGGGGAGGCTCCTTGCCGTCAACCCAACTTCTTCGAAGCTCCAAGGCGGACAGGCGGACGAGACGGACCGATTTTGCATCAAACATATAAGATGAAGGACTTTCCGAGTTTTCACTAATCTGAGCCGGGTGCAATGTTGAAGAACGGCCTGCAGCTTTTGGCCACCACAGGCGCCATCTTGGCACCTCTTGCTTCTAACAGCTCATACTTTCAGCCGAATTCAACAGGTTTGAAGATACAGAATGGGTTTGAACGCGTTTATATCCAGGTACTATGTAGTCTCAGCTCCCTTGGATAGCCGAAACCTGAAGTATTCATCTCAAGCCATTCGGAAATCATGGAATTCGTGTTCGTGCAAGTCTCATGAAAGATCCAACTGGCCATGAGCTTTCTGCATTACTCGACCCACCGCTTGAAGGACCAGGCGGTAATCAAGCCCTCGCACACGACATTACCGTTTCTTTCCAGGGAAACGCCACTCTCCGAAATGGAAACATCATCGCACAAGTCACGAAAGGAGTATTGTCGTTCCTCCGTGTCGAGCAGAACGGCACCAGCACACTTCTAACGTCAGAATACACCGATACCAAGGCTTTACCTGCAAGATTTTACACCCAGGACTTTCGCTCCTCGTCGTTCGCGGCACAATTCTCTTTCACCTCGGATCCAGATGAACAGTTTTATGGCACTGGGCAGCAGTCGTGCTGCAAGGATCATACTGTCAACAAGAAAGGTCAAGTTATTGACCTACTAAACTTCAACTCGCAGGTAACTCTTCCTGTGTACATGTCAAACAAGGTATTGTTATTCTGACGTTTCAAGCGTGCGTTGCTAAACTATGTCCTAGGGGTACCTGCAATTCTTCAATATGCCTAGCCAAGGACGCATAGGTAACCCTTTTATGCTTGTCAACACCTGATTCGGGACTTGACATTGGCCCCGAAAGAGTTTGGCCGTCTCAAGACCCGCTTTGAAACTAGCGAAGCCACGACTGTCGACTACTACATGTACGCGCATTTTTATCAATTCTGGTATCTAAGATGTCTGACCTCTGCCGCGTAGAACCACCGCCGAGCCTGGAGACTACGATGCCCTCCAAACTCAATACACAGCTGTCACAGGTCGCCAACCTACCCCACCCGATTTCCTGCTGGGTTACCAGCAGTCCAAACTTCGGTACTACAACCAATCCCAGGTGATCAACCTCGCCCAACGGTTCCACGACGAGAACGTACAAGTTTCGTTGATTGTAATAGGTAGAGCCTCACTAGAAGCACGCAACGTTGGATGCTAACCCAAACTCTAGATTTCTTTGCTTGGAAATACCAAGGTGACTGGTGAGTCTCTCATGTTCCAGCCAACACAAATGTCTGACCAGTCATTATCAGGTCCTTGGACCCCGAGTTCTGGCCGGACCCAGCGGTCATGGCATCCGAGGTCAAGCGACTTACAGGTGCAGAACTCATGGTGTCGCTGTGGCCGAGCGTGGAAGACCTCTCGTCGAACTACATCACCCTTCAGCAGAACGGGTTGTTGGCCTCAACTAGGGATGGTCCTGGCGTCCAGGACTCTTTTGAAGGCGTTTATACTCGACTTGGTAAGTCTGGGCGTATTGCATTTGCAATACGAGTCGCGTGCTAATGTGGACTTCGGGCAGTCGACTCCACGAATCCCGCAGCACGCGAGTTTCTATGTGAGCATGATCCTGGCATAAATGGTCCTCCAAAGCTGACGATATCACGTTAGGGAAAAGACTTAACGACAGCTACTTCTCCAAGGGTATCCATAACTTCTGGATAGACCAGGCTGACGGCGGAACTCTTGGAGAGCCATTTGAGAACAGTAAGCTGATAACCCTCACAAACCTCTCTAGCTCCGGCTAACATTCTGTGTTACACAGATGGACAGAATATCTCCTCGATTCCTTACGCACGTTCCTCCGCTCAATATTACATCGGCACCCAAGAGGCTACTGGCAAGATGTACCCTTGGCTTCACGAGCAAGCCATCGATGAAGGATTTGGCAATCTCACCGATACCACTGATGAAACCTCCTCGAAAGGACGCCCGGGTTCCCTGACCTCCTGCAAGTACATGTCCCTTACCCGAAGCACCTTTGCTGGCGGGCAAAGATTCTGCTCCTATATTTGGAGTGGCGACACAGATTCGAGGCCTGACGTCCTGTTGCAGCAGATTACTGCAGGTGTCTCGATGGCTGCATCTGGGATATCAGCGTGGACTCTGGATATTGGCGGTTTTGCAGGGTTGGATATTGATACCGAGGAGGTAGGCCACGGAACCATCTTGCGCCAGTCACGCTGATTCACAACAACTTGGGCAGGGGAAGGAGTTGTTTGTGAGATGGTTTGCAATGGGGGTATTCCTGCCGTTTGTAAGTTTATACTATTACTCGAATGTTTGACGCATTCTGATGTCGCCATGTAGACTCGAGTACATGGGTAAGCATGTGCCAGCCTCTACTTGGGAAGCCGTTGACAAACATGGCGTTTTATGAAGGACACGGACATGTAGCATCGTCAGAGATCCTCGACCAGGACATGCCAATCCTTGCGGTAACGAGGTTAGCCTTACTGCGGCTCTCTAGCCTCACCAAGTCTCACCAAATGCGACAGCCTTGGTCTTACGGCGAAGAAAACTTTGTCATTATTAAGAAAGCATGTTCTCGAACCAACGTCCTTCCGTCTAACCAGCTGATACTGCTCCTCTAGTACATCGAACTCCGCTACCAGCTTGTTCCTTACGTCAAGAAACTCTTCGAGATGTTACAGGCCTCGGGGAAAACAATAATGCGGCCACTTTACTACGACTTTTCCTTGTCAGACGAGAATGTTGTAGTTGGAACCTGGACAAACAATGAGACGATCGTTCACGAATTCATGTTTGGTGGGTGATGACTGCTGTTCAGCATTCCTGGTGTTTGCTCATCGTGGTATCCCCGCCCTTTCAGGCCCGAGATTGCTGGTAGCACCCGTAGGAAAGCTAGGCGTCACAACGAAGGAGGTGTATCTGCCTCGACTTCCAGAGTCACAGGCAAGTTTGGGTACATCATGGAAGCATTGGTGAGTATTCTGATGGACGGTGCTCGGACGACTGCTCACACTGATTCACTATGTCGATAGGTGGACCGATAAGGATTTTGGCAGAGGCGGGCAGAATGTGAACGTAACCGCTGGATTAGACGAAATTCCGGTATTCTACCTCGGTTCAAAACAGGACATCTTGGAAGGGAGAATATGACTGCTAGGTGCATTGCGGGGAGATAACTCGTGGATTTAGAGTAGGTGAGCCTGGACGAAATATGTAACGCTTGGAAAATAGTCGATATACCAATGGTCAACTCTTCCTCGAAGCCCCATTTCTAAATCATTCCACCGTCACGCCGACATCGAGTTCTTCTAGAAGTTTTATGTCCTGCTTGGAAATACCCTCACAGCCCATAAGATGCAACTCTGTGATAGCGTATCCTCTAGCCCGCCGATTTTTTATGACGGACCAGAAGTCATCGATGTTCACTTTGCCCTCTGGAGGGAACCAACCACATCCGATGATATCCAATAGTGCTTCGTCATACGGGCTCCAAAACTCCCATCGGTCTAAGAACAAGCAATTTAATGGCTGAAAGTAAGTTGGTTCCTGTTGAAACTGCGTAAAAAACGTGCTAGGAAACGATCGGCGGGTGACGTACTGTGGACGACAAGAGCGAGAAGAACTTAATTTGGTGAGCCCAGGAGATTGCAAGCATGGAAAGGTTCGGAGTATCGTTAACAGCCATCCAGAAGTCGTGGCCGATATGACCATGGGCATTTGTGAAGATATTGAGGCGTCGTAGTGATTGCAGAGGGAGAGCCTGCAGCACGTTGAAAGTCAAGGTAGGGATATGGGGCACGATGATATGTAGCGGAGCACTGCTGACTCGCTGTACGCCTCGACCTTGGTCCCGGATGGCCAGCTCATATCTCCCTTCTCTTGTGCGGAAGCTAACACTGTCGAAATCAAATGGTACTTGTTGACCGATGGTCTGTACGAGCTTGCGTATCGTACTTGCAAGAACATTCTCTTCTTCGGCATCAGCGTTATCATAGGGAAGTCTAGCATCAATCTCGGCCACCAATGTAGAGGGCCAGGTGAATCTCGATAAGAAGAGTTGGCAAACCTCAAGAGTGGCGGACAGTCTCATATTTTGTAGATCAGGGAGGTCAATCTGATCACGAGATTCTGAGCCCCACTCCCGGTCAGCTTGTTCCACCTGCGCAAATGCCTGAATAAGGTTCAGCTTTTGAAGGCAGCGTAGAAGGCGCAAACTGGGAAGAACTTCGCGAAGAGGGGGTTTGTGGGACCGCACCAATGAATTCGCAGAATCGTATGAAATCTCCAGCCGGGTGATAGAAGCAAATGCATCTACGACTGAAGGCCAGTGAATATTCCAGTTCTTGAGATAAATGCTCTGTAGGACAGGTGCATTTCGTGCAAAAATATTGGGGGGTAAAGTGCTGTGTAGTCCTGAACTGGAGATCAGGGAGAAGTGGGTCAATAAAGGAGCCGGCTCCTGCAATTCTGGGAATTCAGGTAGGCGGATCTCTTCGCCTCCTGCGTTCGTGTACAAGGTGCCCTTTTCCGTTAGAACCAGTTTTCTTGTTTGCGAAATGTTCGAAAATATTTCTTGCAGTTCCTCGAATCCCCATTTTTTACGAGGATAACCTGGCTCTCGAAGGCAGCCAATTTCTATGTCCAGAGGTGCGCACTTTGCCCTTCTTATCATTTCCCGAGCGCAGTCTGGAATAGAGAACCTTGGTCGTGCCCAAAGCTGAGTACATTGGAGTGCAACGTTGCGCCAATGAGAACACACATGAGTGGCTCGTATCCAGGCCAAGTGCTCTCGATCTAGAAACATAAAAATAGAAGAGAGGATCTCTGCGGAAAGCCGAGAGACAATGGAAAGGGTGTTACGAAAGGTTCGTAGTGTCCTTAGGATGTTCTCGATCTTCTGAATTTCTAGCTGGAAAGCTATGGTTTCGTGCTCGATGAGCGAGTAAACCTCTGCCCTTTCCCTTTCTGAGCTGAACGCAGAGATGTCAGTCGATAGAAGCTTGGTAAGACGATCTATTTTGAAGGAAGTCAGGTCAGACTGATAGAAAATGGCCAAGACGCCAGAAATTGACCCTCAGCAGTTGGGAATTGACATATCATGATTCTAAGCACGTGGAAAGCCGAGATCACTAATCAGATGGTCCTGCAGGTGAATATACGTATGTGATTATCCGGATTTTTTGTTGTGGAAGTATAGGGTGACTCGACGATGGACCTGGGTAGGCCAAGGTTGCATTACCGTAAGTGTGCTGCGTCGGCATCTGCCGGCACTCTTCAAGTCTTAACAAAGTTGATTTGGCCATTGCGTACCGTGACTTCAGTATTCCAAGCATTGCTACGAGCTGTCAATTCCCAGACTCCTTTCATATTTTTGGTCACCAGCCCAGCCATCTCAAGCCATGCTGCCTCCATTGCACTCCAAGGAAGACGATGGTTGGAGGTCCGAGTCATGCTACATAACCTCACCTCGAGTCAGGGAAGAACTCGAAGACACCTACGAGGCATGCTTGCAGTGATTGCATGAAATAACGCAGGAGATTGCGGTTTTTGATGCACGGCATCAGGCTCTCTGACATGAGAAGCAGAAGTACGAGGAGGGTGTCCTCGAAGGTAGCTCTCCCCGCATAGAGTCCTTCCGAATGAATTCCCGTCTCTGATCTTCACGACTGCCCATGGTGACAACTGGTTTCGCCGTGAACGAAAACGAACGAAGTTTTGGCAGATTCGTCGGGCAGACTCCCATGTCAAATGCTCTGCCAGTACATGTTTGTTCTCTGTGGAGAAACGTTCCTAGGAGGACTTCTTATCCATGGGCTGGAACGATTAAGCATTGTGCCCTCAGATTCTGGATAACATAGGCTCAGTTAATGATGAGTCGATGGTATTCGTTGAAGGACCTCTCGATTGCATTCCCGTCATACAAGCTTAAAGCGCAGCCCCTGAAAGTACCCATTCCACTTCAAAGTGAGTTCAATAGTATCCCTTGACGGACAGTATGCTTACATTGAGCATAGCAAGCATTCCAGGTATACCGTGAAAGAACCTACAGGTACTGTCACTTGCAGGTCGCCCCCTACCTGACTGAGTTTCATGTCTCCATAGCCGCGGCTCATCGACTTTTGGCACGATGCACCCAGCTTAAAACGTGCGATCTGCCCGTAAACATCTACGACTTATCATAGGCTTCAAGTTTACCCAAGCGAATGAGGCCAAGCGAACTAGGTCGACGGCACCTAGTCCATTTTACAGTCACTCTATGCGGTGGCTGGTCGACCCAAGCGATAGAATTACTCTTCGAGCCATTCTCTCTCCCATCAGTAGACAACTTCTCAATCCATCACGGTGCTAGAGTTTCGGCATCCCGTTTCATAGATCTCCTTCGTAGATCTCAATATAAGCTGAGGACATTCTAATGTCGTCAAGCCATTATCTCGCGGGCCGAATTCGAAGACCTACTCCCTTTTCCTACCACTATCGAGATGTTGCCACTGCAGCCTGCTCTTATGATACCCTCATTTTGAAAAGGATCGAACACGGTGCACTGCCCAGATTGAACTATTTGAGCGGATCCATCATGGGAGATGCAGACTTCACCAAAGCCCTTCTCTGCGTGGCACTAGCAAGAAAGAGGACGAACTAGAGGCGGAGCTGGGTTTTATCGAGAGTGGGCGATGGCTTTTACTTCATTAAATTTAGCAGAGTGACAAACCTTACTCAATCTACGTTAGGAAACGAGGTCTGTACTCCACGAGTTGATTCTGGCCCGACCTAGCAACCACGGGTATTGAGAGTGAAGCAGAGAGAAGGGGACTCGAGGAGGAGATGATTTAGATTGTGTTTTGCCGGAGATGATCCGAGTCGAGATTTTTCCTGCTTGCGTCGAGTCGGTGGTTGGGGACATTGCCAAGAGCGGGGATCACCGCAGGGGCAGACGCTCAGCGCCAGATCAATGGCAATGGACCTCGATGGTGGATCCGCACGGACTTGAGAACGGAGCATATCCTGACGAGTGTAAGATGAACTATAGCGATTAAACCGCAATCTGTCCCTTGCTAGAGACCAGCTGAGCAGGGAAGGGGACATCGAGGCAGGGCGGACGAGGGCAGTAAGACGGAAGCGCAAGGAGGGGAGGAAAAGTTGACTGGTTTCCTGAGTTCGGAAAGAACCTGTCGAGAATCTGAAGCGGGCCGTCGTTGACTGGATCCGTACTGTGTACATCTTCAAGCAGAGATGGATCATCTGATAAAGTAGAATATCACAGGGGAGTGTTTCCGGTTATCCAAGGATGCCCATTGCCCATTAGAAGCCCGTGGCCATGAATCAGCATGAATCCACGAAGGTCGACGGGTAGATCGTCCGTCTCTCCGTCCTGCCGCGGCTTATTTTAGACGGCATCTATTCCAAGCCCTGTTCTTCGACCACGTTTTCTGGTGGAGGTCCAGACTTGAGTCAGCTGGCGGATTGTGGCGTGAACTTCTTTTGGTATGGCGTTACCTTGAAGGAGTACGGTAGGATGAAAATAGAAACTACTTCCAAGCTACTGTGCCACGATCACCTTTAGCGCCCGGGTCATCGTTCAGTCTGGATGGGCTTGGTGAGATAAGATAAGGAAAGGAAATGAATTGCCTGAATGAGCAAAGTGCGGGAAATCTCTGGGAGGATCAGACGCGTTCGAGGGAGGGAGGCAAAGAGTTGGGCATGTTCGACTAGGTAGGAAAGTGCTAGAAACAGGGGTTCATTCATCTCCCTTCTTCGGCGGTGATACATGTAATACATAACTCGACGAACGTGGTAGATAAGGGCCCGCCTGGACTACACAAAGTGGGTCTAGAGTCTAGACTAATGGGAGGGTAGCATGGACAATGTGACGACCGGCATCTCTTGCCGTTCCAAGGTTCTACGGGCGCGACTGTAATAGCACGAATGGAAGCAACGTATCTATAGAAATTGGATGGAACTTTAGTATGAAAACGTGTCGACTGTCAAAGATAACGTGGACTCGGTGGCGCGTGTAGACATACAAGGTCCGGATGTGGTCGATACCATGCCGTCGTAGTGCTGTCTGACCCACAACGGTACCGGTGAACGCTGCTCACGCGTCCATGGATCGAGCTGACGGACATCGCTGTCGCATGTGCGTTGGATGCAAGTGATAGCAATGCCCAAACGGTCGAATCAAGAAGAAAACGCGCCTGCGGAACTTTTTCGGGGATATCGATCTCAACGTTCTGGATAGATTTCGGTAAGATCTTAGATGGGGGAATTACCGGATATAGAAAAGTATGATGAAAAAGTGTGGTCAGAGATGATTTTTATCGCGACCAATATAATAATCTCCATTTCAGTTCAAACCGAGGATTTCTACAATCCGCCCCACTGTATCGCTCTGTGCCCCTCCCTCTCCTCATCGCGAGAAATCTGAGCTTGGGTTGAGCGTTATTCAAAACCGGAATAAGACCATGGATTCATTCTCAGAACCATATACCCGCCTCGAGAACGACATCTCTCTCCCCACCGTTCGCCAACAAATCGCTGCTCTCGAAGAGTCTAACCGTAAAAATGGCGTCAAGCTCAGCGGAAGGGTCATACACGTCGTACATTACCTCCCTGTCCATTGTTCCCTCACGCCCAGCGGTGGAAAGGCGGGCGAGGCCCCACCCAGCCCTCCACTTACGCCACCTCTGAAGAACGCTGATATCACGTCATCGTCATCTCTTGAGGAAGCAGCCTCCTCCACCCCAGCAGAGACCCCAGCTGCTGTTGAACCAACGACGCCGACTCTGACTGAGGAAGCAAAACGGACATGGACGGTTACGCCCCGCTACGGGCATGCGGCTATGATCTCGGGTATCCAGTCGTTGAGCGACACCCACGAGCAGGTTATCGTCGGATGGACTGGGGACATCGTGTCTTCGCCCGTAACTTCCGCCCCATCTAGCTCGCAGTTGAACGTCTCGTCGACTGCCGATACCCTTTCTACCACCAGCCTTCCGACCGGCCCAAACGTTGGCGCCTCGGAGAAGGTGCCCAGTGAGAAAGTTGGGGAGGACCAGAGGGGTTTATTGGATGTTGCGTTGGGAGAGTATGTGAAGACTAGTATTGACGGCGAGGAGGCTAAGACTGGCAAGAAGGAGACGAGCTATGTGCCGGTTTGGCTCGACGATAAGGTTGGGCATGGCCATTACGATGGCTACTGCAAACAGAGTGCGACTCTTGCTTCTTGACCATCATTATCCGTTGGAACTCACGCATCCCTTATTATCGCAGTCCTTTGGCCTCTATTCCACTACCTTCTCTGGCAGGATGTCGCCACCGAGTACGCCTCCAGCGCTGACTCGAATTACCCGCATTATGAGCTGGCCAACGCGGCCTTTGCGAGGAAGATAGCAGAGATTTACCAGGAGGGAGATATGATCTGGGTACACGACTACCATTTGTTGCTGGTTCCTCGGTATGTATCTCTCCGGACTAGGTGGCGGCCAGTTCGCTGACGCTCTTGCAGACTCCTCCGAGAACTCCTTCCACCCGACTACTCCCCCTCAATTGGGCTCTTCGTTCATACTCCCTTCCCGTCCTCAGAGGTATTCAGATGTCTACCGAGGAGGAGGGAGATCCTGGACGGAATGCTCGGCGCGACGATGGTGTGCTTCCAGACGTACAGCTATGCCAGGCATTTCGTGAGTACGTGTGTGAGGGTATGTGGGTATGAGAGTGTCGGCGGTGGCAAAGGTACGTCTGGAGTCGATTCCGCTAGGTGGATATATGCTGATGACGAACGACAGGCAAGGACCCTCAAGGCGAGAAAGAGCAGAGAGAAGGAGGAGGGTGCACGGGGATCGACGTTGAAGGAAGAATGGTGGAGGTTACCCATTGCCCGGTTGGTGTTGACGCCGAGAGGGTCGGCAGGGACGTGTAAGTCGCCTTTAACGTTGTTGATCCGTTTTGATTTGAGAGCTGACGGCATTTTCTCTCTTTCTCTGCGCCTCTTCCACTGTCCTCGACTGAATTCGACGCATATATGCATACCTGGGCCGCATCTACCCACTCCCTGCTTGCTTTAACACCTCACGGACGACATTTATGATACCTATATGCACCTAAACCAGTCTCCGCCCTGGTATCCAACCAAAACTCGAAGCTCTTCGCACGCTGTACGAGGGCAAGAAGATTATTGTCGGCAGAGACAAGCTGGATGTCGTCAAGGGTGTCTTGCAGAAGGTGAATTTCGCTGACTCTGGGTGCCCTATCATATTCTCTCTTCATGTTCGCTGACTCTTTCGTCTGCCAGCTTCGCGCGTTCGAGAAACTCCTCCAAGATTATCCCGAATGGATTGGGAACGTCGTGATGATCCAGGTAACCTCGCCTGCTCTGACCGACAGCCCGAAGCTGGAACGAGTGGTGAGCGAACTAGTTGCCCACATTAATGGCGAATACGGAAGTTTGGACTTCGTGCCCGTGCATCACTAGTGAGTTTTCCGTTCAATCTATCGCTTTTCTTTCCATGTCGTGGCCGTCTGGTGGCTATCTGCTATCCATGGCACCTTATATTCTACCTTTCTCTTCATGTTTTCCATTATCGAATGACAGGCTGACGAACCTTACACTCTAGCCATCAAACCCTCAAAAAGGATGAATTCTATGCCCTCCTCGGCGTTGCTGACCTCGCTGTCATCACGCCACTTCGTGATGGTATGAATACCACTTCCATGGAGTTCGTCATCGCCCAGAACGAGAAGATCGTCAAGGACGAGGAAAGCGGTGGATTAGTTAGAGGAGGACCGAGTCCGCTGGTACTGAGTGAATTTATGGGTATCAGCAAACATATGGAGGACGCGATGTTGGTCAATCCCTGGAATTTGGGGGTGAGTGCTCTTCGCTTCTTCTCATTCTATTGGACTAAGCAACTAATTATATGCGCTCATCGATAGGATGTCGCAGCGGCGATCAACAAGGGTCTTCTGATGTCTCCCGCTGAGAAGCTGAGGAGGCAGGAGAAGTTGTACAAGGTCGTTACAACGCATACGAGCCATTCGTGGGCTGCGGTGTTGGTGAAAATGTTGCTAGGTAGTATGGGTGGTCAGGTGCGTGCCCTTCGCTCATTATGCAGATACGTAATTCGCTGACGCGTTCGTTGATGTAGAACCAGGCAAGGATTACGCCATATCTGCCTGCAAAGGAGATGAAGGACAGCTATGAGTCCGTTAGTGGCGGCAAGGGAAAGAGGTTATTCCTGTTCGACTATGACGTGGGTCGCTTTTCTATCGTCTCAGAGACAGATGCTGATTAGTCTCGCTATTAACAGGGTACCTTGTCACCGATCGTGAAAACCCCTTCTATGGCGATTCCCTCTGAGTCAGCGCTCCAAGCCCTCACTCTCCTCGCGCAAGACCCACAAAACCTCGTCTACATCATCTCCGGACGGGATGGCGCCTTCCTGGAACAACATCTTGGCCACATCACCTCTGTCGGATTCTCTGCCGAACATGGCGGGTTCTGGAAAGAGCGTGGAAGGACGGAATGGCAGAATTTCACGGAGAGCTTGGACATGAGTTGGATGAAGGAGGTCGAGGATTTGTTCCGGTACTATACGGAGCGGACTGCGGGGAGTCATGTCGAGGTTAAGAAGAGTAGTGTCGTTTGGCATTGGAGGGAGAGTGATCCTGAGTGGGGGTGAGCGTTTTGACGTGATAGATTGTGACTAGCCTGCTGACGATTTTGCAGACAGTTCCAGTGCAGGCAGTGCCACGACCTGCTCGAGAATAACCTTGTCAACAAGCGGCCTATTGAGGGTAAGTTTTCTGTTGCCTCTCTTCCGTCCTAATGCTGACCGGAAGTAGTTCTGGTCGGCAAGAAGGTTCTTGAAGTTCGTCCAATGGCGGTGAACAAAGGCGAGATCGTCAAGAAGATCTTGTACCAGAACCCGGATGCCGAGTTCATCTTCTGCGCTGGCGATGATAAGGTACGCAATATATTGTGGCCCTGGGTTGTAAGCTGATCGCCTTCTTTCCTAGACCGACGAGGATATGTTCAGATCGCTGCAGCTGTTCCCACCTGGAACTGAGGATGCATTCATGGATGCTCCCCTGAGTGTTCGTCTCAACTCGAGGACGCCTTCGCCATCTGCCACCACACCCTCAGATACACCAGGAACGCCAGCTGAACCCTCCACAGAGGCTCCCGCTGACTTCCCCAAGGTGAAGCTCGCTATCCGACCGGAGGCGATCTTCACGACCGCAGTTGGTCATAGTACCAAGAGGACCCTGGCTAAATGGCATGTCACCGCCGTGCAGGAGATCGTCGATAACATGTTGGAGCTGGTTGGCGCTCCCAGGCCTGATGTCACGGAGAAGGAGGGGGATAAGAGTCACCTCTAGGTTCCGGGACGACAGGATATTTCGTTTCTCGTTCTCATGTTTTCTTGCTCTCTTTCTCTCTCTCTATCATGGTCTCTTTATTATCTCAAGATATTTATTGGCTAGTATCGTGACTCTCGGCGCATCCCGTTCCCTCTCGACAATCCATTTTGCAACGTACTTTCTCTACTATACACAATATTTTTCTGCTTGGAGACGACGTACCTTACACATGGATAGGGTTAGACATACGCGTACATTTCTTTGATAGGATAGGATAGGATGTATAGCGATTCACATTTGGTTGTTGTATTTATATGCGGTTTATCATGCATTCCTGCTTGAGAGAGCTTGAGCTGCAAAGGTGGCGCATTGATGGGGATATCACGTCAGCACGATCATCCTTCGACTTCGACCCCAAGCTCACAGCCATTTCGTTGGAGCTTGCCATCTCGAGGCTCTCCACAGAATATCAGGTGGCAGCCTAGAATACCATGGAATACTCAATTTTTGGGGTTCTGGGCCACAGTCATCTCCCCCACTATCTTGTTGACAACGTCTAGCAGCTTTTCCTGCTCGAACTGGACCAAAATTAACAAGATGGCGACTGAAAGCCCTGGGCAAGAAGGGCCTCAGGTTACCGAGAACTTGCAGCGCTTTCAGCTCAGTGCAGCTCGGTCAAACTCGATACTCTTGTCCTCTGAAGAGTTCATCGTTGTTACGTCCTTGATCAGGAGCGAAGAGAAGGAGATTGAGAGGATTGACGAAGATATACAGAGGTTGAGGGAGAAAAGAGCTGAACATGTTTCCAACGTCTCTCGACTTCGAGCTTGCGTCGCTCCCCATAAACGACTCCCACCTGAGGTGCTCGTTTGCATCTTCTCTCATCTCATATCCCCGCGCAGAGAAGGTGGAGACGTCTCGACTGTACTTCATCTGGGCCACATTCCGGAGTATAATGGCTGGGTGCTGCGACAGGTTTGCTCATCATGGAGACTTGTTGCTCTCAACTATGGCGGACTGTGGAACCACGTTACCGTCACTCCGCCTTTCGGATATGCCTACGACGAGAACGACGACTGGGGATGGCAGGCGTGGAAGAAGTTGTGGAGGAAGGCGGAGGTGTTGTTCCCTCTGACCGGTGCCCTTTCGATGCACATCGACACCCACATGGCCCCGGAGGACGCCAAGGTCCTTCTGGCGGATAACGCAATCCAGAGGCTGGTCAAACCTTTCGCCAGACGACTGGAAGTGTTGAGGTTGACCTGCCCGTTGGACGGGGCCATTGCATTGTTCTCCCCCTCTTCGAAGAGGACTTATCCGTTGTTGCAGAGCTTGGAGCTTATGATGAGGGGAAGTGGTGTTGGCGAGGTGGATACCGGGGAGCTGGCAGCGTATACTGGGACGACATTCTTCGACCGGGCAACGAACTTGCGAAACGTCGTCCTAGATTCGGGGGATCTCTCCGTATTTTTGGCGTACTTCTCCAGAAAGGTCCCATGGATCCAGCTGAGGACGGTGGAAATGGGAGCAGTGCGGCTTGGCGGTGAACAAGTTGTGCCGATCCTACAACAATGCACCCACCTGCGACACCTACATCTCACCCTGGGCGACCAGAACGTTTACCGAAGCCGAGAACTGGTTGAATTACCCCAACTCCAGTCTCTCGATCTCAACATCGCAGTTGAGAGTATCATCGACCTCCTTCTGGTCCCCTCGCTCAAGAAGCTAGCCATCTTCAGGGACTACATGCCGCTCCCTGTAGACGAGCTCGTAGCGATGATCGAGCGATCCGCTTGTTCAATCGAGGTCTTCCTCGACGATACGTCGGACCACTCGTTGAATCGCTTTAGGTCATCGTTGACCCTGCGGAAACTCTTCAATGCCCTCCCGGATCTCAAGGAACTTCGGACCCCGATGAGGTTTAGCGAGCGCCAGATGGAAAGGATTAGTTCGGGAAAACACCTTCCAACACTGAAGGTACTTGGGAAACCAGTCTGGGTTTGAGTGTGGTGGGAGCTATTGATACAGGTCTACTCATGGAACATTGGAGTTCTTTGGCCTCAATCTTGCGTTTACATAGGTTTTATTGGCTTCTCATTGTTTTCTGTTCAGGTTCTTGCGGAGGGTTGGAAGTTTATTCCTTGTGGACCTCGCCCACCTGTGTCTAATCTTTACATTTCTCTGCTTCAGTCTCCGGGTTATTATGGGCTACATGGTACCTCTCATACTCAATCTGTTTGCAATACCACATGATACATATTCAGCTAGCTGCACGTATGGGACGAGATACATACACGAGGCCTGGCTGCCTTTGATATTCTCGGGCTGTACTTTATGTGGTAGAATGTTCATTGACGTTCATGAATGCCAAATCGAGATATGGGTTGAGAGAAAAACAAAGATTGATTGACCAGACGGTATAGATCTAATTACACAAGAATTCGGCATGATTCTATTCTGTCCAAGAATCCAATTCGTGGCACATTTAGATGCCGAGGAAAAGGCAGACATTGACAAGGGCGCATGCGTGGAGGTCAGCAACGAGCCCGATGACCAAGTTGATGGCAAGAACAAGGAGGGCACCGAGCCCGAGGATGAGCGAAGCGCAGAGCTGCAAGTAGGCAGTGAGGGAAACACTGGGGGAGAGAAAAAGCAGAGAGTCAGTATCATATTCTATCTTCACAACGAAGGCATACGTACTCGACTTGAGCGCAAGCATCGAGGACGAGGTGGAGATCAACGCTGGCGCAGGCGCTGATGCACAGTTTGAGGCAGGCAGTGATCGTCTGGGAGGAACAGTTCAATCCACGTCCACCTGAGCTAACTGTGACTTTTTGCTACTTACAACAATGAGAGTGACGCAGAGGTTGACAAACACGGT
The DNA here is from genome assembly GCA_944990035.1 of Clitopilus passeckerianus. Classification (NCBI taxonomy): domain Eukaryota; kingdom Fungi; phylum Basidiomycota; class Agaricomycetes; order Agaricales; family Entolomataceae; genus Clitopilus; species Clitopilus passeckerianus. Next base: position 297,305 of record CALYLX010000096.1, read on the forward strand.
GACGGTGACGGTGAGGATCAACGTGATGCTGAGGCTCGCAATGGCCTGGATCTGAGAAACGCAGAGGTCGATGGCAGCCTTGATCTGGAGAACGATGCTGACGAGGATGTTCACGTCGACCTTGACGGATCCGTTGACGGTGATGTCGATGAGGTGGTTCTTGATGCCGGTGAGAGTGCCTTGGCAGGCGCTGACGGCCTCGTTAATGGTGGTGGGGTTGCGAGCGACGAGAACCTCGCGCTTCATGGGAACGATCTCCTCTGCAGAAGTCATTAGTTCGATCCCACTTCATCACACAAAACAGATTGTACCCACCCATGATGGGAGCAACGGCGCGGGCAGCGACTGCATTGCTGCGAGCGACAAGACCTGCTTCGCCAGAGGCGGGAGAGGGCATGGCAAAGGCAGAGAGGGCGGCGACGCCGAGGACGAAGAGGGACTTGAGAGAAGGCATTGCTAACAGATGAAGGCGAATGAGCTTAGATGCGACTGCTTGTCGATGAGTATTCAAGCCAGAAGTTGTCCATCTTTTATAGTTTTCTTGTGTAACCGTCTCTCGTACTTGACCTTGGGACGATTTCGCCAGCAATGATCGACGCGATGGAATGACCTCATTCCCAGAAAGCACGGACGGATGATTGGGTTACGGCCGAAAATGAATATGACTGCCAATGAATTGAACTGGCAGCCTGGGATTACGGAGAGCAGGCAGTTCGAATGAAGTCGAACGCGGAGAGTCAGGGTTCCTGAAAGTTGTGTGGTCAAATGACAGTTGACGTCATGGTGAGAATAAGAATTGTTCTCGGAGCCTTAAGTGTTCCCTGCATAGTATCCATTGTACTCCGTTCCTCCTAGCCATGGCTAGGGATGTCCTTGAAGCGATGGTGGAGGTGTCAAGCCAGGCAGCCGCGGCGGACGTTGGGCGGCCATCACATTCATTTTGAACTCAGCTTTGATTTCGATGATCGGCAATTCTGTAGATTTATCATGTGCAAGCTTGGTTTGAACGTTCAATCTTCTCTAAGGCCTAAGTCCTGACTGTTCCTTTCCTGATTTCTTGGTCGCCATTTCTCTGGTATCTCAACCCTTTGGAGTGCACTAGTGTCACGCCACGAAAATTTTGAATCATCCCACCCTGCAGCATGGCGGTTCCCGGTACACACCAGATGGTACTCTCATCGACATCTGAACGATACCAGTTCGTGAAAACGTCTGATGAATTGTATTACACCGAAGCAAATCTATTTGAGGAGATATTGACTGTTGTTTCTTGAAGGACGCGCGCAATGGTTGTGTTTGCCTAACTCGCCCTATGAGGTCAGACTTCCGAGACGGGACTCAAATTTCTCCGATCTTTGGAACTTCGAACCACATGAACGCCCGCTTTGTCCAGTATGATTCAGTTTGACGTTATCTGATCAAGAAACTAAACTTGTGGTACTTGAAGTGACCCTGATTGATGCTTTTTGAACGCTCGTACCTTCCATCTTTCTGGGGGGAACAAATCTTGGAACGAATGATGAAGTGCCAGATTTTCCAGTAGGTTGGCGTTTCGAAATCATTTCACTAATGGTTGGACCACGCTTTATATCAAATACAAACGTCCCGTCCCTATAGATGTCGACATTTGGCTATTCTAAGCTAGGCAACAATGAAAAGGAAACAATGCCAGAAGTCAATGCTTTTGTGGTGGTGACGTTGATTCTGCGCTCCCCTGCCGGCTGGATGGAAGAACGAAGTGCCAACGTCTCAGTGCGATACGTTCTAACACGGTTTGAAGCCACACGTGGATGATTGAGGATTGAGCACGAATGAGCGGTCGCCAGTCAGCTCGTTATTCCATCGCCAATGAATTTGATTGTTGGTGGCTTAAAATCAAAGACGAATGTCCGGGCGGCCGGTGCACAAGATCCGTATTCACTGAACCGTGGCAGACTCAGATCGATCAATTCAATTTGCTTCCGCCTGTGCAATCAACGTCAGCCCACCAGTCAATAAGCCCGAACGACTGAGCGCTAACGCCTCCACCTTAGCTTTTTGACCCACATCTCATTGCACTATACAGGATTTGAGAATTTGAACATAGATCGACGACATTTACGCTGGCAGAATGCCGACCAGCATCAGAATGTCACGGTTGGCTCGGTTTAAGGACAAGAGAACAGACACCTCCGTTTTCCCAGAAAGGGTAAAATTTCTGATAATGCCGAAGTTCCGGCAACGAAATGAATAGAAACACCAGGGGAAGAGTTTATACATCTTCTTGCGGAAGCTGTTATGTTCTTCAAAGAACAGAGAACAGAAAAACATACGATATCGATCGGGAATCACTGTACCCCGGCCTCTTAGCCATGCCGGAATCAAGGTCAGAAACGGAATTGAGGCGGCCATCAATTCAATTTTGCTCTCAGCCAATAGAAGTCGGGGACTCATTTTGAAATTGATGCCAAATGATGATCGGAAGCATCCTAGCAATGTATGTTCTCTTCCAAGAATACAGTCAGTCCTCGACAGGACGTGAGAAGAGGTACGGGCGTCATTTATCTTCTGGGCATGACGACATGTATGATGTCGTATCTCTCTGGACTTAACAGCAAATATCAGCAGAAGCCTGTTGAATCCATGGCCTTCTTTGAGGGAAGATGCTTAATGATCCACAAAGGTTGCCAGTGTACTGCACCACCGAGGGATCGACATCTTCGAGTTTATCACAAACGCTCCAACCACTCCGATGCAGTGCAGCCCGCAACCGACTCTATTTAGCCGACGATGCTTCCCACCGGGTTTAACTTCCGATGCCTCTTTTTGAATTATCTCTTGAGATAATCGCATTCGACCTTGGGTTTCCTCGAACCTATCCGACAAGTTGCTGATGTTTGAGTTGGTTTCAACTCTGCATACTCTGCAGGCAGGCACTCAGAATTCATGGAACGAACTAACCATTTCTGAAGAATTATTTCTACCCAGGGACAAGTCCTTGGTCGATTTACAAGCAATAATTGTCATCCAGATGAAGTGGAATGAAAGTCAAACAGCGGTAAGCGCTGAAAGCAATGCCCCCGTTAGGGAAGCACAGAAGAACGCATGGTTCACAGTTAACTGCCCCGCCGGAATTGTGGCGTACTGTACAAGTCGAAGCGGTGGGCTGTACAGCGTAGCTGCTTGTCATCAAGCACATTGGGTCCACGTTGCCCGCAAGAAAGAAGAAAACATTGGAATGTTCCCATCAAGAACCAAAATTGAAATGGATGGCTGCTTCGTTCCTCTTCCTTAGAATAGCACTGTCACTTCCTACCGTGTGGACAGGGTATTAAGCGCCACGATGGCTTGCTACAGAATGAAAACCTCCGTTTAGGCGAATGCTCGTCTCCCTCAATGACGTTGGACTGTCAATCTGCTCCACAAATCTCACAGATCTGTGCTTTTACTGGCGGACGTATCTCGATCCCGCTCTCAGGCTGTCAGCGGGGTCTTCCTGGGCGGAATTTGACAAGGGAAACGCAGGCCACACCCAGAGATTGGCTGAATGTCCTCCTAGCCAAAGTAGCTTGAGCCTGCCAGTGCAGGGCTGTCAGTAAACGAGTATAAAAGCTGGGACACTTTCACTGCAAATCTCCATCGACAAGCAGTCGCATCTAAGCTCATTCGCCTTCATCTGTTAGCAATGCCTTCTCTCAAGTCCCTCTTCGTCCTCGGCGTCGCCGCCCTCTCTGCCTTTGCCATGCCCTCTCCCGCCTCTGGCGAAGCAGGTCTTGTCGCTCGCAGCAATGCAGTCGCTGCCCGCGCCGTTGCTCCCATCATGGGTGGGTACAATCTGTTTTGTGTGATGAAGTGGGATCGAACTAATGACTTCTGCAGAGGAGATCGTTCCCATGAAGCGCGAGGTTCTCGTCGCTCGCAACCCCACCACCATTAACGAGGCCGTCAGCGCCTGCCAAGGCACTCTCACCGGCATCAAGAACCACCTCATCGACATCACCGTCAACGGATCCGTCAAGGTCGACGTGAACATCCTCGTCAGCATCGTTCTCCAGATCAAGGCTGCCATCGACCTCTGCGTTTCTCAGATCCAGGCCATTGCGAGCCTCAGCATCACGTTGATCCTCACCGTCACCGTCACCGTGTTTGTCAACCTCTGCGTCACTCTCATTGTTGTAAGTAGCAAAAAGTCACAGTTAGCTCAGGTGGACGTGGATTGAACTGTTCCTCCCAGACGATCACTGCCTGCCTCAAACTGTGCATCAGCGCCTGCGCCAGCGTTGATCTCCACCTCGTCCTCGATGCTTGCGCTCAAGTCGAGTACGTATGCCTTCGTTGTGAAGATAGAATATGATACTGACTCTCTGCTTTTTCTCTCCCCCAGTGTTTCCCTCACTGCCTACTTGCAGCTCTGCGCTTCGCTCATCCTCGGGCTCGGTGTCCTCCTCGTTCTCGCCATCAACTTGGTCATCGGGCTCGTGGCTGACCTCCACGCATGCGCCCTTGTCAATGTCTGCCTTTTCCTCGGCATCTAAGCGTCGAAAGCCTTTTCCCCATTCAAGCGTATCACGAGGGACCTCAGTAGATTATTAGTACTGTTTCCAAAATGTGATTCTAGGTAGTTCCAGTCCAAATGTTAGAGCATGAAAATGGTTCCGTATTATTTCGCACCGCCTGATACTCCGATTGCGTTCGCCAAACCCAATCATGCATTGTTGTCTCCTACAGTTAACACCTACGGTATGCAAACGATGACCTATATAAATACAAACCCTCTATGGAGAGCTGAAAGAAGGGCAAGATAGCGCAAGTTCGTTGCCTTATCTATATCCCTGCACTTGTAGGCGAGGTCCTAAATCAGCGAGGGGGATTACTGAATCTGAAGTCAAATTGGTCTCAGCATCACATTCAATACTGGACTCACGATGCTCAATCTTCAGATAGCCGCCTGAGCTTTCGTACATAGCTGTTAATTCTGGGGGGATTGAAGGAAGCATGGCGTCGGGGCGAAAGTCATGTCGGTAATAGAAGACCACAGTGCGGAGTTCAGTGATGTCTTTGTCCACGACGCCTTTCCGAATGGTGGCTGCCTCAAGCACAGCTTCTACCGACTCGGTGTTAGGAAGAACGGTTCCTTTGAGATCTTTTAAACGAGGAAGCAATTCACCCGAGGCAATCTTACGAAGAATGCCAGGAGACATGGGTGCGTTACTGAACGAGAGGTCTTCAACGGTTGGTAGTGACCGGAATAAGCAATCGAGGTCTGGTTCTGGGAATGCGGAGACGAAGAGGTTGAACTTCCTCAGATGGCACCCCGACCTCTCAAACAGGCTGCGGAGGTCTTCAGCCCGAATCGCTCTCCTGGCACCAGCTCGGGTCCGGATGCCCAACTCTTCCAGGCAAGGCAACGTTAAAGATGAAAGCAAGCCAATGAACGGGTTAGGACTCCTCCAGTCTCCATTTAGGAGGATTAACTGAAGAGATACCAGTTTCTCCAGGTGTATCCCACCACTGATCAGATTTATTGGTGGGGTGGGGACCAAAAGTGAGTCACTCAATTTGGCGGTAAAGGTCTGGAGACGAGGGCAGTTGGAGAAGAGGACCTGAGCCATTAACGGAGATAGGGGAGGGTCGCCGAATATGTGGCTAATATTCAGGTGCTCCAAGGTCTTCCAGGGCGTATCTGATTCGAGATCTGCGGTCAAATGTCAGAACATGGTGCATTGCTCGCATGAAAAGGATGAACTCAACATGAGGGCATGAATAGATTAATCAGCCCAAAAGGAGTTACTGGACAGTGAAAATCCATGGAGAGGCATTTGAGGCCAGGGATAGACGATAGAAGGGAGAGCATGACATTGACTATTCCTGAATCTGCATTCATGTGCTCCACGTCCAAGCTCTCCAATCGAGGTGCTACCAGGCGCCTCAGGAAATCCTGCGTTAGTTCGGAGCCTAGAGTAGAGAACTCGATTATGAGATCCCGGGTGCCACGGCATATGACTTCTTGAGCGAAACTTGTGAGCTCGTTTAGAGTGTTCTGCGCTTCGGGGGCCTCATATTTGAAGTCGCCGTAATGAACGCTCACTGTTTCATAGAGAGCGGGCGTCTGCAGGGCGATCCGTCTCCAAGAAGAGCAGACATGTTCTGGATAGCAGCCTAAGAGGGCTCGAATGTCTGCTGGCGCTGGTATGTGATATATGTGATCTTCATGCACGATCGCGAAGATGAGGGAGAGGATTTCTGGTGGTAGCGTCTTATGCGAGGCCAGTGCTGATTCGAGTCGAGATATCCGTAATTTGAGGTTTTCATTCTGAAATTCATTGGAAAGCTGTACACATTGAGTGTAGATACCCTCCAATTCATTTCGAGCCTGTGGGTCAAGGACGTAGTCGGACCTCCAAGCCTCGTCCTCAATTGGATGCATTGGAGGGGGATGAAGCACCATAATGCTCTAAACTGGAGTGTTCTGGGTAGTATATTTGTGGGAATAGAAGCTAGGAAGCCACCCTGTGAGACTATCTTCGTAGTGGGAGAGTAAATGTAGAAGCAGTTGCAGTAGAGACTTCTGTCGAAATTCGGAATGTTTTGATGGTAATCACAATTGCCTCCTTAAGGCTGTTCAAACAGAGCCTTTGAACGCCGATTTCAATCAGCCAAGGAACCTCAAGAATTCGTAAATATGAGACGTGAGATCCTTCACAATTTCAGCCTTGTTCAACCTGCGAATTGGTGCGGACCACAATCATCTCGAAACTGTGTTAAATAATACACGAGGTGAAGCTAAACATCATTTTGCGTCCTTTATCAACAGTGGGGCGAATTAACATCTGCTACAGTGTCCACGAAGTTGCCATCATATCCCACTTCCTTAAGCCATCTCTCCCTGCAGAGGTGCAACCTGACCACCTTTCGCGGAGGTAGGCGTGAACGTGTGCCATCTGTCATTGAACCTTACATCTATGTCGCGCAGGAGAGTCAGAAAACTATGGTCACAAAGCTGATTAGAAATGCACTTACCGAGAGGGCGACCACCATACATGTATTGCTGGAATTTGGCTAGATAGAATCAAAACGTTAGATCAGAAGGCGAGGGACACAGGTTGGACCACATACCAATCGCCGTTTCCGCTTCAGCAACTTGAGCAAACTGCACAACACCACACCCCTTGGAGCGGGTTCCGTCAAAGAGAATCTCAGCTAGTTCCACTTGGCCAGTAGTCTCAAAGAGTTCGACTAGATCTTCATTAGCCGTGGACCACGGCAACTGCAAATACACTTCAGTCACCTCGTCACAGCAACACAAAACACCACACTTACATTTCGAACCATGATCTGCTGGCTAGGTTCAGCATCGGGGAATCCTTGACCACCGAATGCACCAGCACCGCCAAACCCACCTCCGGCGGCGTAGTTATCCATTCGCAAACCAGCAGGCCCATTACCCCCGCCAGGAGCCTGCTGGTCAGGGCCAGAATAGTCGGCATACAATTCTTGATTAGAAAAATCACGGCCACCAGCCTGTGGACCCCCAAATCCGCCACGGAAACCACCCCTCAAGCCTCCTCCTCGGAAGCCTCCACGGCCGCCGAAACCACCACGAGGGCCGCCAAAGCCACCGCGGAACCCACCACGGAAGCCTCCACCGGCGCCTTGAAGGCCAGCGTAGCGATCCTGCAGAATCACGTTAGCAACTGCCAGGATTTGGACAGCACGAGACGACGACTAACCTCGCGAACCTCGAGGGTACGACCGTACCAGTCAAAACCATGATACATAGCTGTATATATGCGTTAGCGACAGACGAGCAAACAAGGACATGCACTAACAAATGGCATTTCCTGCGTCCTTAGCAGTCTCAAAGACAACAGTGCCAGAGCCTTTAGGACGACCATCAGCTCCGATGTTGATGTCAGCACGAATAATGTTGCCAGCAGTGCGGAACAAATCTTTGAGGTCTTGCCAGCCAGCTTGGTAGGGCAACTGTGATGGTATGGATGAGCTTAGGAGACCAAAGAAACTAGGAAGACCCCACATTTCCAACGTAGAGTTGATTGCCCGGATTTGCGTTCGTGCCGAAGTAGTTGTGGGAAGGCGGGCGTGGGGGAGGAGCAGCATTGAGTCCTTGACCAGCCATTGCCATACCTATCTTTCCTGGTACGGGTGTCGCGCCAAAGCGGGACTCGTTCTCGCGGTCCTAGTAAGATTTGATGAACATGCGGTCCAATGCCACCAAAGACTGGCATACCTCTCGAATGAATACAGGGCGTCCGAGAAGCGTTTGTTCTGAGAGCTCGCGGATGGCCCTTTGGGAGTCCTCGGTCGATGAAAACTCCACAATACTGCGCCAGAGTCAGTGAAAGTGATTGGGAACAGAAAGGTGCATGAACTCACCCGCATCCTTTCGAAACGCCAGTAGGTGTCACGAGAACTTCGGCGAATAGAACATCACCAGCTGCCAACCCAAAGAAAAACTCCCATTAATATCCTCTCCACAACTCAAGCCATTCCAACAATCAAGGAAAACAATTTGAAATTCGATCCTCCTGTTCCGCATCGTTCAAGAGTGCGCGCGAAAGGACCACTGCCTGCGTTCGGAAAACTCAAAGGCCCCACAAGAAGTAACCTCATCACTGCTCCCGACCGACACCACACCTCCCCAAAATCGAACCAAAACCAAAGAAACTAATCTGAGATCCCTCAACCCACCTCCCCTCATGAATTCCATTAGGTCCCTGTATTTGACGTCGTAGCTGAGGTTGCCGACGTAGACTCGGTTTTCTCTCTTGCTGATTTTGGCGAACTCGACAGCTTCTTCGTGGTCGGCGTTCATGGGCCCTCCGAGTGAACGAGCGAAAGGCTCGTCACCACGTTTACGGTCACGACTCCTCGAACGGGAGCGTGAATCCGGGCTCCTGGACCTCGTACGACGACGAGTTCGGCGAGGTGAAGTCGAGCGGCGCCTAGGGGACCTTGAACGGCTTCTTGTGCGAGAACGCTTTCGGCGCTAAGCAGCAGAGAAAATCAGTTAAACAGCGAGCTGGAGAGCAGACTGCTACTTACGTCGCCGTCCCGCCTGTCAGGCTCCCAATGGTCGCTGCGCCTGGAGCGAGCTAGCGAAAAAGGAGTCAGACCTGCAGCCCAACAAAAATCGAGTTTCATTCATACCATCACCACCACGCCTGTCCCTCTCATCCCTTTCACGGTCGCGGTCGCGATCCCTCCTGTCCCTATCCCTGTCACGGTCCCTTCTATCACGGTCATCGCGGTCTCTATCCTTCGACCGGTCGTAGTCACGGTCCCTGTCTCTGTCATGGTCACGGTCCCTACCACTCCCTGAAACGGCCTTGTCGTCCACCTCGTTCTTGATATTCATGTCAACGTCCATTTTCGCCTTGGAAACTCAATGGGCAAGTTTGGCGCCGGGTTTGTGTTGAGCGTTTGAGCGAAGGGGGTTGGTGGACAAAGCCTACGAGGAAGCGAAAAAAGTGATGACACATCATCTTCACAGGCTCCGGGCGGACTTTGAACTTTTAGGGGACGCGCTTAGACTCGAGATCTCAAATTGTTTCTTAGGCCCTGCAGACGCTGGGTAAAGGTAAAGAATGTCGCCTTGCATGTATTGATTTGGCAGGTATAGGCTACGAATGTGTACAAGAACGATGCCACGGGAAACGAATTAACATGCAAGACAGTTGAGTTTGGGACATGAACATGGTGGACATCCGACATATGGACCTGTTGTCTGGCATTCAAGCAATTAGATTTAAAAGTAGACGAAGGACGAAGCCACTCACCACTTGGCGTTTTGTAACGCCGGACTCAGATGGAGGACTCGTATCAGAATCTGAGTAGGCCGGGTCCAACGACTCGGCGCATGGTTTGCAGGATGGGCAGACGAACAAGCACTGTGGGCAAAAGCGGGGCTACAATCCAATATCAGAATCCGCCGAAGGCAAGAGTATCGAAGACCTACCCTTCCAGTAGCGGTGGTGGTTGGAGTCCCCGTACCTTCATTGGCGGGAGCAGCCACCACGAGCCAAGCAAGTCCCAAGGCGATTATGATTGAGGCGGCGCTACCGAACTAAGACGCCAGCGTATTTCAATAACCCGCTTTTCACCACAACCGGAATCCGATCTTACCTTCATCCTGGCGGGATCTTGTCGAGGAATAGGCTGTTGACGATGGAAGTAGGAGACAAGAGTCTCTTTAATATGCCAGCCACCAACCTAGGGATGAAAGGCGGCGCACCCGGGACTGTTTGAACTAGTAACACCTACCTAAAACCCAACTAAGACCGATTTGTATTCGTTTCTAGAAATGAAAAGGGGTCTTCTCCTGGGTTGGTTCTCAGGCTCTGTGTCTTGCATTCATTCCGCTTGGACAGTTGCCGCAGTGGACCGCTTTCTCGCTATGGGTGAGCCTGTAGCAATTCAGTGTGTCGTACCCGGGAGTTATGCAGTATCGTAGAGGGTGTTCAACAAGCACGCTAAGGAAGCGAAGATGGACTCAATCGCAGACTCGGAGCCGAAGAACGAAATGCAACTTATGGAGAAGGCTCAAAGAAACAGCAAAACTTTTGCAGAACATTGAACGGCGCATCTGCATATAATTCGAGTCCGCTTGCCAGTGGTTAAAAATAGATGAGAAGCCAAGATCCCTGAAGCCCCTTCCAAGAATACCACTCCGTCCTGCCGAAGAGATAAAAATCAGCCTGAGAAGCTTGTCGCCTGAAATATACTGGAAGTATGATTCTGCCATCGGAGAAGTTCAAGTTAGAGACATAATTAGCAGCCAAGCTTTTCACTCGTGTCGATGGTGTGGAATCGTCGGCTGGTAGGGAGGGAGGTCATTGGTTTAGGTAGATACTAAAAGAGAATCGTAGTCTAGACCACCCAGCTTTTATATATCCAACAAACATTAAAACAAGTCCACTTCCCCAATCCTCTTTGTCAACTTGCCGCCGTCCCAGTCTGGGCTTCCTCGACGCTTTAACATCGACCACCCTCAAGGAACTCGACAACTGGTTTACGATCCAACTACAAGCAACTCTACGAGCCTTCTAAAAAGCCGTTTACCCATATAGCGATCCCTCCTGTGCAGAAGACACTGAGACACTAATACTCATAATAGGGCTGCAGACTAGTCAGGATAGTTAGTCGCGCCTACGGCCGGGATCTGCAGTGGGCCTTGGAGTCTTGCTGCTAAGTTCGTCGCGGCTCAGAGAAGTCCGTCTGGTCGCAACTTAGTCTCTTCCCCGGAGAAGTTAGGATGGTATGGATGCTAATTTGGTTGGTAGAGCTGGGACGATCCCCAATTCACAAAGGCTGGCTCGCCGATCAAGATGGTAGATGTTAACCATGGTGGACGTAGAGATCAATCACACTCGGTCGTCTTGGAGGAGAGCCTGAGAAATAATTCCCAAATGAAGAAGACCCTGATCACCATTTTGCCATCAACAGCATCGCCCTCGAAATCAAACAACACGCAAAAGGTAACCGGCGTGTCTTGCAGAAAATATTCGGCCAGCAGTTGCTGTCAGTAACGTCACCACCTCTTCACCTTCTTCCATCTCCTCCAAAGCTTTTACAGTTTCGTTACGACTGTTATATCTGAAAAATGTCTGCTCTCCGTGCCCTTCGTCAACTCACCGCTGCTTCCAGCTCTACCAGCCGCAGCCTTCTCGCTCGTCAACTCTCGACCTCTGTTTCAAGAGTTTCAGCAAGGGTTGGTATTGCTAACGGAGCGCGTTTCTCTACTCCTGCGCGGGCATTCTCTGTTTCTGCAAGGAGGTTTGGTGAAGGCTCGAGTGAGTTTTCCTCTTTGGTTCGCTGTTGCGCTTGTTCTGACGGAAGACTTGCTGTGTGTTAGCTGACCTGGCACTTTCGCAAAAGCTTCACGAGGAGTTGAAGTACGAGAAGGAGAACGAGGCTGAAGTTGGTGCTACTCCTGAGTGGTTGAAGGCTTTCCAGGAGTCTGGTGTTTGGAAGGTGTGTTGGGAATTTACCCTCAACACGAACGGCCATTGACTTCTGCGTCTAGATCGAGGATGCTGCTGGCAACGACGAAATCATCTTGAGCCGTTCATTCGGCAACGAGAAGTGAGTTCTTGCACCCTGTGACAGTGCCAAAAACCAAACTGACGCGTCATGACAGCCTTCGCCTCATCTTCTCGATTGCTGATATTTCCTCGGCCGAGGAGAACTATGCTGCTGAGGAGGAAGCCGCTGAAGAAGGTCAAGAAGACGACTTCAACATGTATCCCATCCGTGCCGCTTTGTCTATCACAAAGGTACGCGTCTAGGTTCTCCTTTGGCTTGATATCTACATGCTCATGGGATTTGAAGGGCAATGGGCCAGGTTGCTTGAACGTGGACATGGTCTGCCAAGAAGGCCACTTTGTCGTTGAGAATGTGTCCTTCTACAAGGATTCCAAGCTCGGCACAGAACTTACTGCCGAGGCCGACTGGAAGCGCCGTGGTGTCTACATTGGTCCTCAGGTTTGTGGTACATGCACCTGATGAGTTTGCTGCGCGCTGACCATATGGAAACACCACAGTTTGATACTCTCGACGTGGCACTCCAGGATGAGTTCGAGAAGTTCCTCCAGGAGCGTGGTGTTGATGAGCACATCGCCATGTTCATTCCTCAATACGCTGAGTTCAAGGAGCAGAAGGTTCGTCATTTGTTCGGGTACTATTGTGATAGCACCCTGACCGTCTCCACTATCAGGAGTACATGCAATGGCTCAACAACGTCAAATCTTTCGTTGATCAGTAAAGGCTTTGCAATTGCCCGACCTTCCACAAAAAGACAACATATCTTGTCTATGCCCAACCTAGCCACGTATATGATAGACTAATAGTGACACTCTACTCATAATATGCAATATAATCAAATGCTTTGCGATAACTCTCTCATGCTGACTGTCGTCAGTCGCTGGCCAAATCACCACATGGACGCGTTTTTGTCATGATATTTTCTAGGCGTCGCGTCATCATTCGCTAATTATGGAGTTCCTTCCCCACACCTCTAGAAATTACTGGATGCGGCTGGGCCATGCGGCTTACCATAAAAGGGAATTTTGAGGATCGGAGTTGAACATTCCAGTATTTTCGGAATGAGTCGACTGTGCGTCGGTCGGAGTTATCACAAAGGACCATCCACGTAAACAATTTCGTGGTCATTCCAACATTTGACAATCCACAATGGCACGACGCCATGACACCTTCTATATAAAGACTCGAGCCATGTTCATCATTTCCCCAGCTCATCCCAAGCACTCCTCAATCTTCTGTCCTTAGCGCCAGCAGTGTTCTAACTTGGTCTTTAACAATGTCTGCTCCTCTCGCAATCGCCATTCCTACTGCTCTCGCTGCTGCTCCCATCAGCAGCACAACATCATCACCAACAGGGCGATACATCCCGGTTCACCGAAGGACAGGCAGCACCAGTAGCTCCAGCAGCAGCATAGGCAGCAGATCTTCTTGCTCTTCACGCGACTCTTCTATCACCCGTGCCTCTACCCCAGCATCGGAGTGCTCAGATTCTACCGGTAAGTCACATTCAACCATTTCGCGTCTTCGTGGTTCTGATCTCGCCTTCTAGCTGTAGAACGATCGCACCCCCTCCTCTACTCCCGAGAGGCCCTTCTCAACCTCGCCAAATCTCCCCTCTCTCGTTTCTCCGCAGAGACCCGCGAGTCGCTCCGCACCAGCGTCCCCGAGATCATGACGAACAGGAAGCAGCGCAAGGCGATCGAGTACCACAACAACCAGGCGGCCAAGCAAGCTCGCCAGGCTGTGAAGCAGCAGAAGGAGGTTATCCCCATTGTCCCGCTTCACATCCGCCGTTCCCGACCTGTCGGCAAGGAAGGCAGCGAAAAGAAGAAAAATCCGACGTCGAACAATGTCGTTGAAGATACCCAGTGGCGCGGTCGAAGACCTGCGTCGGTCCCTGCGCCTGTCCCGATCTAGGCCGCGGCTCAACAATTCGACATTTCCACCCGTTTCATGGACCCTACTTCGAACATAGATATATTCTACTGAATACTCCTCCGACCGATGGAGGATACTGTGTATTATTATTGGTTTTCCCTGCATTCGTCATCATCATCATTAACACAACACCTGCAATTTCTACTATAACGACCTTTCATGACATGCTTACTCGCACTGCAACGTATTTATCTTACAATATCTGTAGTCCATAGCACCAAAATACAAACACAACCTGACACATTACTCTTCCGAGCACGATCCTTTTGCTTATTGGCGTCGAAAACACTCTTTTACTCGCTGAGCTCTCACCTCAGCAGCGACGTCCTTGGCTTGGCAGATCTAGTCCGAGCTAAAATCCGTGTCCTCGACGTCCTGCCACTCCCCTGCCAGACCATTGACACACCGGGACAACTGAACATCATTTGTTGCCGAATCCCGACGAGGTCATTATAATTTGTATTTCCCGATATAGATAATCTAAATGAGGATCTTCGCCGCATCGCCGGTCTACCTGCACAGACGCGACCCACATCCGACCCACCAAGGCTCTCCAAGGCATCGCCTAGGCCTGTGTCAATTGGAAACTGGAAACCGCGACATTCGGTATCGGCTCAGGTTAGGTTTTTTGACTTTTTGACGGGTTACTATGGTTAAATGTCCCCCCGGAGTCGAGTGGTTTCACGCCAGGGGAGCTTGAAGAACGTGCTTGGCGAGGGGCTGGGCTGGGAATTGGTGGGTAGATTAACGTTTTCGAGTCTGGGTGGTAATTAGATAGACAAGCCGTTAATATTCACTGAGATGTGAAACATGTAGGATATATTTTCTCAACTAGCCACTCGTCTCTTGTAGACAATGTAGTCCTTTTGGCCGGGTTCACCAAGTCAAGCACGCGGTATAGGTACTACAGAAGGTCCACTTGAGTTGAGTTCTGCAGTCATTGCGAACTCATGTGAGCTGTACGCACCGTTGCCTTGGGGTCCGCTGTCATAACCTCCTCCGAACAGACAATCTTAGCGACGAAGAGACCATGACCCACGAATGGAAGTTGACCGCGCCGAATCTCCTTGGCATAGTCCTCCATCTGGTTCCTTTGTACGATGATTCGGAGGCAAATCATTTTTAAGGATTTGTGTTGCAGATCTTCCAAGTCCCAATACCAATCCGCCCTGTTTAATATGCTTGACAACCCTTTGAGGGCGCTGTCCCTCCAAAATGGTCTCAAATCGATTGTAAGCTGCTCTAGTGACGGTGACTTCATCAAGGCACCGACGATTTGTTCGGCGAAACTCTCCTGATAATCGCGCCTTGTCATGCCCGCTGGAAGCCATTCGAGCACTCCAAGATGAGCCGTTCGGAGGTTTAGGCAGCCGGAAAAATCCAGTTTTTCGATGAATTTGGCTGGATCTGTCCGAGACTTTGAATTAGCCTATCACGGCATCCGTGGCACCTATCAAGAACTCACCCCGCCTTCTATGTATTGGTCCCCATGAAAGATCGAGATCGAAAATTACGTGTCGGAAGGAGGGGCCAATCTTGTGGATGAAGCGCTGAATCAAAGGCTCGTGCGTCTCCTTCAAAGAGCCTTCTTTTGACCAATCATAAAGCTGGATGTGAAATGCATCTACGCTGATGCTGAATGTGGTATCTACGCTACAGGCAGGATTCCACACGGATCCCAGTAACCCAAGAGTGCGGGTATCTAGATCCGAAAAATGCAACGCCTTCCCTTGCTCCAATCCATGGCCTTCTGCATTAAACACGCGACTGAGGTCGACGTCTTGCTGTAAATCGAAGTCATCGCCGAACCACGTGTTTAGAGCAGTTAAGCAGTTTACAGTGCTCGGAATCCAATTCATAAGCGAGGCGATTTGTGTCGGGAACCCAAAGTTGAGTGAGTCGAGATGCAGAGTGTCTACTTTGAGCCGTTCGAGGAGAGATTTAACGAAAGCGGGAATGTTGACGAAGGTTAACATCGTTAAGCAAGCAGAGTGAAGGTTTGGGAGATTGGAGACGATCATGTCCAGATCAGCTGAAGGATGCTCGTCTTGGACATTCCACTTCGTCGCACAAAAATGTAGCGATTTGACTGAGGTAAGGAAACTGGTGGAGGAGAGAGATGCGAATTGGAGGAATCTGAGAAACTTCGTGTGTCCTTCTGCGCCAAATACTATTTCCCGAAAGTCAAAAGCTCGACTTATGAGGAGACAAGATGTAGAGACTGTGCTCAGGGCGCGTAACGTTGGAGTATCGCCGTCAAGATGTCCGACTATCAAATGGATGATGTCGGAAGGGATAGCTGCGGGCATTTTGTCTTTGCCTGCAAGGCAAGTCAGCGCCTGAATAGACAGGATATGAGTGTTTGCAAAATGTGTCCAACCAAAGGCCCGGAATAGATGATAATCACTTCGCTCTGGGAACTAACACGATCACGCGACATCAGGCGGCAACAATCCCATTCCATCCAAAATATACAAGAATGCTAGTACAGTTCAAGAACCAGAGCTCTATTGTGGGTATCCATGCTGCTATATCACCCAAAACGTGGCGTCATACACATAACATTACCTCCTAGAATGACTCCATGTACTCACCCTAACCATCTGCCTCGTCGACCACACCTTCCCCACATATCGCATCAACCGAAAGATGTCTGAATACATGAAAAGTGGTATTAGAACTCCCATCACGGGGAGGGCAATTTTCCAGAAGCTGGTTTGTGAAGAACGGATAAGTAAGGACTAGATACGAGGACGAGGAGACTTACTAGAAATCAGAATGAGTTATGGCTGGGAAATGGTCGAAGTTCATTCCCTGTGATATGACGAAATCAACAACAGTATGATGTCTGAGCGAAAGGAGACTCACGAAATATCCAGTCAAAAGTGCTAGTGGTAGGAAGATGATAGTAACCAGCGTGAGCCGCGCCATAACTTGGTTCATCTCATTCGATGACATCTATTCCAGTCAAAACTCATCAGCCAAATTCTCAAACCGGGATCAAAGCACACAAAACTCACATTAAACGCAAAGTTAATCAAGTTCTCCGCCAACCCAGAAAACATTTCCAAACTTGCCAACACGAAATCGATATGATCGTACACATCCGCCTACGTCGCTCCCATTCAGCATCACATTCACATTTCCACGAATAAAACCAAAGCTAGACTCACCAAATATACCTTACTCTTATAACTCAAATACCCAACCGCCTTCTTCCCCGCCTTCCCTCCTTGCGTCGTTGACGGTCCAGTTCCAACCCCGGACAGGCCCACCCTCGACGCACCTGCACCCGCCCCAGCCCCTGCACCTGCTATACCCCCAGCCCCAGTAGACCCCGGCACCAAATGCCCCACCGCCTCATCATCCTCATGATGCTTCGGCACCTTATGCTTCTGACCCTTACCCCGATTCCCCAACGCCTCAACCCGATCCGCCTCAGCCTCCATATTATCCACAAGCGCGACGCAGCGATCGAGGTCGTACCGCCGAAGCCCCCAGATCATGGTTTTGATTGGGTCGAGGGTGCGTTTGTGCAGGATTAGGTCGCCGGAGAGGATGTGTACTGTTATGGGGAGGTGTTAGTATCAGTAATGAGAGGAGGTATGGGAAGAAGAGGGAGGGAACAGGAGGGAGGAGGGAGAAGGAAGATGGAAAGGGAAGGAAAGGAAAGGAAAGACGTACGGCTACGGACAGAGCTCATATTCGGTTTGAGGAGAACGTCATGTTCGAGTTTGTGGATCTTGTCTTGGTATTCGTCCATTATTTCTAGGATTCTGTCGACGACTGTCGTTCAAGGCATATAGTCAGAAATCTTGTAGTTTCAGCCTAGGATAACCACCTTAACGCATACCTAGATCAAGTAGACTCTCAATCAGGAGTGATGCATCTTCTGTGGTTCGTAGAACTGAATCTGGGTCATGTAACCGTTCTGTGATTGGGTTGGTGAATTCGAGCGTTGGGTGTGGATGGATGGTTATGACAGTGCCTATATGCGGGTTAGGTGTTGGGGCCGACGTTGAAAAGGTGGGACCGTGACTTACCATCGCGGAAGAGAAAGATTGACATGGGCTCGTGACGAACGTTAACACGGTCTCCTTTAGTAAGAGCCTTTATGCGGAGCATCTGCTTCTCCCTTGCCTATTGATCATGAGTTCCTGAGAGGAAACAAGACATAAGAAAAGACCTACGGGTGCCAGAAAACCCGTTAATCCGGTAATCCTTCTTTTCAGGTATCGTTTGGGGAACTTCAGAAGCCTTTTCCGCCGCGATTCTACAATGTCGCTGGCATCATCCTTCATTTCCAGAAGGGAGCTTGAGTCGTTGGCGTAGCCTTTCTCTCTCGCAAGCTGACCTCGTTCAAGGGCGGAATCTTCACTTGGGATGGGTGACAGTGTGCATCTGCCGCGGTTGAGCTCTTGTTCGTCCTTTTGAGGAACGTTTGTTGTTGTGAGTGTCTCTTCGAGGGGAGAGACGGGGTCGTCTGAGTCTTGCTCGAGGGTGTGGCAGACGACACGGATGAAGAGGTGTTCGCTGTAGTAATCAGCCTTGGACTGGCTGTGGCCTTGTTCATGGAGGACGTCCTCAAGTGCGAGTGCATGTAGATCTGTCAACGAGAGGTCGAATATGAAATGAATGTTGAGCACCAAAGGACAAATGCACGAACCATACTTTAGCCCCACAGCACAAATGACATCCCAATCCAAACCACCAATATTGATCCACCTGACCGCCGGCACCTTTGGATTTTCATGCATTTCTTCATGCTGTAGGGTCTGGCTCGATGATCCCGAAGCCAGCGTGCTAGCTAGGCTACTATTAGGAATGTTCGCATGCATCGGTTGAAAGCTAGGATCCTTCATGAGTTCAATGAATTCTGAGTTGCCCATCAGCCTAAAGTTGACGGAGTCCTGTGAGTATTCCACGACTTCAATCGTACAATCCTGTTTGATGTGTCGATCCTTCTGCTTTCTTCGCCGTAAGTTGATGCCTGGTTCTTCCCCAGCATGGGTCTCCCGAGTTTCGGCTGCTGTATTGCGTATAGATGGTCGAGAATGCCTTGAATCTCGGGAGGAGGTCTGGTTCATGGAGGAGCCGGGATTCTTGTCGTTACTTTCAAACCGTCTGGACATCCTGGGCTATAGAGTCTGGATAGACCGCCTTGCGACCGCCAGTGTGGTGTGGACTCGCCCGAGGACATTTTGCGAAGGTGATGCACTCTGTTTGTTCTGAAAGCGGTTGCCAAGCATTCGGTCACAAATCTATTTTGGGCCACGTTAGGGCCGGCCTAAACTCCCAAGGCGCTCATTTCCAGGAACACCGCAAGAACACCACTGATCCTCGACTTGGTGGACAACGGCGGAAACATTCTGGACCCATAGATAAAGTGGAAGGAAAGCTCTGTCATCTCTTCGACCCAAACCACCATCTCATTGGCCAGGCTTCCGGGTTTGCTGATCGCAGTTTCAACTTCTCTATTGCAGCCGGGCTGTCAATACAATCCCCTTTCTGACATATTCACGCCGCGCCGGAATCTGGATTCGTTCATAACCGAACAGGCATAATACGTCTATCACGAGCGTCTTTGGCTCTCTTGTAACTTCCTTCCCCACACCCACAAACTAACAACATGGTCGAGCTTGCCTATACCCCGTTGGAGGAAATTGACAAAGTATGTGGTCCTGGCTATCACGACGGAGACGTTGCTTGACCTTCTATAGATTCATACCGAGCTTCGCGCTGGATTCAACAGCGGAAAGCTCAAGTCCATCGAGTACAGGAAATACCAGATTCTTCAACTCGCATACCTGGTCAAGGATAATCACAAACGCTTCGAGGAGTCCTTGAAATCCGACCTCGGTCGACCTGTCCTGGAAAGTAACTTGTACGTCCACAACCACTCATCTCACTACCTTTCCCACCACTCACACTACCATATAGCCTTGAAATCAACCCTTGCTATTCCGAGTGTCTAGACGCTTACAAGAACGTCACAAAATGGGCCAAACCAGAGAAACCAGCCTTCTCTCTCAACTTCTTTCCCATGAAGCCTGTCACCCACAAGGAAGCGAAGGGTGTCGTCCTCATCATTTCGCCTTTCAACTACCCGCTCTGGCTGCTCGTTAGTCCTCTGGTATTTGTCCTTCCTCTCACCTTCAGAAACCTCCTCCTCATAGGAATCTAAATAGGTTGGAGCTCTGGCAGCTGGAAACGCAGCCGTCGTGAAGCCAGCTGAATCCGCACCTGCTACGAGCGGACTCCTTGCAGAATTGATTCCCAAATACCTGGACCAGGATCTAGTTCGGTTGGTCAATGGAGCTATCCCTGAAGCGACCAAGGCGCGTATCTCATATCTCTGTGCCGGACCGGTTGAGCTGACAGATTGAATGCATTATAGCTGCTGTCTTTGCAATGGGATCATGGTGCGTGTTCACTAGCTGCCTGCTGGCAACGAGTGGTTTCTGAAAATTTCGTCTAGTCTTCTACACAGGTCTGCAGGGCTCACTATTTCGGGGAGTTCTTCGTTTAAATTTCTTCTTCAGGTGGTCCTCGCGTTGCCAAGGTTGTTGCTGCTGCAGCTGCCAAATTCCTCACACCCATTACCCTGGAGGTCGGTCTTACTCTCCTCCCCTCATATGAATTTCCACTAACCGACTCCACTCTTCCTAGCTCGGAGGTTCGTCCCGTACTTGCATTTGCCACACCAACTCTCATTCTGATCCCAAATCCCAAAAGGCAAATCCCCAGTCATCATCGACCCCGACTGTGACCTGCAAACCGCCACAAAACGTATCCTCTGGGGCAAAGTCGTCAACGCGGGCCAAACTTGCGTCGCACCAGACTACATCCTCGTCCCGCGCTCCTTCCAGGACAAGTTCGTTGCTGCTCTAAAGGAAACGTAAGGCTCCCTCCCACCCCCTTCCTTCTACCGCTGTTCTCATTGTTCCCCCGCATAATGCAGATACGATTCCTTCTACCCCGACACCGCCAAATCCGACACCGACGGCGCCTTCGCGCGCATCATCACGCCCCAAGCGTTCTCCCGCCTCAAGGGACTTCTGGATAACACCAAAGGCCAGGTCGTGTTCGGTGGACAGGTGGATGAGAAGACGAAGTTGATCACTCCGACTGTGGTTAAGGATGTCAAGGGCGATGATTCGTTGATGAGCGAGTATGTCTTTTTTATGGCTTACAGTGTGCGTGACAAGGATGTGTTGCTGATGAATGGGTTGCTTTATAGGGAGATTTTCGGGCCTTTGCTTCCGATTGTTCCGGTTGAGGATTTGGATGAGGCTATTTCGTTCATTAATGCTCGGTAAGCCGTTTTCCCTTGCGTGTTTTCAGAAGTGATACTGATGAGGTTGTGTCCAGTGATCATCCTCTTGCGCTATATGTCTTTACCAACAACAACGCGTTCAAGAATAAGGGTTGGTTTTCGACTTATTCATCACCGGTTCTGTCCTGAGCTTTGTCCCTTTAGTCATGCGAAGCACCCTTAGCGGTGGTTTTGCTGCTAACGAAGTCGTCATCCTTCCTGGAGGTGAGTTCACCACCCGCTGTCGAAATGAACAAATTGACTGAGTCTGCCATGTAGCTGAGGGATTGCCGTTTGGCGGCGTTGGACCTAGTGGACGTACGTTGCTCTTCTCCCTCAGACGCTTCTGGACGTGGTACTGACAATGCTTCAGATGGCTACCATACTGGCAAATATGGATTCGATACCTTTACTCACCTGAGGGCGACGTTGGATTCCCCGAGCTGGTAAGCCTGTTCTCACGTTCTATCCTATGGGCGTTGTTGACCGCGGATAATACAGGATCGACAGGATTCTCTCCTTCCGCTATCCCCCATACACCGTAAGTCACCGTCATCACCCCTCCGTAAAATTCCGAGTCTTCACCTGACACATCTTTTTTCTATACGTAGGACTCCAAACTTAAAGCGGCCAACAAATTCGTGGCCTCTCTGCCCTCCCGGCCCTCTGCGCCACCTTCGGTCAGCCTGAACGGCTCCGCACGTAAATGGTGGGGGAAATGGTTCTTTTTGACGCTTGTCCTGGGTGGTGTCGCAGCACTGACGAAAAGAGTGCAGACGCTCAAGTCCGATTGAGCGGATATAGTGGATTGTCGACGTCAGGAATTTCTTTCAAGTCTCAGCAACAGAACGGAGGAGGCATGATAATGAGGAGGTGGATTGTGGAATGAAAATCTTTTGACACAATTTTTGCTTGTTCTATTCGTTCCATGTATACCGTATGTACTACCAGATCTCATTGATTCACTATTCTCCTATACCTTAGTTGGGGATATAAATATACCACCTCCATAGTACCTAGCTTCGCCAAATTGCGCTTCATTCCCAGTGTGCTCGATGTATTCCTTTTCACTGATCATCGCAAGCTGATATCGTGCCGGAAGAAACAACTGTGCCTTGGACACCTTTTTGAGGGACAGAATGTCGCGGTGGGCCGCTTTCTCGTGCTTTGAAGGCAATGGGTAGCATCGTGCTTCACGCTCGTCAGGCTCCTCGGTTTCAACTAGCAGAAGAGGAGCAAGCACAACCCCGAAAGTTTCCTGCAGCTTGGTGTAAAGGATCTTATCGACACCTTTGAGATGACCCTCGGAGATGCTTGCCCACCTGTAAAGGTGGCGCAAAGGAATGACTACGGGGAAGATGGGCTTTTCGGCTGCGTGAAGTTTTGCAATCTCCAAAACGACACTTCGCAAGATATCTTCGCAAGAGGGGTTTCCTGTGTTTGTAAAAAGGGTTTGGAAGTCGGCATAAACAGCGTTGCCGTGCCTATGGAGGTCTTTGATCAGCTTCGGGATCTTGCCCCACGTCTCCTCGTCATCATATTCTTCTTCCCCCACCGTCACGTCAAATTGCAGCACCAAGCGATGTCCCTCGGTAACAGGCTCGACCTTATGTTCGACGTCAGTGTAGAACGTGACAAATTTGAAGGCGGTGTGGATATCTTCAGGAGGAGCTTGCATAGACTTGTCGTCGTCCAGATCGCTGTCGGCTGTCAGTGAGTCTTCCTCGTCGGAGTCACTGGTGGCATTCCATGGGCGTGCAAACTTCTCTGCGGATTTGAGTGAGTGCATGTCGATATCGACAGTTTCATCTCCATGTCTCAGAACAAAGTTCCCTCCAGTCCATTCTGTGTTGAGAGCCACAAGGACCGTTGCGTGATGGTCATCTGCGTGCGTCGTGTCACGGTGCCAGTTGAAGTGGCCATTTTGGCCATAGATGGCGAGTTTGTAGAGATCGATATTGACGCTGCGGCGGACGAAGAGAGATTCAGCAATGTGTTGCTCGATCCTGGTGAACAGTCGCCTTTTCTCGTATTCTTGATCCTTTCCGCCGATGGTGATGTGTGACGCTTCGATCTCTCTGCCGTCACGATAATCCGAATCCAGTACAGTTTCTTCCCCGCGACCAAATGCAGATGGCGTGCTCTTTTGGAGAAGCTTCTCAATATCAGGGTTGCCAAAGGTGCCTACGTCTTCACCGTCGACCTGGATCTTGAGATCGGCTATGGCTTTGTAGTCTCCGTGTGTTGCAGTGAATGTGGCAGCGGGGGTGCAGGATAGGCTTGTGATAAGGTTCCCCAGGTTCGATTCCGTGACAATAGGTATGCCCTTCTTGCGGTCGTATGCAGCGGACTCAACGATCTTGTCTATGCGCTTTTGCACGGACAGGAAACAATTCACTTCGTGTTTTGGGTGCTCCATGTTAATGATGGGTTGTCGAGCGCTTTGTCTTATGGAGGTCCAGTTTATATTGTCATGGTTGTCGCCTACAATGTCGAATTTGACTCATATCCGAGTCAAGCCTCCTGTTCATGACAATATCCAGATGGGATCCAATCAGATCGCAGGGCCAAATGGAATAACCATTTCGCTTGTTTAAAAGGGGGTTTTGACCTGCTTCGGCTCAGAAGGGATCAGGCAGCCTTGAAACCACAGGAGACGCAGGGCCAATCAGAAGAGTTCCAGAGTCGAAGTACAAACGGCCGCCTGATTTACTGGTACACAGTCTTCACGGAGCAATGCGTTTGGATTGTGCCCTCCTACAAAAATATTATCGTATAAGGCATGCCTTCCGTCGAGAAAATTCGAGCATTCATACTAACGGCCGGAGGCTCAAAGCAATTGCGTTTCCGGATCTCATTGAATACCATTGTCCTTTTCGTCATTAACGCATTTCTCTTAAACCACATTTAGGAATGTAACCTGCCACCTTTGTAATAGCTAGTCTTCAAGCAGCTGCGCTTCGTTCCCAATGTACTGAACTTAGTCACATAGTCCTTCTCGCTGAACTGGTATCGGATCAAGGAACATTGTTGGTTTATCTCCATCTTGAGTGGAAAGAACGAATAATTATCACAGAAATTTGCCCGGAATTCGGCCGGCCCGCTGCTAAGCTGACATAAGCGCTTGCAAATACACCACAACAAACCACACGCGAATAGTCACGTCTGAATGAAATCAGCCGACGCGAATAATATTCATGGTTCGGCCCATCTGGCCAGCCTGTATACAACAGTGCATTATAATGTATGCCTCGGCCGACACACAACCCCAAAACTTCACCTCGAAGAATATTACGGAAAGGGTGGTCGCTATTGTGAAGCTTTCCGGCCTCAAACTTCTGTTGTGTTGATCACATCCTGCACCTTTCTTCCCTCCCTCCCCCACCTGCCAACACAACTCAACACAAGTATTCCATCCCCAGTTCTCAACCTAACAAATGCCATCTAAGAAAGTATGAAGCATGTCCTTAAGTCTTCACCCTCTGCCACTGTATTCTGAATTTCTGTCACAGTTGGGAACTACTAGGAAGCTCAAGAAAGCACCTGCGCTTGCCAGGGTCGCTGGGAAGAAGCGGGCAAGGAGCCTTGAACTTCTTGGACTTGTTAGCGGGCAACAAAGCACAAAGCGCGCCAAAAACGCGTCCGTCGCGTCTGAGTCCGGTAATATGACCGCGGTCCCTGCAGAAACCAGTCGCCAAGTGAGTCTTGACGTGACCAATCTTTGTCCTCGACTTTGAAGTTGAACATTGCCAACAAGACAAACTTGGACGGCCCGCCGCCACCGAACTTCACTGGTAACTTTGACTTGTACAGTCACAGGTCGCCATCACTCTCTGCGGTCTATCTTCCCAATGGCAACTCCACCCCTCAACACGAGGCTCTGTACAAGAAGATTCTTTCGTTGCAGGAGGAATCCGATAGGACCGTTCAAATCTATTTAGGAAACGACGATTCCGTTACCTCCAAGTTCTATGGAGAGCCATGCGAGCCTCTCGGAGACGAACCACTTGATAATGCCATCCTCAAATCCATACGGTATCACAACAACCTTCCCCTCCCGAGGGCTCAAGGCTCGTTGACCAGCTCCGATGCTCGGTCGAGCATCTCCTCATCAATTTCCCTTGACAAGGGCGGTTCCGATATAGGTTCTCTCACTGGAACCCTCAAGATGAACCGCCTCTGGACGAAGCCCGTTGGTGCTGGCAACTATGTGGAGCTCTATGAAGGACACATAACCTACAAGCTCTCCTACAGCCGGTTGTACCGGGGAGAAGGAAACGGTTCCAGCAACAGCGACAGTTGGTCATTTTGGGCTGTACGAGCTAAAGCTGGACCGGATGAGCTTGAGGTTGGAGTTCAAGATGGTATTGTACCCGTTGTTGTCAACTCGAGGCACCCTGCTGTTGCACATTACTCCACCCACGGGAATGCGACAGCCAATAATGTTAGTATCTCTGTTTCTTGTGCAAAAACCCCGCTCATCGCTTAGTTGTTAGGCCTCCTCAGCCATAAAATCTATTAAAGCAACTAAAGCTCCGAACTTCTCTGGCAAATTCAAGCTTTATTCCATGTCGGATGTTGAACACGGCATGGAAACCAACCCATTCCCCTCATACAAAAAGATCTACAAGTACATTGTCGAGAACGACCTTGAAGTCAGCCTCGAATGCAACTTCACTTCGAAACAATCCAAATATGTCGGTCATATTCGTGGACCAGATGTAAAAGACCCATTCTATGAAAAGCCATTCAAGTTCGGGATGACCTCCGTCAAACGCAAGTCCTCCCTTTCTTTCACTGGCGACGAAACCTGAACCTTCGTCGAGCGAGATGACTCCTTAGAACCTGTTGGTCCAGGGGCCGTCATCCGCCTGGAGCTCGCCAGCAATCATGTTTGTCCCAGTGTTCATGGAGCCACTGGCACGATCAAATTTGTTCGTGTCTGGACTGGACTCAAAGCGGACGGCGGCCTGGTGGAGTTCTATGAAGCTTGTATCAATTACGACGTTCAAGTCGACCCCAAGGAATACCGTAAGCTAGGGAACGACTACCGATCCACCTATAATGATAAGGCTGGTTATTGGGCACTTCGGGCTGGGGATGATGAAGACGACGAGCCTGAGAGTGGAACCTCGGACGAAGAAAGTTGCTACGGCTATTAAATAATTTCTCAGAAACAACACAAATGCCTATTGCTTTTTCTTTCCAATGTACGCATATATGTTGATTTCTTCGCCCTTACCGCGCTGTAGCCACTTGTACCACTAATAATCTAAGAATACGTCCAGCTAATCTTGTCTCTGGCTTAATCGATCATCTATCGTTCTGTAAGAAAGTCACTAAAAGAGGACCGAACTTGTCCCTCGTATGTGCGTTCTGTCTCTGAACATCCACATGGCGTTAGCAGGCAATCAAAGAGAGACCCTCATAACATCCGTAGAGATGTATGGCGTAGACGTTTCATCAGCATCTGCCTCTGCATATCAATGCTGGTGTGTAGAAAACGCGTTCACACCGATTGGACATGTGCTTTAGGTTGTAAATAGCTTGCACATCGTAGTTTTGCTTTTGGTTGACCCCACAGGTGACTCAGAGGCGCCGATGCCGTCACCGTAGCCACTCAATCTTGATCGACCCAAGATGAGCCTTCAAATTCAATGTGATTGTACGGCCGGCTCATAGGCACATGCATTCGAGAGAGGACACTACAATGTGGAGGTAGCAAAAATTGGATTCATACTAGTAATCAGGTACCTGTTATATATGAGTAGGAAACCACCGAACTACTAACTATCTTTGACCTCGTCCTGGTCATCAGAGAAATCTTCGTCCTCTGACTCCTCGGAATCGTGGCCAAAGTCCTCATCCTCCTCTGGGTCGTAATAAGCACGTCCAAGACGGGACCGCAAGAAGTGCTCTAAATCATCCTCGTCAGCTTGCATGCTGGCGGGAGGTCCATGATTACAGCAACGGCCACAATCGGAACAAGCTCCCGTTGAGGCTCCGTTATCTTCTTCGTCATCTTCATCCTTTGAGAAGTTTAGCACCCGGCCAGGTCACGAAGAATAAGAAGGGCTCACATCTAATAAAGCCAAAGCTGGAATTTCCAGATCGTAAGCCGCCGCTGGATGTTTGGCGGGCCCGCCGTTGCTCATGTTAGTGTCAACCGGCACTACACCCTTCTGAAGGCCGACCTCATGCCCTTCGCTGTCAACCGAAGCTCTAATAGCCCAGAATGAGAAGTGATGATCCTGCCCGGTACGATGGCACATCCTGTGATAGAGGTCAGAGAAAGACGTATTGAGAGTTGTGTGGCCCTCAAAGAGTTCGATTATCTGGCCGCCAACAACTCGTTTGGTCCAGATCCTTCGCAGATGAAAGGTGCCAGAGGAAGCGGTCAAACCTAGGCTATGCCCCTTGACGGAGAGCAAGGCAGTGATTCCGCAAGCATCATCCGACAGTCCAGATGGGAATTTGAGGGCAGGCATTTTCAGGTGTTTGTGGTGGCGGATAGAGCCAAGAACGATGTCGTATGGTGCTTTATCCAGGGGATCCCCCAAAACAGGACATTTGAATCTTGAGGTGTCGAGGGGTTGGCCTGGAGGAGCAAGATGGGCCTGGCCGGTAGCGGCACCCTCCCCCTGCCACTGGCGTAACACTTTATGAAGGTCGTCGAACTTGGGAGGACCAGTGTTATTGACGTAAACGTCGGATAGGTGGGGAATCTTCATGTGGTAGATATAGAAGTTCCCAGCAAAGTATGGAGGCGAGAGATGCGTTGAAGCGCTCTACAGGGACGAATAAGTTCTGGCTTTGAAGTGAAAGGCGACAAAACTGTGTACCTTGGGTTTGGTAACAGCCACCTCAATGGGACTAGTCACACCGACTGCTCTGCCGTCCGATAATTTGGTTTTCTGAGAGCAACGCAAGTCATTAGAATTGCATATCTCGGAGCTAATGACAATAGTTTTCTGACCTTTTGGGGAGGCATGCAAGTCGAAGGAGATTTGAGGACGAAGCTTCAGCTTTAAGGGTTGTCGGCGCCTTTTAGAGGGTAGCTGGACGTAGCTCGAGTTGAGGTTGAATGGAAAGGTGGGGTCGCAATTACCAGTTCAGAGCCTTTATAACGACCATCTGCTGGCTTCTGTTTGGGACGCGTAAGCTGTCGATCAACAGGTTCATCGCTTATTACCACAGAAGATGCACCCTTGGCGTATTAGGCTTTCAAAGCACCCTCAGGCTAGCCTTACATGGATTGTCCGTGTTCAGCACCTGCCCGGATGTTTCTATCCGATACGTCCATAGAACCCAGAAGCCTGGATCCTGTCGACCTAGAAGCAGAAATACGGCGAGTTCTTGCGACCTTGTTCCTCCTCTGGACATGGTGAGTCAAAAAGTGGAGATAAGTTGTTGTGGCGTATTGGTCCCGCCGCATTGCGTAGGTCCGAAAGTCATGAGTCGGACAAAGATTTCATGTACATGAGCCGGCCGATGTGAGCAATTATGGCCCAACTCGCTGGAGCGGCTTCGTCGGGGACATATTACAAGTGGAATGCCGAAACGACATTGAGGCATGGTCTACTTGCAAATCCTTCAGAAACTTAGTCATAATCAAATTTTATTCGAGGACAAAGGAAGTAAAGTAGATGAGATCACTGAAACCATGCTTGATGCGTTGATCCAGGCGTACTAGATTAGGTGCAGCATCCGCCCCACTAGTAGTCGCTATCCGAGTCATAGGCATCGTAATGTCCATAGCCATGACCGTAGCGAGATCCCATCCAATCCTCTTCATCGTCGTCATCATCGTCGTCCCAGAAGATCATGGTTCGAGGTCAATATCGGAAAGAATGGAGTAACAAGTTGGAGGCTCACCTCGTCTTCGTCTTCGTCGTCTGGTGGAGGAGGGACAGCATTTCTCTTTGCGGTAGGATGCTTCGCCGGCTCCCCACCATCGGCACGTACGGCGGCCGGAAGGACATCTTTCACGAGGCCAACCTCATATCCCTTCTCGTCAACACGAGCCCTGACAGCCCAGAACGAGTATTGGTAGTTCTGTCCGGATCCGTGACCCTTTCGGCGATAAAGGCCACTGAAAGACGTTTTGAATGAGAGGTAACCCTCGAACAATTCGATCAGTTTACCAGCGTCGCCGGTCTTGGTCCAGATTCGTCGGAGGTGGAACGTGCCGGAGGAGCTAGCTATGCCACACCCTTCGTTGGCAATAGACATGAGAGCACTAATGCCACAGGTAGTGTCCGGCACTCCGGAAGGGAGCTTAAGACCCGGCATGCTGAGTTGCTCGTGGTGGCCGATAGAGTCAACGACAATGCTGTAGGGTAAATCTTCCATGGGGTCCTGGAAGATAACACATCTGAACTTCGAGGTCTCGAGTGGCTTGGTTGGAGGCGCCAGATAGACCTGTGCGGTGCGGTCGTTCTTCGCTTGGTATGTGAGGATCTTTTTGTAAAGCTCCTCGAACTTGGGAAGACCGGCTTTGTTGACGTAAACTTCGGATAGGAAAGAGAGCTCAATGGCGTAGATGTCGAAGTTACCAGCGAAGTATGGAATAGGGTTGGGAGATGTCTACATGTAAAGGATTAGGCTCTTAGTCAAGAATAAATAGAGCTTCCGGAACTTACGGGCGATCCTGCAGCAACAGTCTCGGTAGGAGCAGGCCTAGGCGTCGTTGTAGAGGGCGTGTCTTTGACGTTCTGTGACGCGACCTGGGATGTTTTGACGCGCTTTGCTGGGGGCTCATCGACCTCCTCCTGCGAGGCAGATGCTCTCTTAGTAGTTCCTTTAGTAGCAGGCGCTTTTGTAGGCTGCGACTTGGTCTTAGAGGACGCTGTCTTCTGAAACAGGGGATAATAACGTAAATTCGCATGATATAAGATGGGGTCAGATGTTCTCACTTTTCGAGGAGGCATTTGAATCCGAAGTATCAAGCTTGAAACGAAGGTTGCAAGTCTTTCACGAGATGGGCGTATGGGAGGTGGGGGATTCTTTGCCAGGTCAGAGCTTTATACCGCCGCGTTGTTGGGTACTGTTTGAGGCCAAAGCGAGGCAGCATTATAATGGGAGTCGGCCCATTATAACATGAGCGACCAAATTCATGCATCAATCATGCATGCCAGTGGACCCTTGCATGGACCATAGGCTTGTTGTTCCTGAGTGCGCTTTGACCATGCGGAGCCATATCAGACTTTAGCATAGAACATCGTTTGCGAGATATATGTAAAGGCGCGAGAGGCCTCTTGTTCCGGTACGGATTGGTTGAAGCCTCAAGCTGAGCGCTGAGCGCTGAACATGCCAGTGGAAGGGTTGAAAGGCTGAATGCAAATCCGAGCGGTTGTTGTGTTGTGTTTACGCGCCTATAATCCCATCCAAATTCATCCTGGTGTTAATCAAAGCACCGGTTATCCCGCTGGCAGTCGACAATGCTAGAATTCTAAGCTATCTACACTGTGGTTCCTTGAGTTTCGGCGAACCAGGTTGGCCGGTTTTTCGGTGACACGCAGGAAAACTTTAGCCTATTACAAGCCATACATAACCGAACATGCCGCAACTGGCAACAGGGTTGTGAGCTTTACTTGGTTTACTAAGGCCGACCTCTGCATCTACTGGTCGGGGACGCTGGTCTCAGCAGAGAAGTAGCATAGTGGTAAAGAACATACCCGTATTTTCTCCATTAGTGGTTCTTTGATCTCAGACGTAGCCCCCCAGCTAGTACGCTTCAATGTTCATCGCCTTCATCCGAGTCCTCGCTGTCCTCTGAAGACTCATTCTCGTCTTAGTCTTCTTCTCCATTCTCCGTGCGATCCTCCTCCTCGTCTTCACTTCTCTTTTCTTCCTCTGTCGACGTAAAATCTTCCTCGTTCTGACCGTCTCGTCTGACTGCCCAGAACGCAACCTTGTGTGTATCCTCCACCCGACCTGGCTCAGAGCTGAGCAGAACCTGGAATTCAATAGCACAAGAGAACAGCTCTGTGACCCGACCGTTGGCGTTGGTCCTAACCCACTCCCGTTCGATGTCAAAACTTCCCTCAGCTGACCACGTATCAACTGCAGGATGTTCGTAGTTCCTTGCCAATTGGAGGTGGTAGCTTGGCATTAGCCTTGGCGCAGTGAGGCCCAATTCTTTCGTCATCCACAGAATCAGGATATGATACTCCTTCTTGTCTTTAGGATCGGATAATATACGGGACCGAATGTAGCCATCACAGTCTGCCTCGTCTTCGCCATGATACCCGTGCCGGATTTTCACAGCTTCGTCGTCTTGGTCGCTGGGCAAATGGAGTCTATGGTTCAAGACTAGTTTTCCATCTTGACGGGGCGACATGGTTTTGATTTCGTCGTAAATATCTTCAAGTGAAGGTTCTTCCTGGTCGAGAAATCTGGCCTTCATTGAATCTTGCGCAAACAGATCGAACTCCCCTCTGTAGATTGGCCATCTAATCCGGGGGGAGTCGGAGTCCTGTAGCCGTTTGCACATCAATCATCAGTTGCACGGTTTTGTGTGGAAGTTGAATCGCTTTTACTTACGCTATCGACTGGCTGGGATATTCGACCGTTTGCTTGCCGGCTTGTTCTCGTCGGACTCGGAATCTGATGCATCCTTCCTCTTGGTATCCTTCTGTATTTTGCGTTCCCCAAGAGGTTTGAATATCAATAGATTCCTCGCAATTTGCCGGGCAACGTACGGATTGAGACATGTGGCTTTCTTGAGGCCCACTCCTAGATGACTGTGGCGTAAAAGAATCAAAATATTTCTTCTATTGACGAATGTTTGCTCAGCTCGATCGAAATTGTGCGATCGGGCTACCTAGTTTAGCCGGCTTGCAGTTCAGCCACGAATTTAGCTTGGCTTCAGCATGTAAATGTTACAGGTTTTCTTGTCCCAGAAAAAGCGGTTATTTGTCCTATGATGCGTCCGTGCCACCAAGGAATTCCGCACAATCCTCATCGGCCCGGTAGCAATGGTGAGTGCTCAGAAGGTGCGCCACACCTGAGTCTGCTGTGCCCCAGATCCACATATGACGCAACGAGATACCGCACGTTTTCCCAGATTCACGGGACAGACGGACATTCCTCTGCATTTGCTAAGACATTTTTGTCATAGCTTGACCAGTTTCCGAAGGATGGCCGTCGGCCGGGGCGATCAGCCTACGATGGCACATAGAGCAGCAAACCGCCTCGCACTGCCTCATTTCACGTTCTTTGCCAGCATCAGTCTCCACGTTGGTCTCAAACAGATGATAAGCTGATGTGCTTCGGGGGGCAGTCGTCAAGTACACATGGTCATCAGCCCGTACTGGTTTCTCCGCCTTCTTCTTCCCAACTAGGGCTTTTGGACTGTGTTGTGTGACAGAAATTGTCAAATTGTTCACGTTCACGTCAAGGTACTATCGAGCCTAGATGAATTCATAAGACGGAAATGCGGAACGAGCACTGAGCACTAGGTTGAGCTTCCAAAAATTTCGACGCCTGGGAGTTCGAATCCTATTCCGAATGTAGCGTAGAGAGATGGTAGTATGAACCATGGAAATTCAAACACAGGTGGGAATCCCATCTTCTGGGTGTAGTGGCAAGTTCTAACTTTTCTCTATGGTTTAATGACTCAATCGACAACCATGATGGCCTCTACGCAGGCAGTGAAGTGAGTGCCATTTGGGCAAGGATATGCGACCTGCCGCTCTCAGGTTTAATCCATGCCACTGGTGTCTCCGCTGCTGTGAATGCGTTGTCTAATTTACAAATACGGCGGCGACTATGATGTACATTACCGAGCTATGACAGATCTCCAAATGGAGGGGAATGGACCTACCTTGACGTCGGTCGAGAATATACCTTTGGCAGATCATGATCCAAGCGGATCGTGGTACCGTCTAAATGCTAGATATCCGCCTTGAGATAAAGACAATCATCGAAAGCATCTATCTTGGGATATGTACGTCGGTACGCTCGGAATTATATCCGCGCTGCATACGCAACACGGCCGAGTTGAAGTAATCGAGGGTTCTCTGGACGAGTGAGGGGTATTTGCTTCCGAAAATCCGAGATAGTCCGTCCGTTCCATGGATTCCGTCGACACTCAGGCACATGCTGTATACGGTTCTGTGCTCTAACCTGGCGCAAAATGATCTAGAGAACCCTGTTCGTTTTGAGATCCCAACGTCCAAGTTACCGTACCCTTCCGAGGGTGTGAGGCATTTCGGCGACTTACATGTGATAGACCACTGCTTCTCCAGGCATTTTGGATACTCGAGAATTCCTCCCAGACCTCGATTTGCGAGAAGAACGATCATTGTGCCATCCTCCGTGGTTGCAGGAGTTCTGCTCCCAGCCTGCAGGCTTCAATGTGCCTGTCGGCCCTGATGACACTATAAACGGATGGCAAAGTTTCGAGGGGAACTTTGGCTTTTAACGTTTCATTGGCAGCAAAATGGTATCGTTGGAACTGTTTTTAGACGGACGCAGCCGTGGAATACCGCCAATGCCAGGAAACAGAAGCGCAGCAGGCTCGAGTCAGTTTCTCTTGATTGGGTCATTGGAAGGAATTCAGACTCCGCTTTTGGGTAGGACCACGTTCCCGATCAAGCGACCTAACCCTTCCAATCCAAAGGGAGCCAAGGGCCGACATATATAGTCCGTCCCAAATGAAATCTCCCTCCCCACGACTTCGTCCTCACCCCCACATTCGACGAGATGACTTTCCGTGGTGGACGTTCGACAGCTTTGGCACCCCAGCCTTCGCCTGATTCACCTCCCAGAGAAGGCCCATTGCATATGAGCAGTATTGCCAACATCCTGCTCATGATTCGACGACACAACAAGGAATCAAAAGCACACCATACTGTTGTCGAATCAGGCCCAGTTCAGACCCATCCAAGCCTCGCAAGCAACTCTTCAGGAAAAACGGGCCCTTTCAGACTGGCAGAGACATTCGTCTGCACTGATGCTGTCGACATGCTCAAGCTCCTGAGGGCGACAAGGCAAAGCCTACTCAGCTACGCCCAATCTCTGGGCTCTAATGCTCTGGTCGACGAGAAGTAAGTCTATTTTGTATTACCTCGTTCTTATTGAAGAGGAGCTCATGTCTATTCAAAGGTGGAGCTACGTAATTTGCGGACCGAAGCAGCAACGACATGACGGTAAACAGAGGACTACCTTCCGTGTTCATGTGAGTACCACATTTTCAGCGACGATGGTGAAGTCGAAAGTGTCTGACATTGATTGCTAGATCTCTTACACTGCCTGCACGGTCCGCGCCACAACGACCGACACCAACCAGCCTGTCGCGCTCGAAAAGATTCAAGGCGTGCCAGGCTGCATGACTGTCCTCGACAGGAAACACGAGAGATGAGACGCCTTCATTCATCCAGCAGCCACCTCAACACACTGTCGCCACGTACACGTTCCCGATACCCAAGCAAATGGACCACGAAATAGTCTTGGCGCCCTCGAATATTGCTATTCGCCTCCTGCGAATCTTCAAACTCTCAGCCAGCGCTCGCAACATACCGCGATTGATCTACTCTCCCCCGCCGACTTCGCGATTTCAATTGTCTCGCTTCGCCCGCATAATATATGTACCACCAACCTTCGCATCCCATTTATTTGCCGTAATGCCTTTTTGCTCGCTTTCCCTTTCAACTTCGTCTCCATCGTTAATCAAAAATATTCGAACGGAACCGACTAGCTTAACTTCAATCTATACGTCAGAGCCATGGACTCTCCTCCAGCATGTACCATACATTCGCAATCTTCAAGCTGCATATCACCTGTACACCTAGTTCAGTATAATCTTGCGCATGCCGCTCAACCTACAGTCCTTTTCAATTTATTCCACTTTTCATCAATATACCGTATATTTGGGCGTTCAATACAGCTGGGGGATTATGGGCATCGTTAATAATAAACAAGAGCCTGGAACAGTGTGCTGGTGTACTGGGCTCCACTATTCTCATCAGAAAACAGACGGTGCAAGTCGGCTCCCGTTATCTATTGTGTCGGCTTGACCGGGAAATGTCTGTGACCGAATCGGAGCTATACCCTGAAACGGAAATGTCCTGGCCGAAGCCGCAATAGTCCCCACCACAGGTACTTGACATCCAGATTCTTTTCTGAACGATTTTCAGGATCAATATACCTCAGTAATCATGACTGACAAAGTTGTACCAAGGTGAATGTTTAGATTCAGAATATTACACAAACTTGAAGGGTTTAAATGTGGTCGATTTCATCCACAAAGGGACGTAGATTGAATGTAACATAGAGCCTCGTAATATACTACATTCATACTCAAATGAGCCGAAGGCGGAAAATTTACCATAGCAAGAGCAACTCTAGTATCTATGGTCCAGGCGCTGGATTACTGAAAAGGCGGAATTACTGGATCAGTGGTATCAGCCTGTTATCATTATAGCCGATACGAGTGGACTCACAATGCCTCAGTTCGAATGAACCACCTGCTGTATTGTACATTTTCACGAGATCCGACAGAAGAGGTAGAAGGGAACAGTCGAAACCAGGTCTGGGCCGGCAGAAGAAGTCTATTGTACTGAGTTCAGTGACACCGGTATTTTGGGTTCCTTTCCTGGCCCTAGCTGCATAAAGAAGAGCTTCGATTGATTCGGTGTCGGGACGAATGGTTCCTCTGAGGTGTATTAACTGAGGGAGCAGTTCACCTGTGCCTATTTTACGAAGAATGCTAGGAGGCATCGACGAGATGCTCACTGAGATACGTTCAATGGTCGACACTGACAATAGCACCGAATGGAAATCCTGTTCCGACAAAGAAAGGATGAAGAGCCTGAAGTTTTTGAGATTGGACCGTGACCTCTTAAGCAGGTTACAAATGTCTCCTGCCAGTATGACGGCACCTCTGTTGACCTGAATCTCCAGGTCAACTAAGGAAGGCAAATTCAAAGATGATAAAAGCACAGAAATTGGGTCGGAAGGCGACGAACAGTCGCCTAGTAGGTCCAACTCGAGAGTCTCGAGTTTCTCGAGGTGTATTGCTGCGACCCCGAGGTTGATTGGATCTGTGGGGATCTGGGAAGAGCCACTTAGTTTGAGCGTACAGGTTTCGAGATGGGGGCATTTTGACAACAGGGCGCGGGCCATTGAAGGAGACAAGGGAAGGTTACCGGTTGTGGGGCTAATGGATAGGTGAATCAAGTTCTTCCAGGGTATATCCGATTCAAGATCTATCGTTATCGGTCAGACTAAGAGGATTGGGATGAGTGATACTGAACTCAACACGAAGGTGCGAAAAGCTTGGATGTACCACTAGGCTCCTGTTCATTTTGGAGATCTGTTATGAAGGATTTGAGGCCAGGTATGCGCGACAACATAGAAAATGTGACGTTGAGGATCCCTACATCCACTTCGTCATGACACATAATAATCTGCTCCAATTGAGGCACTAATAAGCGTCGCAGGAAATCTTGGGTTATAGTGGACCCAAGCAGAGAAAAATCAACGATGAGCTCTCGGGTCCCACGAGCCATGATATTTTGTACGAAGGTAGTCATTTCATCCAGGGTTCGAAGCCCTTCAGGAGTGCGGTACTCCTTACCAGCATATTCGACACACACTGTCTCAAAGAGGACAGGTGTGTCCAAAGCAATTTGTCTCCAACGGGAGCAAACATGTTCGGGATAAGTGATAGCGGCAGGACGGGGAGCCTCTGGGGTGTATGATCCTAGATGATATATGACATTTTCGCGGGCAGTTGTAAAAATAAGCGAAAGGATCTCAGGTGGCAGTTTCTTATGCCAGGCCAGTGCCGATTTAAGTCGAGTCATTCGCGTTTCGAGGTCGTCCGTTTGGCTTTCGTCGACAAGAAGTAGGCATTGAGCGTACGTAGCCTCTAATTCCTCTCGGGTATGTGGTGTAAGGATGTAGTCGGATCTCCAAGCTTCGGATTCGATTGGGTTGATAGGGGGAAGTCGTAGCATGCCGCTGCTGTGTCTTCGGGCCTTTCCTCTGCGATGTAGTGGTGCGGTGTTCGCTAGGACTCAAGTCTGAGGAGCATGAGAGGCCTGCGCCAACAAAGGCAACAACAATCCGGTAACATCGGGTTCCGGAGCCGCAATGCGTGATCATCAATCTAGCTGACTCGACCACGCAGTCCTCTGTCCCTCACCACATTGTGCAGTCGTTCTGAAAACAAATAAAATGAACTCCGGCACCTTTTCGCAACCCAGTTATCATGTTCACCACTCAGAGACTCCGTTTACGTGCTTACAAGTCGAGCGACTTTGAGCCTCTCCTCGATCTTCATAACGACTTCGGAAATGCGACCTGGCTCCAAGGAGACACCCATATCGCCCCTGTTACCGAGGAAACCTTCAAGACCGGCGCATTGAAGTTCTTTCAGTCAAGCTTGATGTTCTGCGTTGTGGAAGAGCTGGAGACCGGCGCATTCGTTGGATCGGCCATGCTCTTTGGGATGAAGCCGAAGAACCGAACTACTCTCTTCGGCATCAGTCTTCATCCCAAATTCCATAACAAGGGCTATGGAACGGAAGTTACAAGGTTTATGGTCGATTATGCGTTCCATAATCTGGGAATGCATAGAGTTTCGTTGATTGTGTTCAGCGGTAACGATCGGGCTGTCCAGGTGTACAAGAAAGTGTTAGTGTCCCTTTCGCCTCATATGGAAGTATATGCTGAGACCATGCTATAGCGGATTCGTTGAAGAAGGACGCGCCCGGAAATCTGTGTGGATTAACGGTGAATGGCACGATGAGATTCACATGGCCATTTTAGATGAAGATTGGCTTGCTAGCAGAGCTGCGCAATCGTAGGTGAGAAAAATCCGTCATTACACTTCCGCAGCCTTGGTTGATGAAGATAAAAGCAGCTAGGTTCCGCCTTACATCAATAGATGATGTAGAATCTGCGATAGCATTGACCGAATACCTCTTGCTCCAGCCCCGAGCCCATCTGACCTCAGACTATCGCCTCCATCTTCCGTTCTCGCTCGCTCTGCTCGACCGGGGAGCACCCCAAGCTGGATGGCCCCCAACTGACTCTATTGCTCTTGACACGTATCGCCTCTTACAATAAAAGATTCAAACTGTCCACTGTCTATTATTCTTTCTAATTTATACAATCCGTTGAAGTCAAACAGTACGCTGCCAGATCTAGGAAAGGGATCCAGCACGAAGGCATCATGATCACAGAACTCCTGAAGGTAGATTCTCAGAGCCGGTATACGAACGCCAACTTCAATCAACCGCCTCAGCCACCCCTTCCATTGGATTTGGCGGAGACTCACGAACGTGCAGACGGATTGTGCATGATTACTAGTAGAGATGCTGATTTCCGTCCGTTCACCTTTCCGAGCCGTGGTTGTGGTGCCAAAGAGTGCTCGGGTGAGTAGACGATCGACTGGCAAAATATATTTTATGTGAGCATGTTACCCACTATACAGGGCGATTGGATACCGGATATCTCAACATACTGTAAATCCCTGCGGGATCCCTTCAACTTCCTTGGAGGCCTCAGGCGCCAAATGGCAATGGAAAGCGCCCAAGCCGGATAGGCGGAACAGATGACCCGAGTGCCGAACCGACTTCCGAATGAGGTTAATTTTCTCGCGGCGCTTCCTGCCTTGCCACTCAAATCGAGTACCAGGCTCTGGTACCTTTGCTTTGACTTCAATATGTTAGAGGCTTTGGCCTTTCTTCATTGATGCACCCAAATGCGATGCGAAAGGCGCAAGGATTGACGGAAGAACATTAAAGGGGTAAAGATCAGACAAGGTCAAAGCGTCTGCCAAAGAGCGTTATAAATGGACGAGGATGGCCCGCAAGTGGCTTCCAGTCCCACTTCTCCTTTCACCATGATATCTGGAAGGTATGTTTGAAGTACACCACGCCCAATAGATGCTGACTTCTGCCTACTTCAGCAATTCGATAAACGGTTCTTCTCCGCCCTCCGCCCTCGCTGAACCCAAGCCCAGCATTCAATATATCGAGGCAGCAACATCTAATGTTACCAGTCTATCCTCACTGGATAGAGCAATCGTCAAGGATAGGCTCAGAAGGTCTCAGAATGAGCTTGTTGTCCTCGAAGCCGAAATTGCACGCCTTTCCCTTTTGAAGCCTCAGCTCGCCCACAAAAAGAAAGAAATCAAACAGCTTCAGGTTGCTATAGCACCCCACAAGGACCTCCCAAATGACATTCTACACGAAATATTCTCCCACCTCGTCAATGATGACTATTGTCTTCGCCTCCCCCGCTCTTCCGTTATTGAAGGCCCTTGGGCCCTGCGCCAGGTCTGTTCCCGGTGGAGGAAGGTTGCCTTGAGCTGCCGTTTGCTTTGGGACTCGGTGCACATCGATACGAAGCTTCCAACATGGTGCAACATGGATAGGTTCACAACATTTGATTTCGACTTTGCTCAATCGTGGCGATCCAAGCTGTTCTGTGCTGCGCATGTGCTTCCCCCGAAAGGACCCATTCGTCTTTCTTTCCGCATCTTTGGCCGGACGGCTGTACTGGAAACTCAGCTAGCATTGGACGCTCTCCACCTCCTCATACTCCCCAACGCCTCCCGCATTGTGCGCCTAGATTTAGACGCCTCCTTAACGGCGTCGAGACCCTTCCTCGAACATACGCGCACGGCAAATTTTGATTCGTTGGCCTCGCTTTTTCTCGATTGTACCTACGGCATGTGACACAAGGGCTTTGAGCTCTCACTCACGGACCGTATCAGGCCACTCTCATTTTTTGGCCTCGCACATGGCCTAACAACCCTTTCTCTCCGTCAATTGAGCAAGGCGTCCTTCAATTTGACACCGACATTGGACGTGCTTTCGTCACAGTTGACAGAATTAACCATACACGGCGGGCCATACCTCCACCCCTTCACTGCTGCAGATGTTTTACCTTGCCTGAGCAAATGCGTGAACCTGACGACCCTCCGGATTGAAGAGGTCCTTTTTGATGCCACCCGCCCCGCCGATCTTACCCTTCTCCCCAAGTTAGAACACCTCACACTGGTCGTTTGCAACACTGACGATGAAGATGACGATGACGAGATGGACAACCAATATTCTATCATGGACCTGCTTGAGCTACCGTCACTGGTCACTTTGACAATCGGCGAGGTTCATGATACTGGGACATGTCCCCTCCAGAAACTCACGGACCTGATCAGAAGATCCTGTTGCTCGGAGACCCT
This sequence comes from Clitopilus passeckerianus, assembly GCA_944990035.1. NCBI lineage: Eukaryota > Fungi > Basidiomycota > Agaricomycetes > Agaricales > Entolomataceae > Clitopilus > Clitopilus passeckerianus. The sequence goes on from CALYLX010000096.1 coordinate 337,798, forward strand.
CACATCCATATACAATTTTCGGGAATGCTTCTACGACGATTATGGGTACGACAGCGACGAAGACGAACTACCTCTGAACACAATCCCGGAGTTCCCATATTCCCAACTTCAGGAGCTGGCCAACTTGATCCCCGCTGTTCAGAACCTCACGTTAGCCCTCTATATGGACCTTCAAGAACATATAAAACCGCTCGCACGCGACGGCCTTCTTCCTAACCTGGTTACGCTATCCGCCTGGTTCGGCATTATTTCTGCTCAAAGTTCAGCAGAGCGGCTCAAAACTATCGTTCGGAAGTCAAAGCTGGCAGGGAAATGGAAACACCTGGAAGGGGTTGTGATGCGCACCACTGATCATAGTGGAGTCTTCAGGGGAGAAGATGAGACTGGCGCTGACTTCGGGAACGACCCAGATCTTGAAGGTGATATTACGGTACTCGTACGGTGGCCCACACATCCAGGGCCTGATTGATGTAAAACAGAAATTCCTATGGGATCGCCTTTTGTGAATGTGTGCGATATTGGTATGAATCCCCTGGACTGCCTGTGAAATTGGTTGGAGACTGTTTTATTCAAGTGTTTATTTCGGAGTACGTAGATAATTGAATAGTCTCGTTACTCTACTGTATAATTTAAACGTTGTAACGTTATTACTTGCCTTTAAATGCCAAGTCAGACTCACCATCCTGAAACAACCTTTCTACGCCCACTAGTACCTGATAAAATATTCCCCCGTGAGCGCATTTTCCGCCTCCCCAAACGCGCCCTGGTATTGCACCTCAGCAGGCGACATTCAAGTCAATGTCTGGCACCGTTTACCACACACATTCATCCCGGTGGCGCCGTTTCATGTGGAAGCAGCAGCGACTGACAACTCTTCGTAGGCTGGGGGTGGCAAGGCTTCGTCTTCGTGTCCAGCTGATCTAGCCCCACGACTCTGTAATCGGAGCCGTACCTCAGCGACCTCCTCCCTGAGCTCCTGTGCTTCCCGCCTAAGGCCTTCCACCTGGGTATTAGAGGCTTCGAGCGCCGTTTCACGACGCCGATCCGCCTCTGCTAGTTCGTCCCTCATTTCCCTCATCTTCGCCTTCAGGGTGTCGTTCTCGTGTGTGACGTCCTTCATCACCCGGAACAGCTCGTTCTCGTCGCTGGAGTGCTGCAGCTGCCGCATGAGGGTCTCCATCTCCTCCAGCTGCGCTTTCAGGCTCGAATTGTTGCGTCGAAGTTCATCAATCTCGGCTTGCCCACTGCTGCTGGTGACGAACATCTGCGCGGTCGAATGCTGCATCGTCCGAAGCTTCGTCTTCAACTGCTCGTTTTCTCGCGTAACATCGCCCATTAGGATCTGCATTTCCTGCAGGCTCGTCGTCGAGTTGGATCCAGACTGCTCAGATCCGCTGATGACACGCTCAAGGCGGCTCGCCCTATCCTGCACCTCCTCCTTCTCCTCTTCCAATATTTCAATCCTCCGCTTCAAGTTCTCGACCTCCTCCCTGGATTGACTAGCAGCTTGCTCAGCAGACTCTCGTGCTTCATATAACCTAGCACCAAGATCTCTTTTCTCCTGCATTGAAGCCTCCAGTCTGCGTTCGGCAACCGCCAAGTTCCGTCGAACCTCAATTGCGTCAGTCGTTTGGCGGCTAAGCTGTTCGTTTTGTTCCGTCATCTCCTCCAGAGTTTGTTGTTGCTGCTCGTTCATGCGGAGCAAATGGCCAGACGTCTGCTCCATCTCGTGAATCTTCGCTATCAGGGCTTCGATCTCTTCGGTGAGAGCGGTATTTCGTGTCTGCAGGCCCGCCTCCCTTGATAGTTGTGTCGTGAGGTCGTCGACTTTGAGCTTTAGTCGTGCATTCTCTCTCTCTATTTTCTCGTACTGCTCTAGAGAAACCGTAGCCGGCGAGGGAGGAATCTCCTCACTTGGCTCGAAATAACCTGATTGGCGGGGGGCTAATCCAGGAGCAGAGGACAATGTCCGGCGTCGTTGCACGTTCACCATTGGGGAAATGGGTTTTGGAGGGAGAGGAGGGGGGCGTCGTTCTTTCGTTGGGCTCGAAGGCGACGAGGATGATGGACTCTTTGAGGCAGAGGAGGCCCTTCGAATAATAGGTGGTTTGGGGGATGTAGGGATTCGGGGAGGCGAAGGCGCTTGTGGTGAACGGGGCTGAAGGGGAGCCTCGGGCTGCTTGGGTTCTTTGGGACGATATTGCAAGGGCAGAAGAGAGATTGGCAGGCTGCTAGGTAGAGGAGAGCCAGATAGCTTCTTGTGTATCAAATGCATTGCAATGGCGAATCCGTCTTGTGTCAGTCGGTTATCGTGGTTCAGATCAGCGAGGTCCCTACGTTCTTCAGTTAGTGCATTCCTAGCCTGTACGATTTTGACACACCATATTAGGGCCAGATCTTCTGGTGGTAGCTTGAATGTGAGCATGTACTTTGCAAGTCCGTCTCCCTCCAGGTAACCGACGTTATGGGTGTCCAAGTTTTCAAATTCGCGATTTGACTGCTCTTTCTCGGCAGGTGTGATCATCCATTCACTGATATCACGCAGAACGCTACCACTGGATTTAGACCTGGGCTTCCCATTTGGTCGAGTAATTGAAGTCGCTGGAGTTACAGAGGGTATGTAAGAAGTGCTTGGACGGGGGGCGGTATCTTTTCCCCCGGGCCTGGCAGTCAGTAGGGGGTTCTTGTCCTTGCGACCGGCGGAGCCATTGGAAGAGGAACGGGTTCTGAGTACGGGTTTTTCGTCTTGTTGGCGTTGAGGCTGTGGTTTCGTAACAAAGATACCCCGATATACGTGGGTGGGTATAGAAGGTGGTAGCGATTTGAAAGTGCCGGCTAACACGACTTGGATGAGGTACATTCCCAAAGAAAAATCGTCGATATCAAGTGCTCCGCGTTGTTGGGTATCGGCAAAGTTCCTAGGAACATGAATTGAGTATAAACATTCGACCTCAAGGGGATGTGACGCACCATATCTTCCATAGATCCTCGGCAGATAGGTTGGATTGCAGAAATATGTCGCGTACTTTATCACCTAGACAATATAGTAGTATAAGAATGATATCCATCTAAGGGGAAAGCTTTTGCGGTTGCTTACCAGCAAGAAGCTCCCCGACTGGACCACTCTCCCTGAATAATGTGTCGAATATGTCCCGAGAATTCTTGGTCAAGGGTGGCCACTCCGGTCGCGGACAGTTGGGTTCATTGTACTGAATAGGCGGTTGCAAGCGCCCTTTGAACGTCGGCAGTGGCCCCGCTAGATGAACAAGGGATCGGTGCCCACATTACGACGTGAAACGACGACGACACTCACGGTCATTGACCAACTGGACCTTGACATCCTCCCCTTTCTGAGCCCAACCAATCAGCCTGACAGCGATTGCTAGCCCTCGTTCTGAAAGGTCTCCTGATTTGTCCTGGTCCGCAACGTTCCAAATGTTGCTAAGGACCAAAGGCGATAGGTCGACGCTTTCCGAGAATATGTCAACGATGGCGTCGCCACTAATCAGCCCTGGACGCTTGCACCCAGCATGTTCGTATATACGCGCTACGATTTCAAGTTCCTCATCGGTCGGTACGAAGTTGATTCCCATTGGTCGCGCCAAAATTGGTTGCGTTTATGACTCTGAGGTCGGACCCTAGAGTGCCTGGAATGACTGGTTCTGATTCTGGTTGTGCGAGAGTCGGGTTATACTGTAGCTGCTGCGGGGGCTGGTATCATCGTATTATGTCCAGGAGAAAGCTTTGAAGCTGTGTGTTTCCCGCAGTATGGGGGTGATGGATGACCATGAATGAACACCAGGCTCAGCTGGTTGTTCTCGCATGCTGATCAGACGACGCGGATCACCATGCGGCGGTCGGCTTCACACCTATATTGTCCCAAAACAAAAGTGAGAATAATTGGGATATAATGTATTGAATGATATGCTACGATATACAAGTTTGAATCTACTACAGGCTACAGTGATCTACGTACAGGTGGTTTCCGCCAGCGGAACCAATGAGTCAGAATGGAAAAATACAAAATGTTCTGAGGAATAGATGTAGGATGTGAGGGCATGATGTAAGGTTAGAACAGAAAGGGAAATGTAATGAATGGTAGTAGTGTAGGTGTCAGGGTCCATAGAGTCATAAAGTCGTAAAGTCATAAGGAAATGGTGTCGAGGGTGATCAACATTTTAAGGCTCAAAGTTCATGAAATCGTCCATGAACTGGTTGATGATAGAGTCCGAGGAGTATGATGGGTTATCCTCAAGTTGAGAGATCAACTCTTCATGAGGATCATGGTTCTTGAGACCGTCGAGATGAGCAATAACCAAAACATCAGAATGATTATATCGGCCGTCGCGAGCTGCTTCAGGAAGGCACTTGAGTGCATCTTCAAAGTTCTCGTTCAGATCCGAAGCCTGGCCCACGGCAATGCCAAAGGACTCTTCAGGAGGGTAGATGAAACAGCCTAGGGAGTCGTAGGCTTGGAGGATCACCCCAGGGGCGGGTACGAATGCGTCGCCAAGGTTGTGGTAGTTTGGAGGAAGGAGTTGCGTATCGAGCTGGTCTGGCTAGCTCAAAGAGACAGTCAGGAATCGAGGCAGGCTAGGTGAGATGGAATAAGTACCTTGAGTATGATCATATCTGCCTTCTTCTCGTCCAGGAGAGGTGGCAGAAGAAGTTCAGGGATATCTGCGGTATCAACGAACCCGTCGACTGGGGTAGAGACCTCTTCGGAGGACATGCGAGAGGAAGGAGAGTCGGTGAGCTCGGGAGTATCTTCCTCGATAGGAGAAGGGGAGCGACTAGGGTATACGAAGGATGGCATGGGCGAAGGCGACCTGGGCTCTGGTTTGATATCGACAGGTGACGACTCAGTGCTTGAAGCTGGGGCTGCAAGCTTTTTGGCTTTGGCTTTCTTCCTGAGCATCAACCTTCGTTTGGCGGCGCCGACCTTCGACCCAGGAGCGTAGACATACTCAGGGTACATCACTTTATGTTCTGCCTTTTCCTGCTCAGCTTCTTCCTGGTAGGGAGCTTTTTCGTCATCGGACATCGACTTCCAGGTGATACCGGCATGGACACTGATCCAGTTCTGGTCATGTGTACCTTTGTGGAGAGCGTAGAAGGCCGAGCGGAAGATGATGAACGCATTGCGAGGTCGAGGAATGTGTTCGCCATTGGCAGCTCTACGGCCTCTGCCTTTCGGCTTCGGCTTGGGAGCGGGAGGTGGCGACGGAGACGGAGACGGCGTGTAGATATCGGGCGAAGAAGATCGAGATTCTGAACGACCGCGAGTGGCAGGAGGTGAATCGAGGAGATCAGGCGAGTACTTTTGCCATCCTTGATCTGCGTAAAAACTGTGTGAGCGTTTGATATCATTCCCTCGAGACAATGCAGGCATACCATCATACTCGACGGGATGATTTCGGGCAGATCGTCTTGTTTTGACGTTGCGGAAGACGGGCATTTTGTTATGAAGTAGAGAGGTAGTAGTCGACTGAGTCTGGATGAGTGGCAGAGGTGGATGGAAGTAGAGGATGGGAGAGCATGAACATCGAATCCATTCAGCTTTTTGAAGCAATATGATGTCTCCGGATGTGACGGTCAAAGCGAGCTTGTTAGGAATTTGGCCCCTCAAGATTGTCACCTCATGTACGCCTCGAGGAGCTGGGGAGAAATTGATGCCACGAGGTCGCCTTTTTCGGGTGTCAGATCAGACACCGGATCGGAAGCAAACGATTTGGCTGGGGAGGGCTGGGCTCGTGGATGGAAGCGTGAACAACTGAATGGGCAAAGCTGGCAACAAGCCAAAGCTATCACCAGGGTCCATGTCCGAAAAGGTGCCTTGTTGATGTCCTGATGACAATCCCGAACACAGTGTGATAATAAAGGGGGGTTATGTGAAGAGTGGGCGCCTCTAAGATTCCATGACGGTTCATTTCCGCTTAGATACGGCAGAGGAGGTCCTAACTGGATGGAGCGAAGCAGTAAGGGCTGTATTGGAGAGAGAGACCGCGTATGGAATTGTGACATTCCGAGTATAAGGGATAAATTCCGAAATTTCGGGTTGTTATTTCGAGAGGGTCAAATCGTTAACGCCAGGGCTGGTAGAACAAAGGGCTTTTTGCCGACTCTGAAGGTACTAATTAGACGCGTCGCGGGTGGTGGTGGATGGCGCATTTTCGCGTTTGGGCATCACATGATTGAGGGCTCGTTAACTTCCAACACTGGGTGAGATCGTGAAAGCGGCCAGAGAAAAGCCACTGATGCTGTAGTTCTCCGGCGAATCGTTTTATAGAGCGTTGGGGATCCATATGATAGGATGGAATCTGCTCCAAACGAGGATTTCAGCCAAAAACAATTTCCAACATCTGTCGACATTTACCTGACGCTTAAATCTCAACGTGATATTCGATTAATCAAGTACAAGCCTCGGTACCAATCGCGGCGAAGCTTTGAATTCAGCTTAGGATATCAGAACATTCATCGCGCCAGGATAGCCAAGATTTGCTTCAACGCCTCTTTAAGGCGTTTGTTTAAGAGCGGGAAATAAGAGTTTTGAGCTTTCTTCGCGGGTGTCCTTTTGACAGTAAATTAAGACGCGTACTTTAGAGGAAGCATTGAATTACTTACGACTATTGACTTGCACATCTTCCGATGTTTTGGGCTTGGCGAGATGAGACGATAATTGGTGCGTCCCCATCGAGATGGGACTCAGCAAACATCACCATAGCAGTATTCCATATGACTGCAAACGTCTGCTGGGTGGCGCAGGAACTCTGGTCGATTGAACCTAGGCTGGCCTTTGAACAAGCCGGAAAGAGGAGGGGACTGCAAAGGGTAAGCGGGGTTACGTAAGAAAGAACCCGTCATTGCCATTGCCAACGACGACCTCAAGGCGATCAGCCCACTTCTCCTCATCATGGCTGAGCCAGTAACAGACGAGCAGCCAGTCAAGGCCGTCGAAGAGACGAAAATCAACGGCGTTGAAGAGCCAAAGGAACCGCAAGAAACTCAGGACACGCCACCAAAAGTCAATGGGCACGCCAACACTCCAAGCGTCGATCGCAAACAGAGTCGGGCAGAAGCAGATCCAGACGCCCAGGAAATGCTCATAGAGACTCTGAGGACGCAGATACAGGACCTATTCTCGCAGGTCACCCAGCTCAATGGAAAGCTTGTCAAATCATACGACAGGGTTTCTGACCTCGAGGATGACCTCCACACTGCATCGGCGAACATTCGTACTTCAACCCTCAAAATCTCTGAGCTAGAGATGGAGAAGACACAACATCTTTCTGCGCTCAATACCGGGCTTCTGGTGGAGAAGACTCATGTCACTGCGGAGCTAAATCGACTAATGGAGAGGGCGACAGAGGAGGCTGCTCAACGCGGTCAAGCAGAGGACGCCCGTGCCACCATAGAGAAGGAGCTCGATGACTTGAGTGCCAATCTCTTTGATCAAGCAAACAACATGGTTGCAGAAGCTCGCTTTGCTAAGCACAAAAGCGAGCAAAAATTGTCGGAAGCAGAGCTCGCCTTGAAGGGAGCTGAGGAGGCTGTTAGCTTGATGCAACACCAGATGCAGTCACTGCAGGCTGAGAAAGAGGAAGCGGATGAGACGGCTCAGAGGGCCCTCGCACTGATGGGCAAAGGGAAGTGGGTGGAACAACCAGAGGAGGAGCGAAGCATAACGAAGGCAGTCCGACTATTGAGCTCTCATGCGCCTTACCAAGAGTTCCTTCTGTTCGTGGCGCACTTGCGGGCTCTTCATCCCACAACTTCCCATGCTCCCGCTATAACCGCCCTCCTTCCTCTCCCATTCCTCGCACGGTTACTCACGGAAGACTCGTAAGCGTTTTGATTCAAGTCCTCGCCTGTCTGAAAACTCATTCATTCCATTGCAGAGAACCTACAATCCGCTTGGATCTGGCACCTTCACTGAACTGGCTATCCAGAAGATCTGTTCTTTCTGCCATCCACACCGGGCAACTCATCATCGAGCCCATGTCCTCCGCAGCACTCCTACACGAAATCCTCTCCTCTGCAGCATCAACAACCATTCCCGGGTTAACCAGCGGAGGAAACCAGAGTGTAGCCTGCGCACTTTGTGGATCAGACATCTTCCCGCCCCTACCCGAGACGGACAGCGGTAACGCGACTCCCACTACAGTTGCAAATTCGTGGGCTACTGGACTCTTCAAACGCTCAACATCCAATTCAACACCTACGACCCGGTCTAGATTGCCATCGATCAACTCAGACCAATACCCACCGCAGGTGTATGTTTTCCGCCTGGCTCCCTCATCTACACCTCCCGCTGCTATCCCTGTACCTCCACCACAGCGAAACAGTGGGAAAGAACCATCCTCTTCATCCACTCCTCACCACTCGAGTAACACCTCACAGATACTCTCCAACCCCGCCTCGACTCAATCCAGCACTCTCTACCCACTCTGCAACGGCAAATGGTGCCTCACCCGTCTGCGAACTACATGTACCATGTGGGCCTTTGTCCGCTCAGGCATCGTAGACAAGATCTGGGAGGAGGAAGTCGCTCTGCCTCCCCCACCACCCAAAATCGCCACCTCGACATCCAGCGAGAAACCACCTCCTGTACCCCCTAGGCGTAGAGGACTTTGGGGTGCTCTGACGGAAAGAGCTGCGAGTTGGGGTGGAGATGCGGATAAGAATAAGGCTGAAGCTGCTGCTGCTGCTGCTGCGAAGACTGCTTCGCAAAGAAACAAGTCGGGTGCTGGGGAGGAGGCGAAGATTTCGGTGGAGGAGAATAAGACGCTTCCGCCTCCGCCGCCGTCACATCCGTCTGTGCCTCGTACACACTCCTCCACTGCCACTGAGGAATCAGTTCCGAGACAACAGGTACATCGTGTACCTCCTGCTTTACCCCCACGTAGTGAAGTTCGACGTCAGCCCTCGCCTATCCCACCTACCTCGGCAGATGAGAATCCCGTGGAAGAGCCCAAGCTAGCTTCAGAAACGGACACTCCTGCCGCTGCTGCACCTCCGTCATCGACAACCTCCGCCCCTCAAGATGAACCCCCAGCTCCCCCAGCGCCCACCGCTACATCATCCACCTCATCCAACCCACCCCTCCCCGCTCTCCCCGCCCGACCACCCAGGCGCACCATGACACCATCCAACATCCCCCTCCCTCCCTCCCGTCCCCAAACACCCACAGTCGGGCTTGCAGCTAGTCCTTCCAGCCCGAAGTTCCCTCCTGGCGCAGGAACAGGGGCGGCACCTCCTCCGCTTCCGAGGAGAGCTGCTGCCAGGGTCCCGAGGGCGCCGCATCCGGATGCGCCTGGGGGGTCGAGGCCTGGGACGCCTGTTCAGGTTGTTCAGGTCGGGGGAGGGTCGAGGCCTGCGACTCCGGCGGGGACGAAGGAACCGTCGGCGAACGCGGCTGGAGCAGGAGCAGGAGTAAGGGGAGAGGGAGAGGGTGTTACGGATGTGAAGGTTGAGAAAGCTGTTGTGGAGAAGAGTGAGGAGGAGAACAAGGAGGAGAAGGAGGAGGGACCGGCTCAAGCAGCAGCAGACGCCGAAGATAAAGCTGCGAAGGAGGAAACAGTAGATGCAGAAGCCATCAAACCGACCGAACCACCTCAAGAGAACGCTGTGGCAGCACCTCAAGCTGACGCCCCGACTCCCAGCAGTGATAGTGAAGATTTATTCGTGGACGCATCTTCAGCGCTACCTTCTCAAGCTACGACTCCAGCTGTTGGAACCGATGGGCCCAACCAATCTGAACCTGGGCATCAGGACGCACCTGTCGAGGACAGTCAGGCCACACCGAAACAACCCACCCCACCTAACGAGACGACAGGAGAGGTTGATGGACCCAATCCCAACTCCTCTCCTGCTCCTGAACCCTCACCAGCGAGGGTTTTACACGATGAACCTGAAGCGATAGCTGATCCCACCGACGCCGAGAGTGAGAAAACCAAATCCGATGGAGACAAAGGGGTGTACATCGGGGATACAACATGGGAGGAGAGAACGTGGAAAGAGGTGGTGAGGTTGAAGGAGGCGATGTTTTGGGCTCGTATTGGTGGGATGCGCTCATAAATTCCTTCATAGGATTTCTTCTGCACGCATACTATATTGTTCTCGACCATTGAGATTTTCGATTTTCGATTTAGATCTACTATCCCCCAGAGTTACAGTCTATTACAGCCTACGATACCCACGCCAGGCGCAAGTTGGCATTCGGTTCTATAAATTAACGATTTTGATTCCTTCCTAGTCTTCGGTATACATTTACACATTCTGTAGATCTTACTATGCATATACACCCTATGTCCTCTTCAACCACTCCCCATGCCTACGCGTGAGCTCCCCAATGATATCTTGTTCAATCTCCTTGGTCGTGTTGGACGGGAGGCGGAGCCAGGTTTCTTCCCATGTGTTATCACTTCCAGCTTCAGTGGGTTTCCGTGAAACGAAAACAACCTCGTATTTCCTTCGGTGGAGGTCATTGCCGATGACGACTTGGTGGCCGTATCTGTCGATTGCGGCTCTGGCTTTGGGGATGAGGAGTGAGGGGTCTGTTTCGAGCTGTTTTCGTGTGGTTAGTTGGGCTGAGAAGGGAAGGAATAAGATGTGCACGAACCTTGAAAGAAACTACGAAACCGCCCCTTGACCATTCTTGCACCATCGGCTTTAAGATCTTGGGGACTTGGTCCATTTCTATGATGAGGCTGCCTTTGCCGGATTGGATCTTGTGGATAGACTAGTGGCTCTTCTTTAGTACCAGCTAGAACCCCTTGTAGAGTAGAATAGAAACGCACCATCTTCTGTCTGGGCAAGAAGAAATCACTAACAGCAGCAGCGAGATAATACATCGCCTTCTTCCCAAGGTTCGACATCTCCTGACTAACAGCCCTCAATAACCACAGATAATCATTCACAGTGACGAATGTCATTGTATGCATCGTCCCCGCATTCTGTACAGCTTTGTAGTTTTCCAGGACGCTGAGTAGATCTACCCGCATGTCGGGAGATACACCAATCTCTGGCGTAGATTGAGCATTGTGGCTAGAATTGGCTTCGTTGATCTGGAGGAAATCGAGGAAGGGGTTGGTGGAGTGGGAGTAGTGTCGGCTGAAGGGTTGGAGGCTGAATTGTCGGTGCATGAATATGACCGCGTAGCCGGCTTTGAGGAAGTATTCCGCGGAGGTGGCTCCTCTGGTTCCTGGTGAGATGTGTGTTAGTGAGGAGAGATTGGAAAAAGGCACAACACACCAGCAGAGAAGTTGTCGAGGAATCTCACTCTAGAGTACAAAGTCAATCGGGGATCTAGTTGTTCTGAGGCATCCAATGCTCACACGTTGAGTTCTAGAGGGACTGTAGTACCACCGCTCTGAAAAGCTGAAGGTCAATATTGTATGGATTGAACTGAATCGGTCATGTACGCACAGTGACGAGAACAACGTTCCTGCCCTCCTTCGCCTGCCTCGCGAGAAACTCTTGTACACTCTGAACATCATGTTCCAAAGTAGGAGGTGGTGGTTGAGTGGCAAAATACTCCTCGGCTGAGAAAGTAGACGCCGTGCTCATCGTCGGTAATATCGCGGATGATTCAGATCTCTACACAACTTTCCTTTAACGAGAAACTGAAAGAATGGCGCTGCTTGTGGTGGTGGTCTTGTAAGATGTCCTCTTGAGAGGAGAGATAACGGGACGAATGTGGTGCTGATTCGACACGAAGTACGGCCTGGCCAGCCATCAGTCAAGGGTATACTTCTCAGCCACAACTCTGCATTTGACCGCCACCAACGACGACCGAAACGACTCAATTTACGGCCGTATGGGTGCCAAACCGCTATGAAAATCCGTGCTATCAAGGAAACATTACTCTAACCAGGCTATAATCGTTTCAACAATTGCCCTCCAACGCACAACGGGATCCACCATAAAGCCAGCTCATGCAATCCATCCTACCCAACCTCAAACCCAGTGCAGATGCCGGTTGGCAAAGACAGATGATTCAAATTAGAGAGCAAGAATCCGACATACTGTAAATCCTCTGCATACCGAGGTCCGACCTCACTGGCGTCTTTGGGCAAGCGTTTGTGCTTGAAGATGGAACGATGGAGTACGTTCAACTGGTCAGAAAGGATCATCATTGAATTCAGGCATGTCCTTATATTCTCCTGCCTTGCTCCCCGGAATCTAATTCAATTCACACAGATGACATTCCCTTTCGTCGACATTGACACATCCCCGTTAACGTCGCCCTCGAGGTGCCTCGAATCCATGATGGGATCAAGCAAATGCAATTCACTCAACATCAACCATCGTTCCCTCCAGCCTTCCCAGTCTCACTTCCTGGCGTCTTTTTGGAGACGTTCTGTATCTCCCAGCATCTCATTCTTGATACAAGAGAGGCGCAATGGAGATCGAGCAGCCTCCTACCTTGGCCCAGTCAAACACACTTCACGCTTCCGGAGATATTCAAATTGTTGGCACAGAACGTGGTCAAAGTCGAAGTCCAAGCCCTGGCGTTCCAACTCCCGCGCCCGATCCAGAACTACTCCTTCCCCCTCCCCAACCTACCCAGCCTGCACAACCCGCACAAGTGCAATACTACATCCCCCCAGCCTCCCTATACAGTGTAGACGTAGAATCCCCATCTCGTTCCAGATCCAGATCCCGGTCACGGTCCAGCTCGAGGGTTCGAAGACGCACAAACAGGCGCCGGGAGTCCTCCCTCAATTCCTTGGATCATAGAGGGAGATATTATGATTCAGACCCGAACTCGTCTTACTACACCGCGCATGATCCGTATGGGTATGCATCCCAATCACACCGACCTGTTCCTACTCCTCCTGCTCCTCCTGCGCCTGCTCCGATTCTACCTCTAGGTTCGGATTATACAGGGTATCCACCAGCTGGACCACCTGTTCAACCACCGATCGTGATTCAAGCTGGGCCATCTCCTCCTCGACATGGGAGGTTTGGGCATGGACCTGCACCGGTGGAAGGGGTCTATCAGCAGCCATTCGTAATACCACCTTATGGGATACAGCCGCCTAGCAGGAGAGGCTCGTTTGGTGCGGGGTATGACTATGTCCAACCTGCGTCTCTACCTCTCCCTCGACGATCTCGTACGGCAGAAATAAGGCCAGCCATTTCAGATCCTTTCCCTCTCCCGCACCAATCTCGTGTCGCAGAAGTAAGGCCAGCCGTGTCAGATCCACTCCCCCGGCGGTCGCACACAGATTATTACACCCCATTCCATTCTGATCCTGGACCGTGGCACGGGTACGCACCAGGAACCTATTGGCCTTCCGAGCCGCTGGTAGTTCCAGGCCATGTGTATGCCCCTAGTTCCTATTCATATCTGCCTGATAACGGGACGTATGTATCCCAAGGAGGGGATAGCGTCTATCACGACACGGAGGATAATCAATACACCTCCGTCAATCCCTGGTCTACATCCCACGCGACGCCTTCCAAACTTCCGCTGGCTCAGAATTATCCAGGCGGCGGCGGCGGCGGTAGTGGTGGTGGTGGTACGGGCTATGGCTACGGCTACGGCTACCCCTCCGGCACCCCATACGTCGTATACCCCTACAAATCCCGTCGTTCCGTATTCCTCACCCTCCTCCACGAATCTCTCCTCATCTTCTCCAACTTCCTCTTCCACGTCGTCCCGAACCAACTCTACCTACACCCCCTCCTGCGGCTTCCGTCGTTCTACTTCAGCAGGGTGGCGAGGATATTCGAGGAGGCGAATATGAGTATGCGGGAGATTAAGACGCTGGCGGAGGGGAGTGCGAGGAAAGGGGATACGGACTTTGAGCAGTGGTACTTCACCATGGGAGATCTAGTCCCGAATTTGAAGATAAGCTGGGAATCGTTTATTGACTCGTTGCTTCGGGAATGGAAGACACTGAACATTATTTCTGTTTTGTTGCTATCGTCAGTATCCTTTTTTCGGCATGCGTTGGTTTATACTTATATCTGTTGACAGGGCCATCCTCACGATCTTACAAATCGATAGCGCTGCCAATGATCCCCTTACGAGATATTGTGCGCTGTACTCCTTGATTTGCACGCTCATCAGTTTGCTATTTGGGTGTATGTATATCATTCGGTTTGGGACGATGCGGAAACCGCATAAGGCCGCGGAATGGGCTGAAGTAAGTCCTGTTGTGGACCACAACGAACTCTTGCTCACCTGGATTGATAGGAAGCTCAAAATCAGAAACCTAACATTTGGTGGAACGTCTGGGTTCTTCTGGCAATGCCTTCTGTTTGGCTTGCATGGTGAGCTCATTCCAGCCACTCCATATTTTAAAATTCATACCTCGCAGGTCAATCGTCCTCTACATCGCATGCATAATGTCCTTCGTCTGGAGAACAGGCCCAAGCAACGGCGAAGAGCCCACCCCTCAAGGAATCTCCTCCACGACCCAACTCGGCCTCCGTATCGGTGTATCCGCCACCCTCGGTCTAGGGGTCCTCTACTTCATCCTCATCGTCAACGAGTTCCGGCGGTATGGAGCTGTCATGGACCAGTCGTTCAAACGCAAGATGGATAGGTGGGCGAGGGAGAAGAAGGAGGGGTCGGTTAGACATGGTTATCCAAGGCCTCCTTCATACTATCCAGCTCCTGCGCCGTCTCCACCTTCACCTTGGCCAGAGTCGGAAGCGACATTGCGACCGTCTACGGTATATGTTCCTTCAACGCCTGTTATCCCCCGGGAACGAACGCCAAGCCCGGTAGTTGTGCCACAGGCCCCAGATCAGGATGATTCAGATGGTGCTTTCAAACCGTTGAAGATCATGGATTTACGTTTTCAGGATGTTCATGGGGTTTATACTATGCCTCGACTACTACTCCAGCGGAGCTTCTCTGAACTAGACTGGAACCACTTTATCAGTGTATGTCCCCCGTTTCGCTGACTATCTTCAGTTATACTAATACACTTTGTAGGAGGCCACTGATGCTTGGAATGGTGATCCCTCCTGGGAGTATCTTTTCTCCTCCAACTCATCAGCCCCATCTCGTCCACAAGACCGAGCATTCGAGGTTCTGGAAAAGTGGAATCTGGACTACTTCCGACCTCGACAAACATTGGCGATTCTATGTTTGGAGTACTTGCAAGATTATCCAGGATCTCCGGTGTATGCCATTTACCTCTTCGACACGCGGGGGCAGCCTGCCGATAGCCTTCCTGCGAATCAATTTGATGTCCTTCCGGATGGGTTGTCGCGTCTTGATGTTTTCGACCAGCCCGAAGCTGGTGGGAGGAGGAGGCGGATGCTGGGTCGGACTGTTATCAGTGCACCGCTTGAACCCCATGAACCGCGCGTTCATTTCCCTCCAAGTGGAGGAAGGACTTCTAGCCGAAGCCGAAGTCGTTCCCGCTCCCGTTCACGTTCACCTCCACGCCGGGATGAGCTGAACCGCCACCGCCTTCCAGATACCCCCGGACCTATCCGCAGAGGGCACAGCGATACAGACTTGAGTTCATTACGCCTACAGACGGAGGACGTGCCGCCTCGTTCTCACAGAGATAGCCCCCCTATTGTTGTTGTTGCACCTTCTGCTCCCCGCGCCTCTCAACGTCAACGCCATTCCCGACGGGATCGATCACCACCTCCTGCTCCTGAGCTTGACGCTGTTGATGCTGGAAGGTGGCCGATAGTCCAACCAGCTCCAATCGAACCTCTCACTGTTGATGATGTTAATGAGTGGGCAGTGTGGCAGCCAGATCCAGCTGAGCCAAACACCCCTGATACTCCCAGCGGGCCGGCAAGGCGAGCGGAGGAGCGCTCGCGATCTCACTCATCAACATCAACAGGGGAGCAGCCTATCTGGAATCGGGCCACCCCCAGTGGGCCTATTATCATTCATCATTCGCGCAGAAGTTCGTCTCGGAGTCGTTCCCGGTCACCCAGAAGATCTCCTCCCCCTCGTTCTCGAAACCGAAATGGAACAATGGACTCGGAGGGTCCAGTACCAAGCACGAGTACGAGGCCACAGATAATCACTGAACGTGCAAGAACGTCTTCTCCCGAACCAATTGTCATTGCACCAAGGCCGGCTGAACCCACCCACCAGGAAAGGCGCTCCCGACATTGGGTGCAACCTCCCGCTGCGTTGCCTGGCTACGGTCGACCTCCCGTGATTCCAAACGGTATGACACCTCTACGAGAAAGAGAAAGAGAAAGAGAGAGGCACCATCGACACCGAGACCGGTCACAATCAGCTGAGGAGCCTCCCGTCATGATATACCCAGGTCAGCGTCGAGATTCCGTTCCTGTGGTGATGCTGCCACCCCCGCCGCCACCTCAACCTCAGTCTGTACCAAGGATGTGGCCGTATCACATTCTAGGTGATTCACAACCGCCTGGACGACATCACCACCACCGACAGAGACGACCGGGCGAGCATAGAGAGCGTGACCATAGGTCAGGGCAACACCGTGCAGGACGGTCAAACCGAGAACCTTCGCCATATTACTACTACCCTTAACGGATACGTTAGCCCCAGTTCTAATTGAAGAACGTTCTGATATCAATTTTGCATACTTATTGTATATTACAGCCAAAATCTATGCAGGGTCAATTTACGATCTCTGCTCGCTTGTAGCCCCAGTACTAACCCCTATTCAAGGCAAATATTTGCTGTCACATCCACGAAAACGTAACGGCATGTGATTCGTGACTACTAATTATTGCTACGCGACGGGTGGCGCTACAGAGTCGCTCCCGTTCCTTTTCCACTCAACGTTGGTGTTTTCACGCTCGGAGGCTCCTTGTCATGTCCTCAGGACGCATTATCAGATTTCTCGATCACCCGTTGCTACCCGCAAACCCCCAAAGTGGGCTCAACCGACCTAGAATAATTGAAAGCGGTACCTCAGCTTGGGCGACCAAGCCCAGTGTATCATGTAATGGTCTTGACCTGATGACTTTCATCATGTGTACAGGCCTGGAGGGAGAAGGCCGGCTCGATCCAAGTAGCGCAAGAATTACTGCCGCAGATGCAATAGCGACGTTGTTCTACAAGCTAGGCCAAGAAAAATGGATAGAAAAAATGATCGATGCGGACAACGTCCGCCTTTCGAGTTCTTTCATAAAGATGATCCGAACCTCCTGCCACTGTATGCAGAAAGAAACGACCACTTGATTGAGGTGAGCGAAAACTTGGGTTAACTTGTACACTAATTGGATTAAATTCTCAAAATGTACAGATCGGTACATTCGGAGAAGTTAACGGATGGAGCGTCCGATCACCTGGCGTAGCGTACGGAATTGAAGCCAACGGAAATTGGAAGCTTCTATCCGTCACCGACAAGGACGACTTCTGCAAACTCGAAAAATGGGTCGTCGCTATGAGCGAGTCACTTGGACGGTCCATACTCTCAGAGACCGACAAGCGGTGGGAACGTGGAGTTATCAAGAATATAACATGGAGTGATATCACGAAGGAGGAAAGCAGAGATAATAGGGTTTTCAAGAAAACTTTTACGAGAGAGATGGTCGCAGAAGAAGATGAAGCGTTGAGCGAGGATGTGGACGATGGCTTGGGAACTGCTGGGTATGACTCAGATTCGGACGAATGGACTGACGAGGAGGATGGGGCGGGGGAAAATGGCGAGGTTGGCAGTTCCATTGCTCAAGTTGAAGAAGATTCAGGCTTGGAGCTTGAGTATGCCTCTGGGTAGCAACTGCTGGAACTTGACTGCCATCTCAGAGATATGACTTAATATAATATATCACAAAACATTCAATCTTCATAATTATTACTGTAGCTCAAGGACGATATTTGCCAAAACGACCCACAAATCACCGAATGATTTTTGGTGGGATTCAAAATACCGGGAAGCTATTCTATCTAAATAAACTCTGAACGCGTCGTAGCGACACAGGCCTCTTCTGCAACGAACGCCCAGCATCGTGACGCGTAACGTCACGTGTGTGTTCTCATTAAAAGTGACGCGTTTTTTGACATTTGGGAGGCGCAACTCGACTCAGCACCATCCTCCACCTCGCCTTCAGAGGTCCCCATTTCGCGGAACAACAACTCCATTCATCAGCCTTGAAACAAGAAAAGACAATGCCCGTCAGAGAAGCCTATTGGCACGTTATTCGCTTTCTTGACCACCCTCTCCTCCCTGCCAACACCGGTCGTGATGTTCCGAAAATTATCAAACACGGTAAGTTGCCCTCAAAAAAGTGCAGAAATAATGTGTTAACTTTAGTGACGCGTCAGGTATTGATGACAGTGGACCAATGCATCCCAAGAGCCCACGCCCGTCTGCTCCGGACGGTGTCGTGACGTTGCTTTACAAGATGGGCCGGGAAGACTGGCTCAAGAAGTTCATCGACGTTGGAGGAACTTCAAAGTTCAAGATGCGTATCGACAGGCCGAGCTGGAGCAAGGACCTCTATGTTGAGAGGAACGACCGTGCTGTGGAGGTCCGTTCATTGGCCATTTTCGCCTTTTACCAACCACTGACAAAAGGGCTTTTTTTTTCAGATTGGTCTTCTTTCTTCTCATCGCGATCATCCTTGCCCCGGTATCAGACACGTTGTCTCCGACAACGGTGACTGGGAGCCGGTGGCGCAATGTGATGCTCGACTCGGAGACTGGTACGGCACCGATGTGTGGATCCGCGACCAAGGCGAAGGACTTGCAAAATGCATCTGGTACGACAAGCGGTGGCAACCAGGCGACGATATCGTCGAAATCACTTGGTCTGGTATGACTGAGGCTGAGAGGGAAGAAGCTCATGTATTCACTGAGCAATTCAAAATCAAGCCACCGTCGAAGGGGTATAATGATTGGGATCGTCTGTCCATGAATGGACATAAGATGTCGGCGGCGGAGAGAAAGGCAGAGCTTGACCGCTTGACCGATATCAAGCGGAGAGAATGCCGAGGTGGATGTGGTGTAAAGGATGCCAAGCATGTTTGCGGCAAGTGCAAGGAAGTTTGTGAGTGAAATGTTCCTCCTCTTGACGCTTTGTATCTCATCTTCCGCTCCTCAACTTCAGTTTACTGCAGCCGTGAATGTCAAGTAGATGACTGGAAGGTATGCACGCCCCATGATATACTTGTAGATGCATTCTAACTAGCTCGGTAGTGGCACAAATCCGTTTGTGGCTTACATGAAAGCGATGATGAGAGTGAGGTTGACGATGACGATGACGACGACGATGAGGAGGATGAAGACGACGACGATGAGGAGGATGAAGACGACGACGATGAGGAGGATGAAGACGACGACTGACTCAAGTCAAGGATATATCCAGCCTAAGCTTCTAGCATTCATTGTATACATAGGGATATTCGGTGCAAGTCGATCCAGGCTTTCAAGCTCAAGGTTGAGGTCCCAGACTCGGATGTCACGTGTGGCCCGAATTGGCGTGTGGTGCTTGACCTTGCTTATCTCCACCATCATCAATCTCAAGCTTTGACGAGATGTTTGAAACTGAATTCCAGTCAGAGTACGCTCGGTGAATCTGCTGCAAGAACCTCCGATTTTTCCGATCTCTAACTTGCAACTGAAAGTCAGAGGTTCTTTGATACGTTCAATGCTTTTAGCCCAAGAAAAGGGAAACTGTTCGCTTACGCGACTGTCCATGAAGAAATCAACTATTGCCAAAACACAATACGGGATCTTGAGAAGAAGATCATCGAGTGCAAGAAATGTATCCTATCCTGGAAATCTCACCACAATTCCCTAAGCGACATCTCACGCCTCCCAGACGAGATCCTCCTCGAAACCTGGAAATATCTGACCTTTGATCCAACGCGTGTATCAATGCAATGGTTGAGAGTTACACATGTATGCGCTCACTGGCGCCATCTGGCTCTGAACTCCCCAGCTATTTGGAGCTGGCCACCTTTGCATCGCCCCGAAGTAGCCTCAATTCTACTTCGAAGGGCGGAGGCATCCGAATTGACCTTAAGAGTAGACACGGAGCAGTTGTGTCAGCTCTCGAACTATGAGGGAAATCCTGCAATTGACCTGGCCTGCTCTGCCTTACCAAATACTATGGCAATCTTTCTCAGACTCCCATCCATAGGATCCGGGACCTACTCCATGCGCCATGTTCGGACATTTCTAGCAAATCTACACCAAGGTGTTACACATAGTCTCAAAACTCTCAGCATAATCTACCCAGAATGGCCCTCCGCTGCAGTGGGACAGTTGGACCTGGATCTACTTGATATAATTCAGAGATCTCCACAGCTACGGAGCCTCATTCTCGAGAATCGCAATCCTTTCGATTCGCTGATTCAACTATCATCCAATTCACTTCTCACAACCTTAGAAATATTTAACGACAGAGACAGTCACGATTTTGGTCAATCATCGTCAATGCGCCAGGTCCTTCAAGCTCTGGGCTTTCTCCCAAACCTTCAAGTCCTCACGCTCTTTTGCGTATTCAAGCCTTTGGACAGCGAGGACATCTCATGGCACAAAAGTCTTCGCTCACCTGTTGTCTTTACCGCTTTGCGCAATCTATATGTGAAGGCATCGGTTCAATTATCCCAACTTCTGCTCAGCTCTATTCGATACCCACCCACGACATTGATAGAGCTCCACGGCCTGTGGGGAGACCCAAGTAGATATACGCCTCCCATCGACTCCTTGCGCGGTCTATTGGCCGTAACCACCCATCGCATCATCCCCTCCATCCAAAGTTTGGGGCTAGTACTATATAAACTCGAAGAGGGTAATTACTGGTTACTTTCTTGCTCCAATCGCTCGACACGAAGCATACCGCCCGGACAGGAGCTTCACATCTTCATTCCCCCCAAGCTCCAGGATCTTCAATTGATATCAGAGCTCCCCCGCTTATGTCTACTCGACAACCTTGATTATCTCGAATACGAGCTACCTGTCTCCAACATGGAGATATGGAAGTCTTTCGGAAGTATAATAAATCTTGGTAGCGTCGACTTGACTCCCGACCAGCATCCGACATTTTGGAAGGTGTATGCCAGCCTACGCCCTTCCGGAGATACCGTTTTTGAACAGTCTGCTCTACCATATCCCATGGATATGCAAACCAGCCCAGATCAGAGCAGAACAGAATCATTATATTACAGCCGACCAGACTTGGATGTCATTATGATGGCTGACGATGACCTAACGTGGTGGCGTGTTAAGGAGGAACAAGATAGAATCTGGAGGGCTCGTAGCGTTTGGGAGTTCCGTTCGCAGATGTATGTATCAAATCAAGGGCCGAACTTGCAAGGAGAGTAGTGTTTTCGTATCTACACCATACTGAGAACGATAGACGTACATGCGGCACTGCCGCTCTTTCACTACTCCAAACCTGTCGGTGGGCTCAGAATTCCGGCTTCATTGAATTCCAGGTTCACCCGTATGTTGTGCTAAAATGGACAGCTTAGAAGATCCCATTTTGTACACAGTAATGCAAGAATGTACTTCATGCGACATGGAATGACGGCCCTTTGCCTCAATCAGAGTAAAGCCTAATCCCACTCTACCACTCGTACAACCCCTCTCATCGTTCGCGAGTAGAGTAGAAACATCGCGAAATACGCTCAATGTCCAACCTGTTCCTCCAAAAACTTGAATTTGAGCTCCCCATCCTTCACCAAACCCAGACCTTTCGCGCCATTCCACCAGTCCAACGCCTCCATAAGCGTCTTATCCTGCTGCTTCATCAGAGGCACGCTAAGAACCGACCCGTCCGCGCACCGAATCACGACCGTACGTGTAGCCTTCTGATAAATCGCAGTGCCAGGAATCGAAGAAAGGTTTGGTGGTTCCTCCGTCAGGACCTCGGGCATGTGTAGTTGGACCGTCTTGTCATTGGCAGACCAGGTTATGAGTGGTCGCTGGGATAACGCGTCAGATGTAACAGAGCGAGGAAGTGGGGGTTTAGCTTACCTGGTGATAAACGGCTCGGTGGCGCCTCACGATTTGGTCTGCGGTCATGGTTGCAAAGTCTACAGCGGCATATTCGTTTGATATTGTCGTTGCATGGGATAGGCCCTCAGCAGATGTCTGGGGAGTAGCTGTCGCCTACAAGCCGGTTACGCTCAGCACAGGAATTATTTGAATTCGTTAGAGGAAACCTACCTGGCCTATTCGCATCTTGCGAAGGGTAGACACCAATAACCTTCCGCCAACATGGGCCAAGGTATCTCTAAGCTCCACAAACATCGCACCTTCATGAATGGGCTATATTTCAGAAACTGTCAGTCCTTCTTACAACATTAGATCTATCGGAAGGGCTTACCACTCGTGAACATCCATATATCGAACCAGCGTCTATTCCTTCCTTTTTCTTGAGCATCTCAATGACGCAAACACCTGTCTCCTTTTCCCCATTTGCTATTGCGTGTTGAATAGGTGCTGGTCCGCGATAGAGCGGAAGAAGAGATGGGTGAACGTTTAATCGTCGTGTGGGGCCGAACATGTCGAGAAGAGCGTTTGGGAGGATACGCCCGAAGGACGCTGTTACTATGACGTGGCTTTGAGGTACGTTCTCCAGCTCTGTGATCTGGAAAGGTGATGGAGGCTGGGTTTACGAATGAGTTGGACAGACCGACGTTCAGGTGAAGGAACTGCGTACCTGCCATGTCCGGAACTCCTTTCTCGTATGTGGTATCTCTGTCACTGGAAGCTTCAGACTTTGTCCGAGTAGCTTAAGAGGAGCTAGAACGGGAGGTTAACAGAATGTGAAGTGAAGGAAAAGTCTACTTACAAACTGAAAGTTGCGAGCCTCGTCTTCCAACCTTCTCGTCAGGGTTTGTCACCAGAGCGATCTGTTCCCAGACATCTACACAAATTCAGTACGCAGGCTTCTGAAGAAGCTGAAAGCGGTGACCTTTTGCCGCGTGTAGTTCTTCTAGGACTTTACATGAGAATTCGTCCCGACCAAAGAAGAGAATTTTGAAGCGTTTCTGCTGGTGGGCCGTCGCTGGCGTTCCATAGTACCTAGTAGCAAGGTAACCGTAGATATTATAGTGGTGGCGATGAATGGAGGTCAAGGGAGAGTTTGCGCTGGAGAAACGCGCCCTCAGCGCGGTCATCGTCATGGTAGGATCAAGACAAATAAGCGACAAACAACCGAAAGTTGGCTGCGCCACTCCATATTCCAGAAACGTCAGACTACAGCAACTGACAAATGGTAGTTCTCTGAATTGCGAAGGCCTACGGGGTACATTATGGTAGTATGTTAATATTGGATGTTATAGATCAAGCATACAGCATCTTGCTCAACGTCTACGGCGGAATCTACTGGCATATGTCAGGAATAAAGTAGCAACTTCGAAAATTCGACGCTCCAACATGGAGGCGGGAGGGGGAGTCCGAGTTTCTCAAGGAAGGCACGAGAATGAATTATTGTTGATTATCAGAGATCCACGCCGCACACGGATTTGTGCCACTTTGAACTGGTTAGTGATAGCATGAGTCTCAGGAGTAGGCCATGGTGCTTACCTTCCAATCGTCCATTCGACATGCGCTGCTGCAATAATCTAAAGTCGCGGTTTGTAGATATGGAGTAACTTTGAGGCAAGAAAAGCTTCACTCACAAACTTCCTTGCATTTGTTGCATACGTGCTTGGCATCCATATCACCACATCCTCCACGGCATTCCCTTCGTTTAGTGTTGAGGAGCCGAGACGCTTCGGCATCATACTCCTCCTTGGTCAGCTTGCCATTAAGTTACGAGCATTCATATACAGGCGGTCCCAGTCGTTAGAACCTATCGGTGGTGGCTTGATTTTTGAATTGCTCGGCCAAAACACGAGCTTCTTCCTTTTCAGCATCTGACATTCCCGACCAGGTGATCTCAACGATCTCGTCGCCGTGTTGCCACCGTTTTTCATACCAGATGGCTTTCGCGACCGCCTCTCCTTGACCGCGGACCCATACATCAGTGCCGCACCAGCCCCCGAACTCCCGGTCAATTTGCGCCATGGGCTCCCAGTCCCCATTTTCAGATATCACGTATCTGATGCCGGGATCGGGCTTGTTATGGCAAGAAGAAAGCAGCCCAATCTATGAGGGGCTTGTCATTCTTTGGTAGAAGGTGCTCGCAACGAACGAACCTACCTCGACTGCGCGACTGTTCCTCTCAACATACAGATCCTTGCTGTATTCCGATGGCCTATTGATACGCATTTGAAACCTTGGAGTTCCTTCCACATCAACGAATTTTTTCAGCCAGTCTTCTCGGCCCATCTTGTACAGCAAAGTGGCCACGCCGTCTGGTGCAGAGACATGGGGGCTCTTAGGATGCATCGGCCCATCATCATTGATACCTGTGATTCCTGAGGTTGAACGACGAGTATTTTGGTTGCAACATGAAAGCTCACCATGCTTGATAATTTTCGGAACGTCACGACCGGTGTTGGCAGGGAGGAGAGGGTGCTCAAAGAAGCGGATAACGTGCCAATACGGCCCTCCTTCCCTTGGAGACATTCTACTCAGTCAATGCAATTTCAAGGGGCGTTTTTCTAGAAAGCCTGATACCTCGAGGTGGGTTGTTGAATTTGCCCTAAATAAAACGCGTCGCCTTTGATTTAATAACAGACGACACGTGATGTTACGCGTCGCGTCCCTGACCAATATTTTCTGAATAAATAGGGGCTTGGGATAGATCGGAAATTTATTTTTCCTGGCACTGTCTAGCTGATATCAGTCACAATCTAACAATAAATATACAGAGTCTACAGGTCATGGTTATTTTTAGGCCTTGACAAGCTCGGGCTCAGCGTTTGTCTCTGGTATCGAGGCACCAGGGATCTGGGCTCCTCCAAAGAAGGCGCGAGCACTGGCTTTGGCAGGATCCTCTGGTTCGTCGGGAACATCCTTCTGAACGGAACTGTCAGCAACTCGTGGGCCTATGCAAAGAATCAGAACCCACGATGTTAGCAAGATGCTCTGCTTTGTTGACATGCGTAACGACCACTCGGCAAGAAGGCCGGTCGGAAAGCTCGAGAGGCTTTGAAAGTGTATCCTACAAGCGAAAGTGTCAGAAAGGCCAAACATAACGACAAAGTCGACATACTCGAGGTGAGATCTGTAACCGGGTCCAGGCAGTATTGAGCAAACCGGTGTAAGATACATTTCTCTTTGCCTCGGGGTCGAGGCGGATGACAGCGGCAACCAGCTCGCTGATGCACAGGCCATGACTTGCAAGCGCGATATGTGCCCCGTCCTCATGCAGATGGCTCAGGACACATTCGGCGATTGCTTCCTCAGCCCGGTTAGAGAGATCCCGTAAACTTTCGCCTTCAGGGAACTTCTCGTCTCTACCAGTCAGTACGGGAAAGAGCTTGTCGGCGTAGTAATCCTCCAGAGACTTCCCCTCAATCCACTCTAGCGTCCATTTGTGGCCTTCAGCGATACCGAAATGCTGCTCACGAAGCTTGGGGTTGAGGGAGAAGGGTGGGTTGTGCGCTTGCTTCGCGTGGACGGCTTCTCCGGTCGCGCGAGCTCGGAGTAGAGGTGAGGCGTAGACGTAGTCGAGTTTCGTGCTCGCGAAATAGTCGCCAGCGGCTCGAGCTTGCTAGAAGGCGCAAGGTCATTGGCATGCCAAGCAATACAGCAAGAGCGTTCAACCAACCTTTCGTCCTATGAAAATATTGAGATCGAGCATGGCATGACTTGTTTATGAGCTCATTCACCTAGTGCAGATAGAGGCGCATCCTTCCAGCCGGCCCAAATGTCTTTCTGCATCGATTTCGTAGGGTTAGGGTCTATTGCACACGATCACTGGTCCAATCATACTGACCGTATTATCTTCGGATTGGCCATGGCGGATCTGAAATTCCTGTGAGCTTTAACTGAGTGGTAAATGAAATAATGCACGTACGAAGGTCACAGTAATCATAGTAGGAGTAGCTTGTCAAGGGTGTAGGGCTAAAGGCTGATGCGATCGCCCCAACGTCCTGGTTTTATATCTATCACTCATCACGTGCAGGCGCGATAAATGACTCGAAAATCATTGGAAAAACATCAAGCCCACGAGCCCCCAAAAACTGTCTTGACAGTCATGGCACAAGAGATGAAACGCGAGATCAAACTAGGTGTTGAGCGGAGTTGGTGGGGACGCGACGCGTTTTTACGCGTTGTGGATGGAAATCAATCCTCGAGGGAGAAATTGCGGCATAAAGCGCCCATAGTGAGAGAACCGTGATGAACATCTCGCACAGCAGCGGAGGTATGTCAGATGGAACGTTGTAAAAGTGAGGCCAGTTTATTTGGGTCGTTGCAGGTGTAAGGCTCCTTGTCAATGTAACTTAGTGGTTGTTGAACGCTGCACGCTGGAAGCTTTCGAGGTGGCAATATTACGGTATACCCGTGCAACTACCCGTTGACAGTTTGGTTGGAGGCCACCGGCCGCTGACCGTGATGGATTCAAACGAGGCAGCTTGTTGTTCATGTTCATGCTGTTAACCAAGGTGAGGCTGGTGAGGCTATGCCTCTCGCTATCGACTGCCGCATGTGCATTGGATTCGGAGAAGAATAGAGGAGCGTGACAGCAGACCAAATGTGACACCTCCCTTTCTTCCTAAACCTCCATTCCATCGTTGCCAATGGTTAATCGTCTCCTTTGCAACGTCAAAATTTTAATGAAAGGGAGAAGGGCAGAACATTGTGATCGGTAGGCATCGAAACCGAGGAGACTTTGTTCATACCTCAACAACCGGCGACCCCAATGGCAACCACAACGTCGGAATTCGGATGGTTGGGCGCTTAAACCTTCAGGTTGTCGACCTCTTGCTCAATATGGCAGATGAAGGCCATGAAGGATCACCTCGAGGCGCCTTCATAAGCACTCCGATATCGAAGCTGTTATCTACTCGACCTGTCCGTTGTGGAGATTCATACTTGCTGTTGTTCTTTTGCCAACAATAGGGTCTCGCTTCCAGACTGCTGTATCGACAAACAGTTCTGGATTTAGGCTAGAAAAGGGTATGTCTTGGACCTACTCAATACATCCCCCTATTCGCCTGACCAGACCGTATATATCTAGCAGGAGTCCTTCACTGAACTCTCAAAACCTTCTCGAGTACTCCCAACTACTGAAGATGCAGTTGTACCTCTCAAGCCCATCGGCCGTCAACGCTACCTACTACAGCGAAGATGGGCATGCGGTCTACAAAGTACAAACGCCGCTGAAGACTTTTGGACGGACGACACAAATATGTCGTGCGATCACCTCCGACCACCTTGTACCCTTCGACCACCACGATCATCGCCTACGAGATATCTTTGGGCACATGGCCCAGTTTGAATGGAAGACCTTCGGCTCGTCCACCATGCGATACCGAGGGAAGGAACTTAGGACCAGAGCTTTCTTCAAGAAGGAAGATTGGTGTGTGCATGGCTGGTAAGAATATTCAATCCTATGACGAGCTCTGAGTTCATGGATCATCAAACATCATCAGCAATCGCAGCTTCATTGCTCCAGACGGCCAAGAGTATACATGGAGACTTGGGCGAAATACCTCCGAGGTGAGAATGCAGCGAGTCTTCTAGCAATCTCCTCTGACCTCTTGGCAGCTGCGGGATAGCTCACAACAGGTGGTCGCCCGCTTCTACAAGGGCAAAAGCACACTACGATCAGGTCCAATCGCACCACTACTCGACATCATGTACTCAGGCGAGCATATCGCGGACGTGATACTCATTACCCTCGTCTATATGGAGAAGCTAAGAGAGGATGAATAATGGATTCTGTGGGACGTCGGCATTGCTGCGTATCACAACCGGCACATCGGTCTTCCCGCACTGGTCTGCGAAATTCCGGTAAACTGGCTTTTTGAAAATATTATGCACAACATATATCGCAGAATTATGGGAAATCCCCTTCATGCTGTATTAATACTACCTTACTGTATATCACCATTACAATTCCAATGCAATCATCATTCAATCATTGACACCATATCCAAATGACACCCATATGGTCGACACAGCCACACCGTTGTATCCTGGTCTGCGCTTACACAACCATCGAACATCGCAGAATGTTCTGTCCACGTCCTGGACATACGGAGACCTTTTAATCGGCATTACTACGCGCGCAGATTGCTCTTTCTCTCTCTTTGAACGACCATACGACGGCTACGAGAACTTTGGATGTCGGACATGCGAGGTTTGCCACTACTCAGTGGACCTCCTCCCAATATAGAGGCAGGGGAAGCTTGTAGGAAATGTAATAAGGAATTCAATATTCTATTGAACAGGTCGAGGAAATGCTACCACTGTGGTGAGTTATGTCGGCGTTAGGAGTGAGGTGGATTGACAGGAACGGTGGGATTCGAATGACAGGATACCATTATTGCAACAGTTGCTCAGATTATCAGGCACTCATGCCCAGGGTCGGAGAAGAAGCCACTGGGTATTCTGCAATGAGTGTTTGTGGCTACTGTATAGACTATCTCAATGGTGAGCATCCTCGTTTGCCCTACAGAAAGAAGTGATTCCTACATTTCCCCTCAGTTACGGCATCTGGGAAAGGGCAGCTGAAGTCGATGCCACTATCCAGGCTAAAGAAGTACATCGAGGCTTATAATATTAAGATCGCGCGGGCTGTGGAGAAGGAGGATCTTGTGGAAGGAATTCTCTCTGCGAGGGTGAGATCCCTTGAGCGCTCATCTATTCTTTTGCTAAACCCAGGTTCTCAGGGTCCGAATGGATGCCTTCCTCCCCAAAACGAAGTGAGTGGACTTATGCGCTCATATGTAATTGACTGATACTGACTCCAAATAGGCATGGTACAGACGAAACTCTGTCCCTGATAGATTTGCTGGCGCTCGCCCTCGAGGTATTTTCTCTAGGACAACTCGTGATCCACCACCTAGGCCTCCTCAGGCTCCCCGCCCCAACCGTCAAGCTTTCCCAGACTTCGCTCGGCCAGATTTGGCACCAGATACACCGCCTTATCCGCCCAATCAACAGCAATATCCACCTCCACCTCACCCACCTCCGCCACCACCACCACAATGGAATCACCCCTCGTATCAACCATCATATACTCAACCACCTCCACAACCAAGATACCCACCACAGCCCAGTCATTACGCAAGACCACCACAACCACCTCCCCCTCCGCCGCCGCCTCAGAATCATTACCATCACCCATATACATCTTATCAGCCTCGGTACCAACCACCGCCAGTCCCTCCACGTCCCCAGACTCAACCTCCACCCTCATTCAATGCTCAACATTCGTTCCCTCGTAGTGAGCCTCCGACCCCACCGCAGAACTCTCGGCCTCGATCGACCTCGGCTCAGGGAGTACCTACACGTTCTTCTCCGCCCCAAGCTGATCCCCGACCTCGGGCTCAGTCGACCCAGCCGCCTCCTTCTCTTGATGAGCTCCTCGATATGACGGTTGAAGCTATCTCCTCCTTGACCATCGGCCAGCTAAAGGCGATCTTGTTCAAGAACCACGTCAATGTTGGCGTGGTGTTGGAGAAAGGAGACCTAGTTGCCAAAGTGAGGAAGCTTTTGGATGATGAGAGGCGGGAGAGGCAGGCCGCCAGGGCGAGAGAGGAGGCGGAGGAAGCTGAGAGGGTGGAGAGGCAGAGGAAGATCTTGGAAGAGGCAAATAGAGCCCTGAGGGAGAAGGAGGCGAAAGAGAGGGGCGAAGAGCTCAAAGACGAGGAAGAGGGTGAGAAGGACGATGCTGAGAACAACGACAACGAGGAAGGAAGCTCGAAGCCTGCCCCAAAGACGCCACCCAAGGCGAAAGGGACTGCTGCCGATCTCGAAAGAACGGGGTTGTGCGTGATATGCCAGGACGAAGAGGCTAATATCGCCATTGTCGATTGCGGGTGAGTCAGATCACCTGCATTGCAGATGTTGAGTACTAATGGTTCGGTTTAGTCACCTTGCTATGTGTAGAGGATGCTCGGACTTGATCATGAACAGCTCTAGAGAATGTCCTCTTTGTCGGACAAGGATCGTGACAGAGGCACGTCTGCTCAGGATTTTCAAATCGTGAACCCTGTTCAGATTGTCACATCCCATACCACTTTATTTGCTTACACTGACTTAAAAGACTCTGTATTATCATTCACGAACAATGCTTGCATTCATACATTCCCAAATTTTTTCCAGGGAGCATGTCCTTTGTGATGAGTATGGATCCCAGGTCATGCAGATAATTCTTTGAAGCAAGGCCTTCTAAACGATCCTATTATCTTCTACCTCCGGCTTTTCAAAGAATAATGGAATAGAAAATGCTTCCGTCTCCTCCTCAAAGTGGGTTAGGCGTGGCTGTGTTTATCAAGAGGCTGGATCACCCCTTCAACTTCACCATCATGATCAGGATTCAGCGCCCTTGAAGTGCCGTTCAAGATCCCTGTAATTTTATATTCTAGCGAGCACCAGACTGGTTGCCCAGCGTTTCTGCTGGCTAGCGTACCCCCGCGTCAAATCTATGGACATTGCAGGGACACTGGACTTCACGCAGGGTCTGGAACAGCATGTTCACTTCCATTCCCCATCCCTTATGCATTTCTTGAGAGGGCAACTCTGACACCTCAAAAGTCCAGGCTAGAAGGAGCCCTCAAAATAACAAGACTGGCTCTTGGTTGCTTGCACGACAATGGATGTTCACATCCAGCGATAATCTAAGTCTGGCTTTCACTCTTGGCCCAGCGCTCATGTCAGGGTTATCTTTGCTCGTCTCATGTGCATCATTCCAGATAAGTTTCACCATGATAGCGCCATACCAAAATGCAGGAAGTGTTCAGGACCTGAGAAGAAAGCCTGTGCCACCAACGACTGTGCCTGCCCGCTGTCAAGCTTCATAGTCGAAATGAGCGCCCTGAAGGCCTGAACCTTGATATCAGTCGTCTGACCATTGAATTCGCCGGATGAAAGTCCGACACTCTAGTATAAAAGGGTGGCTCTTGCCTCCCGAAACAGCAGCACCTCTGGAAGGAAGCCACTCAACCACTTACAACTCTCCGTCCTCGAAACCTACGCCGGTCGTCAGTTTCTACTCTAAAGTATGTCAAGGATTATGCCAACAATCACAGAGTACTGATAACTAATGCCTAACCCCTGTAGTAAACACATAAATCATCATCATGGTCGCCATTCGTATCACCATCCAAGCTCTCATCGCCGTCGCCGCCGCCATGTCTGCGCGTGCATACTCTTATGCTGACGCCCTCGACGCACTGGCAGCCCGTTCGACCTCCCAGTACGATGGCCTCAACGCTCGTGAACTCCCAACCTATTCCACCCGCTACGTCGCCCGCGGATTCTCAGACGATAGCCTGTCTCTCGTTGCCCGCGACCTTGCAGGGCTTGGGATTCGCTCCGAGGACATCTCTCACATCCTTGTGGTTCGTATGACCCGCCCTCCTTCGCCTGCGGGACTCTCGAAATCCGAGCTGCAAACGCACCTTGCAGAATTAAAGCCCGAGCTCGCAAAAGCCAAGGCCAACGTCAAGGCGGCATCGACGGCCCTCAAAGCAGCGATGAAAGCAAAGAACGCTGCGGAGGAGAAGAAACAACAACATAAACTGGAGGACGCAAGGGGTATGGTGGAGACGTACCAAGAATATGTTACCCATTACGAGTCAGAGTTGAAGAAACACCCTTAAATAGCTTCGCTCCGTTATACCCGGGAAGATTGTTTCTGTTGATTATTTACATCGTCGCTGGGAACTTCACTGATGATGTATTTCGGATGGGATTTTGGATCTGTTTCTAAAAATCAAAGAAGGCAAAGCACAGCGACGATTAAGGTCCGGGTCGGTGTTCGCATCTAATGTCTCTGCCAGCCTGGCATTCGTTCTGGAAAGATCAACTGTAAGCAGTCACTCGTAGCCGTTCTTGCGTAGCATTGATCGGGACTTCGCGGCGCTGGAAAGTCTGACCAGGCCTTCTATTGGGAATAACTATTCGGACTAGAGGAGGACTGAAAGTGTTCGTATTACGATGAGAATGCCGATGGCAAGTCATCTCTGCGAATTGTACAAGGTTTATGAATATCAGAGGTGATAATTTCCAAAGAATGTATGATGTACATCACTCCAAAGATATTAACAACATTCTCATCGCGATCTGAGTAAGGACTTGGATAATGCTGAGACGTTTACTTGGAAGAATTTGAAAGTGGGCTCGGAATGCAATGTACTATCAAATCGTTCCTGTCCGGGCCGGGCCGAGCGGTAAAGGCGGCATCCATTTCTCTACTCCTCTCTATTTCTAAACTCACAACCATGATTGAACCATCTCGTCGGATCATAGCACTATCAGCTCCCTCGAAAGACGCTCTTCCAAGTCCCTGGACTTAAGAAAGAAATATATCTCGAGCCTAAATAGCCGTACCCGTTCTCCACCTCAAGCACTTCTCCCTCCATCCGCAAAAACGACGCGTCAGAGCTTTGATTCTTGAATACCAAGCCCAGGTCCATGCCTCCATGCATTCGCTGACTCTTGACAGAGCCGCCGGCTTCTTGTCGCGTCTAGAAGGTTGAGGTGAACACCGCCAGCTACACCTTGTCCAGATTCTCAGGCACCCGCCTGCGCGAGGACTCCGCCACATCCATTTCGTTCTGCATTCTCCCCACCCCCACTGGGAGGGCCGATGTCAGTCGCACAACAGGCACACCTCATGGCTCACGCACTCAATGGGGATACAATCTTAGTACTACAGTAACCTGCGGTGTCTCCATGCATATGTTTCGGAAGGATTTGCAATATTTTCACGAGGGTTAGGTGGTAACAATGAAAAATGAAAAGTGCAAAAACGTCGGGACATAGAGCTGACCCTGCAAGATACGGCACGCTCCGACGAGAAACGGAGAACGAGAACAATAGTTTCCATGTCGATCTCAGCTCGGAGTGGGACGTTTCACTGGCAGTGTCGGAAACCTGTCGCTTGTGTATTCTTAGGCCGCTTCTGCGGAAGAGATTCGATCCATACCAAGCCAGGGTGCCCTCAGCCTGGATCATGAAAAATTGAACGTGAAAACAGCGTGCACCAGACGCCACCCGCTGCGCTTTGCATTGTGTCGGGAGACCCTGTAGATAACTCCCACTGAGACTGGAAACCTCTTGGAGGTGTGCACGTGAACTCGATCATAGGTTCCTAAAACGGTATCACATTCGACATATATGGGTTTACTCAAACGGTATCACATTCGACATATATGGGTTTACTCAAACACAGGGTTGGTGTTCTTTTCGGGCATGTCAACAGCTCACGGTAGGGTCTCGTAAGACCCGCTAAGAACTGGCCGAAAGGACCGCAATTGGACCGTTCTTTAGTGGCTCGAAGGTAATCAGGCGACGTGTGTTCGTCTGGCTCTATTCGCTCCGTCCATTCCAGAATCAAGACGAATTTATACCATGCCTTGCCTTGCCTAACAATACCCCATTTCAATGAATTAACACTTTTTAGACCCAAGGTTTTAAGAAACGTGCTTGTAATGAATACACCCTAGATATACGGTAAATCTTTAATTGTCTAATTCAATGGTAAATTATTGTATACCACAATGGGGTAATGGCTAACAAATAACATCCGGGATCTTGCACGATCCTGAGAACTCATTCTGACTTCGTTTTCCCATAAAATAAGTGCACCGATCTATATCAAATACTTATGAAGTCATCGTAAGGGTCCAACGGAACGCAAAAACTTCGGGCACTGAACATTGCTTTACCCTGTTTCGGGCTTTGTTCAATGATTATCCCACTGACCCTCGATTTTCAAGTTCTTGGAGCTCCCAGCTGATTCTGTGCACAGGTTATTGAAAGCCTCAGCATGCCTGGTACGTTGAAGAAGAAAAACATTTTGCAGCTCCTCTTGTTGCCTTTTCATGAGTTTCTCTGCCAAGTGTCCGTTGTAAAACTAGTACTTCCCTAGGGGTGTTTAATCGAAGTACTGCCGACGAGGCGGGGCACTTTGAACGCCCCTCTCATTCGGGTCACGGTTCGGGCTTAGTCACCGTCCCTGGTTTGGTAGTCGGGCAACACGACGGAGGTAAATGACTGGCCGCGTCGCGTGGCAGTTTCCGGCATGCACGCTGTGTCTGTCGCTGTCCACCACTACATCATCCGTTCCAGCTGTCTGCAACGTTTTCGACATGACTTCTAGACTGTTCGTCGCAGTCAAGTACGGCGTTCTACACCTCACGAGAGTCTTATGGGTGTGAAGATTGATGAAAACCGCTGCGAACAGCATGGAGGCGGGAAAGAACCCTCCGTACATCCATACATCCATCTCACGTTCGGTTTACCATTCGGTGGTAATACACACCACTCTTTTTTTCCCGAGGTGCAAATTGCATTGTTCGTGACTCGTATTTTAGCCAGTCACCGAAAATCTCCGGATTTCTCGTGTGAGAAAAATTGACAGGGAAAGACCCAGGGGGTATTGGACAATGGAAGTTCTGACAACCGACGCGTAAGTGTCGAGATCTGAGTTTTAAGAGAGATCTTTGCTTCGATGCTCAATATCTTACCCACAGAGAATAAACTTGAAAATGTCGACAATTTCGGGGATCGGTGCAATCAACCTAAGTCAGTGTGACACTCAGTTGGTCCTGGCTGGGTTGAGATCTGGCCTGCATCTGCACCTTACATCCTTCTCTCCTCGATGTGGAAAAATTATGTAAAGTTTATTCGAAGGCGGGCAACCAGGCTGAAACTCTGTTTTTGATACCTCCGACCGACTGGCTGACCAGGGCTGACCCCGTCCCAAATTAGACGGACGGCCAGCGATCATATTCATGATCCCATCCCAATATAAAAAGCCGACATAACACAGCAGGATCTCATATCTCCCTCCACCTCCACCTCGCCCAATACCAACGAGGCCTCCCTTCTCCTTTTCCTTTATCATCTTCTCCGCCTCCTCCCTAGGCCTCCTTGCTCCTCCTCCTTCACTCCGCCCTCGCTCTCGCCCGTTCTTCTCAAGATGTCTGCCATAGCCACAGGCGTGGCCATAAATTCAACCCGCCGGCCGTCCAAGTTCATCCTGCCTGACCTCGTCTCACACTGTACCTTCAAGCTGCGCTGCAGCCGCTTTCGCAGGAAGGTCACCACCGAGACGAAGCAGTGGCTCTTCACAGGTGGCAATCTGGGTGGCAAGGACCGTGTCAAGTTCCACGGACTCAAAGCTGGGCTCCTCACTGCTATGACTTACCCAGGCGCCGCATACCCTCAGCTGAGGGTCTGCAACGATTTCCTCACGTACTTGTTCCACCTCGACAACCTCTCGGATGACATGGATAATCGTGGGACGCACACTGTGGGCAATGTTGTCATGAACTCGCTCTATCATCCCCATACATACAACGAGCCTGAGCGAGTTGGCAAAATGGCCAGAGAGTATGTTCTTTCTATTGGTTCGCATTCTGCGAAATACTTATGCACCCCCTATAGTTACTTCAAGCGGGTGCTAGTCACTTCCTCAACTGGAGCTCAGTCGCGATTCCGGGAGACAATGGATTTCTTCTTCCAAAGCATCACTGAGCAGGCCCTCGATAGGAAGAACGGGGTAATCCCTGATCTTGAATCCTATATTACCCTTCGTCGTGATACTTCCGGATGCAAGCCATGCTGGGCCCTTATCGAATGTAAGTTACTTCGTCTTCTACCCCTTTTCGACTTCACCCGCTCATTTCATTTCCTTACAGACGCTTACAACCTACACATTCCGGATGAAGTAATGGAACACCCCCTTATACTCTCTCTTGGAGAGGCTGCCAACGATCTTGTAACGTGGTCAAACGTATGTACCCTATTTTCCGCCTTGTTTTGGCGCCTCATGTACTGACATCACCTTGCTTCTCAGGACATTTTCTCATACAATGTCGAGCAGTCCAAGGGAGACACGCACAACATGATCCCCGTCGTAATGAACCAGGAGGGTCTTGACCTGCAGTCCGCAGTCGACTTCGTGGGGCAGATGTGCAAGCAGTCCATCGACCGCTTCGTCGAGGATGCTTCCAATCTTCCGTCTTGGGGCCCAGAGATTGACCGGGACGTCGCGGTTTACGTCAACGGACTTGCAGATTGGATCGTCGGCTCTCTCCACTGGTCTTTCGAATCGGAACGATATTTCGGGAAGACTGGATTAGAGGTGAAAGCCACCCGTGTTGTCGAACTTCTCCCACAGCGTGCGTAATTTATTATTAGAGGGTCTCCCGCATTAAGTACGCAACTTCCTTTTCCTCCTCATATCGCGAGTGCTTATTGGTATTTCTTCCCTTTAGAATTGACCTGCTGGGCATCGTCTTAACACCACCCCCGTTTTCGGTACAACCTATACTCCTCTTAATGCCAGCACTGTAGCCATTCGACTCCGCTCAGCCTATGCAACATGCACTTCCTCAACAACTATTTATCCGACAACACACTATGATGTATCATTTTCATTGAACTTCTGTATCCATATTCCCCTTTTCGTTCCCTTTTCACGCCTCTCGTCTTATTCTACGAACAAGCACATGCTATTCTATGCCCCACACTCTTTTCCATGGTTATTGTGGATAAGTTATATTTCTTGCTGGACATTTAATTTCCACGTACATATTTCGTTCTTTAACCCATTTCGTTCGTTTCAGAACATTCACTACTTTAGACACGAGCTAGTACTGCTATTAGATTTTTTGGATACCTCCACATTTAGATTCATTATTTACTATCGCATCTAATTGCGTATTGGATGTATGTTTACATCCTAGATTTTCGTTTAAAAATATTATTCCGACCACCACGGTCGAGCTATTGTTTCCCCTCATGGAGATACTATGTGAAGATTCACGCAAGGGATTCCCACTTTAAGATCCAGCCCAGCGTTCAGAATCCGGCGACCATCAGGCATGGCCAGGGTGACCTGCATTATGATGTAGCTGAGTGAGATGATCGCGCTATGACGATCTCCGCCTCAACGCGTCATTCACATGTGTGAAATCCAAACAATAACCGACAATGCAAGGCGCCCACGCAACAGAAATGAGAAAATACATGAAGCTCGCGAGTAAGTCGGACAGCTCTTTAATGCCCCCGAGCCAATAGCATTCACTCGTCTGCGTGAAATGTGTTTCCAAACTCAAACGAAATGGCATTTCGGGGGAGGCAATGAAAGTCATACATGATCGTAAAAAGCTTATGCGGGCTTTATTCCGGTGTTTTCTGAATTATGTGGGAGGCAGGGTCCTGCGACACGCTGCCCCCTCGTTGCTTTTTGTATTCAGTTGTCCTTGAGGGTAGAACACGAGCACCGCCCGACGTTGGCTAAGCCCAATACGGAAGCAGTCATAAAACACGGACCTCCTGAGTCCTAGCTGCGGCTTTACAAGTGAGGCAACTACTCTATTGTGTAGTCAAGACCATCTGAATATGCCAAATCGTCTATCAGGACAAGGATCAGTGATAGATACGGTTGCTTTCGAAATGGGTCAGACTTGGAGGAAAGAACCTAGCGCTTATCAGTCCCAAAGTGGAAATTGACCGACAGGCACCAATGAGGGCCAATCACAGCCGTCGGCAACACTCGGCAAGCCTATTGATTTTAACTTCAGTGACTGAGGGTGTTTTCGAGGTTATTTGCCAAGTAGCGTCACATTGACAGAATGTGATAGGGAGTACTGTAACAAGTCACAATTGGCATGGTTTGCCTTGGGTTGCGGCGCGTGGCTCAAGCTGTGATGTTGTGAAAACCGAACGGGAAATCGCTCAATGACCAGAACTTGGAGGGAACAGCCGCCCGGGTACACTAGGTCTCTGAGAAGGTTACAGCTAAAAAACAGGCGGATGAAATCATGACATATGAGGCAATGGCCGCCTCGACTCGTAGAGATGACACAGGAATGATCTTGCAAGAGCCCATGAACGTCACAAACAAGCTTCCTCTGGATCTGCAACTACTAGTTTGCGGCCAAGAATGTACGCAATTGTTGCCAAAAAGAGCGTTGTAAGGGTAAGAGAGGGGTCTTCTAGCATTGAACGGATATTTTAGGTTGGGACGACCTTGAACATGCATTGTCGTTTGAGTTGAACGCGATCCAACGATCAGGTACACATCAAACCGAATGGTGGTCATCGATCCCTCACCAGCGACTGTCCCCACTACGTTCATGTGGCCAGAAAAGGTCCTTTGTCAGTTTTCCACTGTCCCTCCAAATACCACCAGAATTGACTTCCACGGGCCCTACAATAAGTTACTCAACACCCTTTTCCCACCTGATACCGACTTTACGGTAGTTCCACGAAGTTTCCCCGACAGTCATAATGCAGCGGAATCTGTCTTTATGTTTGAGGTTCTTCTGGGGGACCGGCCTGTATTCATTTTGGACTTGAAACCTCCAAGTGATCTCAAGGTTCTATCTAAACGTCGCATGGCTGACAT
Organism: Clitopilus passeckerianus; assembly: GCA_944990035.1. Classification (NCBI taxonomy): domain Eukaryota; kingdom Fungi; phylum Basidiomycota; class Agaricomycetes; order Agaricales; family Entolomataceae; genus Clitopilus; species Clitopilus passeckerianus. Next base: position 376,161 of record CALYLX010000096.1, read on the forward strand.
TTTCCGTCAGTAGTTCTTATCCGAAAACAGTTCCTCTCATAGACTGTGTTGTATTGGCAGAAATATGTCCAGTATCAACCCTTTGCGCTATCAGCGCCTTTGGAACAAGTTTGGGCACATACTTCCTCGACGTTGCCAACCCCAGGATCGTACCTGCAAGAATTCTCCCAGATCCTATAGTTGTGACCGATACAGCCCCTGCCCATTGGTGGGATATAGATCTCTTGGAGCCGTCTGGAGAGGAATAATTGCGTTGCATCTGCAAAGCAATCAAGGATGACTGTGCTGCATCTGCTTCCTAGGGAAAATCGTTTCGCAGAAATGTGACTCGATCCAAGCGAATTGATGAAATTTATCTTCGCGACTGGACGATAGGGTACTTTGTCGGGCACGAATGGGATTTGTGGAGTAAACTCCACAACCGAAACGAGAAAAGGACTTGGCTGCTGAGGGTACATCGGTTTGTAGTAGTTTAGAGACTACGAGGGAACTGACCGACAAGAGTCAAGCACCAATCACAACCGACGGGAACTTGAACATTGACATCATTACGGACAAAGACTCAAAGAAGCGCATCAATGTCTTCACGGCTTGTTTAGTAGGTGCAAGTAGGGAGTCGATGAGGGCTGTGAACGTATAAAAATCATATGTCAGAGTTATTCAGAGCCTTTTTCCACCCAAACGAGGCTGAGGGGAGTTCGATTTACCCATACCGTTGCCATGATTCCACATAGGATGTTTTCCATCCTCGCCCTCACCTTGTAAAGGGACGCAAAGCATGGCATACGGTGTACCTCAAGATCTGCATAACCGATGAACTAACATACGGAGGCTACGTCTGGGTATCCCCGAGCGCAAATCTAATCCCGTTGCTTTGTGCCTTTAACCCGTCGGACCCGAACCCTCGATCCTTGACAATCCCGATTCCATTGTCCTCTTATCTCAACCGAGCCGCTCCCAGGTAAGGATCACTGCGAGAGCTAAGTATCCCATGCAGCCACCGCCCGCCGCGGCGGTGCGAACAAGAGTCGTGCCTTGGAGAGTGACGACAGGTGTGCGTTTCACTGAATAGAAAAGATTTTCCCTCGTCCTGAAGATCCTGAGTCTTCGGGCTTTTATAGGTAGCATATGGACCTGGCTTCTAGGGGCAGAGGGTACCGAGAGAAAGCAAGAGAACAAAATGTATGGATTTCGGAAAAATTCAAAAAAATTGCGAAGAGGTTTTCAAGAAACAATACTGGTAACTGGTAGACGGCCAAGTCCGAAGTGCAGATAATCTTTTTAATTCAACCTCAAATCCATTAGCAATAAACTATATATGGGGCTATACTTCTAGGATCAAATGACTTTACTGAGCTGGCTCCTCGGAGTCCATTTGATCTCTAATAACCCAGGGTGCGTCATACCAGCAGCGCTTTTGGAAGAGAAGGTATTCGGTCAGTCTCGTTGGTTCGACGGGAGCACTCCCTCGAGTGGTGAGCGATGTGCCCTCTGCTAGCTTGTGCAGCGGACGGGCATTCTTGTCATATATCTCGAGACTCTGTGGGAGGGAGGGAGGTTTTGTCAGATGAATGGGATTTTTGAGGAAAGAAGGGGCGAACCTGCTCAGTCTCGACGCGCATGAGCGCGTTGATGAAAAGCTTGTTGCCCATTTTTGGTTCACCGGGACCACCGAAGCCTTCAGTAGCACGAAGAGAGACTATGCGAGGTGGGGTGACCTCACGGTGAAGCTTCCAGACATAGGTATAACCGGTTGCCTTTTGCTTCTTGAGAATCTTCCTCATTCGGGCCAGGTGCTCGCCAGTTGCGTATTCTTCGATGCTGCTGAGATCTTTCCTACAGGAGGATGTGAGTGGGTTTGAGCAAAAAAGAGTGACAACAGGTTGTTACCTGGCCAGACCCTCGTTCAACTTGAGATACGAGTCCATCATCTGCTTTCGCGTTGTCTCTAACCATGAACCAGGCCGGGTGGAGGAGGTTGAGAAGAGACGCCACGGCCATTGAGTGACATTTCTCTGGAGAAATGAAGCATCGGCAGTGTCGACTCCGTCAAAAGCATTTTCCTTCGCCATAAGGTACATGCTGGAGAGACAATGAGTACAGGCTTAGATATAAGTGGAGAGAATTAGGTACCTTGCAGCATTCTTCGCCGAGTTTTGCCAGTTGGCCTTCAATTGGTCTACCCGAGAGCTCAGACCAGAGTATTCTTTGTCTGCGCCGAAGAGTATAGGGTGGGGGATGGCGACATCTGTAGGTAAAGAGGAAGAGTCAGCCTAGGTCATTTGGATAGACGTCATATAGCTTGCAATTGACTGGTCCATTCAAACGGGGAGAGGGAAGAAAAAGCAGAGGGAAATTCGTCTCACCAAGCTTGTCAGCCTTCTGTCCCCAAAGATCCAAAGTCGGGAAGCGTTGCATATACCACGCCATATGCTTCAACTGATCCAACTTCTCCTCATCTGTCATCTCCGAAATATCCTTCTGTGCTCCAGCAGGTTTTGAAGTCGCAGCCGTGGATGTGGATGCTTGTTGCTCTACTTTTGCATCGGCATCCTTGAGCAGAGTCTCCTTCGGCTTAGCGGCCTTCTTAGCGTTTGTCTTCGGCGAACTGGCAGACCTCAGGTGACTTGCTGGCTTTTGCGCACTTGCGGTGTAGCTCCGGACGTGAGCTAACCGCGCAGCCCGGGAGTGGGTGTGCCATACGGGAGCGCATCCGTTGAAGTTCCCTGCGCGTAAGGAGCCGGTAAGACGTGTCGAAACGGCAGACGCCATACTGGCCAAGTTGACTTGAGGACTTGCTGGAAACTCGGAGAAGCGCAAGAATTCTTTATTTGGCCCTGTTTCATTCGGTAGTTGTCGGCAACATTTGCCGCCAGATTTGCGTGTCGCTCTGTCAGAGTTGTATTTCTACTCTGAACTTTTACATCCTCCCCCTCACCTCCGAACTCCTTCTCATAATGCCTGTAAGTTTAGCATTACATTGCTCCAATACGGTATAGGTCACTTACACCTCTGCCTAGCGCTCCTCCCGTGGTCGTGCTGCTCCCGCCGCTCGCTCTGCACCGGCTGCAGCACCAGCTCAATCTCGCGGTGCCCACACTGCAGCTGCCCCAGCTGGCTACAACGCGGCTCCTTCTGCTTCCCGTGCACCCGCACCTCCCGCAGCTGCTGCTGCCCATGCTCCGGCCCAAGGCCCTGGAATGCTCGCCCAGATGGCCGCAACTGCTGGTTCAGTAGCCGTCGGCTCGACCATTGGTCATGGTCTCTCCAGCATGCTTTTTGGTGGAAGTAGCTCCTCATCAGCACCCGTTGAGTCTCAGGCTGCCCCTGCCCAGCAACAACAGAGCTTCCAGAGTTCCGTACAGTGTGAAGTCCAAGCTAAGGGTGAGTTGCGAACCTTTCTTCAGCTGTATCCCTGTTTCTAATTCGGTCTGTGCTTTTAGACTTCACCAATTGCCTGGAAAAGGCTGATCTCCCCTCATGCCAATGGTATCTTGACCAGCTCAAGGCTGTGCGTGACATATTTCTGTGTCCCTTCCACGTTGACTAACGTTCTTCTTAGTGCCAAGCTGCCGCTGCTCCTTACTAAATACCACCCACATTCTGAGCATTTAAATTGTAGACGGGCATGCATGTATCTATCTTGCATTAGTGTAGAACCTTGGCTTGCCTATGGGCTGTCATAAATCATACCTTATCCAACCAACCCCAACTCAACCTAAAATGTCTGAAAGGCGATTAGCCGGAGACTTCAATGCATATGCTCCCATATACAGCAAAACAATCACTTCCCAAAGGACCACTTCTAGCGCAAAATTCTACATAATACTTGTTGATGCCAAACCCGACATTCCCCATTGGCTCCTTCGGCTTTGCATCAAGCCACCATGGCTACCCTTTAAGGCCTTCCTCATACCTGGATACTCTCAATACAAACAAATTTATGTCTCCCACTAAGCATCCCGAAACTTGGTCTGAAGCAATAATCTACGATCCAGATATTCTCGAAAGACTCGACCACCGCATGGCAGACAGCTGGAATGGATATGTGATCACAATTTCGTCCCCTTTCTCCTTCAGCCCTCATTTCACATCCTCGCACATGCATAATACTGAACATCGATAGAACCATAATAAAAAACAATAAGTCATGGATGATACAAGGACGAATTGGTATCGGCAAATGGTTGCCATCGGTAATGAATAGCAGTGGTAGAGGAGAGAAGAATAGTATGTCGTCGAAAATGTGATGACTATTGGAGGAAGGTTAAACAGTCTGTAGGTAGTTAAATGACTGTGTGAAGTCTTCAAGGGTAAAAGTACTATCGCATGACCTCACGATACGGTATCTACGTAAGGCGTGTGATGGTATATGGAATATAGCAGTTGCCGACAGAAAGCATGTTTTCAACGCAAATTAACAGTCAATTAGGGAAGAGAAATCGGTGAGATGTCGAGGAGAAGGACACGGTCGTCATCGCAGCCGACTCCAACAAACGAACCGGTAGGATCTACTGCCAGTGTGGTTGCGCGCAGGTGGGGAGGGAACCAACAAAATGGAGTCGCAGCTGACTCTGCTTCCTCCACCACTTCCATGTATGCGAGGCCCGATAGAGAAGGGTTGTTTCGCCTTCCAAGTATGATAATGCGCAAGGGTGAGTCAGACGCTGCTAGCTCGGGTGAATTGACCCTGAAAACATCAGTGTTGACGTCAAAGCTGGGGGATGTGTCGGGAAGGATGGCGAACGATGCTACGGATTGAAAATGATTTTGAAGAGGGATGGTGTGAACATTTTCCCCAAATTTCCATAAGCAAAGGGCACTGTACGATCTGTCGTAGGTGAATGCAAGTGTGGATCCGTCAGAAGAGAATGCAAAGGCATTAACGACCCGGGAAGGAGCATCGACATCGACGGTGGCCATATGAACACCTATTTTTCCATCCCACTGGCGGATTGTGGAATCGCCAGACGCCGATACAAGGTTTAGCCCGTCTGGGGAGAATGCGAGGGAATAAATGGAATCGTAATGGCCTGTAAGAGTCGTGATATGGCCGCCTGTTTTCCAATCCCACAGGCAGATCCTATGATCGCCACCTGCCGATACAAGCCTCAACCCATCTGGAGAAAACGAGACCGCAAGAACGGAATCATGATGTCCGTCGAGGGTGGCAATATAAGCACCTGTCTTCCCTTCCCACAGCCGAATTGTTTTGTCATCAGATGCAGATGCAAGTTTTGACCCATCGGGAGAGAATGCAACATCTCGTACTGAATCGGAATGGCCTTCGAGAGTGTTAAGGTGAACACCTGTTTTTCCATCCCACAGGCAGATGGTGTTGTCACTGGATGCCGATACCATTCTTAACCCATCCGGGGAAATGATAATAGCGTTAACCGCTTTGGAATGGTTTTTGGAAGTGATGGTATGGGCGATTGTGTTTGCATCCCACAGACGAATTGTTTTGTCGAGAGATGCTGATGCAAGCTTGGATCCATCAGGCGAGAATGTAACAGATGTTACCCCGTTGGAATGACCATCGAGAGTAGTGATATGAGCCCCCATCTCTACGTCCCATACCTCAATTGTTCCACTGTCATCTCCGTTTGCGGATGCAATTCTCGAGGAATCGGGAGAGAATCCAACTGCAATACGGATAGGGTAGGTACGGAGATCAAGAGTGATGATATAAGCCCCTGTCCTTCCGTCCCACAGACGGATTGTGCGGTCTCCGGATGCCGATGCAAGTCTTTTCCCATTGGGGGAGAATACAACAGTTCCAACTGAACCGGAATGGCCATTGAGGGTGTTAATAAGCGCATATGTCTTTCCATCCCACAGACGGATTGTTTGGTCATCAGCTGCTGATGCAAGTCTTGACCCATCAGGGGAGAATGCAACACCTTTGACCGAACTGGAGTGGCCATTGAGAGTGATGATGTGAGCACCTGTATTTCCATCCCACAACCTAACAGTAGTGTCATCAGATGCCGATACAAGCCTTGACCCATCAGGAGAGTACACAAGAGCTCGAATTGACCAAGGAAGCCCCATGAGCTTGGGACTTGGATGTGCTTCAAAAGCGACGGTCAGAGTACCCGTCTTTCCATCCCACGGACAAATTGTCCCACTGGATGTCGATGCAAATCTCAAGCCATCGCCAGCTGGAGAGAATGCAACTGCAGTGCTGATTTTAGAATGGCCACGGAGAGTGATGATATGAGCCCCCATTCTTCCGTCCCACAGACAGATAGTGTTATCAACGGATACTGATACAAGTCTTGTCCCGTCGGGGGAGAATTTAACAACGTGAGGATGTCTGCAAGTGGGATGGCTTCCAAGGGTGATAATGTGTATACCTGTTCTTCCATCCCACAGGCTGACCGTGTTGTCCAAGGACACTGATGCAGGTCTTGACCCATCGGGAGAGAATGCAATATCCATAATGCTTGACAGGTGGCCAACTATAGTGGCAAGTGAAGCAGGGTCCCACTCCGGCTCAATGCCACCAAGCACAGTCAGAGTTGTTGTTCTTCGATAGGTGGTATACAGCATGGACTCCCGGGGTATGAATGGAAGCGCTGACCGATAAAGGTGCATTGGCGGCAACTTCAGAACTTCATTGCTCTGTAGCAGAAACCGACTGGCATCTGAAATCAACGCCTGAACTTTGCCTTGCGCTAACCAACCTGGAGCGTCTGCTTTCTATATTGTCAGGCTTCAGCAACATGGCAAAACAACAACAATCCTGTTGACCGAAATTGGCGCTCACCAATGTATCCAGCACTATCCGTAACATGCTGTAAGCATGTTCGACACGACCAATGATGCACAGAACCTCAACCCATGTCATCATGTGTGTTGATGCCCATTTCTCCAAATATTGACCGAGTCGAACGTCAGGTGTTCCCGCAGCGTGAACATGAGAAGGCCAATGGACGACAGCGTATGCAAGCTCATCGGAAATGAGTCGCTGCCCCGAAGTTGAAACATCAGCCCAATCCTTGTACCAATCACCAGGAAGGAGGTTCGCCATATTGTATTTAAGGTCCTGGTCCATTATACGGAAGCAGGCGGTAGCAAGCCGCTGGTGGTGTATCCTTGTATCAATGAGAAATTTTGAAACAAGGGTCGACATGTCCGGTACGAGATTGTTGAGGGAGCGGTTTATGCGTTCCACATCTGTGATGAAGTCGGGGAATGATTTGTGATGGATGCGGAATATCATGCCTGGACCGCTTGGCGCAACAAGGGAATGGAGGTGAAACAGGCTTCCTTCTATCTCAGCGGAATCCATGCTAAGAAGACGTGCTAGAGCTAGAGCGGGCAGTGGGTTTAGAAGCACAATTACGGCGCCAACCACAGTTTGATAACGATTAAACCATTCATCGTCCTCGTCGAGGTCCTCGGGGGCGGCGGAACGGATGATCTGGATGTAGAACTTGTCCATTACATCCGTGTGTTTTGAGCCAGAGAAGTTGGTAGGTGAAACACCCTCAAGAAGGCGAGCAAGCCGTTTTTCTGGGCTCGATCCTTTGTTATAGAGAATGAACTTCGTGGCAGTTGATGCAATGATGAAGAGGGTTCCACAGATGCCACAGAGCATATCCATATCCTTCGCTGTTGGCTGCCACGGAGGTCGAAGATGGGGAAAGGCCCTCTGGATGCGTTCTGCCGATAGAGAGAAGTCGAGGTATAGACGGATGTCGGATTGAACGATGAAGTCCTCAATTTCGTGCAACCGAAAGAGTTCGTGGTTGCCATCTCGAGACAAAAGGTCCCGGATGTGCCATTCTGGGCGAGTGGTGATGAAGAGTTTGAGTTGGGGCATGCGGGGGATGTGTTGGGCTAGGAGGGTTAGGAGAGTTTCGGCTTCATCTTCCTGGCATTCATCAAGGGCGTCAATGATGATGAGGAAAGATGATGCTGCGAGAGAATCCAAGCGTTGGAGCGGGTTCAGAAGAAGAGAGGCAACTTGTTGTTGGATACTCTTCTGGACGACATCCGGGTGCTTCTCAATTTCGTCACAGAGCTGGATAGCAAATTCCTGGTTCCGACAAGCAAGCTGGAATGCAATCGCGGGGAATAAATGTTCTGCGGTGGCCCGTTCTCCTTCGTTCCTTGTGAAGGAGAAGCTTGCTCCAAGTTTTCTCCGCTTATCAGCTCTCTCAGCTATCGTCTGCGCGATCGTCGACTTGCCAATGCCGGCGACTCCGTCTAGGAGGTATATTGGTGCTTGAAAGCCGACTCCGTAGGCCCACTTTTCGATATCGTCCAGCATCTGTACACGAGTATTCTCGAAGCAGGTCGATCGTTGACCTTTATTGTAGGAATCATGGGCTGCATTGATTGGGTTGAGAATGGCCTTCAACCGAAGCTACTGGGCATGTGTAAGCATCGTAAGAGTGAATAGAAGTTAAGGCTAGATACTCACCAATATAGGCACATCCTTATTCAGTTCCAGGTTTCCGGCGACATTGTAGATATTGTTATCCCTCCCAGCCTTGAGATGGCTGTTCGTGATCACAGAACTGACTTGAGCAGAAGTAGACCCTGGTCCAGGGATTATCGCTTGTTCGTCTGATTGAACGCTCTCTGTGGGTTCCAAATTCGTCTTCCTTAAAGGTTCAACGAGCCCTTGATCTATATCCTGCGAAGTGGGCTGGATCTCTTGATTCCCAACTGGTGGAGGTGAGGAAGGGCGACTGGCTGGAGTCCGTGAATTAGAGGATTGGCTATCGTCCCTGTTCTTTAACCGCGATAAAAGCTTGCGCATCGTCAAAGGCGGTACAGGCTTGAAGTTTTGGGGGCTTCGTATGTCAGAAAGGCGTTACGGAGAGAAACATAACAACACAACACGCTAGAGCGTCGAGTTGCACGATCAGGCTCTCATCCCCGTTTAGGACGAATAGCCGATTGACTCGCTCGTGCACCATTTTCTCCAGTACTTTCACCATAATCAACTCACGAAATGGCTGCAGAGCTGTTGTCTAAGAAGAAAAGCGCAAAGAGGAAACTGAAGGTCACCTCCAACCGAGCGCAGAAGAAAATCAAGCGGATACATCGGAGCCTTGATTCCTTACCTTGGAAGTCCGTCAAACGGCCACTCGAAGCTGGCGCGGATGGCGATGACGGGATTCTCGAACTGGAAGAGATTGAGGGTGTTGAGGTTGTGTATGAGGAGACGGAAGGAGGGAAAGTAGCAAGGTTCAATGTGAGTTGCAGGTCCTATCAATTTTTTTCTTGTCCGTCGCTCATGGGCTCGCCCAGATCATTCAAGAGGACGAGGACCAAGACATAGAGGAAAAAGCTGAAGATGCCGAAATATCTTCTCCAGGACCTTCATCTCAGCAAGGAAAACGGCGGAATCTAGAGCCTGAGGAGGAGGAGGATGAGGAACCACCAACAGCATTTGATTGTATGGCGTCCTACTCATCTTTCATCTGCTTTCTATTGATAAAAAAAATCTTCATTTGCAGCAGAATCTCTTCTTCCTGAATGGCATCCTCATTCCCTACACCCACAACTCCTCAGATCCCTTCATTCCAGGGGCTTTACCAATCCGACTCCAATTCAGAGCCAATCAATACCAAAAGCGCTAAACGGCCGGGACGTCGTTGGCGTAGCACAAACTGTATGTGTTTACCTGCGTTCTAGTGAAGAGACCTCCTAATAGCGGTATACAGGGTTCAGGGAAAACTCTAGCCTACGGACTTCCCATTCTACACCACCTGCTCTCCCTTCCTCGACCGTCCTCTAAAACACGTCGACCAGTACAAGCCCTCGTACTTGCTCCGACACGCGAGCTCGCTCTACAAGTTTCTTCCCACCTCAATGCTTGCTTAAACGATTATGCCTCTTCAACCTCGCAAAGTGATGAAGTTGAAGCTAATGCAGACACACAAAGGCTCAAGGGGAAGGGCAAACAAAAGGCAACGAAGGGCCAGGCAAAAGAAAATGCAGAGGGGCCAGCGGAAAGAGCAAAAGCCAGGAGGCCACCCCATGTTAGTGTTGCTGCTATTGTTGGTGGCATGTCCTCGCAGAAGCAACGTCGGATACTGGACCGAGGCGTTGACATTCTCGTCGCTACTCCCGGCCGTCTGTGGGATATCCTAGAGGAGGTGAGGCCTTCCCGTGTACCCATCCTTCTTGCTGTACGAAGATTAATGATTTGCCTCAATTAGGACGATACCCTTGCAAAGGACCTGAAGAACCTTCGTTTCTTGGTTCTGGATGAAGCCGACCGAATGATCGAAACGGGCCATTTCGCCGAACTCGAGAAGATTCTTCGTTTGACTCTTCGAGAAAATACGTCAGTCCTGGTTCTTTTAATCTATCCATTCTCTTCCGTATGTGCTAACGCCTATTCTGTTATATGAATCTAGCGAAGACCAGATTCCCGTTGACTTCGATTCGGGTTCGGAGGGAGATGAAGACGAAAAGGAAGGGGATCTGGGGAATCAAGATTCAACGAAAGACAATCTCCAGACGTTCATCTTTTCGGCAACGCTGAGCAAAGATCTCCAGCGAAATGTTAAGAGACGGGCACGGCCCAAGATCGGTGGGAAGTCCAAGGGAGGGCTGAAAGCTACTTCGACACTTGGTAAGTCGGGGTAAACTGGATCTGTCCGCTTGGGTTCAATATATCAGGCGCCGTCGTCTTCTTTTTCTGTTCCTTTTTGGTCATTTCTTTGACTTTTTATCCCTCTGGTTTCTATTCTTGGTCTTTTTGGTTTAATGATATTCATTCCAGTGTTATGATTCGTCTAACATGCATTTTCTTCCATAGATGACCTTCTTCTTAAGCTTGACTTCCGAGATCCAGATCCAGTGGTGATTGATTTGAGCCCAAAAGGAGGAGTTGTGTCTACGTTGAAGGAAAGCAGGGTTGAATGTTTGGGCGGCGATAAAGTAAGTTGCTCTTCCCAAAGTTTGCTTGACTTCAATGAGGGATCTCGGGGCCACCTCTATCTCCCAATGAATCTGGGGTACATTGCTCTTTGGCAATCTGTTCATCGCTACCCCAATCTTCCGGGTCGTCCCTGGATAGAAGAATCTTTTGGAGAGGGTCCGGATTCCGCCACCGATTTATTTCTGCTTCCACTCAATCTATCCTTTCTTATGCGTCAGCTTTCTCGAACACAATGAGCTAATCTTATTATCTTTCCACTCAAGGACGTCTATCTCTACTATTTCCTTCTACGATACCCCGGAAAATCCCTCGTCTTCCTCTCGTCAATAGACGGTATTCGCCGGCTCATGCCGCTGATGGACCTGCTCAACCTCAATGCTTTCGCCCTTCACAGCCAACTGGAGCAACGTCAGCGTTTGAAGAACCTGGATAGGCAAGTCCCTCGCCCTCTTCGTACCCGCCCTCTGTAACTCATTAACACCTGTCCCATACAGGTTCACAAACACGCCCAACTCCATCCTCCTTGCCACGGACATTGCCGCTCGTGGATTGGATATCCCCTCAGTCGACCATGTTATCCATTACCAGGTTCCTCGAACTGCAGATACATATGTGCATAGGAATGGTAGAACGGCGCGAGCTGGAGGAAAAGGGTTTGCGCTGGTTATGGTAGAGCCTGGAGAGAGGAAGATGCTTCAGGCTTTGATGAAGGGGTTACAGCGAGGTTTGTCTTTAGCAATTGGCATTGTCGCTGTGAGCTTACAGGTTGTTTCTTTTTGCGTTACCAGACGAATCAGCCATACCAACTCTTCCAATCGACCTCCACCTGCTGGACAAACTCAAGAACCGTGTCCAGCTTGCCCGTCGTATAGACCAGATGGCTCATAAAGTTAAAAAAGCTAACCACGAGAAGAAATGGTTCGAGGAGACTGCGAAGGAGCTGGAAGTTGACCTGGACAGTGATTTCTTCAGGTAGGTTTACATCCCTTTCCTTGTCCTTTATGGCCGATGGCTGAGCTTTGACTTAGCGACGACGATTCGAACGAAACCAACCCCAAAAAACGAAAACGCAAAACCCACGATGGCCAAGCTGCAGCTCTCAAGGCGGAGCTCAAGCACCTTCTCGCACAGCCGGTCGTGGCAAAGGGCGTCTCGATGAAGTACATCACTAGCGGGAGCAATCCCATTGTGGATGATATGATACTGGGAGATTGTGAGTGCATTGAGATATTTCGTTGGTTGCTACTGGAGAGGCTGACTTGGATGAACAGTTACTGTGGGGATGGTTGGCGTACCAAAGGAGGAGGCTGGGAGTCGGTTAAGTGAGGGCGGAGGCAGGAAGAACAAGAGGAAACTCGTGAAGGCAGTGGAGGAGGAGAAAGCCGGTGCAGACGATTCATAGAACGCTCGTAGACTATTGGCAGCAATCACATCTGCATCCGCTTGTACCATCGCTCATGAAATTAAGAAGAGAAATCCAATTTCATATGCGAAACATCATTACATGTATGGTATCACTACACGAGGAAAACTCGAAGAATTAAGGTCCACAATGAACTCTTATCGAATCAAATAGCTATGCAAAATTGAGAAAGCGCAGAAGCCAGCACACACAAGGAAGCCAAGCGGATACCCCGAGGGGTTATCTTGAATGCTCGCCGACCATAACTGAATCGGGTTCCGATTAGCCACCGGCCAACACGAAGAGATTGAGAATAAGAAAATACTCACATATCCACCAATAACAGGCCCAACGCAACGTGCCAAACTGACGATACTCTGCGCGACGCCATTGGCTATCCCAACAGCGTGAGGTGGTGTCACTAAACCGACAATCAGTTCTAAGAGCAACACGGTGGACACCGACGAAAGTAACGCACTGTAATTAAGCAGAATCGAAATCGCCGTATACCCGAACGTGATACCGCAATACCTGATCGCGCTAGAAAACATGGATAAAGATGTCAACGACCGTAGGAAAATGTTAGGGAAAATGTGACTGACGTGCTTAACGCGAGTAGAGCCATAACGAATGCATTCCCGTCCTCCGTCGCACTCGCGAATGGGCGGTAGAGGATGACAGTCAGGTATGCAGGGACGAAGAGGAGTGAGCCCACGCGGAACATCGCGAGGTGGGAGAAGCGGCCTCTTGGTGGGCTGGGAAGTAATATTCAGCACAGAGAGAAAGATCTTATAGGGTGGAAGGGAGATTTACCCAATGTTCCTACAGTCGACAGGTAATCAGCACTACTGCAAGTAAAGGAAAACGCTATAGGACTCACGGATACAGATAAAACTGATACGCAATCTGTGCCAGACACATCAATGCAACTGCAAGTCAACGCAAAATCGTCAACAACCTCCCCAAACCAATGAATCAACGTATACTCACTAAGCTGCGCAAAATGCCCCGGATTCAAATTCAACCCCCCACCCTCATAATCCGTAACCAAATACGACATGAACACCTGATCATGCGTCGTCGTATGCAGCGCCAACATCCCATATTGCACAACCACCAACTTCGGGATCTGGCCCCACAGTGACGGTTGTTTCTCAGATAGGGACTCGACGTCCGTCTGGTCAGAGATTAAGGAATGAGGTTCCGCCTGTTCACGGTCGGTTCGCTCGAGTAGTTGTTGGGACTGAGCTTGGGATTCCAAAACGGCGGTTGGCGTCCGAACGCCAACATGTGAGAAGATAGCGGGGACGGCAGTGGTAGATGGTCGGCGGGATCCAGGCGTCCCAGGTTGGAACGAAATACTTGTCGATCGAGGGAACTGACTGCTAGATTCCCGACGCCCAAGTCCTAATCGTGGACTCTCGGTAGTGGATTGCCTTGACCTCGATGGCCGGAGTGGAGATCCAAACGTCGCAGGTCCAGGTCTGACCGAAGCCCCCGAAGGCCTATGTGACCCAAGCCCCAAGCTAACCCCTGCCCCAATCCTTTGGGAATCATTATCATTCTCCCCATCGAAGAACACATCCTCTCCCAAGCCTTCCCCGAGCCCCAATCCCAGCCTCTCACCATCTTCCTCTCCCTCCCCGTCCTCCCTCCCCGACGACGACGCCTCCTCATCCTCCGAATCAGGTTCAAACACATCCTCATTATCCACATTCATAGCAGCAGCAACCCACAAATCCGCAATACCAGTAACCGCATTCTCATTTGCCATCAACAGCCGTTGAGCGAAGTTCATTTCCCCACCCGCTTCGCCACCCAGGCTTTGTCGTGGATCCTGACTGCCTCTTCGACGGCGCAGGTCGTACATTGACCCAGCCCGAGCTCGAGCGGTAGCGTTACTCGAAAGCCGACGTCGGTAGTTCCCGCTGCTATAACCGTAGGCAGAGCCCGTATACCGATTCGAGAACGTCCGAGTCCTTTCTAGCCTCGTCCCATCCGCTCCCGCGCCAGAACCCAGGTTCGGCGTGCTGCTGAGGGGAACGGAACTCGACGCCGTCAACCCAGGCGAGCCCGCAGTGTCTTCGTTTAGAGCCACACCACGACCACGACCAAAGATTCCAGAGATCTTCTGTGAAATCTTCCTTGGAACTGCGGTGATGAAACTCGGCCTCCTTGCTTCGGTAGTGGGACTGGGTGGTAGGGATAGGTCTTCCTCTTCCGGAATGGTAGGGTGCAAGGGATCGAGTTTTTCTGGGCCGAGACGAATCATGCCTTCTCTGGGTCCGCCGTCGCGGGATAGGAAGCATGCGAGGAAGGAGCCTGCAAAATAAGAGTTAGTTGGTGTGGAAAGGTGGGTGAGAGGGGAGACGGACCTATGAGCATGATACCAGCAGCTACGGCACATGGGAGGAGATAGGGATATTTCGTGAAGAGTGGGTAGTTTTCGAATGTTGAGGGCCACTTGTCTGCTGGTCGTTCAACTGTACCAACACGAAGTCAATCAAAACGTAACGGGAGAGAAAGAGAAGAGGATTACTCACAAGCGCCTCCAATAATAGCCCCCGCCACACCTCCCATTCCCCAACAAAACCTGCATACACCCACGCTCCATTAGCTTCCCACCACCTATTGAAAATGAAGATAGAACGCACCCCAAAATTGCATACGCCCTCCCCTCATTCGTGGCATCCGTAACAAACGCCACACTCCCCCTTGCCACACCCACCGCACCCGCGAAGATGCCCTGCAAGAGGCGGATGGCGATGGCTTGGTTCAAGGTGGTTGCGGTGCCGAAGGTTAGACAGGTTATGGAGCTGCCCAAGAGAGAGGCGATGAGGACTGCGCGGCGGCCGTGTTTCTCAGCCACTGTTGCCTGTATGAGGATTCATTCAGAATGTGTCCCGATGTGAAGAGACTGGATGCAGGCGTACCCAGAGCAGAGATGTTAGGAATTGAGTTGCGAAGAATGTTGAGACTGTTGGAGGGAGGTTTGGGTCAGTTTATTTGAGGCTGAGGGAGACTCGAAGGGTGATAGCAAGCCCACCGATTATGCCAGTCCAGAAGGCTATTTCACTATCAGTCTTCACCTGGCCGAATCCTATCGGGAGCAAGTATTGTCAGCGTGAGCTACTCCCAGGAACCCAGATACAACGCACCTTTGACCATAAAAAGCAGAAACGGCGTCGAAACATTCGCAGATAGGAACTCCCCAAGCATCGTCTACCAGAATCGGCACGTAGTTAATACCTAGTTTGATATTCATATCCGAGTTTTTGACTCACTATCGACAACACAATCATAGGTAACGTCGGCAGCGGCGTCGTATACAATTCTCCAGGCGTATTGCCCATAGTCGGGATTGGCGGCTTGATAGACGAGAATGACGGTCTGTGGCCTTGGTTTGGACTCTCCCCAGCTTCTACATCTCCAGACCCCGACTCAGGCATATTTGAAGATCCTCTGCGACTACTCCTCAACGATATACGGCTGAGGACTTTTTTCATAAGTGAAGTCGAGCCGGGTGGATTACTAGTATCATGATGTTCGGCTTCAGGTGTGTCTTGAGGGCCGAAAGTTCGCCTGGGCGGTAGGCTGATGCTGCCTGGCCTTTGTGCGCTCATTGCGCACTGTGTTGATGGGAATACAGAGGGAAGAAAGGAATGAGAGTGGTGTGGATAAGGATGGTATTGAAGACGGATGTGGCTGAAGGAGAACGTCACTTTCGGGGTGCTGCGGCTGTGCTGGGCTATCAAATTCAAGCTCACGTGAAGATAAGCGGAGGGGGAGTTGTGCTCCTGGCTTCCTGGCCACTTGTTATCCCAATCGTACGCTCAAGGAAACCCTCTCAATTTGAGGATGAACGGCACCGGTGGTTAAGAAAGGAGCTCACTGGAATTTTGCTTTGTTGATCTTTCGAGTACTACTTACTGCAGCTCTACTTGGATAAACTTTATACTACTATGGACAAGTTGAATCACAGTTCATTAATGCATTTTCTAACAATTAAATTGATTAAACATGGCAGCCTCTGCGTATACCATGACTAGTAGATCATGGCCGCAGGTTGAAGCTGGTTGAACGTCCGAAAGGGTAGATCATCAACTCGTTGATGGCAACTGTCCCGCTTGCTTCGGGATCTTCACAGCTACCACAGCACACTGCTGTGAAACGATGACAGGCGCCCTAAGGCTGGGCAGTGGCAGGTATCATGCCTCGTGTTTGGGGCATGGACGTCTTCTACATACACTGACCACTGACCTTGTTGCTTGTCAGTCCATCTCATATCCTGTCGACGATCCTGTTCCCGCTCCAACTTTTCTCAAGGAGCCTTCAACGACGATATATTCGTGTTCGGCAATACTCAGCTCTTTCTGGGTGTCTCTTCTGTGGTTGAGGGATGGCGCCTGGGCGGGCCAACGAGAATGCTACCTCCAATCCCCACCGAGGGCATCATCCAGATCCACGGAGCAATCGCCTACGAGAGCCACGCGCTGCCGATGATACTGCCAGCCTCGACGAAGAACCATCTTCAGGCAAGAATGTCGAAGACGATAGATACATCCTACAAGACTACAAGTGGGAGCTATACAAAGGCCTCCTTCCTAGAATGCGGGAGGCCATCGAGGTCGATCTCTTTCAGAGGCTTCTTCTGAAGTCTGGTCAGACTATGTCTCGCGACGCCTGCTCTACCTACCTCCATAATCACAACGATCTCCGGGCGCTTCTTCTTGAAAGTTGGGAAAAGGGTACATTTCAGGCTATTCGCACCAACTGTACGTGGCGTTCATGAGGGCTTGACAGTGATAGCTGGTTAATCATTGATATTAGCGACTTTTCTTTCATTCGGCAACCCTACGATTCCTGGCGGGGATGACACAAATTTTCTTTCCTTTGAGACGGCGAAGGAGGGCATCTCTTTTGAAGGGTCTGCCACGGCTTACAACAATGCTATCACTCGTAAGTAGAATCGAACGATATTCAACTGGAGTACTGGTGATTTATTGGGCATTCAAAGTGTCGAGTGGGTCAGATGCTGGGATCCTGGAACCGACGAGTGGGCAGGCTCCAATAGTTGGGGTGGGCGCAACTAGACGAGAAAACGAAGGACGTGTTGGGAAAGAAGGCGAAGGTGAATACAACGAAGATAAGGATAACGAAAGCATGGAGATAGCCAAAGGTGGTTCTGGCAACGGGATTCTAAACGGGGCCAAGAATTGTTCTATCTATGGTGGAAACTTCAACAATTCGGGCGGTGATTTCTACAATTTCACTGTGGCAGGAGATATATGGCAAATTACTCGTAAGTGTAGCCACACTATCGACACCCGACATCACTGACACTCAGTAATATATATATAGCTTCGAGTGAGTACAATGTGCATATCACGCGCCCTACACAGTCTAACCCGACACAGGTGACGAATATCGCAAAACGGCAGAATGGTACTTTGGCATTGACTACCGGGCCATGCACAACGACATTGCCAAGAAACGCTCGAGGACCACTGGGGGGTGGTTTCTCCGAACGGAGACCTATGTGAATTGGCGGACATCCCCTCAACCGGGAATTCTGTGGTGTCCAGGAATACGTAAGTGCTGCTTGTCTATTGCAACATCTTTTTAATGATCCCATACCGTAGCTGGCGTCGGTAAAACGGTCATGGCGTAGGTTGTTACATTGTTTCAATTAGTTCTGTTCTAATGATTATTGCCCTTCTAGATCTCTTGTTGTCGATCATCTACGAATGCTTGATGAATCCTCCATCTTCGTCGGGATCGTATACTTTAACCACAAGTTCCGAAGTCAGCAAAGCAAACTCGCCATCCTCGAGGCCATTTGCAGGCAAATGTTTGAAATTCATGAAAATGTCGCTTTGAAACAACTCTACGACTTGCACGCAAGGCGGAAATCACGGCCGACGGAGGTCGAGCTCCGATCCACTCTAACCAACGCTTTCCTCAACTATCAATCCTGTTACTTGGTCCTTGACGCTCTTGACGAATATACGGCACACTACAGCGACAAGCAGGTTCGTGAGGTGGTTACGGACGTCCTGTCGCTCGGAGAGAATGTGAAGCTCCTCTTAACCTCTCGTGCCCTTGGGGAGATGGAAGCTACGTTCAAGAAACTCGGGGCAAGCCGAGAGGAGATCGTCGCGGATGATGCTGACATGAGAATGTATGTGGGGGGAAAGGTTGAATCCTTGAAGTCGAGATTCGACTTTACGGTGTCGGATGAATTCTCTAAGCATATCGTTGAGAAGGTTGTAGAGGCTGCAAAAGGACGGTACGTCACTTCTTCACCCTTTGTCTCTTTCATGTTCAAATGCCATGAAAATAGATTTCTGGCTGCGGAGCTAGGCATGAATCTCCTGTGCGAGCAACTCAATCTTGGATATCTCGAAGATGCTCTCGAGAATCTGCCTCGTGGAATCGATGAAACGTATGTTCGCGTCATGGGACTCATCAAGAGCTACCCCGAGAGTAGAAGAGAACTAGCGATGAAGGCATTGATGTGGGTTGCGTACGCCTACCGCCCACTTTCTGTTCGAGAACTCCAACATGCACTCGCCACGACACGCGGGAAGAAGGAGACGGACAGATATGTTACCCCCCTATCAACGATCACCAGTCTTTGCGCCGGACTCATCGTCGTGCAAGGCATAAAAGAGGATGAGGAGGCTGACGATAACAGGAGCTTGCAGTTTGTTCGTGAGTAGTGCATTCATGGGTTTCCAATTCAGCATTGACTTTTCTTGTTAGACTTGACGACTGAAGAGTTTTTCGAAAGATCGGAACATTTCATCAACGCCCATAGAGAGATATTTTCAACCTGCATTGAATACCTGTCAATCACGGGCAACCATCCTCTTCAGCCGGACTTTACTTGGGCTTCTATTCGCTATTCCTGGGATCGACGTTTCCACCTTCCCTTCTATGACTATGCGGCATTGAACTGGGGGCAACATGCAAACGATCACCATGAGTCACTTCTCCAAGAAATACTGGAATTCCTGCAAGGGGGCGGCCGACCTGTAGAGCTGAGTTGGGAATACACCCTGATAAGACGTATGCTCGACGAAGTTGGCACATCAGAAACGGACGGCTGCGGCATATTCCTGGCAGCCTACCACGATCAACCTGATACACTGTTGGCATTACTGGGTCGGATGGATTATATTCCAGACATAGTGGAGCAAAGAACCCTGATACACGTTGCGGCCCAGGCCGGGAGGACAAAAACTGTGGAAGTGTTGCTACAATGGTTGAGGTCAAGCCGCATTGATAGTAACCCAAGTACATGGGCTACAGCAAGGCACAAATGTCAAGAACATATTTTGTTCAGCCAAGACGTGCGAGATCGGCATGGCCGGACTCCCTTTTCTTACGCGGTCCGGGACGGTCATGAATTAATTGCTAAGCTCCTGCTTGAGCATGGGGGTATCCAGGTAGACTCGAAGGACAACAATGGCCGGACTCCCCTATCATACGCAGCCCAGCGTGGCAGTGAGTCCACTGTGAAGCTCCTTCTTGAGCATGGAGGTGTCGAGGCAGACTCAAAGGACAACGATGGCCAGACTCCCCTATCACACGCAGCTCGGCGGGGCAGCAAGGCCACGGTGAAGCTCCTTCTTGAGCATGGAGGTGTTGAGGTGGACTCAAAGGACAACAATGGACGGACTCCCCTTTCACATGCGGCTGAGTGGGGACGTGAGTCCGCTGTGAAACTCCTTCTTGAGCATGGAGGTGTCGAGGCGGACTCAAAGGACAACAATGGCCGGACCCCCTTCTCATACGCTGCTGAGGACGGCAGGGAGTCCACTGTGAAGCTCCTTCTTGAACATGGAGGTGTTGAGGCAGACTCGAAGGACAATCATGGCCGGACTCCCCTATCATACGCAGCTCAGTGGGGCAGCGAGGCCACTGTGAAGCTCCTTCTTGAACATGGAGGTGTTGAGGCAGACTCGAAGGACAATCATGGCCGGTCTCCCCTATCCCACGCAGCTCAGTCGGGCAAGGAACCCACTGTGAAGCTCTTTCTTGAGCATGGAGGTGTCGAGGCAGACTCGAAGGACGATGATGACCGGACTCCCCTATCATACGCAGCTCAGTGGGGCAGCGAGGCCACTGTGAAGCTCCTTCTTGAACATGGAGGTGTTGAGGCAGACTCGAAGGACAATCATGGCCGGTCTCCCCTATCCCACGCAGCTCAGTCGGGCAAGGAACCCACTGTGAAGCTCTTTCTTGAGCATGGAGGTGTCGAGGCAGACTCGAAGGACGATGATGGCCGGACTCCCCTATCACACGCAGCTCGGCGGGGCAGCAAGGCCACGGTGAAGCTCCTTCTTGAGCATGGAGGTGTTGAGGTGGACTCAAAGGACAACAATGGACGGACTCCCTTATCACACGGGGCTGAGTGGGGCCACGAGTCTACTGTGAAGGTCCTTCTTGAACATGGAGGTGTCGAGGTGGACTCAAAGGACAACAAAGGCCGGACTCCCTTATCATACGCAGCTCAGTTGGCTAGCTCGTCCACCGCCAAGCTCCTTCTTGAACATGGAGGTGTCGAGGCGGACTCGAGGGACAACGATGGCCGGACTCCCCTATCATACGCAGCTCAGCAGGACCCTATGAAGCTCTTTTCTATGAATATAGGTGTCAAGGTGGACTCAAGGGGCAACAATGGCCGGACTTCCCTACCATACATAACTCACTCTACTGTGAAGCTCCTGCTTGAACATGGAGGTGTCGAGGCGGGCTCGAAGGACAACAATGGCCGGACCCCCTTTTCATACGCTGCTTCATGGGGCCAGGAGTCGACAGTGGAGCTCCTTCTTGAGTACGGAGGTGGTGAGGTAGCCATGACTTCGGTGGATAACGAGGGCAAGACTGCACTTTATCACGCAAACTCTATGATTTACACTTTGATCTTTCACTGCCATGATTATATCAATAGCGATAGTTCTTTCGGTGATTTTTTGAGGCTTGGTTTGGAGTCTATCCAGCGTATTGCAGATATGTTGATCGCAAATGGCGTCGTCGAATTCCCGTGAGTACTCCTTGTGATCCCTTTGCTGGCTTCGCTAACAGTGTTTCCCGTAGTTATCTGTACAGCGAAGAAGTGTAATATGATATACAATAGACAATTTGCTACTAATGAAATCATTGGCCCTTTGGAAAGAAATCAATGACAACGCGGCATACGGTGAATAGTGTATCAAGATCAGGAACGTCCAACTATTTCGTAC
Source organism: Clitopilus passeckerianus (assembly GCA_944990035.1). NCBI lineage: Eukaryota > Fungi > Basidiomycota > Agaricomycetes > Agaricales > Entolomataceae > Clitopilus > Clitopilus passeckerianus. Next base: position 397,726 of record CALYLX010000096.1, read on the forward strand.
TCGTCAATACCCACTCAGGCCGAATCCAACACCTATCTTCCACAACCCTCAATCTAGGCCTCTGCTTGCCTGTTACATACCCCGCGTTTCTTATCCACCCCCAGTCTCTGGCCCAACTCATACCACACCGATCCAGCCAGTTCTCCTGACATCTCACCCCACGACCCCAGTCACCGCTATTCTGAGAGAGCTGTCGACACGAAGACTTGTATGACCTCAGGCCATCCAAATTAGACCGTTCCTCAGAGGTGACAGACTGAGAATTGATGCAGTCTTGGATATAGTCAAACATGAACAGAAATTGAAGCTAAATTGAAGGTGGGGATGCTTTTGGGTGCGGCGGTAGAAAAGGGTGTGTGAGTGTGGGTTACGACACAAGGGATGATCGAAGCGTGAATGGCGATAGAGATGAACAGATGGGGTGTGTCGTGTCTCCTTGCTTTGGGTGTACATCGTCGTTTTCGTCAGACGACGTGGCTGCTTGGGCTCCTGATTATCTCCACTTCTTTCGCCTATTAGCATTCGCGACTATGACCAAGTTCTTGACCTCAACGCCGAGGGGGTTGATGCTAGGCACCGTGGATGGCAGCGAACTCGGCAGGGCATACACATGTCCTCATCCCCGTCTTCGCCGTCTTGATAGAGGTTTTCGAGGCTGGGTTTACCCTCTAGTTGAATCTACAACAAGGAGATTAATCTTAGTACGAGTGCTCAATTCAAATCTAGAAAAAGTGGACTTACCGTAGAAGACGTCCTTTCCACATGCTTTCATACACCTCCTCAGTAAGCCTTTACAGGCTCCTCGTACTCCCCACCAGCCCTACAAAACGACTTCAAGCGATTTCCCACCAAACCTCCGGTCGTCGGAGGGCCAGGCAGTCGAAGGAGTGGCGGAGAAAAGAACAGGTAGTGCGAGGAAGAAGTCGGTCTAGGAAGAGAGAGGAATGGGGGTGTATGGCCTTCTTGCGCGGTTGCTTGTCCACCGATTATCTCCTTTTTCCTCCGGGTATACCCACATCTTCATCCCCGCCTTCGCCGTCTTTGTGGAGGTTTCCGAGAGTAGAATTAGGCGCCAGGCGCTAGTAGAATCTATAACGAAAATATTGATAAGTTGATTCAAATGCTGAACTCGGACCTGGGAAAAGAGGTCTTACAGATAGCCAGATAGCCAGTTGTGTGCACAGGTGAGGTGAGGTCTTGCAAGGAGGTCATTGAAAATCTGTAATATTATATCCTGCGTCGGCATCTTGTGTGAGAACAGAGTCGAAATTGATCAACGCATACAAGGTCACGAGGGTGTCATCTCTATATACTTTCACCAACATCATCTGTAAACCTAGACAGGTTCCTCGTACTCTTCATCAGCTCCAGCAATGCCGACTTCGCGTTATTCCCCATTAAACCTCCGGTCGTTGGAGGGCCAAGCATTCGAAGGAGCGGTGGACGGGGCGGAGGCAAGAACAGGGTAGTGACTGGAAGCGTGCTGAGGATAGGGAGAAGAGAGGAGCAATTTCTTGGCGAGAGAAAAAAACAAGGTTAGAGATGATCGATGATGCATGAAGGCAAAAAGGCGAAACCGAGCTTACTCGGAAGAGGAACAAGAAGCGTGACGTCATCTTGGGCTGATTGTGGCTCGCAATATGATACACATCTAACTGTGCGTTACGGGCACACTTGCCGCGGATGCAGATTAGTACGGGGGTCCCAATATTTGATCGAGGCTCAGGTGACGATCCGTCGCGCCGATTGGTGAAGGAATCAGCGTAGTTTGGCCATACTTCATGTTTTTTTTGGTGCAATAGAGCCCAGCTACTGAGATGAAATCTATAATCGACTTCTCCGTGCACCCTTGGGGAGGTTTTTTTTTTTTCTATGCGCGGCATTGAGACGAATCCACGTATTGAAGCGATACTACTCTGCCTGCCCGTAATACCTCAGATTGGGAATTGGGAACTTCAAACTCGCGTACAACTCAATACTGATCTCACTGTGTGCCAGATAACCGGACAGGTGTCAAGAGTGGAGGATAACGATCTGTCTTCGGTCCCCGAGCACCTCTGTTGTCTCATGTCTGCTCTACACAGTCCTACAATATAAAGGCCTAGTCGCAATGACAGACACTCTCAACAAACAACAATCCCAGCCTCTACCCAGTCCCAAGCCCAGTTAATCATGAAGTTGTTCGCCATCACCCTCGCTGCAACCCTTCTTTCCATCGTCACTGCTGCTCCGGGGCTCGTCCCAATCGAAGATTTTACCACAGTTAACAAAAGGACCTTTGTTCCTACGCCCGAAGGTCACTGCTATATCAATTGCTATAATCAAGTTACGCATACAAGCACATATACATACTTCCCAAACAGAGACCCTGCAAAAGACCCGTAAGTTCAAGTTCTGGATTCATCCGAGACCAAAATCACTCATGGTCGACACTTTGCAAAGTTATAACTGCTTGTGTGGGGATGGTTCACACAGCTGGGTTGAACTTGTTGACTAGTACAAATTAGATCTCTACATGAATATTCGATGTAATTATCTGCCGTCGCGAATATTTCAATCCCCATTGCTTCGATCACACAATGCATAAGTCCACCTTGGGCCGCTCAAATCTCGAGGGAAACACTGGGGATCCCGACATTGTTTGATTGAGCCTCAATCAAATATCGTCGCGCCCATTGCCTCACAATCCTGGCAAAGGTATCAGCGTAATTTGTCCGTACTTCATAGTTTTCAATCACTGCGATGAAGTCTATAATCGCGTCTCCGTGCACCCGTGTTGTTTTCTTTTTTATGGGGGGTATTGAGACGAATCCATGTACAGTAGGCATTACATCGATACCCCGCTCCCCCGTAATACTTCAGATTGGGAATTTCGAATTCGCGTACAACTCAACACTGATCTGACTGTATGGCAGAGAGTAACCGGACAGGTGTCAAGAGTGGAGGATAATAATCTCTCTTCGGTCCCCGAGCACCGCTATCGTTTCAAGTTCATGTATGCTCTTTCAATACAATCCTACGATATAAAAACCCAGTCGCAATGCAAGAAACTCTCAACAAACAACACTCCCAGCCTCTACCCAGCTCTAAAGCCAGTTAATATCATGAAGTTGTTCGCCATCTCCCTCGCCGCGACCCTTCTTTCCATCGTCTCCGCCGCTCCGGGACTCGTCCCGATCGAAGATTCCGCCACAGTTGGCAAAAGGACTATATCCAATCCTACGCCGGAATACCACTGCTATATTAACTGCTATTACAGTGGGCATGGCAGCACGTATACGTATTTCCCAGAAAACACCGTTCAAAATGATCCGTAAGTTCTGAATTCATCTCAGGCTGGGACAACATCACTCATGCTTGGTTGATGCTTTATAAAGTTATAATTGCTTGTGCGCCGATGGTGCAAATAGCTGGGTTTAAATGAAATTAGTCGCTAGCACAAACCAGATAGACTCTGTACATGTACTCATCTGCCGTCGCGAATACGTCAACGCGTCAACCCCCTTTGCGTCGTCCACCTCCTTCGATCACCCAGCACATGAGCGAGAGAAATACACCCGGAATTCCAACATTGGTTGGTCGAGATTATCCGTACTGACCTCCTCGTTGATTATGAGGGTACAATTCAACGAGCGTTATGCAGGTTCTGGCAATCCGTCGAGGGCCCAGGCCGCCTTTGGATAGACTGAATACCAATCGTCTACCACGCTTGGTGTCCCAATGTATAAAGGTCGCCAAGGATAGCCGAGGAGAGCGACTGGTGGCTGGAGGTTCGGCTTGAGTTCGAGTTGAGAAACCGGTGGGTGGTGGGTTTTCGCTAAGGCCTCAGGCTTATTCAGGTGTCGGGGAGAATGAAGAATGTGACAACGGAGGCTTTGTTCGGCGGTTTGGGTGTGAATTGCGACACGAGGATTTGATATCATGCCTTCTTCCTTTGGGGGTACTTCTTGGTCTTCGTCGGACGGCGTGGCTGTTTGACTCCCGAATATCTCCTTCTCCTCCTTTGCCTCTTTCCTTCCCACTACCATCCGTAACCAAGCTCTCGGCCTCAACGCCGAGGTGGATGGCAGCGAGCTCAGCAGAGCATCATACACATGTCCTCATCCCCGCCTTCATCGTCTTGACGGAGGCGTCCGAGGTTAGATTTACGCGCTAGTAGGATCTATAACGAATATATCAGTACTGTATCAATCCAAGTGCTGGGCTCGAACCTATGAAAAGGGGAACATACGGATAGCCGGCTATTCGCAGGTCTGGAGAAGGCGTCCTTTCGACATGTTTTCATACATCTCTTCGGAAGCCTCAAAAGGCTCCTCGTACTCCTCAGCATCCAGCAAGAACTTCAAGTGATTCCCCACCAAACCCTCAGTCGTTGGAGGGCAAGGCATTCGAAGAAGCGGCAGGGGGAGGAACGGTGCAGTGCGAGGGATAAAAAGGCGTACGGAAGGCCGGAACTGGAAGCGTGCTGAGGCCGGGTAGGTACGATAGGGAGCAGAGAGGAGGAATCCCCTCGGGAGAGAGAAAAAGGAGTAGAGATGATGGAACAAGACCGGTTGGCTGGTAAGAATTCAGCTCATGGGGAGGAGAGAGGATAGGTACGTACCCAAGCCAATCCAAACGTTCTCGAATATTCTGTATGCGCGGTAATGACGAAGATGTTGACGTTCCCGTTTTCTGGAGCGCACGAGTGGCTAATCGCCCATGTCCTCAGCGTCGCCTTCTTTACGCGCTAGTAGAATCTATAAGAAATTACGTTTGTTCAAGTGCTGAACCCGAACGTAAGAAGAAGGACTTACGAAATAAACTCCAGCGTCGGTATCCCATATGAGAACTCGGCGCCCTCTCCACATGCTCTTATACTCCTCCATAAACCTGAACAGGTTCCTCGTATAATATTCGACACGGACACCAACACCAAATTCAAGTAATTCTCCACCGAAACGCCGGTCGTCGGAGGGTCAGGCATTCGAGGAAGCGGCAGAGAAAAGTAATGGAGTGGGGGAAGAAACGGTATATGGAACGCCTTGGCGGATGAAGATGCCGATACGGAGCTTGAGGCGTTTTCGTGGTGAATGAGAGAACATCAAGTTTGGAAACGAGGAGGCTGCAGGGAGTGCGAGGGAGAAGACGGTGCATGGGAGGCGCCCACTTAAACTGGAAGAGTGAAAGCAAACAGGGGCAAAAGGAGCTTAGCATCAAATGGGAGTCTGCAAGTAGGCTCACATAGGCAACCTCTCTTGCGACGAGACTAGTCTGCAAGCGTAATATCATCTCGCCAGTTCCGTGCATGTATAAGTAGACCAACCACACTATGCCTGGAGAGGTTGATAGAGAGTCCCATCTGTATTCTGACCTGAAGTTCTATCGGAATCAATGCAGATTCTGAGTTGGGCTTCGCTTGGCGATGTCTGCAATCAACTGTAATCTTGACCGCGCTTTAACTGGGACCTTTCGCATACCGACGGGCGTTCAGGTAGATGGCTCTCTAGTTTGCAGCTGTATACCACGATTGATAATTAACTCCCGAGTTTGCATACGCTTATCAGTGACAAAGGGCTGTAATAGGGTCGAACTCCTCTCTCAACATGCTTTACCGGAAGCAATTGTATGACCGAAAAGCTGGCTGGTGTTACTCATCTAATCGTGGCTGTTACGGGCACAGTTGGTACGTGGATTGGGAACAACTCATCACAGGAGTGGAGGATAACAATCTCTCTTCGGTCCCCGAGGTCTCATGTGTGCCATTTCTACGATATAAAAGCCCAGTCACAGTGAAAGAATCTCTCAACAAACAACGCTCTCAGCATCTACCCAGCTTAACACCCACTGCAGTTAAACATGAAGTTGCTCGCCATCGCCCTCGCTGCAACCCTTCTTTCCACCGCCTCTGCTGCTCCAGGACTCGTCCCAATCGAAGACGCCGCCACCGTTAACAAAAGGACCGTTATTTGGACTACTCCGGAAGGCCACTGCTATTTGAATTGCTACTACTATGGGCATGGCGACACATACACTTATTTCCCAGAGAACACCTATGAAAATGACGCGTAAGTTCCAAGTTCATCTGAGAGCAATCATGATTGATGCTTTATAATAGTTACAATTGCTTGTGCGCCGATGGCTCAAACAGCTGGGTTGAACTTGGTCATTAGCACAAACTAGTATTCGATGTAATTATCTGACGCCGCGAATATTTAAACCCCCACTACGCCGACCACCTCCTTTGATCACCCAAAGCACGAGCCAGGCTTCGGCGGCTCAATGTCGAGAGAAACACTGGGAATTCCGACATTGGTGAACAATGCAAAGTGAGATACGATACGTATGCAGGTAAAAGTACAAATGCAGTGAATAAGGAAAGATTAAAAGGTCCATAATCCATTTCAACTCACCCAACTCTCCTCACTCCAATATCTTCACCTCCCCATACTGCTCCTTCAAACTCTCCAACGTCCTCGCAGGAACTTGCGGCCCATCCCGCACCCTCCTCCCCACAACAATTTCATCCGAAATCTTCTCCGCCATAGCATACACAGTCACAACCGTATGCGTTGCGATATTAATCGGCATACTCCCCGCATCAACAACCCTCAAGTGTTGCGTCCCATACACATTCATCTTCGAGTCCACAACGCCACCAATCTCCCTAGCCGCCATAGAGGTGGTTCAAATAGCTGGGTTTAAATGAAATGAGTCGCTGGCACAGACTAGATAGATCCGTACATGATTATTCAATGTAATCATCTGCCGTCGCGAATATTTCAGCCACCATTTAAAAGAAACGTCCTTCTCTGACTCTGTGCTGCTAGGCTTCTCTGGTCCTTCTGTATCTCCAGACCCCGACTCAGGCATAGTTGAAGTTTCTCTCCAGCTATTCCTCAACGATACACGGCTGAGGAGTTTTTTCAAGAGCGAAGTCGAGCCGTTAGTCCGGGACTATCATTCTGTTCAGGCTCAGGTCTGTCTTGGCGGCCGAAAGTTCTTCTGGGCGGTAGGCTGATGTTGCCGCGCTGTTGTGCGCTCATTGTGCACAGGGTTGATGATAATAGATATGAAAGAAAGGAATGAGGATAGTGTGGAAAGGATGCTGCGGCTGTGCTGTGCTATCAATTCTGTTCGCTCACGTGAGTTTGAAGATGAGCGGGAGGTAAGCCTGGAGTTGGGCTTGACTGCGTACTACCAGGTGGTTATCCAAATCATATCCTAAAGGAAACCTTCTCTCTGAGCGAGCTGCTACGCTCGGTGGTCCACGATCCTCTCGCTTTGGGGTGCAAAGGCCTCCGCTAGTCTCACATAATTTCGTTGCCATGAATTGGCTAAAGAAAGTTTGTGGTAAAAGGCTTCGCGCCTACGAAGTACAGCCTACACGAGCGGCCTCTGCTACCACATTGAACCCGGCAGCAGCAGCTGTCATTTCTATGCATTCGGGCCAGTACGCTGCGGGAAGAGATCTCAGCATAACTGCTACGATGAATTATAGCCAACCCACGGATCCTTTGTCTGGTACGATTATATCTCTGCTTGTGTTCAAAACCGTATTAATTCGAGTACCCAGTCTCCCAATGGCTGTCTAAGTTTGCATCCGTTAACCAGTATGCGATCCAGGACGAGACGTACGAAAAATTGTCTCCCGGAACGTGTGCTTGGATTCTCGAGAAACCTGGGTTTGAAAGCTGGATCACCCAGAACTCAAGAACTTTTTGGGGACTAGGCATTCGTGGGTTGGGTTCCTCTATAACAACGTTCTATACGCTAATTAGAAGCTTTGTTTAGCTGGTGCGGGCAAAACCATCCTCACGTAAGAGTTGTGGCATCTGTTGTCGCTGTCCTCCCTCAACTAACTTTGCATAGGTCGTTTGTTATTCACCATCTAAGGAATCGCATTACTGCCCTCGGGACGGGCGACGTTGTTACCTTCTTTTACTGCCGATACAACAATAAACCCACGATAACGCAAATTCTGGCATCACTCTTGCTTCAGCTCGTTGATAGCTCAAAGCTAGTCGAAGCTCATGTCAACGACAACCTTTACGCCACCTGCAAAAAGCATGGGTCTGAACCCAATCGGTCTGCGCTAGAGTCGGCTCTCCTAACCTCCATCGGTCTGATTCCGAGAACTTTCATCGTGATAGATGCGCTGGACGAACTATGCGATTCCGTTCGAGAGGAACTCGTGGCAGATCTGGTGTCTTTGCCGCATTATCTGTTCATTACATCTCGCCAAACAACGATTGAGAGTCTCCAAGGGCCTGACTTACTCATTCAGGCTCCGGACACGGACTTTCGGAACTTCATCAGGCGAGAAATAAACCGCCTGCCTAAACTGAAATCGTTGCTCAGAGGTCAGAAAGAAGTCATTTCTGAAGTGGTCGAAAGCATAATCAAGAAATCAGACGGGATGTGAGAGCAACCGTTTTAAACTTTGGATCCATACTCATATCACAATGCGCAGGTTCCTTCTGTGTGCACTCCAGGTCTCCGCCCTTGGCGGTATCACCACAATCAAGAGTCTACGAAAGGCCATCCTGGCCCTCCCAACAACTCTCGCGGACATGTATGAGGTGACACTTGCCAGGATCAATACGCAGAGTGAAGAGGCGCGCTCGCTTGCCCTCCGAACCATCCTTTGGATCACTTGCGCTGTGCGCCCATTGCAATCCAATGAGATCAGAGCGGCACTGGCAGTCGAACTGGATTCCACGGAGTTGGACCCAGAGGGCGTCACGAATGAGGCAATATTAGTGTCTGTTTGTTGTGGCCTCGTCACAGCCAGCGAAGAAACAGGAGTACGACTCATCCGTAAGTTGTCCTCCAAGTACATAACCAAGTATATTAGACCAATGGTCTACAGATTACACCACCCACGATTTCTTCACAAAGATCCACTGCAAGGAACCGTTTGATGATCCACACACGTTTGTAGCCATAATCTGCGCTATTTACCGTGGCTGTTCTGGTATCGACCATGACAGTGGAAGGGATCCAGCCAGATTCTTGCGCCAATCCAAGGAACGCTACCCATTTGTCGAGTATGCCCTGCTCAACCTTGGGCACCGCACATACCAGTCCTCACTTCTGCACGATGGTCACCTTCCCCCAGTTGTTCGACAATTTCTGTCGGAACGACAACGTCTCTATGTAAAGATGCCAGAATGGTTCTGGGATCGTGGTGACATTTCTCACGCTGCTGCTCTCTATGGCCTCCTACGCTGGTTTGAGGAAAGCCTTGACGATACTACCTTCAATCGGCTGTCAAGCAGAGAAGCCACCCCACTTATCTATGCATGTGCTGGGGGGTCACACACGCATCATAGAATTTCTGCTGAAGAATGGTGCACTCCTTGAAATTGATCCGCAGGGCCCACAGCAGTTCCGGATTCTTGATGATGCCATGGGTAATGCAATGTGCGTCGGGAACGACGTGACTGTCAATGTAGGAGTTCTTTTGGAGTCTGCCGGTTCTTCCTTAACGGGAGATGGTGCGCTCACCCCAGCATCGAGTTTCGGCCAGGTTGAAACTACTCGGCTACTCCTCCGTCACCCACGTATCCAAAGCAATGCCGGCAATATTATCAACCGAGGCGCTCTTCATGAAGCAGTTAAATACGGACACATCGAAATCGTCAAACTCCTGCTTGACTGCCCAACTATAGACGTCAACTCTAGGGCCTGGTATGGGAATACTCCCTTCATGATTGCTGTCATGTACAGGCAGAACCAGATTGTCAAGTACCTTCGGACCTTACCAGGCGTGGATTACAACGCCCAAAATTATGATCATTGCAGTGCACTCCATTTGGCGGTAGAAAATCGCATGGATGATGTAGTTGGTTACCTATTGAACATCCCAGACCTCGACTTCAATGCAAGAGACCACGCAGGAAGAACGGCACTGCACAAAGCTTGTAGCCACGGAGCTACAAGTTCCCTTCGTTACCTCGTTCATTCTGGGAAAATGGAAATCAATGCGAAGGATAAGTATGGTTCGACCCCGCTTCATTATGCGTCCTTCCGCGGAGAGAAGGAATGTGTCTCGGTCCTTTTGGAATGCGACTTGCCTCTCGAGATCAATACTCATGAGGAAAGCCAATATGGGCTGGGCGGCCTGCCAAAGGCTACAGCTCTTGACCTTGCCATCCGAGAGGGCCATACAGAAATCGGTGAGCTGCTGGAGAGAGCAGGCGCGTTACGGGCTGCAGATATCCAGGAGGATGGCGTTGAAGTTAATTCCGGTCCGAGTGTTTGAGGGCTTGGGCACAGTCCATTGGTCGACAACCCTCTCGTGACTCCGATGCTTGTATCTATTCAATGGGCACTCTACGTCCCTTATAATCCCGGCCCTAGGCTCGATCCTTTCTCTATATCTACTCGTTACCGACTCCCCAACGTTTTCTTCGTATCGAGGCTCATTCTGCGCAATTCTAGTACGATACCTATACATATATCGGCGTAAATAACCTTCATACTTTCGCCTCAAACGATATCTCCAAACGTAACCCATCCAGCCTTGACAAGTTCCTCGTACTCCTTCCTAGCCCCAGCAAAGGGGAAAGTGTCCTCTCCGCATGCTCTCATCCTCCTCTCCACCGTAAACCCAAACAGGTTCCTCAAGCTCCTCAGCAGCCCAGCAACAATTTCCAGTTATTCTCCACTAAATCTCCGGTTGTTGGAAGGCCATGCATTCGAAGAAGCGGCAGAGAGAGGTGCAGTGCGGTGCGAGGGACAAAAGGGTCTATGGAGGCTTGACTGGAAGCGTGCTGAGCCAGGTGGAAGAGATAGGGAGGGGAGAAGAGCAATCTCCTCACCAGAGAGCAAAAGAAGTCGAGGTGATGGAACAAGGCGGGTTGACTGGTACGAATTTAGCTCATGCTGTGAAAGTCGGAGGAGAGGTACGTACCCAGGCCGACTTGAACGTTCCCAGATGTCTGTGTGCGGTAATGATGAAGATGTCGACGGTCCAGTTTTCTGGAGTGCACATGTTCTCTGAGAGCCACGAATTGCTGCAGATTTGTCCGTTAATGGAGGGATGGGGACATATCGTCTTCCGAGGCGTCCGTTGGGTGTACATTTTCATCTTCGCTAGACGGCGTGGTTGCTTGTCGACCGATTATGTCCTCTCGTCTTCTTTTGCCTCGTTCACACTGGCGTCCGCGACCGTGACCGCGCTCGATGTCGAGGTGGTCGGCGTTAGTCCGGTAGCAGGGAGCTTAGCATTGAATGGGGCATATGCACGTGTCCTGACGTAGGTTTTCGAGGTTAGATTTACGCCCAGTGGGGTCTGTAGGGAAAAAAAGACTGAATTTAGTTCAAGCGCTGAACTCGAATTTAGGAGAGGACTTACAGATGGCCAGCTATTCGCAGGTTAGGGGAAGGCGCCCTCTCTACATGCTTTTCATACACTTCCTCCGTAAGCCTCAGCAGGTTCCTCGTACCCCACCAATCCCAGCTCCGATTTCAAGTTCTTCCCCACCAAATCTCCGATCGTTGGGGGCCTAGGCATTCGAGAGCGCGGCAGAGAGAGGAGGAAGGGAGTGTGAGGAAGAAGACGGGGTATGGAAGGCCCTGGGTGGAAGCGTACTGAGGTCGGCTGATTCGTGATTGCCACAAAACATACAGGGCGGAGGGGAAGAATCTCCTTGCGCGAGTAGAGATGATGGGACGAGACAGATTGATTGGTACGAGTGCAGCTCATGCGGTGAATTAGGGAGAGGATTGCGAGAAGGACAGCATGACGTCATCTCGGCCTGAAGCAATGCGCAATGCTACCGGCTTATAATATGATACCAATCTAATGTACCTCGGTAGCCTGTCACGGGCATATTTGCCGTTTACGGGGGTCACCAACCCCGGATTCTCAACATGAGCCTCAAACAAATATCGTCGTGCCGATTGCCACCGTAGTTTGACCGTACTTCATGGTTTTTAGGTCCAACAGAGATCAGACGCTGAGATGAAATCTATAATCGACTCCTCCGTGCATTCGTGTTTTTTTTTTCCCATATGAGCGGTATCGAGACGAATTCATGTAACACACCCGTACCGTGCTCGCCCCGAATACAGGATGGGAATACTGAATTCGCGTATAAACCAATACTAATACACTGATCTGACTGTATGCCAGAGAAACCACGAGTGGAGGCTAACAATCTCCCTCTCTGGTCCCCGAGCGTGATTGTTGTCTCACGTACATCTTTTCTACACAGTCCTACGATATAAAAGCCTACTCACAATGAAAGAAAACTCTCAACAAAACAACACTCCCAACCTCTACCCAGCACAAGCCAGTAGATCATCATGAAGTTGCTCCTCGTCACCCTCACTGCAACCCTTCTCTCCGTCGTCTCTGCTGCTCCGGGACTCGTCCCGGTCAAAAGAACCCTTACTTGGTCGACCCCGGAAGGCCACTGCTTTTACATCTGCTATCACGGCAAAGATGGCGACACATACACCTATTTCCCAGATAACACCCATGAAAATGCCGCGTAAGTCCTGAAAAATTCAGATAAAATCACCGACCATGGCTGATGCTCTGATAAAAAGTTACAATTGCTTGTGCTCTGATGGTTCAACTAATTGGGTTTGATTTGGGCCATTAGCACAAATTTGATGTCATTATCTATTGTCGAGAGAAATACCGCGAGTGCTGCTTGCACCGAGAATCTAGAAAAAATCAAATCAGAGGGAAAGGCGGACAACTCTATGGTGTCACGAAAATCAGCGGGGTGTATTAATTGAAAAGACTATACAATGCAAAGAGTAGATAAATAATTATTGTCCGTGATGATGCAAAGTGAGATGCGATGCGTATGCAGGTAAAAGTACAAATGCGGTTGGTGATGCGAGAGTGGGAGTTGATAAAAATACAAATGCGGTGAACGAGAAAAGATTAAAAGTCGTCGTAATATCTAAAAGGTCCATAGTCCATTTTTAAAGAAAGAAAGCACTCAAACCTCTTCACTCTAATATCTTCACCTCCCCATACTGCTCCTTCAAACTCTCCAACGTCCTCGCAGGAACCTGCGGTCCATCCCTCCTCCCCGCAATAATATCATCCGAAATCTTCTCCGCCATAGCATACACCGTCGCCACCGTATGCGTCGCCACATTAATCGGCATACTCCCCGCATCAACAACCCTCAAATTCCGCGTCCCATAAACTTTCATCTTCGAATCCACAACACCACCAATCTCCCTAGCCGCCATAGAGGTAGTTCCAACGGGGTGCCACACGCTTATAGTCCACTCTCGACAGAAATCATCCCACTGCTCGAGGGTCTTGTACGACTCGGGAGGCTGGTTCGGCCGCTCGACGTATGATTTGGTGGGCTCGGTCTCCATCATGATCGTCCTCATGAACCTCGTCCACTGCGCAGCGACCTTCCAATCGAACGAAAACTCGTTATACTTCGGATCCACAAGCGGGATCGCGAACGGGTCGCTGGTGTTGACATGGACATTCCCAGCACTGTACGGTCGGAGGAGGAACGTGACGAGGTTGATATAGCTCCGTCCTGGGATAGGCGCGTAGTTGGAGGATGCGATGCCGCCTTTGGGTACGACGCTGAATTCGACCTGGGTGACTTTGCCTTCGGCGAGGTGGCGGCGGTTGATGGCAAGGTGCTTTTTGCGGATGGGGGACAGGTCGGCTTTGGACAATTCGTCGTCGAGTTCGGCGAGGAGGTCGGTTACGTTGAAGGCTTCGGGGAAGGTCTGGAGCGGGAAGAAGGAGAGTGTGGCTGGGGAAGCGTTGTAGACACCCGTTCCGTTGGCTTTGTATTCCTCCCATGCAGCCTGGTCGCGTTCGGGGGAGTTGCGGTAGATGTCTGCAGAAGTATGTTAGACCAATACTGCTTCAAAATATGCAAAGGAAAACGTACCCCAAGTATCATAAGGAGCATCCTCCTTCAACAGGAAATCCGTGTTGAATTCCAAATGATCCTGCAAGTTTTCCCCGACTTCAGGAATATCCAACACGGCGGGGATATCAAGGCCTTCGAGCAAGGTCTTGTTGCCAACACCAGACAACTCGAGGATCTGCGGGCTCTTGAGCGACCCAGCAGAGAGTATGACCTCCCTCGTGACGTTGGCGGTGAACCTCTCCTCAGGGTTGCTAGGCGAGCCAAACTCAACACCATTCGCGAGGAGTGAGGTGGTGTTGGTCAACGCAGCGTCGGAGGGAACAGTAGACTCGTCGAAAAGAACCTTTGTAGCCTCGGCATTAATGAGGACGAGAAGGTTCGTCCTATCAAGGACCGGCTGAAGGTACCCAGTGGTCGAATACGATCGCGTATTCGTCTTGGGATCAACACTCCTCGCAGTGAGTGTGAGACCAGTCGAATTCCCTCCTTCAGGGTCCGAGTTGACATACCCACCCCGGTTGAGGAAGGCTTGGTGGACATCGTAGATGTACGGCGTCGCAGCGGTGTTGTTGCCATTAAACCCAACCTTGATAGGCCCACCCACCGCCCCATCGCGGGCATTGGCCAACCCAGGCACGTCATCGTTTCCCGGAAGCCAGCCGGTGGGTCCAGGAGTCACATCGTCGAGCTTTGTGAAATACGGCTTGATATTCTCCCAATTCCAGCCAGGGTTCCCCAGCTCCTCCCACGCATCATACTCGTCCTTCGACCCACGCGCGTAATTGTGGTACGTCAACCCAGAAGAACCACCGAGGAACTTCCCGCGGGGCTGCTCGATACGGCGGTTGTGCACGCCAGGCTGAGGGACAGTTTTGATGAGCCAGTCGAAGGTGGCGTTGTTGCGTGCGCGGCCGAAGAGACCGGGCACGTTGATGAGGTCTTCGTCGGGGAAGTACCCGCCTGCTTCGATAACGCCTACGGTGTAGGAAGGGTTGGCGGAGAGGCGGTTGGCGAGGACGAGCCCTGCGGAGCCGCCACCGACGATGAGGTAGTCGAACTTCTGGGAGGAGAAGAGTTGTTTATCCTCGATGATGCCTGGAGAGGGTAACGTTAGTTTGAGAATGTGCAGTTGAATTTGATAGACATACCAAAAGGACGCTTTGCATCCGTTGTAGCGCTGTCCTGGTTGGAACTAGCAGTTCTGGGTTCTGCCTGTGGTTCCTCCCTAGCAATAGGCTGCTTGAAGGAAGTAGCAGCCAAAGCGATGGGGATCAAAGCGGAGAGTGTTGCAAGGCCGCGCATCTTCTATTGCTTTCTTCGAATAATCCTGAGATAAATCCAGAGGAGAGCTGAGGAAGAAGTCCTTGACGATAGTTTCTAGTTCTTGGACAAAAACCCATTATATAGTCTCCAAAGGCCTGGTCGAGCCACATATGAGAGGGAATCCTTGGCAACCTCCTCTGGCATATCCGTTAGCGTTTCAGGATGTTTGAGGAGGGAGAGTTTATTCGATAGGCGAAGGCCGGGGAACTCAGGTTGCAGTGCTAGGCCCTCGATGTATTGGGGCAAGATAGGAGGGCGGGTCGGTAGGGAAAGGTGGAGTTCATGGTGGTCGAGTAAGGCTGTCGACGCGTGTGAGATGCTGACTTGACGCGTTTGTTGAGTTGTTGGGAAACCCCGACATTCCCTTTCGGACACTCATCCCGAAATTTAAACCGTTCCGCTGCCAGACTTCTCCTCGTAATGTTGAAGACATCAATGCAAGCAACGCTGTCTCTCTGAACCTCTTCTCTTAATTGAAGAGTTTAAACGATTGCTGTTGTACGGCGGCAAAGCTGAAACAATTCTTCGGAGTATCGGTTTGAGCTCATCCTCGGCCATACCCTGGGTCTAACCTGCTCAAAGTCAGCCTCGGTCATGCAGACGGAGATCAGAGCAGGGGTTGGTGAGCCAGGGTGCCCAGCAAACGTTTGAGTAGGAACCATTACAGCGAACGCTATCCGATGTAAGGCTCCAGACTGAGTCGTTGCTCGGGTTTTCTCTCAGAAACTCACATTTACGGTATTCACAGCAAATTCTTTGTAAAATAGGCGCTGGGCGCCTGACCTGATCAGACGACAGTGATACGTGTTGCCACCACAGCCCGATCTCACAACACCCGTATGTACATCCTCCATTTCCCGTTTGCGCCCCGATTTCTCACTTAGCTTTTCCCACTAGAGCCCAAAGCTTCGCCACATGATCATATGAGCTTTGGATTAAACTTGTTACAGCCGTTACTCCTCGCCATCGTGGCCATAGCATTTGGATGTCTCTTCTGGAGGTACCAACAGCATCCAGCCAATCGTAAAGAAACTCAAGCTTTAGACCTCGCCGAAGAAAACCTTAGCTCGGACTCAAACCCTTCCGATACGAAGATTGCCTCACAGGCGTCCGTTAGCCACGACCTCAAACATCGAGCAACTTTGGAGGAGCAAGCCGAAGCCGATAGGTGCATCCTATCCAAATCGTATCAGAGTCTGCCTCCTCCAATTCGGGAGACAGTAGAACCTGCCGTGTTGAAGAATCTCCTGGCTACATACTGCAACATTTCCCAGGACGCCTGTTCCGCATGCCTCAAGGATGATCCCAATATCCGGGCGCTTCTTCTGCAGGGTTGGGATAAGGGGACATTTGAAGCTCTGTGCAGGAAATGTGAGTATCCTCTTCAATACCTTGGCGACGAAATCTGACTATCAATACTCTTTTAGCGACCTTCTTTCCCCACACAATGGAGCAGAGGACACCACTACACATTGCTGTCATCGAAGGGTGGGCAAATGCAGTGAAAGCAATAGTGCAATGGTCAGCCTCAGGCGACAACGACGACAATCCTATAAGCCGTGACATCCCCCCACGGTCCACAACGTGTCAATGTGAAGGCGACGACATATTCCTGGGGCTGAACGCACAAGACGCCCGCGGCCGAACACCTATCTCGTACGCGGCCGAGATGGGGGAGGAGTCAATTACAAAGGTCCTGCTTGAGCATGGAGGCATCGAGGTGGACTCGAAAGACAACAATGGCAGGACTCCCATTTGGTACGCAGTCTTCAAAGACAACACGTCAATCGCCAAGCTCCTGCTTGAACATGGAGGTGTCGAGGTGAACTCGAAGGACAACCATGGCAGGACTCCCTTTGGGTACGCAGTCCTCGATGGCAATGTGTCAATCGTCAAGCTCCTACTTGAACATGGAGGCATCGAGGTGGACTCGAAGGACAACGATGGCAAGGCACCGCTTTCCTACGCGGGCCAGAAGGGCGAGGAAGTGATTGTCAAGCTCCTTCTGGAGCATGGGGGTGTAGACGTGAACTCAAAGGACAACAAGGGCCGGAATCCCTTCTCGTACGCAGCTGGATGTGACTCTGACTCAATTGTGAAGCTCCTGCTTGAGCATGGAGGTGTCGAGGTGGATTCAAACGACAACAACGGTTGGACTCCCTTTTTATACGCGGTCAAGAACGGCAAAGATTCCATCATAAAGCTCCTACTTGAACACGGGGGCGTTGCGGTGGACTTGACAGATGACACGGGTCGGACTCCCTTGTCATATGGGGCCGTGTTGGGCCATGAGTCGATCGTGAAGCTCCTCCTCGAGCACGGCGGTGTCAATGTGGACTCGAAGGACAACGATGGTCGTACTCCCTTTTCATATGCCGCTGGATTGAAAGAGGGCGGAGAAGCGATTGTCAGGCTCTTTCTTGACCTCGGAGGCGTCGAGGTGGACTCAAGGGACAATGACGGCCGGACACCCTTTTCATATGCAGCTCAGAGGGGCACTGTGTCGACTGTGGAGCTTCTGCTTCAGCATGGGGGTGTAGAGGTGGGCTTGAAGGACAACAGTGGCAGGACTCCCCTTTCATATGCGGCCGAGAGCGGCAAAGACTCAACCGTCAAGCTCCTGCTTGAGCACGGAGGCGTCGAGGTGGATTCAACGGACAATCATGGTCGGACTCCCCTATCATATGCTGCTGAGCACTCGTGGTGGACCTCCACGGAGTCAGCCATCAAAACCTTGAACCTCCTTCTTCAGTCTGGAGTTGTCAATGTGAATTTGAAGGATATCTACGGCGGGACTCCCCTTTCATACGCGGTCAAGGAGGGCGAGGAATCAATTATCAAGCTCCTGCGTGAGCATGGTGCTACTAATCCACTGCGATTCGGAGGGCAGCATTTCAGAGTGGACTTAGGGGAAACCATCTCGGCGGAATAGATTTATGAATGGGTGTGCACGATTTTTTCCAACGATGTACATGCTGGGGTTGTCAGCTTTGGCAGTAGTGCAAGTTAAGTCTGTACATATACTCTATTTATCGATTCCATCTATCTCAGCTGTTTTATCTATGTAAGGCGGTCCAGGAAGTGTATCTCGAATATCACAATTCTTTGCCTAATTTGTGGCAACAAATTTCATAAATGTCATCATTCTCTTCATGTCGTCGCCCGCTCGTATTGGTTTGCTCTAACCCTGCCCCAGCAGCCAACCCCAAACACAAAGCCAAAGGATTGGATGGTCGTTGAGGGTCGATGCAGACATTTCTCCATCACCTGGGTGACAGTCAAGTGACAGGATATCCGAACCCTCTTTATCCACGACTAAAGCCAAGGATACCAGCTCCCAATCCTCCTATTACCCGCTTTCTTCTGGCCCCTCCGTAACCCGAACAGGTGAAGCAGGTGTATCCCAGACAGAATTCCGGTCCATTACGTCCACTGAACATGTCGACGGATGGGCTGAGGGACATCGTCATCTCGTCTTTCATCCAAGCAGGAAAAACGCATTAGGCTGACGAAGGATGGGACGTTGGGGCATATTGTATGAGCTCCAGCGCATGTGATGACATGAGTAGGACACTTCCGTTCGCATAAAATGAGAGGGAGGGCGACCGTATGCGTATAATCCGAGGAAACAGAATCTTGAGTATGGTGACGAGGCTTGGAATGTCGCCGGTGCGGTGGGTAAATCTGGTGGCGAGTATTTCTCATTCTAACGAGAAGCCGGAGGAGGAATGTGACAAGGAGGGTATGGGTCGAATCAAGTGAGATAGGCAGCTACAAAGCCTGTGGAGGGCGAAGACGCCAACCGAGGAATCCATAAATACGCGATGTGGTGAAAATTCGGGAATAGTGATTCACCAGTGGTTTTCCACAGAAGTTTGCCACTACACCAAGGAGCGGCTGGGCTTGGGAGATTACGATAGGATGGAGATCGGGAGAGGAAGGTATAAAGGCAGAGGCCATGCCTTGACGAGCAGGGAGAGGATGGGGGAGGATAAAGCCGCTAGACGAATATGGCACCACTGTAGGATGATGTTGTTCGTGGTCTTGTGTGGTGGAGTGGCACAGACCCTCTTGATGGAGAGATTTCCGCGAGCAAAAACAATAACGTGAAGGGTAGAACAAGGCTGGAAGTTCGTGCCCTGATATACTGCAAATACGATGGATCTGCTTTCTTCAGCAGCGCAGCAAACTCTCAAATGACAAGGTCAACACCCGTTCTATGCTCCGTGTCTGAATGAATGTGGCAAGTATCATGTTCAGAGCAGTGTCATGAGCATAAAGGCTAGGTGGTGGAAGGTGACTATAGGAGTAAGGGAAGTTGCAAGATGGGGGAAGATAAAGATCGCGGCGGGGAGTTCGTGGCTTAAAGGTCTGAGGGACTCCGTTTTTGCAACAACCATATTCGTGCCTTCGGTCCTGATTTTTTCTGTACTCCCTCTCGACCCGTATTTTCTCCCCATCCTCCCCTTTGCAAGCCACGGCAAACGTCAAAGTGCCGGAAAGGTACATTATTTGACGGCTGGAGACAACGCCCCTCTGCTCACACACGAAGAGTTCCAGACCTCAATGGCAGTGAGAGGTTTGGAGGGACGCCTCTTGCAGGTAAGCAGTGCTAGGAGCGCGAGGAGGGAGGTACGGATGGAGGACCGCCGCGGATGACACCGACCCGCCGAGGCGGATGGGGATCCAGCACTGGTACCTAAGCCGTAACCGTTTGGCGCTATTGTTTGTTACTGTCTGTAGTACCAAGTGTTGATGAGGTGAACGAATTGGTTGACGATAGTAATGCAGACGAGGAGCACCGGCTGGCATTCCTTGCTCCTGTTGACGCAGTAGCAGGGTTCGAGCAGAGGAGAGTCCAGATAGTGGAAGCTGTTGTTGTCTCGAGGAAGCCGACGGCGGTACTGTCAGTGGATCCGCTCATGTGTTGGGTATTGAGGCCTTGAAGTACAAAGCACTCCCAAACTCTGCATGTAACCTGGCTGCAGTGAGGGAACAGGCGGGATTCGGCGTCGGTAGACAATGTATTCGTGGATATTTTTCACGACCTGTAGTTCATAGCCGTCCATCGAAGTGATATCAATATCTGTCCCTGCCAGATCTGGAATAGATCCGTGGAGGCGTCATAGAGGGAATGAAAGAACATGGGGAACGGCTCGTATAGGAGGCTGTCTCGTCGGCTTGGCTCTGTGTTCTCCCCAGGTAAGCTCACGTTGGTCCCGCGCGGGCCCATTGGGAGTTGCAGCAGATATCTATAGTTGGCTGTTAGTGACAGTCGCCCAACAGACATGAGACGAGTCAGCACTTACCCAATTCTCTTTACCCGCATATTCCTGCATCAAGAAGCCATACGAGTGTTGAACCCCAATTATCCTGCGACTTCTCTTCCTCCTCAACTTGGGCGGAAGATCTGACACGACGAGGTACTGGTATCCGGCTTGAGTAACCCCGATAGTTAGTGAGGATCGGGTGGGCCGAGAGATGGTTGGCGAGAACCATGGCCTGTTGGCACCACGCCGAAGGGATTGGGTACCCGATAGGCACAACATGAGAGAAGAGACCAAGGTGGTCATGCTCGATGATGCCTACAAGGGTGGCAGCGTAAGACTTTGAGTCTATCAGACGACAGTTCGCGGACATACCAAAAGGACCAGGTTCACATTCGTTGCAGCCTTATTCTGGTTTCTCGTTTGGTTTCTTGTGTGAAGTGGCGGTAGTGGGGTTCGGGCGAATTGCGCATACAGTTCCACCTAAACAAGGGCTTCTTATTGAAAGGTCGCGCATCTTCGAAGTTCAGATGAGCGAGAGGAGAGCTAAGAATGAGAAGTGCAAGCTTGACAGGGAGTTTCTGTCCTCGGGTACAAGCCTGGAATCTTTCGGTAGGAATAAATAAACGCATGTGCCGACGGTTCTCCGGATGGTTTGAAGAGGGAAAGGATGTGAGGCAAGCAAAAAACGGGAGGTTGTTCTAACGGAAGCTGAGGTGGAATATGGTGCGGTGAAAAAAGAGGATGAATTGGGTCCATGGTGGAAGGAGGACGGGTGCGAAAAAATGAGACGGACGCGTTTTCCCCATCCATGCTTCCAAAGTTCTCTTCATCCTACCAGCTTATATCTCCAGGCTTCTTATCTGTCTATTATCTCTCTCTGGCCAAATTCCTTGGAGCATCGCCTGTCTAACCACTTCCATGAGAATGACAGAGTCGACGTCATCTAAGTAGACGCTGCTAACAAGCGTGTGCAGGCATCCGACCAAGCACAAACCTCGAACCAGTTTCGCTCAGTTGTTCTGCCATAAGGACATCCACTAGCTCATCGACATCCCTCAAAGCCAGCCTACAACATATGTTCAATTCACTCGAACCCCGTTGAGATCAACCAACTTTTCAACAATGTCATTCTTCTGACACCCATTTGGATGCCTTTCGTTCCATCATCCCCTCAGACTCGAGAAGGATTTACAAACGAGGTTTAAGCAACTCTCCACGCCAAAGAAGATGTGGAGAACCTTCGCCCAGCAAGTCCAGAAGAATCTTGATGCCTCCCGGCGCGAGAATTTCCACGGGCCCACATTCTCGTCCCCCGTCTCCAGTCCTGAGGATGAACACGTCGTGGACATGATAGTATCGTTTATCCCCTCAACAATAGTGCATCCCACCTCTAGATTACATCCCCCAAACATCGGATTTCCTCATCCATTCTAACAGGTTGTTCTATCGAGACACCTGGTTCCCTCCCTCTTTTGGAGGATAGCCTCCCAGCCCTCCTCTTCGCCTTTCTCAACCGTCCAGCAAAATGTCGATGCATATATCGGCGGTGTTGCTAAGGATTATTAACGCCTGCCACACGGCCTCTCAACAAGTTATCATCAAGGACCGACTTCAATCCTCAGCAAAAATACGTACTCACAGAAGATGCGCGCCTTACAACACTTCCCTTTCTGCTTCCTTCACATCCCTTGGCTGCAACATTTCTCAGCAGCCTTCAGCAAAGGAAGAACCGCGATCCGAACGGGTGGAACTGCTAGTCCCGCTAGTGCCGACCAGAACAGCACTATACTGGCGCAACACGGGTCTTTTTGGACATGTTTACCAGCCTCTACCCGACATTCTCCCAATTTTCAAGATCTCCTCGACCGCGCCCAAGCTCTCACAAACAGAGGTTCGCTACAAGCATGTCCTCGCCGAGAATGGGACGGATTCACGCCGCCTTGGTTAGTGTCACCCTCGCCAGATCCGACCCAAATGTTCACGGCCACTAACACTAGCGTCACAGAATCTACTCCCACCGGCGGGCTCAGCTCCGATGTTGAAGAAGAAATCAAGGACTTTAACGCCTACGTGAAGAGTGTGGCCTCGTCACTACTATGATGCCGACCTACTGTTCTTTCCGCATATAAAGCCGCCACATATGACGCCCTCATCAAGGTACGTCCTTGACTCCTTTCATTCCACCCATGGGCCTAACATACTCGTTCAGATCCCGGCACCTAGAGGCTCCCAAACAACTTTGTTTTGGCAAAAGTTCGCGAAGCCTTTTGCTCCAGCGCCTGCCACTGCCGAAATTCCCAGTCCCGTTCATATCCGCGTCCATACATTTGGCTATTCTAGTCTCATCGGCGCGATAGGCCCTCTGCAAAGCGACGGTCGTGAGTCTCTCATGGCCTATGAAGGAAGGCATGTGGAGTTGAGCTGGGCCATCCCCAGTCACAAGAAGTTTCCCAATGGAAATTTCAACAGACAACCGGGTTACGCGATCGAGCTGATGTACGTGTCCTACACTCCGTACTCTCCCAACCTTCTCACTCTTGTGTCCAGGAACCCTCCTAGTAAGGTCGTTCACTCGACCTTGATATCGGGTGACAGATGTACAGATCAATTTATCAAACTACAGGGAAGAATACAGGGGGCGTAGGGAAATGCGGAACATATTGTACATGTGTCGCTAGTTGTATCATGGGCTGTGACAAATGTCCGAAATACAAAACAGTAAAATGAAATTTAGATCCCATAATGGACGTAAGGAATCCAACTGCGATAACCTCTCTTTTGTTCCCGGAGCTTCGCTGTCGCAAGATGAAGACCATAGGCTGCATCTCTTACATCTGGCGGTGCATCCTTGCCGTTTCGGAACAAATGACCACAGAACACATCTGCTATAATTGGTGCATCAGAGTCAAACATAGGCCTGAGGTTGGAGGTAAGTTGACCATTGGGAGAGCAGAACGAGTAGATGAAGTCACATACCACATCGTACCAACAACACTCCTGAAACCAGCGAACATCATTGTGGCGACGAGATTGAGTGATTCATCCGGTCGGTCCTTATCCCCCTGTGCGGTTTCGCAGGCACTCAAGTATGCCAAGGCCGCCGAATTGGAGATCTGACATTCCTTGATGATCCTTGACATCGTGAGTTTGCCTCCGCTGAGCAGGAGAAAGCTCTCCAGCGGGTCATCCAGGTTTTGCATGCCATGACATCCAAAATGAATGATTGAAGATCGTTGAATATCAGGTAGAATCTCCTCAACCTGGTTCAGTTCATCCTTCAACCCGAGGCGGGTGATCAAATGTTCAGGATCTGGTAGATGTTTGCGGATATTGTCCAGCTCTTTCAAAGCAGCAGGAAGGGAATTTCCACCAGGCGCCTCGGGCTCGATAATTGCTGTCATCTGGAAGGTCGGAGGAATTGGTGGTTGAGGGCTAATAAGGTCCTGCGGGGAAGTACAGTACGATGATATCGCATATTGGAAGAGACAATCAATGGGTTCGCCATCGTCGGAATATATCCCTGCGGCATGAATTGGAAGGGAGGAGAATGAGCCTGATGGACACCACCAGATTCGTTTTGATGAATGTGCCTAGCAGGAGTATTTAGCCCTAGCAAATGGTAGGGTGCGCTCTTAGCCTGTCAAACTCACCTGTTGTAATGCTAGCACATTGACCACAGGTTGGACTACCTTTACCCACAAAAATGCCAGGGCAACTTGCAAAGTATCCCCGCTTGAAACAGGTGATCGTTTACGGACCAAACCGCGAGGCAGCAATGCCTGAAGGGTGTCAATCGTAGCCAGAACCTGAGGCTCACCGTCAGTTGACCTCAATCCGCCTGCTAGAGACGAGTGGAACAGTGATTTCAGTGCCTCCAGATGTGGTCGATTAACATCGGATAAAGCAATATGCTCCACGGAGTCATTTTCATGCATCACCAAAGCATCGCATCCGAATTCAGATGCGTTTAACAAGGCAACCGGACCCTTGTGAGCTGCACGTCGTAAAGCCATGATTGAGGGGGGCAACAGAAATCCTCCGAAGTCTGGGATCCTCCGAATTTCCTCAATGGTCTGGCGCCGTTTATCTGCGAGTTTGGAAAGGCTTATAAAGGTTGGAGATTTTAGTTTATCAGATGCCGGCAGCGACGTGTGGAGATGATATGTAGAACCATGGGATGCCTGTTCAAGCTGTCTGGAAACATTGAGGTATTCCTCGGCCAGGATTGGGTGAACGGCGGCGAGTTCGTCAACGGGGGTACGCAGCTGAAGGGCCTGTGACCAAAATATGGAGCGACCGGTTGACAGGAACGTGACAGCAGTCTCGAGCTGATTCTGGCTGATAGCACATTGTGCTGCATTTCCGACGAGTTCTCGACTATGTTCCAACACATCTCGCCGCTCCTTCAGCGTGAGATCAATAGACGCAAGAAGCGGGAGAAGTCCCAGAGCATAACGGTATGCGTTGAGGGATCTGGTAGTACGATGTTTCCGAGCTAAGTTAGCAAAGCTTTCTGCTGATTTGAGACGGCTGAGCAAAGAGCCTGTTTCGTATCGAGACGCCAATTCATAGAAATGGAGAGCTTTCTCTAGATCGGCATCTTCTGTGTTATGTTGATATAGGGTGGAATATGAAGAGCCCAAATTGTAGAAAGAGTTGAGGCAATCTGGATGAGGGGGAGGTCGTAAATCCACTCCTTCTCGGTGCAGCCCAATGCATTCCTCGAGGTCGCTGAATGCTCCCTTCTGCTCGAAACGAGTGGAAAGGGCAATTGCCAGGTTGTTGAGGGAGCTGGTGCGATCAGGATGGAGGGGAGGTCGCAAATCTAGTCCTTCTCGGTGTAGCCGAATGCATTCCTCGAGGTCGCTGAATGCTCCCTTCTCCTCAGAACGAATGGAAAGGGCAATTGCCAGGTTGTTGAGGGAGCTGGAGCAATCAGGATGAGGGGGAGGTCGCAATTCCAGTGCTCCTCGGTGCAGCCCAATGCATTCCTCGAGGTCTTGAAATACTCGCTTCTGCCGGAAACGAGTGGAAAGGGCAATTGCCAGGTTGTTGAGGGAGCTGGAGCGATGTGGATGAGTGGGAGAGAATAATTTCAGTGCTTCTCGGTGCAGCCCGATGCATTCCTCGAGGTCACCGAATGCTCCCTTCTGCCGGAAACGAGTGGAAAGGGCCATTGCCAGGTTGTTGAGGGAGCTGGAGCGATCAGGATGAGGGGGAGGTCGCAATTCCAGTGCTCCTCGGTGCAGCCCAATGCATTCCTCGAGGTCGCTGAATGCTCCCTTCTGCTGGGAGCGGGTGGAAAGAGCATTTGCTAGGTTGTTGAGGGAGTTGGAGCGATCAGGATGGAGGGGAGGTTGCAATTCCAGTGCTTCTCGGTGCAGCCCAATGCATTCCTCGAGGTCACCAAATGCTCCCTTCTGGAGGAAACGAGTGGAAAGGGCAATTGCCAGGTTGTTGAGGGAGCTGGAGCGATGTGGATGAGTGGGAGGGAATGATTTCAGTGCTTCTTGGTGCAGCCCAATGCATTCCTCGAGGTCGCCAAATGCTCCCTTCTGGAGGAAACGAGTGGAAAGGGCAATTGCCAGGTTGTTGAGGGAGCTGGAGCGATGTGGATGAGTGGGAGAGAATAATTTCAGTGCTTCTCGGTGCAGCCCGATGCATTCCTCGAGGTCACCGAATGCTCCCTTGTGCCGGAAACGAGTGGAAAGGGCATTTGCCAGGTTGTTGAGTGAGCTGGAGCGATCAGGATGAGGGTAAGGTCGTAATTCCACTACTCCTCGGTGTAGCCCAATGCATTCCTCAAGGTCGCCAAATGCTCCCTTCTGTAGGAAACGAGTGGAAAGGGCAATTGCCAGGTTGTTGAGGGAGCTGGAGTGATGTGGATGAGTGGGAGGGAATGATTTCAGTGCTTCTTGGTGCAGTCCAATGCATTCATTGAGGTCGTCGAATGCTCCCTTCTGCTCAAAACGAGTGGAAAGGGCATTTGCCAGGCCGTTGAGCCACAGGGCACGATCGGGGTGTTGTACAGGCATCATCCACAACCCTTCCCTGTTGAGGATAATGCTGTCTTCCAAGTCCTTGTGATCGCCTCCCCAGCTAAAACATGTTGAGAGTGCATTGACCAGACAGTTCAAGGTTGACAAACGTTGGGGATGGGGCAGCGGGCGGCAACGTAAAGCGGCGTTGAGATAAGCAATGGCCTCCTGCAATTGAGAAATTTCGACCGCGTCCTCCTCCATCTTCGTGCCGATCTGGAATAATCTAGCCCCCTCCTCATCGATTGCTTGTGCCTTTCCCATGTAGTCCTTCACATCCTTCATTCCTATATCACACCCACATTCTGTAGCCCGAAGCCATCCGATGCAGGCCAGCGCCGTGAGGGAGATGTATGAGAGTGGAACATTGCCTCTGCAGAGATAGTACGCTTCACGGAATTTGTTTGCTGCACAGGTCAACTCCACGTCGCCGGGACAATCAAGATATCTCATGACAAGTGTGTTCCCTAGTAGAATCAGGAGCTCTGCCTGCTGGAGGGCTTCTTTGCCTTCGATGTACAGTTTGATTGACTCCCCCGCAACCCTTATGATGTCGTCAAGGGTGGCAGTATCGATGCATTGTCGACATTCATCTATTAGCTGGATTGCGGCTTTTACTTCCTCAACCATTTCGATATCTCGACCGGTGGTCTTGATGAAATACGATGAGCTGACATCTGAAGTATAAATAATCTTACTTACCCCTTTCGTGACAACGATGAAAGTGTCTTCCTCTTGTGGAAAGCAGGCTTCCAGATCCTGTATGCACCCGAAGAAACAGTATCGCGTGAGTAACGCCCTTCTGAGGTGGTGGTGCAGTATTGAGCACGCTTCTTTCGGATAAGCTTCATGTTCTAGCGTGCGTCGTAATAGGGATATTGCGGTGGTGAGAGGAAGGATATTGAGGTCATTCCTGACTGTTGTCATGAATCTCCTGAGGACAAACAGGATCTCTCCGATAGCTTCATCGTCTTCTTGCTGCATATGTACCCAAGATGGCTAAATGAACGATTGAGTAAGTCTCAAAAATGACAAGGAGATGGGATACGCGAGCTTGAACGACTCACAGCGTTTGCCTATGCGTATGCGAGGGATTGTCAGCCTTGTCATTATAGTGTGTCGGTCCGCGCTCACCTTTATTATGTTGCCATCTAGAATGGACTCCGATGGCCCCTTTTAAAGGTAGCCGTTTCATCAACAACCTCTCCCATGTGTCGACATTGCCTGATGTCTTCAGGGCATCTCGATCATGCGTGCTTCATTCGTGTTGTCAGAACGTGAGCACTGTGAAACAATTTGCCATTAAGCACCTGCCAATGAACGGCGTCCAGGCTGGTCACCGACCCGAACATATACACCATTTTAATAAGGGGCAGCACCTATCTGTCAAAGCTGGGCCATCTAATGGAGGTAGGACACGGCTTAACATCGTGGCCGACTCGCGCGATTTCTGGTTGTCGGAGTCTCCAGCCCACTGGCGGGCCTAGAGAAACTCCCATCCACTGTAGCACACCATAATAAGATGAGCCTACCTATACACCGTGTATGAATAGTGAAACACCGAGTACACGTGAGTGACCACGATGGCCTTCGAGTTGGAGGGACTGAAGAACCCAAAATGAGAACAGCGTTAATTTTCAGCCAACCAGCGCTAGAAGTAACCTGCTTATTGTTACATGGGTTTTCAGAATGGCAGAGGAGCAGGGTTCAGAAGGAGCCAAGATCATGATGTATAGGAAGGTAGGGTATTGAGAGAAAATAATTGAAGGCGCTTGGAAAAACAAAATGACATAGCGTACGCAGAGACTCGAGACAACTAGATATGTATATGAGATCTTGAGAGATGAGAGTAAGTCATGGAGTAAAGTTGCCATAAGATGAGGGGAAGTGGCTGTACGGACGAGGAAGAGTTGACGGAATGGGGAAAACCAAACGCGTCTTGACTTGTCCTTCCACCATCCTGAGCCTCTGGCATACTTCACGGCGCCTCTCGGCTTCTGCTTACCTCGTGCCCACTCCCTCTCCATGATCCCTGGACCGCTAATTTACTTTACAAACCAGGGGATGTTGCCAAAATGGTCCTTTAATGGGGCTTGTGGGGACTACTACGTAGAATCGCAATACGTCTTCGCCAACGACAAGAAGCCATTGTCAAGCATCCACTTCTGTGCTTAGCTCTCCTCATAATCACCTAGGATAAAAGATGCGCTGTCTTGCAACAATCCACTTTGATTCTTCGCCATCATGTTCGCTGCTGCTTTCTCTAAGCAGCCTCTGGGTTTGGAGGAAGGGGCCACGGGTCGAATGAGTAGGATTGCAAGTGCTGCTACTACCAACTAAAAATCAGAATAGTACTGTGACGAATCATGGATGCGAAGTTGGTCCTGTTGGTATAATCACGTTCTACTGCCAACCATTTTCCCAATCTGACGCTCAAAGTCGGTAGGCATGACGGTGGGTCACTAACTCCCCTCAGGTCCCAGGCAATTCTTTACCAGCACCTCATCGTGTCGAGCTGTACGTGATACGGCACTCCCATGCTCGTTCTCGTCAGATTGTCTCTCAGCCAACCCCATCTCCGCATTCGATGCTCATCAAGACTATTCCAGCTTGGCCCATCACAACCGCCGCACTGAGCGGCCAGGACCCTCCATAATAGGAGAGGATGTCGTATCCCGGTTCGGACATGGCACCGTGGGGAGAGAGACAAGTGCCATAGGCCAAGGAGGCTTCAGATGGGTCATGATCTTACCTTGATATGAGACAACTCGACATACTTTCAGCACGGACAATGGCCTCGAATGGGAATTTCTTTTCCGTACGCCTCGTATGCGCTTCCATTTTGTCAGATTCTTGTTCAAAAATCGTAGGAATTTGGTTTCGACACTCATGCCTGGCGGCGGCGCGTAGCGCCGGAGAAAATTCGGATAAAATAAGGCCACTTCAGAGTTCGGACATGGGCACCCAAAAACTGGCACCCTGGGTGCAAGTTCGGACACGCACCCGGTTTGGCCATTTTCGGATACGACCTCGTCCCCTAAGTATTAGGGAGGGCCCTGAGCAGCCCCGAGGAAGATTCCTTGGTGTATCGTTTGGGCTGTCATATCATAGCTATGCCCATGTCTCGAAGATCAAGTATGACCCTTGTCGGGTGCTGTTCAAGTATCAAGGATGGAACAAGGAAAACATCAGCTCCTAAACTCGACGGGACAATAAACCCGTGGCATGTCGGCTGGCTTCCAGGAAACGATGACCAGCCTCTTTCAAGATCCCCAACCCAAGTCGAGTTAGGCAGGAACACTCACAGTTATTGAATTCCCGATTCCCATTACCGACGCTCTATTATCAGACTTCTAGTGTTCAGTATACTGTCCCAGTTCAATGTACGACTCGAGCCCGAGACTTTCCTAATAGAATCTACATTTTGTTTAGAAACAGTATCAGTCGGGTTTGATGAAGTACGGAAGAAGAATGTAAAAAAGAGCGACGAGTCATTTTCGTTGGCCACTATAAGATTCATCCACATAAATACTCCAAACGACGAAGAGATAGGAGACTGCGAAATTTATATTCTACATGACAAGGTTTACACAGATATCGTGAACTACGACGACGTGTACAGGTTCGCCTCACCCAACCAGTCGCGTATACACTGTACAGCTCTTACATCTTCCCCCCAATAACCACTGTTTCCATCCTTGCAGATGCATTATATCATCGGGTGACCGAGTCCACAATGGTTCTCCCCCATCCACCAAACTCCCTTTCGTCATCCACCAGCTCCATCCAGAGTGAGTCTCGTAAAGGACGGGCAGAATTTCCAACAAGGTATTCTCCACTTGATCAAAGCGCCAGCCATAAAACAGTAGGAAAGGGAGAGGGTGCCGATTCCAGGTCGCTCGACAAATCTGAGCACCGTCCTTTCGGCCTCCCTGTACACCACTTGCGACGACCGCCGAATATCTTGAACGAAGAGAAGCGAACCTTCAGATGTGTCGTCCCGATCTGACCCCGGAAGCGTGGTTGATCTTGACAAGTGAGATTCCCACTACGAACAACCGGTTGCAAGGTAAAGGCGAAGAGAGTAGGTCGGTGGATTCTAGGAAGAGTAGCGACGGAATAGGGCAACTTTGATGAAGGAGTTGGAGCGAGGGTATGGAGGAAACATGACGGGAGGAAGCGGGTCGATGAAAATGATAATCCGAAAGGCGGATGGTGTGGATGGTAGGTGATCAAAACCATCTGTTCAAACACGGCGGGTGCAAGTCGGAGTGACCACCACACGTGTACTGGAAGAAGGTGTATGCCTCGTGGTCGCTAGTATTTTTGCCTTCGGCCTGACAACGGAATGCCAGATTGTGCTTATTAGAAATGGCTCGCAAGGCGTGGAGTGGGCAAACCCCACCTCTGCAGCATGGAAGATGGTCTGAAAGCATCGCTGGAGTTCACCGGGTACCACCCATCCCACTCTCGAAGCCGACGCACTGGGATTCCAAGCATCTGAAAGCAGAGGAACTTCAGCCTCCGTCAATTGGTTCTTGCACATCCAACACATACCTTTGACAAAACTGGAAGTAGATACACGCTTTGCATCGAGCCCTCCTTGCTTGAGGTTGACTGGATCGATGATTTTTAGACATGTATAGGGAGGTTCATGGGTACTGCTTGCGGTTGAGAAGCCAGACGAAGGAAAAACCAGTGGTCGGATGGGACAGTCTCTGAAGAAGCCTGCCAAATAACGAGATGGCAATACATCTGTTTGGAGATCCACTCCTGGAAGCTCGGGGACTCTTTCCAAGCGGGGTCCACACCTGCTGTGGCCGGTGAAGCTTAAATGAAGTGCCCTGGCGAGGAAGTCCTGAGGGTAGGCCAACGCTTGGATACTTCCAGCCAGAGGAAGTTGGGTCGGCTCAAGGAAGCAGAGGCCAGCTAGCATGGAATCGCCCGATTGACGGCGAGGGCTAGAGCAGATTGACGGGTAGTTGCAAATTGTTTCGACCAAAGAATGCCCAACTCGAGGTGATGCGTTTTTGCGGGGTTTAGATGTTTGAGAGTTTCAGCAAATGATTCATGAAGGGATCCGGTGTGGTCATGATAGTGTGCTGGCGTTGAGTAGAATGGAAGTGAGAGATGGTGGTGGTTCGAAGGAAGGAAATTTTACCAAAAATGGTAACCCTAACCCAGGTCTGGGCTCTTCATCTCGCTCAACTGCTTCCCCTTGCTCAATTAGATTCTCGACGCTCTCCTCAGCCACATGCATACCAAGCTTACGATTAATATTAAAACATGAATCCTTTATCTACTAGCTGGGTGTATATAATCTCACTATCATGCACAAATATCACTCGAGATAAACTACAGATTTCGTGAGTACGCACGACTTGTGAAGTTGTCCGGCTCAAACAACGTCAGTATAGGACGCTCCAAACCTTCTAATGCATTTTGTGTTCCCGCATAAAACCCCGGATTCTCCACATGAAATACGCAACCACTACTTGCTGCAAAATTCCACCTTCAGCCAACAGTTGTCTTGTCCCAACATGGCAACGTCCATGCCTCATTCACACAACTGAGGCCACTGCAAAGTAACTCCTTCCCGCCGCCTTGTCACCCTGACCCTCTGGCGGCTTCGACTCCATCCGATGGCAGACAAAATGCTCACATTCCCAGTCAAAATTTAGGCTCGAAGCAGATATCACAAGTTACGCGCCTCACTTGGCCACGGCAGTGGAAACTTTAATCCTTGGTGTCTGCATGGACTACGCCAGCAACGAGCCCGGATCCATGCCAGTCCTGGCTCGCCGATCCAACAACTGCGCACGAGCCGACTGCATGCCTGTAGATGTTCCTTCCTCGAGGTTGCATGATCTCTACACTGTCGATGCTCAGTTACGGCCTGATTCTCATCCGTTCACCAGAAGAGTCCTTTTGGTTTCTAGCAGGCTCCCCTCACGTAAGGCTCAATTCCATCTGCCAAAGGTGCCTTGAGACTCTGCTTTGAGCCCCGATACCGACGCACCGAATCCGATGTATTGTATACCGAGGCACAAAATCTGATGTATCTTTTAACAAAGCCCATGTATGTCCATGAAGGGGGTAGGAAATATAACGGGAAATTCTCTTTGGTGGCTGAGGCTCGCGCAGGCGTCGACCGATCTAGGTCCTCTACCTTGTATATATAACCAAGTTTCCTCTGGATGTGTTCCTCCAACAAGTGCGCACCTCTCTGCAGCAACCCCATACCCTGATCACCTACTATCTCGAGTTTCTGTTGTGTTCAATTATGGATGTGTTTCGTCCGTGAGTCAATTGTCCAGTTCATACCCTCATCTTGGTCTAAACCACAGTCACAGCACTGCCATAGGTCTCGCCTTCGACTACGTGAAAGCAAATTATGACCAAGTTGTGAAAAAGTACATCCAGGACGGCGGCTGGGAACCTTGGTTTCAAAACGAACTTGTGGATTTCATCAGGGAAAGGGGAGTAGGAGATCAGAGGTATGCCGAGCGCGAGTACCACATCTGGACAGGGCCCAAGAAGGCCGAAAAAGTGGACATCCTTACCAACTACCGGATCAACCACCAAGGCTTCATCGAAGCCATTGAGCTCAAATGCGCATCAACCAGGCAGGACGAGAAGGCGGGCGACCTTGCCAGGCGTATGCGGGATGATATCCAGAAGCTCATAGATGGGAAGAGCAACCTTGACCCTTTAATGTTGGCTGATAACAAAAGGTTTTATGGGGTGTCTATTGGGATCACACTTGATTCGGCATCGACAGAGGAAACGGAGAGGCTATTGGCGATCGCACCAGGGGCGGACCTCATTACGCGCCTGGACTGGGGTCCGGCCGATGGCAGCGGTCGAACTGTTACTATTTGGGCGTATTGGCTGTATATTAATCTGCAGAAACGACCGATGTAACGTCCATAGTTGAGCGAGATAAAGAGTCCACACCTGGGTTAGGGTTACTATGTTTGATGAAACTTCCTTCGTTCGAGCCACCATGCTCTGTTATGATGACAACGGTCCCTTCACTGCTCATTCGCTGAAACATTCTTGAGACTCTCAAGCAAGTCTAGACATTCAATCTGTTCTAACTCTCATCGCCAATTAGATGATTTCCATTTCCATGTCGCCTGGGCTGTGCTTCCTTCAACCTACCAACATCCTCTGGCTGGAATTATCCAAGCCTCGAGATCCACAGTCAGGATTCTCCTCTTCATCAATCAACGCACCTCGTTCAAGCTTCCAAATTCCAAGCTTCATTAACATTGGCTACAGCAAGTGTGGACCCCACTCGGAAAGAGTCTCCGAGCTTTCAGGAGCGGATCCTGAAACAAATGTATTGCCATCTCGTTATTGGACAGGCTCTTTCACAGAATATCGCATCCGACCACCAAGTTTCCCTTGTTCAGCTTCTCGCCCGTGTCTGCCGGGGTCTCCCCTACTCATGGTGATCAACCTCGCAAGCTAAACCCACGCAAGAAAGGTTCGATATGCGTCTAATTTTAGTTGCGTCCAAGGTATGTGTTCAAAGCGCAAGGCTCAAACGAAGGATGGTGAAGGTCCTTTCCTTACACTGTCAGATCCTTGGCTTGCTCGGCATGGTGGGGAGACAACAATGCATCGGCTTTTGGAAGGGTGGTACCTGGTGGCCTCCGGCGATGGTTCGCGCCCTCTAGACTTATGCACAGGTATGTATTGCCTGTACCATGTGAGCTTTGATCAATGCTCACAATCCATCATTCGGTTTTCAGGACGAAGGCACAAATGTTGGCGACTACACGTCTATGGAGTGCGCACCTAGTGGCCACTCCGACTTCCATCTGCCGAGCTTGAACGGATGGTCTTGATCTCCTGCTACCTACCCCATTGGCCCCCTGGCTTATTATTATAATTGAGGCACCTTCTACCGCTGACGAACGAGGAAGGGAACGTTCATGGATGGATTAAGATCGAGGGGGAACTTTTGTGGATTCGGTGACTTGATCATTCGAAACATCTGCGGGAAGGGGTGCAGCGGCATTGGACAACTTGGAAGGATCTCTATGCGTGCCCGGTCGGGCGGGGTGAACTTGGTATACAGCACCGTATCGGCATAATAATTCACGATATATTGGTGTAAATATCCGTTCTTCAACCGCACCCCTTCAACTCGAACTGATATTCTCATTCTCTCCAGGGGGTCTGGGTAGGAGGCCGCTCTCTCTCCCCTTCACAGGTTTCAACCTCGTCTACCCGTCCAGAGGGGGCATCGCTAGTTGTTGGATCATCAACTCAGGACATCGATACGTCAACCACTATCGACACCTGCCACGAATGACTGGCGGTATTGACCTTCTGCACGCAACGGCAGTGGCTTAAAGCGGCGAGGATTCTGACCTACCTCCGATTCCAAGTACCTGGTACCTGGCGGCAGGCCTATCAGTGTATGCAATTTTCCCTGATGAAGCTCTACTTCTGCAGGGACGGTCAAGTTCCGCCTCGAAGTACATGCGACAGAAGGTGTTGGGAAGGGTGGATTGTCAGTATCTTCAGCTTTCGTCACTTTGACCCTGGTATACACGCGCCTTTGGAGCCATGCTTTGTCTCATATACCTTTTCGCCTCGCCTCTGCCTAGCTTTCTCCTGATGGATAACTTTGGTTCCGCTACTGCCGACGTCGCCCTTAGGTACTCTATTCAGGGGAAAGATGTACAACCGACTTGGTGATCCTCTATATGTTCGTCGGCGTTGGTCAATTACCGGGCAAGAGGCACAGGATGGTTGTGGCGAAATATCACTATGCCATGGCCCACTACAAAAGCCTACCAACCTTGTAGAAGCTTATTCCACACACGGACTCCAACCACTCGTTTGTGTTCGTCGATCATTTACTATGGGTGCCGCAATCTCTGCTCTCCGTGACCAAATTCTCGGTGGAGATGACAAGGCAAAGGAAGACATCTTGCAGCAGCTCTTGTTCCTCGTCAATGCTGCAAACGGTAAACTCGATAACTATCAAGCTGATATGGAACAGTGAGTCCCGACAACTTCCAGTCTAAAAATCGAACATTGAAACCCGAACCTTCCTTTGTAGACAGTTCAGGAATCGCGAGAAAGTGTCCGAAACCTCTATTGTGGGTATGCGTGCGATGAGGTGGGAACGGGGCTACAGAGTCGGAGTAACTAAACAGGTGAGCTGGAATCAATGCGTGCTCGGCGGATGCTTCGCTGATTCTAACGATGGTACCTTCATTTCTAGGCTAACAATGGTATCAATGAGATAGTTGATGCTTTCTTCGGAGACAAGAAGGGTGATAATCAGGAATCTCCCATCCTTGCTGGTTTCAAGGTAAGTTTCATTCCGTTCGATGGCTTTTGATGATTGACCTTTGATTTTATTGCTCAGAAAGTGATTTCTACGGCATTAGATGTTATTCTCGGGAATACTATGGCCGGGGAACAGGAAGAGATCAAGTGGTTTGTCTTTGCCCATCATAATGCTATCATCCGTATAGATGTGCGGGTGCGTACTCCGATAATTCTGACGTTTGAAGCTATTCTTATCATCAGGCAACATTTTTTAGCTGTGGCGCTACAACTTTATAGGGAAAGGGGTGATGGCCCAAGCGGAAAACGTCTTTTGCTGTGAGTTTGAACCCCTTAGTGTTTGTCCTGTGGTTACTTCGTTTACTGACCTGCTACGGAACTCAGACGTATTTTGCACATCGGTCGTCGATCATACAGCTCTCAAGGTCGATGAGCTTGTTTACCTTCTTAGTGAACATGGCGGCGACGAACATGTCGAGGCTTACCTCGGATACCTCCTCAACATCTGGTCCAAGCTCGAGGCAATTGCTAAAGACC
Organism: Clitopilus passeckerianus; assembly: GCA_944990035.1. NCBI lineage: Eukaryota > Fungi > Basidiomycota > Agaricomycetes > Agaricales > Entolomataceae > Clitopilus > Clitopilus passeckerianus. The sequence continues at coordinate 434,068 of CALYLX010000096.1, forward strand.
CTACGAAGAACCCGTTCACAACTCAAGGACTCCCGCCGCGCATTAATCAAATGAGGATCACCGCACCAGACGAGGTTGCGGTCAAGTTCGTCGAAGAAGCCAAAGCAAGTAAAACAGAGACTTTGGAGGAGAAACAAAACAGATTGAGAGAGGAAAGGATAGATCGTGCGAGACGGCGAGCGGTGGAGGATATGGAGAATAAAGTCCAGGATGCTGTTGAGAAGGCAGCCGAAGAAGAAGAAAGGAAGATCAAGGAGGAGGAGGAAGCCGCTGAAAAGAAGAAAAAGGAAGATGCTGAAAGGAAGATTAAGGAAGAGGAGGAAGCCGCTGAAAAGAAGAAAAAGGAAGATGCTGAAAAGAAGAAAAGAGAAGAAGCCGCTGAAGCAAAAGAAAAGGGAAGAAGCCAAAAGAGTGACTCGAATAAAGTTACCTAGCCACGCCTTATCTCTTACCAATAGATACCTTCATGCCTCACCCAATGATTCCCTGTTCCCGGTTGTGAGTGAGAGGAATCAAAACGATATTATATTACGGCAACAGCCTATCAGAGGTGAAAAGGTTTGATGCTGGCTTTCGACTGCAGACTCCCCTTTCGTACTAGTATGTGGCCAGTCACCGTGGTGGGCCTCTGCAGAATTCTAGAATCAACCATCGACACCTTGAGCTTCCTCCTTCAGTATGGAGGTGGCAATGCGAATTTGAAGGTCAATAGTGGCTGGACTTCCCTTTCATACACCACTAAGAGGGAGAGGGGGAAAGAGTTGATCATCGAGTTCCAGCGTAAGCATAAAGCTATCAAGGCAGATTCGGAGGGCAGACTTTCATAGGTGGACTGAGAGGAAACTATGTCTATTTCGTATATACTTGCCTACTGTTCTTTGCATCACATATAAGCAATACAAGAAGTCGTGTCTCTAGAATATATCTTCTTATCGTTACCATTGGTTTCCATCTCATTTTGTGGTGGCAAATTCCATAAATCTCATACAGCTGTGTCAACACCTTGGTTCCGTATTATAAGGATAAAGTACAATAGTCCTACTGTGTCGTCGTCCGATCGTATTGGTTTGCTTCAACCCTGCCCCAGCAGCCAACCCCAAACACCAAGCGAAAGGATTGAATGGCCGTTGAGGTCGACGCGGACACTTCTCAACCACCTGGATGAATGATGAGTGACAGGATATCCGAACCGTCCTTGTCCTCGACTAAAGCCAAGGGTACCAGCTCCCAGTCCCCCTATTACCCTTCTTCTTCTGGGCGCGCCGTAACGGAACAGTTGAAGCAGGTACAGCAGGGGTCTCCCAAGCAAGACAGTCCATTACGTCCGCTAAACATGTCCCCGAGTGGGCTGAAGGATACGAGCCATCCCGATGGTGGATCGTCATCTCGTCTTTCATCCAAGCAGGAAAACTGCATTGAGCCCGGTGAAGGGTTGAGGGTTGGGGCATTGAATGAGCTCCAACCCATGCAATGACATGAGCAGGAAATTTCCGTTGGCATAAAACGAGAGGAAGGGTGACCGTATACGCATAATCCGAGGAAACGGAATCTTCATTACGGTGTCGAGACTTCGGATGTGCCGGTGTGGTCGGTAAATCCGGTGAAGAGTGTTTCTCGTCTTAACCAGAAGCCGGAGGAGGAATGCGAGAAGGAGGGTACAGGTCGAGTAGGACAGCTACAAAGCCTGTGAAGGGAGAAGACGCCAGTCGATAAACTCATAGATGGGGAGCAAAGATGCGATGTGGTAAAAATTTGGGAACAGTGCAGCATCAGGTATTTTCCTCTGAAGTTTACTGCTACGCCAGGGGAGCGGTTGGGCCTGTGGAGATGCACCACGATGGAAGGAAGAAGGAAAAGGGAGAGTTCGTGCCTTCATTTGACGAGGAAGAAGAGGACGAGGGTGAATTAAAACACTAGGGGAGTATGGTGGCAGGATGATGTTGCCATCTCGGTGTGGTGGAGTGCTGTAGAGTCTCTTGAGTTGGTGGTGTTGGAGGAACGCATATGTAGTGTTCGTGAAGATGCCCCAGTGGGTTCAGGCATTTTGGTGCCTTTCGAGCTTGGCTTAGAAGGGGAGGTAGCTAGGGGGGAAGAAGAATCGGAGGCGATGTGCACGTCTTTGTCTGAGTGAGAGGGGAGTTTGGTACGTCGGGCAAAAACGCACCATCCCAGCTTACGGCGTATGTCTATTGCAAACCGAGATATGTTAGGACAAGGGAGGAGAGGAAGGGAGGGAAAGACATACCGTAGCGCGTCAGCTGAGAGCTAGACGTTGAGAAGTGCGACTCTGTATGCCGCATCTTGAATTCACCGAGCATTAGATGCTCAGCGCTCAGCGCCTCCGCATACGTCCTATGGAGCCCAAACGGTGCAATCTTCCATACCAAGATGGTATGGTGTCTTCCAGACTTTCCAGACTTGGATGTTCGACCGATATGTGTTCGCGAAGAATTTCCCGTCATACGAGAATTGGAGGTTGGGACTAGCTTTCTGAGATTTGCTAGTGAGGAAATTTATGCGCAGGGCACGCCCATCTGTAGGCAAATTAGTTTAGAACAATTTTGAGTAGGTGGGTCGAAGATATGGACCTTTGTCCACGTCTTTTTCATTGATTAGACAGTCGATTCTGTAGAGAGAAAGGGGCGAGACAAGAGAGTTAAGAGAGTTAGAGTGGGTTGAAGAGAAGTTTAAAAGTGTGATTCAGGAAAACAAACGCGTCTCCTGTTTTTCGCACAGATATCAAACGCGTCTCGTCTCGTCCTTCCACCATCCTCATCTGTGAAGCTAGGCGACCTTGCCACTGCCACAGTCTCCACTCTCTGCTTTGACCAACATCGCTTTGGGTACTCGCTGCTGCTTCTTCCAAGCAGCCTTGGCCAGAAAGGAACGAGGAATCATTTGGCTGAACAAGTACGAGTACCAACGCCGCTAGTTTCAACAGAACAAAACAACAAGGGATGGACGCATAGCGGGTCCTTTTGGTATGTCTACCGACTGTTATCTCAGTGTAATTAGTCTCACCCTGGAATTCTTTTAGGTATCATTGAAGTTAAACAGCTCTTCTCCTCGAGACGTTCGACTATCCTACTGCATTTCGGACGCGGTTCAGCTGGTCCAGGCCATCGTTTTCTCCTATCCCGTCCCAAGCCCAAGCCCAAACCCCCTACATGGACTCTAGAGTCGCGCCGGCGTCATCAAAGCAGAAGAGTACTTTCCAGACGATGACTTGATCGCCGTTACCGCATGCGTTTTCGGAAGCTACCCTCGGCTGGTTCGCCAAGGCCGTTTCTCGTCCTGGCCTGTTCACTAGCCACGGGACACGGTGAAACCTTCATGACCGAATGATAGGTGGAGATGGGTCCGAAGGGCTTCCCTCTCATAAAAAAAGCTGGAGAAGATGACCCTGTGAACAGACTCTTCCTCGAGCATTTCTTTGGTGGACCTGTCCGATCAGTGCAGTCCAACAGGAACCGTCTTGAGATATTGTACCAGAGGAGGTAAGCTGCATACTATAGGCGATATCCTCCATGTACTGATGATTCCCTCAATTAATAGCATTAGCACTCCTGCAGAGACGTGGACGAGACGATCTTGGCAGTGTGTGGGATATGCATTTCCTGATCATTATCTCCTGGCATTTTCATTCAACGACAGCATTGTTTCTCAGCTAGTGGTAAGTCAACCCTCCCAGTTCAAAACAGACATTAGGCGACCAGGCTGATATTGCGGTCCAGAATACATTACCGTCAACGCAACCGCCGCCGCGTCTTCAACCCTCCTCGTTCCCACTTCCTGACGGACTGAAGATTGGCAAGCATGGTTTCATTGAAATAGAAACCTCCTCTGGGGGAAACCTATCCGCATGTAACTGTATTCGAGCACTATGAAATATCATTTTGATATTGGAATTCCTGTCCTGTAAGATCATCCGATCGTCATGACGTACGTCTTGGCAGGTTGAATGGGAATCTGGTTCCGTGCGAAGACCTTCCAAAGACCTGCCTGAGTTTTCAGGAGACAGTGTTCTAATGCTCGTTATTCAGGCCTTATCTTTGCGTTACCTCTCTAGCTTTGTGACGGAGAATAAGACATGATAACAAAATAGTCAAGATCACCAACAGCCTCCGCGCCGACCTCATTATTGCCTCAATACGATCAATTCATTGAACGCAGAGGTCGAATCCGGGTATGGCTATTGGCTTGGTATGAGGAATTGAATACTGATCACTTCCCCGTTAGACCCTCATTAGCTGTATTCGGGTGGCAATGAACATAGATTCTCACATCTTGCCGCCTCATGACATGCTAATAGTGTCACCCGCAACAGGGTCTCCCACTCGACAGGTAAATCTCACTTCTTACAGTTGGTCACGGTCAGAGGTATGGAAGATTGGGTATATAAAGGTGCGGTCTTCAAGTTCTCGATTCAGAGCACCCACTATTGCCACCTGGTACGGTCTTGAACTCCCCTTTAACAGCCCGACATTCTCTGACCCCACCTCGTCTTAGCAATCCTCAGCTGAGCTAATTGAAAACAGAGTTTCTGTGAAATCTTTCTGAGGTCGACCAACGTAAGTTCAAATCCTGCCAACTTACTGCCTAGATGCGCTGAGCGAATAATATGTCAACAGATGCAACTCCAGCGTCTTATCCTTCCCATTCTCTGCGCTACAGTCTCGGTCATGGCCGCACCGGAATCGACGGAATCAAGTAAATCGGTGCCTGCGACTAACGTCTGCGGGTGCACTCAAACGGCATTATGTTTCTACTGTCCTACCCTCCCAAAATGTCCAAAGGGATATTCTGTCGCTGTCACTTACACGCCTCCGTGCTGCTGTGCCACGGGTAAATGTGTTAAGGTTTAGCTTGGATGTATGTGATTGTAACATGTCGAACATTGGATGAACAACGAATAAATTTGATTTCACTATGGCTCTGATGGGTCTCGAAAGACGCATACATGTTTATGTGGATGAATCATACATAAATCTTACTCCATATTCTCCCGATTTCATCCTTGGGCTCCTGAGGTATCGAGAAGAACCGTTGGTTCTTCTCCTCCCAGACTATCTGGGTTGCTTTATCCGAGTAACTCTCCATCGGCTCAGACGGAATGCGAAGGTACGTTGAACTTTACAGTACTGCTTGGAGCGTGGCCGATATCGGTGTTGACATTCTACGGTACTGAAATGCTCGGATGTGTGAATGAACGACCTGGAACCGATGTTAGCAATGGTTTCAACCTTGGGAGGCAGTGAATGAGAAGAAGAAATAGATGATGGAGCGAACAATGAAAGAGTCTGGAAATTGGGGGCGGAAGGAGAGAAGGGTGGAGAGTGAAGATGGCATAGCGTCGCACGTAGGTGGTTTCTCATAGCACAAGCAGTACTAACAGGTGATTGTACAGCTTCCAGGATTCCGGCGGTCCATGAAGCGGCAGTTCTTCGCCTGTGCAATTGGTGGTTGCATTGGCAAAGCCGAAGAACGACGAGGTATATGGGCTCCGTGGCGGCCTAGACGTCGACCTTTCCCTCAACGAAGGCATCTTCGATATGGAACAGCCTCGGTATTCTGATATCGTTGCCTTAGCTCGTAGTTGAGGAGTAGAGTCTGTTGCGCCATTGTGGTATTGAGCAGGTTGACGAAGAAGTCGAAGAGGTCTTGTGAAAGGCGGAGGTGCGACCCATGTGTGAGGGCAACGAATGTCTGCCAGACGCGAATGGGATGTTGCGGACTGGCTTTCAAGTCGATGGAGGATATAATGCCATGGTGGATATGCGCAGGACACAGTCATCTGTGGGTACGAAGATCGAAGTAGAGACCTTCGTCAACGTCATTTTCATGGGTGAGGTAGTGCCAGAGAAGAGAGAAGAGGAACTAGATAAGCGAGTTAAGAGAGTGAGGAAGAATCAGAGAAGTTTGGAGGCGCGGTGGTTGGGGAAAACAAACAAACACATCTCTTTCCTTTTTGCACACACCTCCTCCCTCCCTCCACCATTTGGTTTCACCTATTCCTTCTTCGAACCATCACAGGAAACGTCAACGCATATATGGCGGAGGATTGCCAAGAAGTACCGATCTCTACCAGAATGGTCCCTCATCAAAGCTTGTGAAGACTGCATGCACCACCGTCACAGGGCCGACTCCTATCATGTTAACTCTCTAGCTCCAGTTTGTAGCTCAAGGAAGATCCGCGACCTTCCCACATCTTCCGCTCTTTCCTTTGACCCACATTGTTTTGGCTGCTGCCTGCGGCTTCCTCAAAGCAACGGATGGATGCGTAGCGGGGCCTTTGGTAGGTCCCCTAATTATTGTCCCACATTCTAACGAGCCTCACCCTGATATTTTTTAGGTATCATCGAGGATGAACAAGTCCTCTCCTACAAGGACACCCCGCTCCCTTGCATCTCGCAAGGCGCCACTCTCTCGCAAAGTCACCCCATCCAAACCTTCAATAGGTATTATTGAAATACTAAAACGATCTTCTCCTCCCTCCGTTCCAGTACCCCATTGCGTTGGCGGTATTCTAGCTTCTGGTAGATCACCTTTTTTTTCCGCCGGGCTCTCTACCGATCCCTACTACAGTCGGCGTCATCGCAGCGGGAGGCTACCCCTCAGATGCCCGTCTATTCAAGGCAGAGTCAGAAACAAGAAAAGACTGGCCACCTTCGCCTATGGCTCATCAAGAGTCAAGACTTCGGTCGTTCTTCAGCATTACCTGTTCACAACAAGTCGCATTGAGCAGCCCTGTGGAAAGCTCCTTGGCCCATAGTGGCTCACTGGCCTTCGTTTAAGCAGACCTACCACCCCTGCCCTCTACGGTCGCGAGTGAGTTGAAGCGGAGAATGGGGAGAATACAGCCTGAAGCCCGGAACCGATTTTACCAAACTTGACGACGGAACGCCAAGAACGGTATCAAGCCAACTGAAAAGGCATACGCAACCCCTTCCCCTCCCCCGCCACTCGCCCATTGTTTTTCCTCCCCTTCAAAGCTTTGGGCTGAGTTCCGACGTCTTCAACCTCCCAGTCGTCATCTCCTCCCAGTTCCCCTACTTTCCCCTACATTCCTCTCCCCAATCCGCTTCTGAGGGCATGTCACATCGCCATCTTACTGACGGGTCTCAGTAGAAACATAGCGAATGGGAGCCAGCGATGAGTGAAGGGCGGCAGAGAAGGCGAGGAAAGTCGACATTGGAGTCTTTGAGGTAGGAAGCTGGGGTGGGCGGTCAGGGCGAGGAGTAGTGGTTGAGGAGGTAACTTGGGGAGGATGGGTTTTTTGGATAGTACTCTCCATGATGTTGTTTGATCTTCGTCTTTTGGGTTTGGTTCAATCTCGTATGCATGGAATCACCCACCCAGTTAAATGTAGAATTATGTGGGCTCTGCGCTATTGAATTGTGCAGACAGGGAACCTGTCCCAGCTATGTTGAGACAAACGCTACTGGCTCCGGCCCGCCGGCGCTTTAGGTCCTTCACAGCAGTTTGGTGATTAGGCGCCGCAACTTCGCACAGCAATTGCTCATGATCATCAACTTGAACGACATCATCTTCTACTCCCTCCGACCGGCATAAATGCTTGATGCCGAAGGCAGCGACAGGTGCAGGGATGTCGCAGTATGGAGGAAGGTAATGATAGCGGCGAGGTGCTTCGTGGTTCGAAAATTCAAAGATCTTGCATAGGACCGTATCCGTGGCTTCGACCCCATTTTTTCTGCACTCCATCCCAACCCGACGTTCCCCTATCCTTCCCTTTGCGGTTGCCTGCAAGGTTCAATGTGGAGGGAACGTAGATTACTTGACGGCTGGAGGCGATGTCCCTATGCCAACACCTCTGGAAGACTGGAAGCCCTCAATGGCAGTGAGAGGATTAGGGAAATGCCTCCTGCAGGTAAGCAGTGCTAGGAACGCGAGGGGGGCAGATATGGATACAGGACCGGGATGAATGACACCATATGGCTGGGGTAGATGGGAAACCAGTACTGGTATTGGCTGTGACTGCTTTGGTGCTTTTGCTTGTACCACCTGTAGTACCAATTGCCAGTGAGGTGAGTGAGTTGGTTGGCGATAATAAGGCCGTCGAGGAGCTCCGGTTGGTCTTCGTTGCTTTCACTAACGCGCCAGCTCTGTACGAGTAGAGTCCGGAGAACGGAAGCTGTTGCTGACTCGACGAGGTCGGAGGACGTATCAGAGATTTGATACTAGGGTTGAAGGGGTTGAAACTGAGACGGTCACAGGTTGCGGCGAAGGTGTCAGTGGGTGACCTCTTGTATTGGGTCGTAGAGCTGTATAAAGGGCCTCCCAGAATCTGCGTGTAGGCCGGCCGCAGATATAGTGACGAAAAAGACTGGATTCGGAGCCGCTAGGGTGGAATGGGATTTCAGGCCTTGTGGGCCCGCAGTGTGTTTATAGGCGTTGTTCACGGCCATCCATTGAAGTGATATGCATATCTGTCCTGCTAGAATTCGGACTGGTTCGTAGAGGCGCCATGAAGGGAAGGAAGGTAGACGGGGAAAGCGGGGAAGCTGTTGTCCAGGGCCTGCCTTGTTGGATTGGCTCTATGTTCTCTCAAATGGTCGTGCAAGGGGAGTTTTGGTAGACATCTTTGGGTGGCTGTTAGTGACTGTCGCCTGACAGACATGAGACGAGTCAGCACTTACCCAAGTATCCTAACCCACTGGCACACCCCCTGCACCAAGAAGGCCGTACCACAATAAAACCTATATTTCCTGTGAATATTCTTCAGCAGAAACTCTAGCACGACGGCTGGTGTTTGGCACCAGTGGCCCAATAGGTTGTGAGGAGCGAGTTGACCGCGAGATGGTTGGGCGAGAACGATGACCTATTGGCAGTACGCCTGGGCCGACACGAGAAGGTACCTAATCGACGAGACTAACACTGGCCATGCTCGTCTATGCCTACGAGAAGCACGGCGTAAGATTGTGAATATATCGAATGACAGTTGGTGGACATACCAATAGGGTCCGCTTCGTATTCGTTGCAGTAATATTCTAGTTTGTCGTTGAAGTAGCAGTGGTGGTCGTTCTACTTGTTCAGATTGTTCCTTCTTAGCAAGGGCTTCTTGTTACCGGGCCCCGCATCTACCTTTGGCCTTAGATGAATCAGAGGGGAGGGGTAAGAGTAGTAGTGGTTCTATGGTCTGTTATGTTTTTTGTAGGGCCCGATACTCCTCGGTAAATGAGCTGATGTTCCGCCCGATGAACGGAAAGGACATGAGGTAACGGAGGACAGCAAGGTGGTCATAATGCAAAAGCCAAGGTAGAATGTGGTGCGGTAAGATGGGAGGGAGGACCGATCGACAGTGGGATGATGGAAGGATGAGGCAAGAGTGAGAAAAGCCCCAAGACGCGTTCATTTCCTCTCTCCATCGGTTACACTTCTTTCATTTCTGCATCTCACATTTCTACTCCATCTCTCTTATTCTGCGTCCTCTATTCAAATAGGGCCATGCCCAACTTTTCAACGTCATCAAATTATCATTATTCCGGCACTCATAATCTCTCTTTTCGTTCCACCGTCCCGCCGTTATACCACTACCTTTGGATCGTTTGAACCGTAGAAGCTTTTGCGCCGCGTTTATCTTTGCCAATGACTATCATGCTGCACCCCTCCGCCTTCAAACGCTGCCGGTGCTTCAGCCTCCTGAAGAAGGATTCACAAACGAGGCCTCCAAGCCCCTCTCCACACCAGAGAAATCAGGAAAACGCGTATAAATTCGCTCATCATATTCATGCTCAGAATAGCTTGGAACCCTCTCAGCGCCCTGCAACAAATTATTTCTATCGAGAATCCCAGCTCCCGACCATTTTTGGACAATGGCCTCCCAGCCCTTCTATACCTTAATTCGACGTCCTCTAAATGTCGACACTTACACCAGAGGTGTTACCAGGGAGTATCGAGTCCTATTAACATGGCCTCTCGACGAGTGACCGCCGGAGACCAACTTCCACCCTCGACCCTCCTCTAAATCGCCAAAAGCCAAGCACTCGCTGAGGATGTGCACCTTGCAGTACTTCCCTCTTTCTTTCCGTCCTTCTCATCCCTTCGGCTACTGCTTCCTCTCAGCAGCCTTCGGCGATGGAGGAACCGCTCGCCGAACGAGTGAAAACGCTCGGCCTGCTATTGCTAGCCATGACGGTCCTGCAAAATGACGCAAAACGCGTCCTTTTGGCATGTCCACCATTATCAACCCAACGAGTACCCAATGCCAAGATCCCATTGATTATTCTCGAACTCTTCCCTGCGAGCGTGTCTTCTTCGGGAATGGAATGGAATTGCGGCAGATTCGCGCTACATTGGTTGGTGTCGCCTATGCCAGGTCCGACCCAAATATTCACGACCACGAATACTAGCCTTACAGAAGCTACTCCCACCGGTGGTCTCTACGCCGACGTTGAAGAAACCAAGGACACTACAGTAACGCCTACGCGAAGAGTAAGAATCCATACCTCCTCGGCTTCAACTTCACATCCAACAAATTCACGACCGAGCCCAATGATGTCGAGCTCACCGGTCATCCCGTGCATGATCCCCTCACCAATGTATGTCCTTACTCCTTTCATCCTACTTACAGAACTAACATACTCGTTCAGGTCCCGCCACCTGCTAGATCCCCCCAGTCAACTTTCTTCTGGTAAACTTTTGCGAACCCTTTTGCTTTGATGCTCGCCACTGCCAATTTCCAGTCCCAATTCAAATCCGCATCCTTACATTCACCGGCATGATTGGTCCTCAACAAAGCCGTGGCCCTGAGTCTCTCGTGACCGACGACGGAAGCCCAGTCACAAGAAGATGACTAGCGGGAAGGCCAACGGACGACCAGTTACGTGATTGAGCGAACGTACGCGTCTTACCTTCTGTAATCTCACAACATTCTCACTCTTGTTCTAGTGATCCTCCTAGTAAGGTTACTCGATAGAACGTGAGATTGGTTAGTAGATATACAAAGTGATTGGCTAAGTTACGGGCATGATATACAGGAAGTAGAAAATGAGATCATAGTGGTAAACATATGCTGCTATCGTGAAATGTAACAAACATTCGAAATACAAGGCAGAATGAAGTTCAGATACCATAATGGACGTAAGGAACCCAGCTGCGAAAACCTCTCTTTTGCTCCCGGAGCTTCGCTGTCGCAAGATGAAGGCCATAGGCTGCGTCCTTTACATCGGGCGGTGCATCCTTGCCATTTCGGAATAGATGTCCATAAAATACATCCGCTATGATTGGCGCATCGGAATCATATATTGGCCTAAGATTAGAATCTGGCTGAGCATTGTAGAAACAGAACAAGTTGATGAGATGACATACCACATTGTGCCAACAACACTTCTGAACCCAGCGAACATCATCGTAGCAACGAGATTGAGAGACTCATCAGGTCGTTCGTCATCCCCCTTTGCGGTCTCGCAGGCACTCAGGTAAGCCAAGGCCGCAGAATTGGAGATCTGACAGTCCTTGATGATTCTTGACATCGTGAGTTTTCCCCCACTGAGCAGTAGATAGCTCTCCAGCGGGTCATCCAGGTTCTGCATGCCATGACATCCGAAATGGACAATCGAAGATCGTTGAATATCAGGTAGCACCACATCAATCTTGTTTGGTGCGCTCTGCAACCCGAGACGGGTAATCAACTGGCCACTATCCGGTATATGTTGGCGGATGTTGTCCAGCTCATTTAGAGCTGCAGGAAGGGATTTTCCACCAGGTGCTTCGGGCTCAATGATTGCTGTCACCTTGAAGCCCGGAGATATCTCTGGTTGAGGATGGATAAGGTCTTGTGGAGAAGTGCAGTATGATGATACCACGTATTGGAAGAGGCAATCAATGGGATTGTTGTTGTCGGAATATATCCCTGCAGCATGGATCGGAAGGGAGGCGAATGCACCTGATGGACACCACCACAATCTTCCTGGTACACTCGTCTAGTAGGAGTATTTAGATGATAGGGCGAGCTCCCAGCCTAGTATCAGAACTCACCCTTTGTAACGCTAGCGCCGCGACCACAGGCTGTACTACCTTAATCCATAAAACTTGCAGAGCAATTTGCACGGGATCTTTGTTTGGGACAGAGGATCGTTCGCGAACCAAACCGCGAGACAGCAAGGCCTGAAGGGCATCAATCGCAGTCCGAACCTGAGGCTGAGCGTCGTTGATCGACCGCAACCCGCCCGCCAGAGACGTGTGGAACAGCAACTGCAGAGCCTCCACGTCTTCCAGATCGATGATATCGGATAATGGAACGTGCTGCACAGAGAGAGATTCACGCATTATCAAAGCGTCACATCCATCTTTGGATGCGTTCAACAAGGCAACTGGGCCGTTGTGGGCTGCACGCCGTAAAGATGTGAATGAAGGTGGCAACAAAAAACTTTCGAAGCCTGGAATCCTCCGAATCTCCTCAATGGCTCGGCGACGTTGATCTGCAAGCTTGGGCAGGCTTTTAAAGGCTGGTGGATTTGGATATTGCCTATCAGATGCCAGCGATGTGTGAAGATGATCTGTGGAATTGTGGGATGCTAGTTCAAGCTGTCGGGAAGCATCAAGGTATGTCTTGGCCAGGGTTGGGTTAAGAATGGCAAGTTCATCAACCTGGGTTCGCAGCTGGAGGGCCTGTGACCAAAAAATAGAGCGACCGGTTGACAGAAATGTGACAGCAGTTTCGAACTGGTCCTGGCTGATGGCACACTGTGTTGCGTTTCCAACAAGTTGTCGTGCATGTTCCAGCACATCTTGTCGCTCCTTCAGCGTGAGATCAATGGAGGCAAGTAGTGGGAGAAGTTCAAGGGCATAATGGTATCCATTGAGAGATGTGGCGGGACAATAGGCCCGGGCAAAGGGAGCAAAGGATATGACTGATTTGAGACGATTGAGCAAAGAGCCTGTTTCGTATTGAAAAGCCAATTCATAGAAACGGAGAGCTTGCTCTAGGTCTGCATCTTCTTTTTTGTGTTCATATCGGATGCGATGTGAGTTACCTAGGTTGTTTAGTGAATCTAAGCGATTTGGATGAGGGGGAGGTAGTAGATCCAATGCTTCTCGGTGCAGCTGAATGCATTCCTCGAGGTCCCGCAACGCTCCGTTCTGCACGAAAGAAGTGGAAAGGGCATTCGCCAGGTTGTTGAGTGAGCCGGAGCGATCGGGATGAGGGGGAGGGAGTAAACCCAGTGCTTCTCGGTGCATCCCAATGCATTCCTCGAGGTCTTGGAATGCTCCCTTCTGGTCAAAACGAGTCTTAAGGGCACCAGCTAAGTTGTTGAGTGAGCCGGAGCGATTGAGATGAGGGGAAGGTTGTAAATCCAGTGCTTCTCGGTGCATCCCAATGCATTCCTCGAGGTCTTGGAATGCTCCCTTCTGCTCGAAACGAGTGGAAAGAGCATTTGCCAGGTTGTTGAGTGAGCCCGAGCGACCAGGATGAGGAGGACGTCGTAACAACAGTGCTTCTCGGTGCAGCCGAATGCATTCCTCGAGGTTTTGGAACGTCCCCTTCTGCTCGAAACGAGTTGTAAGGGCACTAGCTAGGTTGTTGAGTGAGTCCGAGCGATGTGGATGAGGGGGAGGGAGCAAGCCCAGTGCCTCTCGGTGCAGCTGAACGCATTCCTCAAGGTCTTGGAATGCTCCCTTCTGCTCGAAACGAGTCTTAAGGGCACTAGCTAAGTTGTTGAGTGAGGTGGAGCGATCAGGATGAGGGGGAAGTTGTAATTCTAGTGCTTCTCTGTAGAGCGGAATGCACTCCTCGAGGTCTCGGAATGCTCCCTTCTGGTCGAAACGAATCGTAAGGGCGCCAGCAAGGTTGTTGAGTGAGCCCCAGCGATCAGGATGAGGGGGAGGTCGTAATTCTAGTGCTTCTCGGTGGAGCGGAATGCAATCCTCGAGGTCTCGGAATGCTCCCTTCTGGTTGAAACGAATCGTAAGGGCGCCAGCAAGGTTGTTGAGTGAGGCAGAGCGATCGGGATGAGGAGGAGGTCGTAAGCCCAGTGCTTCTTGGTGCAGACCAATGCATTCATCAAGATCTTGGAATGCTCCCGTCTGTTCGAAACGACTAGACAGGGCATTTGCCAGGTTGCCGAGTGAGCCGGAGCGATCGGGATGAGTGAGAGGTCGTAACCCCAGTGCTTCTCGGTGCAGTCCAATACTTTCCTCGAGATCTTGAAACTCTCCTTTATGCTGAAAACGAGTTTCAAGGGCACTAGCTAGGTTATTGAGGGAGCCCGAGCGATGTGGATGAGGGGGACGGAATAAACCCAGTGCTTCTCGGTGTAGACCAATGCATTCCTCGAGGTCTTGGAATGCTCCCTTCTGCTCAAAACGGATTGAAAGAGCGCCAGCTAGGTTGTTGAGTAAGGCGGAGCGATTGGGATGGGAGAGAGGTTGTAAACCCAGTGCTTCTCGGTGCAGCCCAATACATTCCTCGAGGTCTTGGAATTCCCCCTTGTGCTCAAAACGAGTTTCAAGGGCACTAGCTAGGTTATTAAGGGAGCCCGAGCGATGTGGATGAGGGGGAGGGAATAAATCCAGTGCTTCTCGGTGTAGACCAATGCATTCCTCGAGGTCTTGGAATGCTCCCTTTTGTTCGAAACAAATCATAAGGGCGTTTGCCAGGTCGTTGAGTGAGCTGGAGCGATCAGGATGAGGGGGAGGGAGTAAACCCAGTGCTTCTCGGTGCATCCCAATGCATTCCTCGAGGTCTTGGAATGCTCCCGTCTGTTCGAAACGAGTAGACAGGGCATTGGCCAGGTTGTTGAGTGAGCTGGAGCGATCGGGATGACTGAGAGGTCGTAACCCAAGTGCTTCTCGGTGCAGTCCAATACATTCCTCCAGGTCTTGGAATTCTCCTTTGTGCTCAAAACGAGTTTCAAGGGCACTAGCTAGGTTATTAAGGGAGCCCGAGCGATGTGGATGAGGGGGAGGGAATAAATCCAGTGCTTCTCGGTGCAGGCCAATGCATTCCTCGAGGTCGTGGAACGCTCCCTTCTGCTGAAAAAGAGTCAAAAGGGCATTTGCCAGGTTGTTGAGCCACAGGGCATGATCGGGGTGATGAGTAGACATCATGCTGACCCCTTCTCTGTTGAGGATGATGCTGTCTTCCAGGTCCTCGAGATCACCTCCCCAGCTAAAACACGTTGAGAGTGCATTGGACAGACAGTTCAAGGTTGACAAACGTTGTGGGTGAGGTGGCATGCGATAACACAAAGAGACATTGAGATGAGTAATCGCCTCCTGCATTTGAGAAATTTCGACTGCTTCCTTTGCCATCTTCGCGCCTAGCTGGAACAATTTGGCCCCCTCCTCATCGATTGATTGTGCCTTTCCCATGTGTTCATTCACGTCCATCATTCCCCTATCGCATCCACATTCCGTAGCCCGAAGCCATCCAATATGGGTCAGCATCGTGAGGCAGATGTATGAGAGGGGGATATTGCCAATGCAGAGGTACTCTGCTTCACGGAATTTGTTTGCCGCACCGGTCAACTCCAAATCTCTGAGGAAGTGGAGATATCTCATGGTAAGTGCGTTTCCTAGCAGAATCAGGAACTCTGCCTTCTGGAGGACTTTTTTGCCTTCAGTGTACAGTGTGATTGATTCCTCCGCTACCCATATTATGTCGTCGAGGGTGGCGGTATCGATGCATTGTCGACATTCGTCTATAAGCTCAATCGCAGATTTTATTTCCTCGTCCTTTCCAATATCTTGACACGTGGTCTTGACGGAATACACTGTGAGTTGAATTACGAAGTACAAATAATTGTACGTACCCCTTTTGCGATAACGATGCAAATGCTTTCCTCGTGCGGAAAGCAGGCTTCCAGATCCTCTATGCACCCGAAAAAACAGTATCGCGTGAGTAGCGCCCTTCTGAGATGGTGGTGTAGTATTGAGCGGGTTTCTTCCGGATAGGTTTCATCTTCTAGCACGCGCCGTAACAGAGATATGGCGGTGTTGAGAGGAAGGATGTTGAGGTCATTCCTGACTGTTGCCATTAATCTCTTGAGTATAAACAGGATCTCCCCCATGGCTTCATCGTCTTCCCGCTGGACACGTATACAAGGTGCCTAAATGAACGATTGAATAAGTCTCAAAAATGGAAAGGAGATGGGATGCGCAAGCTTGAACGACGTACAGTCTTGGAACGAGGCACAGTCTCTAAACGACGCGCAGCTTTTGAACGAGATACAGTCTTTTCCTTTGCGCATGCGAGTGATTGTTAGCCTCGTCGTTAAAGTGCGTGTGTCAGTTACCGCTCACCTTCATTGTGTTCCCATCTAGAATACACGCCGATGGCCTCTTTTAAGGAGCCCTTGGATCGATAACCTGTTCCACGTGTTGGCATTACCCTGATTTCTTCATAGCACCTCGATCATGCGCGCTTCCTTCGTTTTGTTTGGACACGATTTCTGTGAAGCAATTGGCACCAGCATCAGGGAAACGGAATGAGTCCGTTTTAGCGTTACAACCTGTTACAATCCACGTAAAGCAGACCCTATCCATGAAATATTATGGACATAGTTGCGACCTCGGACGGTTCTCAGATGTGCAGGCAATTCGGACCGAAAATAACGAAAGATTGTGTTCACATCATCATCTCTGATAAAAATATAAATAGTTCATAATCCCTTATAATCCATACAATGGCAGACGATAGTCGGATATGTTGTCCATGCGATGGGGGATTTCAACCTGTTATGATCCTACCAAATGATGCTCAGCAAATAATCATTCACGACATGCGTGGCTGGGGCCGGCTAGTACTAGTTCAGGCGGGTGGCTCATTCCGACGGATGTAGATGGGTGGAAAATGTGATATTTATTTCGCACTATGCTACATAAGCCAGAAGGATATTCTATTTGACTACTGAAACGCAGGTCCCGATGCGCCGGCGTTAGGAGAATTAGAGAAGCTATTCAAAGGCAGCACTCGAGCAGGCGATCTAGATACGCTCCCGAGTCAGTTGCATGCATGCAGGATAGATTCAACTTTTACTCACCTTAGGTACCTTCACCCCGATACCAGGTGCCTCCAAGACCACTTCCATTCGCCACTTAGTGAGCTTCGTCAACAAGATAACTCGAAACCAGTCGTGCATCAGAACTTACTTCCTATGGGCGTATGAAAGAGATCGCCAACGCAGATAGAAGCGTCCCTAGGTACTAGAGGCGGCTAGAGATGAAGGTTGACGAGGAACTTGGGCCTACACGCCGAGAATATGAGCCCAACCTATATAACAGGCGCTGAGCGGAGCTTCAATGAACTTAGGCAAAATATCGATTTTGAACTGACTGACCTCATGGCTCTCGTTGCTAGGTCGAATTAAATTCAGCGGAGCAGGAGCCCCACCACTAGTGTCTCCATTGGAGCCATTGGAGCAGAAGCTTTGACGGACCTGAAGAGTGGAGGGAGACAAGTTCAAAGTACACCCATCAGCACCCATTGGCGTTGGGCGCTCTGGCGCCGAGGACGAAGGCGATCAAGACATCGTTTGGGACGGATCTAGCTCGAGGGGTTTCAAGGCGGGTACAAGGCATGGCAGCCATAATAACAAGTAAGAATCGAGGTAAAATATTATGTGCCGCATCGTGAATCCGGTAACACTTTCTTACAATATGACCATATACAGTTCTGTTCGCTAAGAGCCTTATAAGAAGAGGGGATCAGGTTTCCAGAAGATATTGGCGTTGAAAGGGATAAGAATGATGATCTAGCCTTCGCAGTTGAACATGATCCTCCTAAGATCTGAAATGGCGGCTGACATCAGTAATCTAATTTTTGGAAAGATCAAAAGGAGCTCTTGAGATGATCCCATGGTCGTAACCCATTATAATCCGTTATAACGCCAACTAATCTGATTCCGGCTTCGTGACTCGCATCTGGCTGTATCACACTCGTTCCGTTTCCCTGATGAGGCGCCTGAATGGCGTCCAGGCTGTACGCTGACCCAAACGGACACCCCGTTTGCCGGTGGGCTAGTGCTAATCTGTCAGGACTGAGCATCTAATGAAGGGAGAACTTGAACACGCCTTAACATCGTGGCCACCTGGGACGGTATGCGGTCAAGGTGTGAAAATTTTGACGAAGTCAATGGGCGAGCCGCTCGCTCAAGTCTTGGGAGTCCGAGCTAGTCTCCAACCCAGACCTAGAGGAACGTCTCATCCACTGTAGCACGCCATAATAAGATGAGCCTACCTATTCCCGGCGTATGAACAGTGAAACACCGAGTAGCTGTGAGCAAGCACGATGGCCTTCGAGTTGGAGGGACTGAAGAACCCAAAATGAGGACAGCGTCAATTTTCCCCCAACCAGTGCTAAAAGTAGCATGCTTCACCGATCGTTTGGTAAGAGAGGGTATCATTACACAGGTTCTGGAATGCCAGGGGAGCGGTGTTTAGAACAGGAATCAAGAAGTACGGGAAGGAGGGTATTGCGAGAAAATAATTGAAGGTGCTTGGGAAAGCAGAGTGACATAGCGTACGCAGAGGGAGGCGACTAGAAACAAGTTCTTGTATAAGAGGTGAGAATAATGGAGTAAAGCCGCTGTAGGTCATGAAGGGAGATAACGAATACGTCTGTAGGGACCAAGCCCGACCGATGCGGAAACCAAACACGCCTCGTCTTGTCCTTCCACCATCTTCTCACTACCAATCCACAACAAATTGCACCATGGCCGGCTTGGCCTTCCATGGGGCGTTCCAGCTTTTGCTTACCTCGTACCCATTCCTTCCTCGCCATCCTTAGAACACCAACCTACATACCATTGACAGGGGATGTTGCCAAAGTATCGATTCCTGCCAAAATGGGTCTTTGATGAACTGCGGTAGAATTGCAGCACAAATTCGCCAACGCCAAAAAGCCCTCGTCAAGCATCCACTTCTATTCTTGACTCCCCATTGAATCACATAGGATACAAAGATGCGAGGTCTTGCAACACTCATGCTTTGATTCTTCCCCATCTTGTTCGCTGCTCCTTTCTCCGCGCAACCTCTGGTTTGGAAGGAAGGAACTACAGGAAGTAGGTCCTCTTGGTATGTCCACTCCCTCCTACCCAACATTTTCCCAATCTGACGCTCGAACTCGGTAGGCATGACCTTAGGTCCCAGGCGATTCGTTACCAGCACCTCATCGTGTTGAGCTGGGCGTCATACAATACCTTCAAGCCCATTCCCGCCAAATTGTCCCTCAGCCAACCCCATATCCGCGGTCGACGCACATCAAGACTATTCCAGCTTGGCCCCGTTCACAACCGCTGCACAGAAACCCCGAGGGAAATTCCTTGGTGTCGTTAGGGCTGTCATATCACAGCTATGCTCTTCGGTTCAAGTATGGCGCTTGGAAGGAGATGGTTACCAGGCAAACACCAAGCCATATACTCAACAAGACGATGGCACCCACTGGCAAGGCCTGTTCGCTGGATGAAACAACCACCAGGCTTCTAGAGTCCTCATTTAATACGTGTTCAATGTACGGATTCGACCCAGACACCTTCCTAATAGAATCTACATTTCTTTTAGAAAAAGTATCTATTCAAGGATAGAGAGAAGAGCGACGGGTCATTTTCATTGGCCGATACTACGCACGCTTCGTCCACATAAGTAGTCATGGACGGCGAAGATATAGAAGACATCGAAAATTCTACTTTACATGGCAAAATCTACACGATATAGTGAACTGCTATACCGATAAGACAGTGTAAAAAGTTCCCCCTGTCCATCCATACATCAATTTCACCTTCCCCGATACCACTGCATCATCAGCGTAGATGTATCAAATCATCCAGCGGCTGTGTACTGAGTCCACGAAGGTCCTGCCCCAATTCCAATGGATCCACCGATGTTTCTTGCCCTCGTTTATCAGCTCCATCCAGAGCGAAGCTCACAGAGGGCAGATATGACGTCTGGCGAAAGGTTCTTGGTCTGGTTGAACGCCGGCCAAAAATCCAGCAAGAAGGGAGGCAACGCGAAATTCCAGCGTTGTCCGAAAATCCTCAAAATCCTCCTTTCGACCTCCTTGTGCAGCACTCGCGAGGACCTCTGAACACCATGGACGAAGAGAAGTTATTCTTTAGATGCGCCATCCCGATTTCATCCTAGAAAGGATACTAGGGAGAGTGGTTGATCCTGGAGAGCGGGGTTTCCACCAAACAGCGGGTTGCAGGGGGAAGAGAAGAGAGCGATCTGGGGGATACCTAGGAAGACCAACTGCAGGATAGGATAGCTTGGCGAAGATTGGTGCGAGGGCGGAGGAGAGATGATGGGAGAAGGAGTATAATCTGAAAAGCGAATGGGGTGCATGGTAGGTGGCCGGATCTATCCGTTCAAGCTCGGTGGCTGGAAGGTTGAGTGGTCATTGTACTCGTTATGGTCGCTAGCATTGGCACCTTCAGCCTGGAAGCTGGTTGCTAGATCGTGAGCACCGCAAGAGGCCCGGATGGCGTGAGCAAGACATACCTCTCCATAGAAAAAGACTGTCTGGAATTATCGCCGAAATTCACTAAGTACCACCCTTCCAACTAGGTCTCAAAGCTGGCGCCCTGGTGTATACTGGCCATGTTGAGCATTTCCGAGCATCTGCATCTGAAAGGAGAGGAACTTCAGTGACATTTATTTGGTTCTTACGCACTATGACATACCTTTGACAAAACCAAAGTAGACGTATGACTTGCATGAATCTGACTGCCCTAGATTATCTGCAAACATGCGTAGAGGACATCCTGGAGGGCGCGGGTGAAAAGCTGGACAAAGAGAAAAACTGGTGGTCGGGCGCTCTGGGTCTCTAATGGCTTGGGTCTGCCCAACAACAAAATGGGGGCAGATTTGCGTTGATATTCACTCCTCAAGGCTGCGTGAGATCGCTAGTTATATGGCGGGAGGACGGTAAAAAGTGGCCTAGCAAAGCAGATTTAGTAGCATTTAGGTTCTGCTAGGCTGCAGTATGCCCAGTGCCTTTCCGATCAAGACATCGTTTCCGCGGTGGTCCAGACTTGTTTGCGGGTTTCGGGAGAGCTTGAATGACTATTTTGTGGGAATGTTGAGGTCATGATAGTATGCGAGTGTAGAGTCTGAGTAGAGTAGAATGGAAGTGAGAGATGGTGGTGGTTCGAAGGAAGGAAACGTTACCAAAATTGGTAACCCTAACCCAGATCTGGGCTCTTCGACTTCGCTCTCTGTTCCCTCTTCCAAGTCCTTAATCTCACTCAACTGCTTTCCTGGCTCAACTAAGATTTTTAACGCATACTGAACGTTCGAACTCTTGATTAAATCTCCCATCAATAGCTAGGCCGATATAATCTCGGCGTCATATAACATAGTTGAGATGAACTACACGCTTTGTGAGTATGTACGACCTTTGTCCAGCTTCATGACCGCTAAGAATTCAGTGTAGAGGTCCTCAGACCCTTCTGATACGTTATATACGATACATCTCCCAGAACAATATGCGAGTCCTTCCGCACGAACATACTCAACCACGACTTCCCAAGATCATCAAGCCAACCCTCTTCCCGACATGACAACGTCCACACGTCACTCCCACAATCGAGATTGCTGTAAACCAGTTCCTTCTTGCCTTCCTTACACCATTCCCCGGGTTTCAACGGCTTTGACTGCATCCGCTGGCAGAGACCAGGCTTACATTGCGCGTCAACATCTGGACATGAAACGGATATACCGGGTTGCGATGTTCACTAGGCTACGATAATGGAAGCTCGAATCCCTTGTGGTTGCATGGACTACGCCAGCATCGAGCTCTAGAAACGCACCCGGATCTATCACCCACAGGCGGCCCATTCGACAATCGTACGCAAGCCGACGACATGCTCGTTCATGCTCCTCCCTCAAGGTCTTCTGGCATCAGCAGCGGAGACTCCATCCTCCGCCAGTTCTGAACAGGGCTAACCTCCCCATCCTCACTCCAACGCCGCTAAGAACACGACCTCGTTCCTTGCCACCAGTTTCGAGTTCGGTTCCCCCAGCAAACCTGATGCAAGGTTGACTGCCAATCTTACGAAGGAGGTCATCCTCCCTGTTGGCTCATTCAAGAACTCGTAATTCCTGGAGTTGTCTGGTATCAGCAACAAGACCTTACTTGAAAGTCGTGGCATTCCCCCCCCCCATCTCGGGCGCTCCTTGCAAGGCCACCTGGAGTTCAACACCGACTTCTTGCAGAAGGAATATGCCCCTCGAGACATTGAGTAAGTCTCGACCCGTGTTGCCTCTTCAAGACGATAATCAACTAATAATAGGCCTCTTCAGACATCCGCCGCAACAGCCGGGAATGCGACCAGCTCGCCTGGGATGAATATAAAGCCATAGAAACCGGCGTGTCCACCACTTCCCCCACTACGTTTCTCAGACCTCGATGCCGAACTCGCCTCACGCCTCAACCTACCTCCGACTTTTACCCCTCCGCAAAAAGCACCTCATCGGAGGTAAAGCTACCCAGGTCGAATTCACCCTTGTCCCCACAAAGGCGGCAACGCGTCGTCCAACTACCCACCCATTCCAGGACGGAACCACGTCAACTTGGTCACCTTCCTCCTCCTCCAGCTTTATGGTGCCGGAAACGTGTCCACGTCGATACCACGGACCCGTTCGCGATTCCTTCGGTGGATCCGAAGTACACCAGTTCTCGTTTGACTGGACCGTCGCGGGCCGCAAGCAGTAGACGAGGTTCATGAGGATCTGGTCACGGGGGAGACTGACCCTACCAAATCCCACGTCGTGGAGTCGAATCAGCCGAGGAATCGTATTCAAACCTGGAAGAGCAGAGGGAGGTGCTTTTTGTCGCGAATGGACTCGATTAGCATAACGACATCCTGTTGGACTACCGCCATAGCCTCTTGCGACCTTGCTGGCGTCGTCGGTTCTAAGAGGGGAAGGTGTATGGGACACGGAATCTGTCTGTAGAATATATTCTATTATCAATTCATCTTCCTCAGCTGTTTTATAATATCTCAACTTCTTATAATTAAATCTCTTTACATCTAATTTATGGCGATAATTTTCATAAAGGCTAGCTGGTTGTGTCAAAACCTTTAAATTTGGTACTGTATTACGAAGACAAATTACAATATGCTTTTATACCTTTCGTCCGATGATGTTGGATGCTTCAGCGCCTCCAGATGCCAAGTTGAAGAATGAAATGGCCTCCGAGAGGCAACGCAAACCCTCTCGACCCCCTGAATGAATGACAAGTGATTGGACATCCAAACCCTCCTCGTCCTCAACTAAGGCCAGGAATACTGCTTCTGTACCCTGCTTTTAACCCTCTTCCTCTAGCCGCGCCGTACCCGAAAGTTGAAGAGCACTGGCACGGGACGCCAAGGAAAACACGATACCGGGTCTTTCATGTCTACTAAACATGTCCCGGTGTCGGCTGGGGAATATGAAGCGCAGGCGGCAGCCATCCAAGGTGAATTGATATTTGAGCGAGGTCCAAGCGGGAGAACGAGAGAGAGGAGTATATACACATCATCTGAGGAAACAGCTTCGTTATGAGGATCAGGTCGAGGGTTCGCAGGCTCCGTTGGTGGGATTTGGTGGTAAAAATTTCTCGTTCTGACTAGGAGCTACAAGGGGAATGTGACAAGCTCGGAATACGAAGACTCATCCCCTACAGATGATCTTGATGTTCACGGATATGGGTATGATCCTTGTGTTTCCATTCCCGTACCACACCGCCTAGCCCGTCGATTACTCTCGATTGAATTTGATTATCCTGCCCGAAGCCAGGTTCTGGTTCGGCGATATGCTAAGGATATTCGTTGATTGAGTGAGAGTTCGGTTAGGTGGAGGAGCTGCAAAAGGTGTGGAGGGCGAAGATGCGGTGGAAGAACCCAGAGAAGGGAAGCAAAGACACGAGTTGCGGCAAATTCTGGGAGAGCGGTGCGGTTGGGCTTGGTGGTATACCGTAGAGTGGAGGGGAGGAGGGAAAGGCAGAGCTAGTCCCTTCATTTGACGAGGAAGAAGAGCACAAGGAGGATACAAACACTGGGCGAATATGGCGCCATCTGTGCTGGCGCGGCAGGAAGAGGTGGGGTGGTAGGAGGATATTGTTGCTCTAGTTTGGTAGAATGACACATTGGTACTTGAGTTGTCGGCGCCGGAGGGGACGTAGCGCTCCTTGGAGGTGTCCCAGCCGGGGGTTTGGGCGATGTTGATGCCTTCTGACTGTGGATCGTGAGGAGGGGTGAAGAGGGTTGGATAAGGAGGGAAAACAGTCGCGGGAGGAATCCGTCTCTTCATCTTCGTCCGAGAGAGAGGACGGCCGGCACGTCAGGTAGAAACAGCCCCATCCCCGCCTATGGCAAATACCTATTGCAGGCCGGATACGAAGTTAGGACAAGAAAAGAGATAAAGATGGAAGGAAAAAACATACCGTAGTACCGTCAGCTAGAAAGTGGGCATTGAGGGCGCCTTCGGCCGAAACGAAATCCCTCTAACACCAACGGGGTCGAGCACGAGCATTCTAACGGTCATATCCCTCGACTAGATGCTCAGCGCTCATCGCCTCATCATCATGTCGGTGCAAACTCCCCAACAAGATTGGCTTTCTAGAGTTTATGCATATGAGCAGGGCACCGCCGTCTATGGATGGGTTAGATTGGTGGCAAATTTTGAGGACACGATTCTCACCGGGTTTAGCTCAGTGAGAGAAGAGAATTAGGAGAGATAGAGATGAAGTGATGTTAGGAAACGTGGCAGATGGGGAAAACAATAAACGCGGGCCTCAAGGCAAGCTTCAAGTGGTAATCAACAACACAAATTATGGTCGCCTGATGTCGAAAACAAAAAGCTGTGACCACAGTTTTGTACTCCCCAAATGGGTGGACACCTTCCTGCCAACCTTATATCACAGCATCTGTAAGCCTGTGATATGTTTCCTGTTTGACCGTCATTGCCCACTACTCTTCTTGCGAAGACCCCGACGCTCACTCCATTCTCTGCTATGACATTCGCGTCGTTTAACCCGCTGTTAGTTACTACCGTAGCCGCCACGGTAGTGCTCGGATGTCTCTTCTGGAGGTACCATTGGCGCCTAGGCAAACGCAAGGTTTCTCGATCGTCAAACCCCGTCGAAGAAAATCTCATCTCGAACCGGAACCCTACCAATAAAACTATTGCGTCGGAAGCATTCGCTACCGACAATACCACTTGCCTCGACCATGTGTCTTTAGAGGAGCCTTTTGAACATGACAGGCGCATTCTGTCCAAATACACGTGGGCGTCGTACAAGGGTCTGCCTCACACAATTCAGCAAACTGTGGAACCTGCCGTGTTGAAGAATCTCCTGGCTATATATTGTGATGTTTCAACCGATGCCTGTTCTGCATTTCTCAAGGACGAGCCCAATGTCCGTGCGCTTCTTCTGCGGGATTGGGAGAATGGCTCATTTGAAGCTTTACGCAATGACCGTAAGTATCTTACACAGGCAAAGTAATCTGGCTAAATGTCTCCTTTCAGGGAAGTTTCTTTCGCTCGGCAAGCCTGCTGGACATGAGAACGACAAGATTACCTCTCAGCTCTCTTCCAACTCCAAGAAACTAGGGGGGTCTGGCAACACCAGCCAAACCGGCATCATTCGTGAGTCATAGGGAGAAAAGGATATGCGAGGTTGCTAATTTATACATGACTTCGCAGCGTCATCGAGTCGGGCGGGTGACGAGGCTACCGAAACGACGAGCAGTCATTGTGTAGCGCCCAAAGAGAACACAACCGAACCAGAGCCTAAAGGAAGCGCAGCCGAAGAAGACAGCGAGCACGAGGACGATGAAAGCCTGCGTAATCCTCAAGACGCGCCCGCCGATGGGAACTCAGACCGAAGCGGTGGCGCCAACGTAAACATCTCTGAAAACAAGCTCACTGCGGGCCGTGATATCAACGTTGCAGTAACCGCATGGCGAACTGGTAGGTGAACATCTATCAACGCTATTCGACCATCACTAACTTATGATTATGTTTAGATCCCAGTGAGTCCTGCATTCCCATATCGTTTTGCAGACGCTTAACTTGATACAGGCGGCAAGGATCGTGAGATAGCGGAATGGTTCTTTGACGTCGTTGACTACCGAGCCGTGCACAACGAGGTCACCAAGAAAAGATCAAAGAGCACCGGAGGGTGGTTTCTCCGATCGAAAGCGTATGGCGAATGGCGTACATCCCCACAACAGAGACTCATGTGGTGTCCCGGGATACGTACGTGCTCCTTGGTCCAATGCAATACCAGTCTAACCGTCTGCAACCTGCAGCTGGCGTTGGTAAAACAGTCATGGCGTACGTGTTCTCTCTGGGATCCAATTGCTCCAATAACCGATGGCCCATCAGCTCTCTCATCGTGGACCATCTGCGAATGCTGGATGACGCCAAAATATTCGTGGGTATCATCTACTTCAACTACAAACTGCGAAACCAGCAGAGCGAACGTGCCATCTTCGCCGCTTTCTGTCGGCAGATATTCGAAATCTATAAAGACCCAACCCTTAAAGCCCTCTACGACTCGCATGCAAAGTGGAAATCCCAACCAACGGATGCTGAGGTTCGATCTGCTCTATCCAACGTCTTCCAGCATTATCACTGTTACCTGATTCTTGACGCACTTGACGAATACACTGCGCAGTATAGCGACAGGCAGGTTTTCGAGGTGATCAACGGTGTCCTGTCGCTTGGCCCGAACGTGAAGCTCCTCGTAACTTCACGCATTCTCGGAGAAATGACTGCAACTTTTCGGGAGCTGGGGGCCAGCACGGAAGAGGTGATTGGAGACGATGATGATATGAGAGCATATGTGGCGGAAAGGGTGGCAATATTCAAGTCAAAACTTGACTTCAAGGTTTCGGATCAATTCTCCAAGCATATCATTGAAAAGGTTATGGAGGCTGCTAAAGGCCGGTATGTTACTCTTTCACCCCTCGTCTTTCAAGGTTCTGACAGTTCGAAACCAGATTCCTTGTTGCCGAACTGGGCATGAATCTGTTGGGTGAACAGCTCAACCTCGGAGAACTCGAAGACGCTCTTGACAAGCTTCCAAACG
The DNA here is from genome assembly GCA_944990035.1 of Clitopilus passeckerianus. NCBI lineage: Eukaryota > Fungi > Basidiomycota > Agaricomycetes > Agaricales > Entolomataceae > Clitopilus > Clitopilus passeckerianus. Next base: position 461,105 of record CALYLX010000096.1, read on the forward strand.
AAATTGATGACACTTACGCTCGTGTCATCGAACTCATCAAGAGCTATCCTGAAGCTCAAAGAGCACTAGCGATGAAAGCATTGATGTGGGTTGCCTATTCCCACCGACAACTTTCTGTTCAAGAACTTCAACACGCACTGGCTATGCAACATGGCCGAACGGATACCACTAAATACGTCACCTCACTGTCCAAAATCACCAGCCTTTGCGCCGGGCTCATTGTTGTGCGAGACAAGGAATTCAGCTTGGGTGACAAGGAGAGGATCGTGCAATTTGTTCGTGGGTAGTGCGGTCATCGGGTCTGGGGGCCAAAATTGACGTCCAAATTTTCAGACTTCACCACCCAGGAATTTTTTGGGAAGTTGCAGCTGAAGTATTTCGGCAATGCTCACAAAGAGATGTTTTCAACTTGCATTCAATATCTTACAACCACGGGCAACCATATTCTTCCAGCGGACTTTACCTGGGATCCTCATCTTCATCCATACACCCCCGAACGAAGATCTCAACTTACCTTCTACAACTACTCGGCGTCGAACTGGGCACACCATGCAAATGCACACCACGAGTCGCTTTGCGAGGAAGTAAGGGAGTTTCTACTCAGGAACGACCGAGCTCTAGACCTCATTTGGGAATATACGCATGGGCGAATATCCAGGAGACTCGTAAACAACGACACGACAGGGGGTGCCAGTGGTGGATCTGGTGTATTTCTGGCAGCATATCATGATCAAGTCAATGCATTGCGTTTGTTACTTGATCAGATGGTTATCTTTCCCCACACACAAAAGCAAACAACCCCATTGCACGTTGCTGTCATCAAAGGGCAGACCAATGCAGTGGAAGCAATGTTGAAGTGGTCGGGATTCAGCAGCATCAACGACAATCCTTCGTGCCATGATATTCCCTCGCAGCCCATAATACATCGACGTGGAGACGGCTACGTGTTTCTGGAAAACGTACAGGACGAAGGCGGCAGAACACCTATCTCCTACGCGGCAGAGAAGGGTGCGGAGCCAATTGCAAAGCTCCTGCTTGAGCATGGAGGTGTCGAGGTGGACTTGAAGGACAACAATGGCAGGAGTCCCATTTCATATGCGGCGGGGAATGGCAGCGAGTCAATCATCAAGCTCCTGCTTGAGAATGGGGGCATCGAGGTGGACGCGAAGGACAACAATGGCAGGACTCCCATTTCATATGCGGCGGAGTATGGCAGCGAGTCAATCGTCAAGCTACTGCTTGAGCATGGAGGCGTCGAGGTGGACTCAAAGGACAACGATGGCAGGACTCCCATTTTGTATGCGGTCGGGCATGGTAGCGAGTCAATTATCAAGCTCCTGCTTGAGCATGGGGGCGTCGAGGTGAACTCGAAGGACAACAATGGCAGGACTCCCTTTTCATATGCCGCTGGGTGGGGCAGCAAATCAACCATCAAGCGCCTGCTTGAGCATGGGGACGTCGAGGTGGACGCGAAGGACAACAATGGCAGGACTCCCATTTCATATGCGGCGGAGTATGGCAGCGAGTCAATCGTCAAGCTCCTGCTTGAGCATGGGGGCGTCGAGGTGGATTCAAAGGACAATGAAGGCAGGACTCCCTTTTCATATGCGGCGGGGAATGGCAGCGAGTCAATCATCAAGCTCCTGCTTGAGAATGGAGGGGTGGAGGTGGACTCGAAGGACAACGATGGCAGGACTCCCTTTTCATATGCGGCCAAGTATGGTAGCGAGTCAATTATCAAGCTCCTGCTTGAGCACGGGGGCATCGAGGTGGACTCGAAGGACAACAATGGCAGGACTCCCGCTTCATATGCGGCCGAGTATGGGAGCAAGTCAATTATCAAGCTCCTGCTTGAGCATAGGGGCGTCGAGGTGGACTCGAAGGACAACAATGGCAGGACTCCCTTTTCATATGCCGCTGGGTGTGGCAGCAAATCAACCATCAAGCTACTGCTTGAGCACGGGGGCGTCGAGGTGGATTCAAAGGACAATGAAGGCAGGACTCCCTTTTCATACGCGGCCGGCAATGGCAGGAAGTCAGCCACCAAGCTCCTCCTTGAGTATGAGGGCGTTGAGGTAGATTCGGTGGACAACAGTGGTCGGACTCCCTTATCATATGCGGCTGAACATGTCGAAGGCGATCGGTGGTTCTTCTGCTTTGGGCCCCCGGAGTCAACCATTCAAATCTTGAACCTCCTCCTTCAATCTGGAGCTGTCAATGTGAATTCAAAGGACAAGGATGGACTGACTCCGCTTTCATACGCGGCCAGGACTCGGAGGCGGCGGGCGAAAGAGTCGATCGTCGAACTCCTGCGTAAACATGGTGCTCTTGAGGCGGATTTAGAGGGCTGCATTTCGCAGGTGGACTCGGAGGAAGCTATGCCGGCGGAATAGATCTATTCTATACATCTCCACTATTTCTTCATATCATACATGCTGGAGTTTTTCTGGTAACTCTGGACGTCATATCGCTAGGATACCTTCTATCGCACAAACATTCCATCTATCTCAACTGCTTTATTATGTATCTCGACAAGTCGGTTTCTTTCAATCTAATTCTGAATTCATTGTTACAAACTTCGTAAATACTGGTCTGTTTCGTATGGCGTGACAAAATTTTGATACACACTATATTGTGGAGGCGAACTACAACGTGCTCATCGCGCCGTTCGCCAATTCAACCCTTCCATAGGCCCACATACCAAACTGAAGCATGACATGGCCGTTGGAAGTTGACGCAGCCACCTCCCGACCGTCTGGATGAATGACGAGTGAACATCCGAACCATGCTATACCCAAGAATGGTTTGGCTCTGAATCCTGCTTTTTCTTTTTTCTTCCACCCGCTCCATAACTGGAAGTAAGGCGAGCAGGCGTCTGCCAAGCAAGACATAACATTGGTCCTTTACATGTCTTTTGAACCAAGTTCAATATGCCAATTGTATGCATCGAGTTGACATGAGCGCCCGGGTTGGGTAGGAGATCAAAGGCACGTGTGGAGGGCAAAAATATCAGTGGGGAGACTCAAAGATGGGGAGCAAAGACGCGGGATGCCATGAAATAACGGAGGACTATGCCGAGGGAGCAATTGGTTTTGTGGAGTTACGATAGGATGGGAGGAGACTTGACGGCGGACCTTATGCCTTCATTTGATGACGAAGAGGAAGGCGAAGAGGAAGGGAGGATTCATATTCAAACGTGAATATGAGTGCCGCCTGTGCTTACGGTGAGAAGAGGTGGCGTGGTGGGATGATGTTGTTCGTGGTTTCTTGAGGATGCGCCGGCGAGTTTGAGCGAGTTTGATGCCCTTTGAGCTTGGTTTTGGAGGGGAGGTGGATAGGGAGGAAGGAAAGCCAGAAGTAGAGCCCATCTCTTCGTCCTAAGCCTCAGCTTCAAAGCTTCACCGGTACTGTTTGAGGAAGCTGAAAGTTTCGCTCGCTAGGCGAATATGGCGCCGTCTCCAGCAACGGTGGGTATCTATGTCAAGCAATGAGGTAAGGTAAGAAAAGAGAGAAAAATATGGACATACCGTAACACCGTCCGCAGCAAAGTACGCATTGATATCTGTATCTCTATCATCCAAAGGTTTTCGGCCTAAACCCCCCCAGCCGATCGAAAGTGAACGTTTGAACATTTAGACAGTCATGTCCCTCGACGTAGATATGGGGCATCAGGAATCTACCGACTACTGGCACCTTAGCACCTCATCATGATGCCCTGTATACGTCCTATGCGGCTCAAATGGTGCAGGCACCCTATTGAGACGGTTGGGTGTCTTCCAGATTCGAATGTGCGACTGGTGCACGAGGGCAATGAATTATCCGTCAGGCGATAACTGGAAGTCGCAGGCTGTTGAATTTGTGTGGTCTAGGGTGTAGGACAATATACGTACCAGACGTTGACTTGATGTGTGATGAGTAGAGCACCCATCTGTGAGTACGTTAGTTTGGTGAAATCTTGAGTAAGTGGATTGAAGATACGGACCTTCGTCTACGTCATTATCATTACAGGGTTTATCTCAGCGAGAGAAGAGAGAAAAGGGACGAGATAAGAGAGTTAAGAGAGATAGGACGAAGAAGTTTGGAAGCATGATGGATGCGGAAAACAAACAAACGCGTCTCTTTCACGCACGGCCTCCTTCCACCATCATCATGATTCCACCCAACGGCACTCTTACTTTTGCCTCAGTTCTCTCCCCTGCCCAACCCATCCAGCGAATAGCCAACGCATATGCCAGTGTCCTCACCGAGAATGTAGCTCAACAAATACCGAGGAAATTCTAAGACGCTTTCTACCCAAGGACAAGAGACCACGGGAAAGGACCGTGACAGCATCTCCTGGGAATTCAAGTAAACCTTTGGGACAATGGAAGATACATAGCCTCAAACCCTCTTCGCTTCCGTTGCCGCCGTTTTGGCTGCTGGCCATGGCTCCTTTCAAATTCAGGCAACATCCGGTTCAGTCGAGAGTGGAACCACAACTTCAAGCTGAACCATCGGAACTCCCACTACTTCTATTCTCAAGGGGGTGTACAATTGCGAAGCATTCTTCTGGTACGTGCTACAATTTCTAGTCCATATCTTAAAAGTCTGATGCTGGAACGATATAGGCGTATCTCAAGATAAACACGTCTTCTTCTCTCAAATGTTTGACCTCGAGGATTTTCGTGTATTGGATCTGGAGGCCGCTCAGCATGCCCAAGCTCATTTTCGCCGCCCACCCATCTCCCGATCAACTCCCCACCACACTCTCGTCGTCACAGGCGTTTCCCAGACGGAGACCTGACTTCATCAACGTCCTTCACATGTCCTGTTTCTTGGAATACAGCCAACAATGCCTGAAACGCCTTCAAGCACGGCAGCTCTCAAGACCGTTCCACAACCAGGCTTGTTTGATAATCGCATCAGACAGCCCCAGACAGCCCCAAGGAAAGAGGGAGGACAGCCCCGAAGTCAGAACGAGAAAGGACTCTTCGGGCCACTAGGAGCTTATGACCGATTTCTTGCTCAAGGAGGATGCACACCATACTGCATGATACTTAGGGTATATCTCTCATTCGTCTTACCTCTTCTCGGCCCTCGGTGCTGACACGATATTCCTCCTGCAGGCAACCACCGCACCCCTCCCCTTCTCGTCCAAAGCTCGATCGGCCTGGGCACGTCTGGGAAGATTACAGAGTAGAGCCAGCGAAACAGGCTCGTATACAACCCTCCCCTACCACACTCTCGTTCTCCCTCCACCCAACCTTCTCAAGAGGCCTTCAAAGTCCGAGTCTCCTCACTCCCGTCGGACCTCGATCCTGAGCTCGCTCAGACAGACCTCTCACCAATCCGCCCGCTATTACGGACCAACTGCCCCTTCCTGCCCTCATTTTCACCGCCCCTTCCTTCGCCATCATCTGTATCACGTTCTCCCAATCTCAACTTACTAGAACTCTCACAGGGCCGAGTGGTGGACAAACGAACAGACCCCACCCAGAACGATGTTTGCTTACTGGTACCTCATCGTGTTCAAAGGCGATCGAGGAATCAGCTCTGAGCAGGTCCTCATTCTCGCTACCCCGCTCTTGCTCAATTCCACCACACGGTTCATGTCTAGCGTCATCGAAGCAGGGGGCGTAATGTACTACTCATCTCCGGTCGTGCGCGAAGTCATCGACTACAACTCCCGCCTGGGCCAGTTGATGACCTGATCGCTGACACACTCCAAAAGTTGTTCAGGCCCCTTCCACACGCAGACCATTACTCGACCACGCCGCGATATTGTACTTCGGATTAACACCCTTTGTATCCACTCCGCCCTCGTTGACTTCGGGTGGCACCGTGCAAATTCCAGCTTCCGACTTTGCTGAATACGGATGTCTAGTCCCACCTTCGTTGCATTGGAAAACCTTGTTCCTACCGCCGTACTTCCTCTCGTCCTTTCCTTATCGACATAGAAGCTCAAGAATCCAATTCGCGCCAATGCACCCGTTCCAAGCCTCCAGTGGACGAAGAACCCGAACCCTCGTTTTGCAGACAGACTCTATCATCGAGCGCCCCTAGTCGCGGGAGGGTTGTCTCAGCTATACCTGTGGAAGAAACCTCGATTTGGCTCGTGGCGACACAGGCAGAGATGCAAGCAAACGAGGCGAGGACTGGCCTGTCGATGCTCGTTGGAGTCTGGAATGGGACGGTTGACAATTCTACGCCTAGCGGCTCTATTTCCGCTCCCTCGACCTCCGATGTCAAGGCTTCCAGAACAGGATAATCGCAATGGGCGGAAGGAAGTCAGAACGTGCTACAGCTGCCACAGCGAACGGAGCGACGGAGCCTTTCACCTGGAGTTTGGAATGAGTCGTGCAAGCGTTTCTGGTGAATATGTATATGAGAGCGTGGGGTAGGCATTACGACGGGGCATGTAGGGGGCAAGGAAGAAAACCGGTTTGTTGGGAGGCGCTTGCAGGTGTAGGCGCATGAGGAAGGGGTTGAGAAAGTGTCCTTGACGCTTAGCGCCTCGAGCCGTAGATGCCCTAGGAGCCCAAACGGTGCAATCTTCCTAACAAGATAGTTTGGTGTCTTCCAGACTTGAATGTGTTCGCAAAGAATTTCCCGTGATGCGAGAATTGAGTGTTGCGGACTAGTTTTTTGAGATTTAATAGTGGGGAAATTTATGCGCCGGGCGGCACGCCCATCTGTAGGTAAATTAGTTTGGTGCAATCTTGAGGTGGATCGAAGATACGCACCTTCGTCTACGTCATTGTCATTGGTTGGACAGTTGATTCTTTAGGAGGAAAGGGGTGAGATAAGAGGGGTAAGAGAGATAGAGTGGGTTGGGGCTTCGGTAGTGTGAAAACTCCGAGACTAAAGGATTATTGGCGTCGCGAACAAGCTGGATCTATTCGCAGAAGTCGAAGTCAACTGCATCTCAAAGTGTTGCAGTCGATGCTTGAGCAAATACACATAGCAGAATATTTTCGGTTCAGATTGGTATATAAACAAAAGACAGGGACAGACAATGAGCGACAATTGAGAAAAGAAGGACAGGGTAGACATTGTTCTAATGTCCGATTCAACTTGTGAGATTACTCTTGCTGGTTGGGAGCATCATTTGGCCGCCATGTTCCCAAGCGAGTGCCTTCACCGCCCTGCCCACTCCACTCCTCATTTCTAGAAGTTAGTCAGTATATGACAGGGAAACGCGAAAGGGTGGTTTGACGAACGCGTTGGAGTAACCCTGAGGAGCATTCAACTGAGCACGGCGAGAAGCAGGAGGCTACTGGAACTTCTCAGACGAAGTCCTCAAGACGTTCCCGGTTTCCCGCCAGCTCGCTGAGGAGAAAATGGAACCAGGGCTGCGAAACAGGCCGGTATACAGGGCTTACTCTCCCTTCCACGGCCCCGTTGACTATTTCCCTCTACACTTTCTCTGGAGCCTTCAACGTCACCCACCCTCAAAGCTGACCTCGAAGTCGGGGAAGGTCTGGACTTCCAGGCCACTCCGAGTTCGACACCAATTTCCTCCCGAAGCAACTACAATACTTGGGGTAAGTGGATGACTATCCGTCTGGTCGAGCTGGTCAGACTCAGATTCCAGACTGTAACCGAGTGATGGCGGTGTCTGAATGGTTCGATTTGGCCTTGGTGGTGGAATCCGTAGAAAACAGGGAGGAATTGGCTAGATTTGTCGGTTGCAAGGGATGGATGCTCGTTTGATCGAGTTTACGTCTTTCATGGACCACGTATCACGGGGTGCTCCATAAACTAACCATAAACGGATCTAGAATCTAGCAAAAGTCAGAATAAAGTCTGACAGAGGGGTGCCCTCCTTCCAGATTTTGAGTCTGACCAACTAACTTTTGCTCCAACTCTCAGGGTTACACACAAGCGATGTCACGCGGCAGCCCGGCATCCCTCGTCTAATCTGGTCGAGAAAGTATTATTCTGACCAGAATGACCTTACGGATAGTCATCCAGTCTCCACTCGTCTTATACTTTTCAAGTGAAATCGGTTAACATTTTTGCAGACATATACCGCGGCCAACTCGTCTGGGTGAATATAAAGCCAGTAGAACTGGCGTCGACAACGCTTCCTTGGCGACACCTACCTGCCTCCCTCTATTGACCTTCCTCAAAGCGTTCAACGTCCTCCCTTCTCTCAGAACTCGATGCCGATCTCGCTTCAGCCGATCTCTCCTCGGCATAAAAAAACATCTTGCCCTCAACCACCCCCACCTGGCGGAAGGCAAGGCCACTCCAGCCAAATTCACCTAAAAGCGAGATCGCGTGCCAGTGGTCCAATTACCCGCTTCTCCCTGGACATATCAACCTGGTCACCTTCCTCCTGCGGCCTTATATGTCAGAAACGTCTATATCAATACCGTGAACCCATTCGCGATTCCGCTTGTGGACCCGAAGTACAGTCAGTTCGGAACCGTTTGATTGTAAGGACGCTGAGCCTAGGCATAAGAAGTACGTCGAGCCGCCGAATTACCTCCTTGACGTGACGGCTTGCATACAGATATCTGCTGCAACTCTCCTCTCTCTTTTCTGCCCCAAGGCTCCCATCCTCCAGGCGAACTTGCAAGAGTATAATTCACTCAACACTAGCGTAACAGTCCCATGCACGACGCTTCGGCTCTCCGCCGCCACTCACGTACCTTCTTTCTGACCCCATCGCATCTCGTTTAGCATCATCATGGTCATTTCAGACAGCGTACCATCAATTCTTCACTGGCAATTTTCTGAATTATTCACACTGTACATGATCATAGAATTCTGTACAACACCTTTTAATGCCAAATCATCTACTAGTACCTCGCTGAACATCACTCGAGTATAATATTCAAAATGATAACCCGCGTCCGCTTCTCGAGCGTCGACTTTGCTCATCAGCGTCATCTTCTCACCTGATAACGTCTGCGACCAATTCATCGTTCTGGTTAGGCTCTGTCGGTCGTACGTCTCCTACTAGTTCTTGAAGTATCTTTGGACTCTGACCTACTGCTCTGGAATCAGATTGGGCGGTCCCGTCTCTGCTTAATAACATTGGGCGTCCATTGGGATTTCCAACTTAATCCAGAAGAGTAACTGCATTAAGCGCCGTGCAGACTTGTCCTCCTCATCTATCCAGCCCGTCGATTCACTGCCCTCTCTCACTCTGAGAAGATCACAGATCTGTGAACACCTAATATTGTATCTTAACGACATATACAGCCACAGATACGCCGTTTGGAGGGACCTTGGTGGACAAGGCGATTAGGACAGAGGCGACTATGACCCAGATGAAACTGGGGCGTTAAGCGCCCGGCACAGCAGCTACACGTGCTCGTATTGTCGATGCTGGGTATATTCAACTGAGCTGCTATTGTTCGTGTCAGACGACTCTGGGATCTCCCATCAACTTCGTCAGGGAAGTCGACTCCTACCATGGCAGAAGTCGGTGCTGCCACCATCGGAGCAGGCGCTGCTCTCGGTGCTGCTGCATACACCGTTGCTGCCGGTTTTGCTTCAAGACACGAGAACCACCATTCTGTGCTTGTTACTGAGCTCAGGCGCCAATCGTCCGATTTTGAGGCAGCATACGAGAGGGGAGAAATCGATGAGCAAGATTGGGACCAATACCTCATTCTACGCATGGAGTAAGTGTCCTTGGCAACTACCCCTCAGGCTGGTTCATCTCAACCTTACTCACGGGCACCTAACAATTGATCTGCTCGCTCCAGAGCTCGCACGAAGGAATCAGAATATGAGCAGACAATCGAGGAGTATAAAGATGTGCGGCTATTTAACTTTATCAAGAAGTGGGCAAAACGGCATCAAGTTCGAAAGAAGAAGAATGCAGCCAGGCGAGTGAATAGAAAGCTGAGATCGCATTACTATGTAAGTAAAGCACGTCTCAAAAGGATTCTATGCCAGTATGTCTAACACAGTTTCGATGTACTAGGACTCTACATCAGATGCATCGGACATGTCGTCGACCGTGGCTGCATCCGGATCCCCTCCGAGGGGCCGAAGAGCGCACAGCGATGAGGACAATGAACGAATCGAGGCTTGGGCCAAAGAGGTGGTGCAGCCAGATCCCGATGAACCAGACATTGATTTGGGCTACCAGGGAAGGGGCAGCATCCACAATGAAAGTGATGACGAAGGCAGCGACTACAATAACCCAAAGGTCCACCGTCGTAATTCGTCTCATGCCCCTTCTGGATCCACATCTGCCTCTGCACCGATTGCTACTCGCAAACGAGGTGCGACGGTCGCTGGTCCTTCTGCATCTGCATCTATCCCGCCTGTCACCATCCCTAAGGAGTATCCCCAAACCATCGCTCCATCAAAAGCGGACAATATCTACGATACTCGGTCCACACCCCTCACCCTCCGAACGCAGCCTACCCCTGCTACCTGCTCCTCAGGTCCTGGTGCCACTATCACTAGTTTGGGTAAAAGTGGCCTCTGTTCACTCAATGGGACGAACTCGGCGCCTACCGGCCTCAAGCTTGAATGTTCTAACTGTGGCGTAACCCATACGCCTCTCTGGCGCCCCGGCTCGAACGGTGAGCTCAACTGCAATGCTTGCGGCCTTTATTGGAAATTGGTGAGTTTACCTGCGCGCGTTCATATGTGGCTTCTTGCTCATCATTTCCTCAGCATAAACGCCTTCGCCCTAAGAGCATACGTAACAGCCACAGCAAACGTCCACATGCCCCTCCCCTCCAGGACACCGTCGACGTCATGGGTTTGTTATCCCCAGTAACTAAACCTCCGCCAAGATGCTCATCATCTGTCGACCAGACAGCGCAATGTCACAACTGCCACACGACTGCGACGCCCCTCTGGCGGAGGGACGACGAAGGCAAAACGGTTTGTAATGCGTACGTTTTTTCGCGACCTTCCCTTCTTTCTCGAAGCCTAATGAAGGCATAGATGCGGGCTCTACTACAGGCTGCACGGGTCTGCCCGCCCGGTTTCCATGAAAGCGGATATTTTACGCAGACGATTTCGTCATGACACCCCCCGTGGCAATTCTGATACCTCTTCAGCAAGCCCGGATGCAAGCAGGAGAATTTCTCCTACCCCAGAGGCTTCCCTCGCTCCTGACTCCTCCACTGCTCAGGTCAACTACGACTACACAGAGGACATCGAGTTCCGTAACACTCAGTCTTGTTTGACGCTCTTAATCAGAATTTCCCCTTGTCGAGTATGTTCTCCCATGGACCATACTGTAACCTGGACTATCTTTAGCAAGAGTATCTCATGTCCGCGGATCCCCTCTCCTTCCCGCCATCATAATCGACCGAAACTGCTGAAAACAATGTCATCAGCCCACGCTCTCACAAGCGCCACCACACGAAGGTGGACTCTGCTTCTAAGCGACTTTTGTCCGCAACTTCAGGCTCCCATCTCACATACGCTTTGTCAGCGACAACTCGCTCTCGGCGGTCATTAACGGAGTTCTCCAACAGTTTCCTCTGGTCCCCGAACTCGGGCAATAGCAGCAGTGATATCTAACAACTATTCGAACAGCTCGCTCACCAATGGCTATCTATACGGTACAATGAAGACGTTGTAAAAGTGGACTGGCCCTATAGTTATCTATGCGCACTTTCATTAGCATCTACAACATTCTACTTAAAGTGGTTTGATTTCTACAGTATTCTACTAGATTATGTATTCAGGATCCAACTTGATAATCTATTGGAGTACGTTATAAATTTACATTCCTTGAGCTCTACTGGCAACCGCCTGGAATGACTGGCGAAACCAAGGTCTACGGTGAGCTCTATACCTCACCCGGGAAGGTTCAAGGGAGGAAGACAGGCCAAGTATGGGATCTCAGAGAAATACGGTGCTGCCACCGCTACTGGCACATCTATCCCAAGAATGGCCTTCATGTTAGCACGAGGAAGGTCAGAAATATGAAAGTGAAGGGAAATGGACACAAGAAGGTAACAAGGTCCCGTATATCGATAAGATACTGCATCCTGACATCCTGGTATATATTACCCAACAAATCCAGTGTAAACTAATCTTCAATGATGCGGTCAAGGGTTTTCCTGGTTTTGAATATCTGAAGAGGGAGGCAAAGGAGAAATACTTATCCAAATGCGAATGCCTAACAACATCTGGAGAGCGTCTATGTCGGAGTCGCCGAGGTGAACTAGTACGGTTGAAATAAAACAAGCCTTGCCTACTTGGTGGACGCGGTGATAACTATCTGGTGTGGGGTATTCGAACGTCCAAGCCTATCGAGAGTTCCCAATGTATTGAACCCGATCAAGGTGATTGACGATGACAAATGTGCTGCTTGCCTCCTCGGTAGAGTGGATCCAGACGTGAGCACAGCTAGATCGATCCTGACAATTGGACCGTTCGCATTGAAATACTAAACGTCGAAAAGTTGACATCTCGGACTCGGGCGAATCAGATATTTTGGCTTGTTCTTGTCAACAGGGAAGACTACTACTTGACACTAACTCAGGGGTTTGCTCGCTTGATAACAAACACTTCGTATGTCGGGTAACGCGGAGGATAGGATGGCTGGACGATCAAAGGGCGAACCTTAATCTAAACCAAGTTGTTAGACACGTTCCAGAATATCAGCACGAAACTAAATGAAGGGCCTACCTGCTTCTGGTGGGGATCGTTAGCGTCGGCTACCCATCCACGGCTCTGATCAGGGCGGACAATGCTGAATTTGAGATGGTCGTGTCAGTAACTAACACCATACATGAGTGCGGCCAACACGTACATAAAACAATATTGCCCCATTTGTGGGACCTCTATAATCCTCCATTTACCAGCTTGAAGTTGTTCTTCTTCCGTCAAGAAGGCCCATAGCAAATGGTCGTCATCGCCAACGTCGGCCTTGTTGTTCCTAAGCTTGTATTTGCCACCCCCGACGTGCTCGATGGTCCACTGATACAGGTAGAAGGGTCATGTTAACTACGACCGGTCATAACGAAATCAAATTTCACGGCTCACGGTGGAAATGGGTGTAGAAGGATTATTGGTGTAAATACCCTTGGGGCGCAAAGACTTGTCTTCAGCAGGCTTACGACCGACGTGGAAGCCTGAGGCTTTGCTGAAAATGTGGTATTCGCTAGATGGAAGTATTCTGCTGGCCTCGGACATGTTGGAGATATGGAGCACTGCTGGGGGACGGGAGTTGATTGGGTTACTGACGAGGGAGGCTTGGGAAGGAGGGACTGGTAATATACCTCTTCCTTACTTAATTCTTTTGTAATGGGAAATCCTGCGTTCCAAATCGTTAGGTTACGGAGTCCATTACCATGGCCTCAAGCCAAGTATGAAAGCTCAATAAAGGCGTGTAGCGCTCGATCGAAGTCAGGATTTGACTTTCTGGAAGCTTCCAATGACAATGGCCAAGCCATTCAAGCTGCCGTGGTTGGCGGAATGCTTCATCGGCCGGGCTCAAGCTCCATATCCTCGACAGCCTGAGCTCCTGCAGATATCCGCGATGAAGTATTTCGAGAAAACTAATGCCCAAACAGCTGTCAGAGAGCCTCAAGCGGGTGACGCCTTCCAGCACTCGCTCAGCGGAATTTCGGGGACGTCGTCCACTGGCAGGAAGTATCAAGTTTGGTTCGGGTAGCGGATTAGCATCAGGCCAATGCAAATACTGGGCGCTAACTTGTGTCATTCCTGACGTCACTAAGCCTGCTACAAGGTGGCTTAGGTTGCCCACATTTCTGGAGAACGAGAACAACATTACTCTGGGCGCTGGAATCAACAGCATCAGGGATGGCATGTGCAGGTGAACCGACGAGCCAATTCAGCTACAGTTGGAAGACATGTAACAGCTTGCAGGTTCATTCCAAGGCATCCAGACAAAATTGTGTTGTGAGCTGAGTCCCGGGCTGATGGATTTTGTCCGTTTTGCACAAGGAGTTCTAAAGTTCGTCTGATTACGTTGCCGTTCCCTGATTCGTCCGCTTGTTCCCGGCTTTCCTTGGCCAAATGGGACTTCTGCAGCATGTGGCTGTGCCAAAAATATGAAGGCGAACTACAAGGTCAGTCGAGCAACCAATCTCCCTGCATCCTACAAACTGACATCATCTGCCAGTTCTCCAACATATGCGGTACGGTATACAAGCAAGGAAATGTCGTATTTACCTCGGATGGAAATTCCTTGCTGAGTCCAGTCGGTAATCGAGTTTCAGTCTTTGATCTCGTCAAGTACGTGCTCTTCTGGAAAAGTTCGTGCAAAATCCACATGGTCCTAACTAGTTTATAGCAACAAATCCTTCACATTCCCATTCGAGAATCGGAAGAACATCGCGAGGATAGCATTGAGCCCCCACTCTAACCTGCTCATCTCCGTAGACGAAGGTTAGTGCCCTCAATTCCAGCTCTCAAAATTTGCCACCAATCTAACCCACCCACAGACGGCCGTGCCCTGCTCGTAAATTTCCGCCGTGGCGTTGTTTTGCATCACATTAACTTCAAAAAGCCTGTCCGCGACATCCAATTCTCACCTGACGGAAAATTCATTGCCCTCACACATGGGTCGCACATCCAAGTTTGGAAGACGCCAAACCACCTTGTTAGGGAGTTTGCGCCATTTGAGCTGTATAGAACTTATACTGGACACCACGACGAGGTGCTGAGCATTCAGTGGTCGGTGGATGCAAAATGCTTCATATCTACATCGAGGGATATGACTGCCCGACTCTTCACACTCGATCCGCTGGAGGGGTTCAGACCGAAAACTTTTGCGGGACATAGAGATGCAGTTCTCAATGCGTACTTCTCTGCAGATGGTGCTACGGTTTGTCCATTTTTCTCTCTGTTATTTTCACTTCACCCAATTGCTTGAAATAGATATACACCGTGGGCAGAGACGGCGCTGTATTCGCCTGGGGAGCAAAACCCTCATCCTCCTCGGACGATGAAGACGAAGACATGGGTTCTGCTTCCGACTCTTCTTCCTCGTCCACTTCCTCTGTCAAGCCCAAATCCATTGGCATAAAAATCGCCCAAACTCGCTGGGGCATCTCCAAGAAACATTACATCTCCCCAGCCTCAGATAACTCAAAAGGCTCCGTGCCACTCCATCACACAAAAATAACGACAGCATCCTACCATCCCGCCTCCTCCCTCCTTATATGCGGGTTCTCGACTGGTATATTCACTCTACACACCCTCTCCGCTTCCCCTACACACTCCACACTGGACCCGATACACACGCTGTCGATATCAAACCAAAAACTCACTTCGGTGGTGATCAGCCCAAGTGGTGAATGGCTAGGTTTCGGAAGCTCGACCATGGGTCAACTAGTGGTGTGGGAGTGGCAGAGCGAGAGCTACGTCCTCAAACAGCAGGGGCATTGGGGAGAGATGACTTGCTTATCTTATTCCCCTTCCTCATCTTCTGGGTCTTCCTCGAGTGGGCAAGAAATCATCGCTACTGGGTCTTCTGACGGCACACTCAAACTATGGACACCCCAGTCTGGGTTCTGCTACCTCACATTTTCCACACATACATCTACCATCTCCTCTCTCGTCTTCTCCCCCAATGGATCAGTCCTCTTCTCAGCCTCCCTAGACGGAACCGTCCGCGCATGGGACCTCATCCGCTACCGCAACTTCCGCACATTCACCTCCCCCACCCCAACCCAATTCTCCTGCCTCGATGTCGACCCATCAGGAGAAGTCATCGCCGCAGGCTCATCTACCAATTTCGAAGTATACCTATGGTCAGTCTCCAGCGGGAGGCTGATTGACGTTCTCGCGGGGCATGAAGGACCTGTATCGAGTTTAGTCTTCGAGACTTCAACGACGAGCGGTGGGTCTGGAGCTACGGCGGGGGCGGGAGGTGGAGGGTTGATTACAGGGAGCTGGGATGGGACGGTCAAGTTGTGGACTGTTTTTTCGAGGACGAGGAATGTGGAGACTGTGGAGTTGGGCTCGGACGTTCTGGCGCTTGCTATCAGACCAGATGGAGGCGAGGTTGCGGTGGCTACGCTCAACGGCAGCATCACGTTCTTCAGCTTGGAAGGAGGGGGATTGAAGCAGACCAATGTCATTGATGGAAGACGGGATATCAAGGGTGGAAGGTTGACCTCCGAGAGGACGACGAAAGGAGGTGGAAAATGCTTCACATCCCTGACATACACCGCGGATGGGAAATGCCTCCTTGCAGGCGGGAGGAGCAAGTGGGTCTGCCTATACGACGTACGTGAAGGCGAAGGGGTCTTGGTTCGACGCTTCCAGGTCTCCGACAACCTCGCCCTTGACGGTGTTTCCGACTACGCTGATTCGAGGCGGGTGAACGAGGCTGGGATTCCGCTGGATGAGATCGATATGCGGGGCGAGGAGGAGGAGTTGGTTGAGAGGCTGGATGCGGGATTGCCTGGTGCAAAGGAGGGTGTGATAGGCAAGGAGGGAGATGGAGGGAGGAGGCGGTATAAGCAGGAGGTCAAGACGAACTGTGTTAGGTTTAGCCCGGGTGGGAGGGAGTGGGCCGCTGCATCGACCGACGGTCTCTTGCTGTATTCCCTGGATTCGCCTTTCGCTTCGGGGTCAAGCTCGACATTCGCTCCTACCTTCGGCGATAACACCAACATTAGCTCTGGGGCGACCTTTGACCCCTACGCACTTTCACTGGACTTGACACCTCAGTCCGTCCTTTCAGCTTTGCAGCAAGGGGAATACCTCTCCGCGCTCGTGGGTGCATTGAACCTCAACGAAAGAAGTCTTATCGCGAGGGTATTCTACTCCATACCGGTGGGGGAGGTTGGACTGGTAGCGAGGCAGGTGGGCTTGAAAGAAGCAGTCAGGTTATTGAGGTTCGTCGGGAGTGAGGTTGGAGAAGGCGGTGTCGCGATGGCTTCCCTTGCGTCCACTCAGGACACTGAAGGGAAGAAGGGTAGCGCTACTACGGTCGCAACAAAAAGCCCGCATCTGGAATTTGGTCTGAGGTGGATTCTGGCGCTGTTGAGGGTACATGGGAGGGCGTTGAAGCAGGCGAGGGGTGTAGGAAGAGAGGCTGCTGGGGAGAGTGCGAGTGTGCTAAGGGTGGTTAGAAGGAGTTTGGGGGACTGTGAGGAGGGCGTTGGAAAGATGTGAGTGTGATTGGTCTTTCTCCCATCCTTTGCTCTTCTCGCTCTTTGTGGTCGGCGCTGATACGAGTATTTTACACAGATGTGATGAGAATACGGCGATGCTAGGATTCTTGCTGGATCAGCAGAAGAAGAAGGAGGCTGAGAAGCAGAGCGCGGAGGGAATGGATGTTGAGACGGATCTGTAGTTGGGCGCGGGACTACTGCCGAAATGTATTCCATGGCGTTAGCAACAATATTTACGGGCCGATGGTGTCACATCTTGTTCATTCAGTCCTTTTCTTGGAATCCCGCTGTTGACACCACGTTCCAGCGCTACGGCAGAACCACAGGCAAGAGCGACGAGGGATATTACTAAACCTAACAAGTTAAAATACATTCACCACTCATCCAACCGCTGCCTAGAATAATGAATTGCCAATGATCGGTGTTGGATGGTGTGTGTATTGACAGAGAGAGTTGTTGATCTGTACACCATTCAAGATGAATGACACTGGCTGACGCTAACCCAATCACGTAATCACACTACCACCATCGACCTGACGGTCTCGCGCAGATTCATCGCCGTTGGGCGGCAACACCGCAGCAATCCCATTCAACGCACTCAAAGGACGACCAAACGCCAGCTCACGACTTTGGACGCGTCGGAAGACGTTTAACTACTTCAAAAACGGAACAAGTTTCATTTCTACGACCTTTGCTTTACGACGACCTGGTATTGACCACACCACCTTCCAATGGAATTATGGAGAGGCATCTCCCGTCGACTTACGGACAGCCCAGACCGTCGATACTCAGAAGAAGATTATGAACTTCTCGGAGGTTCTGAAGATGCTCCTCCGACCCCACACTCACCACACCATCGCTCGACCCCATCCGTTCGGCACAACCACCGACTGCGGCGTTCAAAATTTCGGACATGTTTACATCTATGTCTACATGGATGGACATTGAAGCGCCTATTCATGCTTGTAGCTCTTGCACCAGTGCTGTTGGTGCTGGCTATCCTAATTTGGGGAGGAATACCACCCAGTTTTCAAGATATCCGTGAATTCGAGAGCCTGCTTCCACAGCATCGGTACCACAAGGGAGACAATACCAGCGCTGTAGCAGTGGAGAGGCGGATGTTTCTGAGATTTCCGGATCACCTATGGGGACATGGGCTGAATAACATCTTGCAGGAGGCGTGAGTCTCTCACCAATAATTTTGGACCGGAAGTCACTAACGGGAATAACTCTGTAGCCTCCTGCTATCTTACATAGGTCTCGCAACCAACAGGACCTATGTCTTTGAAGACTATGTCTGGTCACATCTCCCTGCTCCCTACACCCTATATGACTTCTCCCTCCGCCCAACGCGAATACCCCTGAACGCATTTATCTCGGGACCCTCTGCTGGGTCTCCCTTGCCTCCAAATTTTTCGCAAGATCTAGTCGCTGTCAGTGCGCGGTATTTTGAACAAGTATGCCCCCCGTCGAAGAGGAGGATTGTGAACAGTGAAGGAACACCGACGCAGGGAGAAGGGAAGGAGATTGTAGACTGGTGGGTCGCAAGGTTGACGGCACCAAATGTGGCCAACCAAGAATGCGTCGAAGTCGTCAGTGACGGCGGTGATCGAATATTCGATTTCGAGTAAGCTTGTCATCATGCATCCGGTCGTGGTACAGCACAAGAGAACTAACGTGTTTTCGTGCCATTCCAGCTTCTTTGGTTCATCAAGAATTCTCTCCCTCTACCCCTCCCTCCGACAGTCCCCAATTCTCACCTCATTCCAGTGGTCTCCCCTAGTGCACTCAACCATCCTGCGTAACTTCCCCCTCCTGCAACCATCCTCCGCATCCTCCCTGTACAACTTCTCCGCCTCAGGCACCCTCACAGGCCTCGTCGCAGTGCATATCCGCCGAGGCGACTACCGCCGTCACTGCCCCAGACTCGCAAACTGGGGTGCCAAGTGGAACGGTGTGAATGAGTGGGAAGGCTTGGAGGATAAATTCGAGCCTCCACCAAGACCAGAGGCAGGGAAAGGAAAGCAGACAGAGGAAGAAGAGAAGGCTTACCTCGACTACTACATGGAGCATTGTCTTCCTTCCCAAGAACAGATCGTCTCCCGCTTACATGCGATCCGTCAAGCGAATCCCACCCTTCGCCGGGTGTACGTCCTGACCAACGGATGGGTCTGGTGGCTGAGCGGCCTAAAATCCAAGCTCCTGGCAGATGGGTGGGAAGACCTCAAATCCACGCTTGACCTCCAGATGGATCCTAAGCAGAAGGAAGTGGGTGCGGCGGTGGATATGGCGATCGCGGAGAGGGCGGAGGTGTTTGTGGGCAATGGGTTTTCGAGTTTGAGCTCGAATATTGTAATGTTGAGGATGGCGAGGGGTGTTCCGGAAGGTAGGAATCGGTTCTTGTAGGAAATAGAGAGGGGACATCTATTATTTATCGGGGTTCTGTACGTATACCTATAATTATACCTAGATCACGAAAAGGAGACTCTTAGGAGTGATGGGTTCTAATGAAGACGTCCTGGATAAACGAGTCTCCTTCCTCAACTGATATAGCCAGACGACGGTACTACAATTGTGTTTGATTCCAAATCCCAAATCCGAAGTGATCAAAAGTCCACAGTTGCGCCACCGCGCGACTTTCGCGACTTCGCCGCTACTCGAGAATAGCTCCCGCCCTCCCAAATCAGTGACACGATCCTCTCATCATCCCAGACATCCATATCCTAAGAATTCTAGGTGCCTCCAATGGTATTGGAGTCGTTTGAATTACAAGTGACGTCAGGTCATCTGCTCTCCCTAGTATCGTGACCCCCTCCTGACCACCGCAATATATAGGGCTACGAAGCGGCTTTCTCTGGGTGTCCTTCATTCTTCACATTCAACGACTGCGAACGCACTAAATTTTGATTATCTGACTCATCTAATAACCAACAACCACAATGTTCCGTACCATCGTCCGTCGTAATGCTGCCAACCCCGGATACAACAAATTCATGGGTGGTGCCCAGGGTGGCTCCGGAAGTGGGCCGCAAGGGAAGAATAACCCTGTGAGTGCCGCCTTTGGCTGTGCCGGTTGAAGAACTACGACTCATTTCCCTACGTAGTTTATGTTTATGGCTGGAGCTGCTGGCCTCACGGCATTGGCATATTTTTGGGGATTCCGGGATGTTGACAGGAGGCATATCAACGACGGTGTGTATTTGTTGGTTTTAGTATACTGATTGGAATTTGTCTGATATGTTCATAGGCAAGCCTGCAAAGAATTAAGAGCCCGAAAGGAGTGGAAAGAAGCGAAACGTACCCAGTTTACATCCTATTTGACCTCGAGCAATGTACATTAGTGAACCAATGAATCAGCATGCACGCCCCAAACCTTTTCGATGTCGCCCTAGCAAACCTGAAGACTTTACTGTGGCTTAATACGCGAGCTTTCTCCAATTGATGGGTGTTAAAGCGTTCTTGGACGAGCGAACATCTGAAGCTCGAACTCCTGGAATGGATATCAACCTTGGGGCCATTTTGCCAGAGCAGTGGCTTTTTGAATTCTGGTGAACGTAGGGAGAAGCGTGGTGGAGAGAGATATAAGCCAAAGCGCCATCACGAGGCTGGCCTGCCAAGCGCCACTCCATCTGCAAGTAACTGCGGTCAGGGTAAATTGTGGTAGTAAAAACGTGCAACATTCTCAGCGGCGGCTCCGTCTCTCCTTCTCTCCGTGCTGTTCTTTGAAGAATGTCTCTGCACTCCCACAGTCAAGGAGGCCACTGGTAGTCCCACCATAATAACGCTTGCAGGATTCAACCACCATAGGCACAGACCAATGAACACATACATTGCGAGTCTGCGTGAGTCTGCGGGCATCATGAAGGTCTCGACCGCCTCGATGGATGAAAACTGAAGCTTGAAGCCTCGGCAGCATGGAATCGACCCTGAACTGCATCGAATCGGCGGCATTTTTGAGTTCAATTAAACTTTAGAGGCGCAATTGAATCGCAGCCCTTCCAGTAGGCTACTGAATTATAATCAATACTATCTCCGAGGGTTCATAGAATGTCGCCGGTGTTTGATATCCAGTGATTTCACGAACTCAAAGGTATTGGAGGTTTGACTGCAACACGATGTCAAAGTCGCGGGATGGGAAGAAGGTTGATGGCGAGACGGGGCTGCCGAAAAGTAGCTCTCGCGATCATGTCTCGTCGCAACCTCGTCGCAACCTCCCAGAATTCATCACGTCTCCTCATGCAGGGTCCCTGCATCATGCCAGATTCTACCTAGCGTAGTTCCATTCTCTGTCGTAAACCTGGCGGAAGAATGTATATTGTCTGCAGTCACCGTGGCATCTGCTGGCTCTCGTCTTTCCGCAACCTCGACCGTGACCTAGACCATCACCTAAGCTCCTTAGGAGGTCGGTAACCGGTAACCCATGAGTTCGTTCTCTGAGGCATAAAACCGCTTCTACCGCTCATTTCCTCCTGCCATCATCAACATTGTTAGCTTACCAGTTTCCTACATGCTGGGCGAATTGATCGTGGCCAGAGCGCTTCACCCTCCAGCAGGGCGGTTCCGCACGTGCGTAAGCCCTCTGTCGTGGTCTTCGTCCCACAGCAGCCAGGCTGAAGAATTCCAATCTTAGGTTTTTGCTCCTGACATCATGGTTGGACTGTAGCATGCTCTCCATCGAATGGATCGTTCTTTATTTGTACTTCAAACGCCATGGTAAATCTGGGAGAAGGCTCAACCACGCTTTTGCCGTTCTGGTTGTCTTCGTAGATTTGCTTGGCACCATCGGAACCTGTGGACTTACATGGGCGGTGCGTAACGGCCTTTCCATTCCTCGTACACAATGTCGCTAATTGGTCTCTCGAATAGTACGCATTGCAACATGATCGTCAGTTGCTTAAAGTATGAACAGGGAGCCGTTATTGACAAGCCGAAATAGCCCATACCACATGGAAGAGTCGACTTGCTTTCATGCCATTAATGTTGATATCGACGAACATCGCAGCGGTGATTGAGCAGTCGTTTCTGATATTCAGGATATATCGAATGTCAGTCCCTCTTCCGCGCACCCAACTCCCAAGAGATTTGTAAAACCCATTCCGTACCCCCTCCAGGTCCAATTCCCTGGTTTTTACGTTTCTGCTCGCTTTTGTAGTCCTTGGTCATGTGAGTACCATTGGCCTTTCACTACAACTATCGTCTCATTCTAGACGTTGTCGACAGTTTGCATTGACCACGACCTGCGCCATCTATCTCACCCACTATGCTCGAGAGATGTTCAGACTTGTAAGTACCAGGACACTCATGTGAGTAGAAGATCCCCTTCTTTGCATTCATTTATCTCATTATCCACTTCAAAAGCACTGGCGGCCTGCTCAGCGTACTTGTTGACCTTAGCATCCCAGCCATCGTCTTCTGGGAGCTACAAAAAATTGCACAGTCATTCAACAAATCAACCAGTAAAGCCCAAATTCTCATTCGCAGAGTTTACACGCAAGCATTCTCAGGAGGAGCCGTCGTTGCTGTAGTCGGCGTTACCGCCGTTGTCGCCTTTACCTCACAACATATTGGACCCTTTCTTTTCTTCTGGAGCTTTCTTGGTCGCCTTTATGGTATTACTACACTTGTGAATCTCATGGGGTATGGGAGCCCGGGTTCCAACGATGATTCTTGGGATCCGACAGTTCCTCGACAAGCTGCTTTCAAAGTCACTGCATCCCATCCTGGTTCAACTCGTAAAAGTTCTCCAAGGCGACCAGGAAGTGGTATAGCATCCGAGCTTCCCAGCCACTTCACTGAAATCACTTCAAGTTCGGGACGCGAAGCTGACAGAGGATCCGACAGATTTCGTAATTTCGTGAGTATTCCTCTACCATTGATAGTATACGTATACTCACTTCTCTGTATAGGAAACGAGATTTTCCGAACTGTCAAAAACCAGTTCCATCGCATTCTCACCAGCAAGATTACGTGGCCGCTCTTACTCGCTGTTTCAAAGTCCAACCACCTCTATGGGATATCCTAACAGTATTACTACCTGCTCGAAGGAATCTTTCTCCCAGTGATCAACTGATGAACACGCCTCAATCTCCATCCATCCTCATATAGGTCTGTTCCAGAATCCCCTCACTTCTCTTTTTTACCGTACAGCGCTCTGTGTAATATCATAGATTATATTAAGTCAAAGTCATAGTACGTATACATTCGATAACATTTCTTCCCCTACATCAAATCTTGGTTGGATCCCCTTTATGATGGTTTTGTATTTTTTGGTAACTTTCAGCGTAGGTGGGGGCTTTTGTGTACACCAAATCGCTACCATCTCCTTTCGCCCTTTGAGGACTTGGGACCTGACGATGACCTCCATCACTATAGTCTGAGGATGATTTATAGGTGGCGATAGACATATGGTGTGCGTCGTGCTCTTTGCGGATGGGATCGAGGGCCGAGAGGCGTTGTTCGTAACGGTCTACAGGCAGCCCTGGTTGAGCCCCGTTACTACTTGGCGATGATTTGACGTGAGCGATAAGTTGCTCATCTGATCCAGGAATCAGTCTTTCAATTGCAGTAAACAGAAGCACAGAAAATGTACGCACAGTAAGGATTCGCGCCGTCTCGAACTTTACGTTCGTTGTGGGCTCGGAGGGAATACCAGAATCCTCCAAGAGTACCAAGGACTAGACTGCCACACACGACGACGGTCTATGAAAAAGATGAGCACTCTGAAGCAATCTCAAATCGCTCAAGTTCCTTACCTGACCAGGAGTCAATCGAGGCATGCGAGGAGGTGCTCGGAAGCTGCCGCTAGTGGATGCCATTTTGTTCATTCAGTTGAAGAGTTTTTGGACGTATAGAGTTGTCGACGATAGTGCGGGTGTTGCTCACATTCTACTCGCGCCGTCGAACTGTTTATATACACACTGGGTAGATGTCTCAGAATGACGACAGTTACGAAAGGTGTTGATCGATCCTCGCGCTCCTACAAATCCTGATCGATCGAAGGGGGTAGGGGGTACTAGGAGGTTTGGTTCCGTGAACTCCTGCTCTAAGCAGTGAAGACGAAGTCAAGCGCTCCATGGATCTTTGAGCCTTGAATCATGGCCTACTTTTTAGCCTGGAAGAAGTTTGAAAACACGGTGAAATTTTGACGAAGACTTGTGCAGGTCTGCACAGAGTTCGTTGCAAGGTTAGAAGTCAAGGCCTCTCCGTTGACGCCGGATCCTATGCCCATCAGGTATTGTCACATACGGTCTAGATAGCGCTCGTAGGAGCCACAGCACTTCTTGTCAAGGATCCCTTGCATTGCAGTGCGTCCCCCTATCTGAGGTCCAGAATCTCGAGAGAACTTGTCATCAAGTCATAGCTGTGGGGGGTTGTTTCCAAAAATCCGGGGAGACTTTCGACGCATGTCACAATGACACTCACCTAGAGAGTATGCAAAGGTCATATCTGCTGTAACTCACCCCTCTCGAGGCGATCAATTAGCTAGAGACCGGGAGCAGAACAATATTGCTCCACAACGCCATGTTAACTCCCCGCTCGGATGCCTGGGGTAAGGTCTAGGCACTGGTCTCAGAGCGAACTGACCGGGACAGAATCGGGGTCCACGAGTTGATCCTGAATGGTCTGGGTTCTGCCAAGCTCCACCGGGAGCTCGAGGTGCACAGCTGATCGCGACCTTTTGCCAGACTGTTGGTCGTTCTGCATGCGCAGCATTGGTGTCACTAGGAAACGACAAGGAATTTCTTTTTCAGCGAGAGATGGCTCGAAAGATTGATTAGATATGTTTCGGCTTGACGACGCTCTCTCAGCAAAAGATCCATACCACCAAATCTTTGCTGTTACTTGGGGACGAGTGGCCTGAATACAGTAGCTGAAGGTTCATAAAGAGAAAAATTGTTATTCGAGGCAATCTAAATACAGGGTAAACGTGGCTAAGATCTTCATTACAACCCACATGGCAAGTATTTCCTCGACGTTCGACAGCCAATCAATCTAGCACGACGGCATGAACCCATGCTGTGCAATGCAGGGCAGGAGGAGAAAACGAAGCGGCACGGCAAAGGTTGTCTGAAAAATGCACCCATGTATGCGGGTGCCTAATCGGCGGATCGATTAGACAGCACCGAAACGAGCATGGGTGGCAATCTATCACAAGTGGGAGTTCTCCGCTGAATCCTGCCATATCTGCATTTCTTGCAGATAGATTGGACGGATAGGACATTTCCCGGTAATGATTTCGGCGAGTGTGAGATCACCCCGAAATTTAATGCCACGATTTTCCTGGGTACTCAACCTGACCAAGCCTGGTGGATTCGTCCGAAGCTGATCTTGCGAAGAGCCGATGTCGTAAAGAATCGATAACGAGGAGGCTGTCGCGCATCCATGAGGACAGACGTCTTGTGTCAATAGATCCCGACTGTCCGAAAACACGGATATATACACATGAACATAATTTGGATAAATCTGCCCTGCGTGAATTTGTAAACCGCGATTGTTTTGCACCAAGATGATTGGTGATAGATACCATCTTTGGGAGAAGGTGGTCATGGTGCGACTGGACCAGTGGGAGTTTGGAGTGGCTTTGGATCGGGGAGATTTATGAGAAGAAAAGAGCGCGTTGACATCTAATCGCCTGTGAACGCGTGGAGGCACATGGGCCGATCTTAATTGAGGGGTAATGATGATCCAAGTTTTCCGAACGCGTCGCGTGAAGCCGCCTTTACAAAGGTGGACGAAAGCAAACGAGGGCATCTCTACGACGACAAGATTGCAGAGAGGGCTGATCTTGACGACCGAGCCGCGGGAGATGCTAATCGCCAGGTTCAGTTCGTCGGCTTAGAGACGTCGTTTTCTGATTTCGTGGCCGTTGTTGACGGGGGCTGGGATGAGCGTGCTACCATGGCGAAAAAAAGCGGGGAAACAGGTGGTCGCGTTAGCCTTAGGTAAAATACGAACAGTCATGCCGAAATGGGAACGTAATAAGGTCTTCGTAAAAAAGACAAAGAAAGACGCGTCGGACGCGTTGATAAACTTGCGGAACGTGCATATAGAACAAAGGAAGTAGGAATTTGAAATAATAACTCACCAGTGCGGTATTCGTCCAAAGCCGCCTTCCGCCTGCCTGCCACGCTTTGTTTAGCGATGTAAAAGGTCACTCCCCCAACAAGCAACACCCCACTCATCGCAAGTATCTAGAAACAATCAAAAGAAGGGTAAGAACAACGCCGCAACGAACACAAAAAAAATTCAAAAAATTCAGCACATGAGAAAGCCCATAGGAGTCCAGTAGGGGAGCCCAACACGCCTAGCTCCCGTTACCATGCCCTAAAATGAGGGTTCACAAGCTTTTTTGGCTCCATAGCGACAAAGCCAAAGGCCTAATGGCGCCAAAAACCTCAAGTAAAAGGAGGACAAACTCACCATGCGCCTTGGAGTGTTCAGTTTTGTGGGAGGATTCATGCCTATGCTCGGATTCACAAGGGTCCTCGTCCCTCGAAACAACCCAGAGTGTGGACCTTGAGCTTTTTCGGGACAGATAGCTGCTTGATAGGCAATTAGCTTGCAAGAAAGCCGGACGCTTGAAAATACGAGTCTAGAACGAGATGCGATGCCTGCCAGAGTTGCGCCCTGTGTCGCGCTGTCGCAGATTCCTCTAAACGGCTGACTCAGCAGGATTTCACCCTTCTCCGAGCCGAGCTCAAACGATGGGTTCTCCTTGAACAGGAGGCTTCGTTACCAAATTTGCACAGTTTTGTGACATTTGGTTCTTCAAGCTTCACATGTTTTGTGAATTTCCATTCGCATCCTCGACAACACCTCAGAAACCCGCGTTTCTTGACGAGTCACATTAAAAGTCCGAGAGGTACGGTACACCGGTCCGATCAAGTTCCGAACTGCGAAATGAGGCCAAGTGAGGAGTAACGCTCACTGCTCGCCTCAGGCCGTAAAGCAAGCATTTCGAACCTGATTGGAAATTTCAATTATCAGGATTTTCAAGCTCCACAATGCATAGCTCACGATAAGGTTCAGTCGAGTCTGTGAGTGAATTAGCACATAGCAGCTGAGATACTCTCCCGATTTATTGCAGTCCGCGGAACCGTATTCACGGGGATGCAACCGAGCTCGATAGAATGGCTTATACACACGCAAGAGGATTCGTACCCTCGATTTCTAACAAGGTTTGAACGACGAACACGGATCCAAGCCAGAAGTACTGAGCAGTAAATAGCTTGGGAAGGGAGATCAATGCACTGTCAAGTTCCGAGCCTGACCTGGCCATTCAAGCGGACGCAACTGTATTGATACGCAGCATGGAGTATACATGACCCATACCCCATCTATATTCGAGTATTCAGCGATAGGTAAACTCGTATCAATTAGGACGTCTGCGTGAAGATGGTGTCCCGAACATCCCGACTCAGCGGACGCGCTGAACGAATGGGTGATGCAATGCTCTCTCCACTCCAACTGAGGGAAGGCGGGCATGCGAAGGGGTCAATCATGACTGCTTTGTGCATCATGAGTGGCGCTTGCAATTGTGAAGGAGTTTTTTGCAGGGAGCAATCGATAAGGATTGTCCACGGACGAAGATGCGAGATCGCTCGAGATTCACCGGGATTCCTTCGGTGTTTGGCATCAGACAAGACGATAAACAGTTTTGATCACGCTCGAAAGGTGATAACTGCGATGATCGAGGTCAAACGCGCCCCATCGAGCTGTGCAAGTATCAAAACGTGGCTTGATACAAGCGAGGGTGATGACGAATTGTTATGTTTTTAAAAGCCTGCTGAGACAGCCTGTGAGCATTCGAGAACTGCCGGCGGAGAGGACACGGTCGGAGTAGGAGATAAAGTGCACTTCCGGGAAGCGCTTTACGCGTTCCGAGGATTTTTTTCAGATAGGGTTCTTGTGTCTTCATTCCTTTCGTTGTCTCGGTAACCGCTAAATTTCCTTGGGATCTTAACAAGAATTTCTTTAAATTTTCGTCTTGGGGGTATCCCTTGTGTCGACGAAAGCTAGGACTTTTGAGTCCAGTAGGATTCTCCACTTCACCCCAGTAGTGCGATATATTGGATTCAATCAATGACATCGCAAACGAGTTTACACGAACATTGGAAAATAAAAAGGAAGGATCCGCTGATGTCACAGGGTGAAATCTGATTATCGTAACCGAGATCTCTCATTTGACAAAATTAGGCATTCCGGGGGGAGCTGCCTTATGTCATAACCTAGCAAACAAAGGGCTGTGCCTATCGGGTGAGCTGGCCCGTCTTCCGTCTATATAACCCTCATGATCCTCGCAATGTTTGGCTTGTTGCAGGGCCCACCCACTCTACCGTCGAGTGTATCCTTCCAGACAGCTTGGCCTGGCTTTATCAATATAATCATCTTACACTACCACCACCTCTCACTTCCCTTCCATCAACGATGCCTGGCACTGTCATCAGCAACGCTACAAGAATCTGGGAACTGAACATGCACTGGTCACTATACACTCAATGTGGTGTATGGGATTCACGAGGACGAGGTGTAGACATCTGGGAATGTATTCGAGATCGTAAGTTGCATCCTCCGTATCGGCCGCCGTGAACAAGTCGCCTAACTGCACGTTTCCTTTCAGATGACTCAAAACCCGGCACTGAGGTTCGATTCGATGCCATTTTGCCTGCCCTTTCAGTATCATCTGACATTCTGCCTTCTACAGCCACCCAATCCACTTTACTGGCGATATGTTGCTCGAAGATGAAAGAAGACCTCGCTCCAAATCTCGCGATGCGCTAGCACACGCGCGCCCGGCACCAGAGAGGGCGACTCTAACTCAGTCGCCCTCACGACCATCAAGTCCTGTCCCTCTCTCCATATACCTGGCGCGATCTACTGCGCGCTGGTGCATTCATCAGCCTTTACCCTAATCCATGAATGCCCCAGTCATCGTTCTCAGTCTCGGTCATTCATCGCCAAGGGGTTGGCCAAACCCATCCCAGGCACTTGATACACCACCAACCGGCACCGGTGTTTTCGGCTCTCTTGGGTCTCAACTTGTCGCCAGTTCTTCACGCCTTTCGCGCCATGTCGCTTTCTTTTCGCTCAAAACCGCCACTGGATGGGCGGAACTGTGGTGTCCAGTCCATGTACTAATTATTTTCAATTTGCTTTCCATCTAAATTATCATCTTGGGCTTTGGTTGTCGGGCTTTATGCTCTCGGGCATGCACATACAGGTCCTCTTTGCTCTCGGTCGTCGCCATTATACTATATACCACCATAGATGGAACATTTTGCTTTGATCTTCTCTGGTATTACTCAATTCCACATTTGTAACAACAGTCACCCATGCACAATACACTTTCGCATTTCCAGATCAAACCAACCCAGTCCATGTGCCATGCTTCTCAGTATGACGCATGCTTTGATGTCATTATCTGTATCTGTATGTGATCGCACGTCACTTTCCCTGTTCAAGCAAGAAACGTGGTTACTACTAGCTTCCTTCTCATCCCCAGATTAACCCCGGGTCTTCACACCCCACGTCACTTATGACGCGGACGTTGTATTCGACAATGAGCAAGACCATGAGGTCGTTGTGAGCGACAGCGGCGAAAAGAAAGTGATATCTGTGCGTTTCGTCTCCACTTTATATACCGTTTCTTGAAAGGCACGCTCGGACACTGTTCGACATGCCAGTGTTGGGCATCGAATCGAACAACTTCGCAAAGCATGAGCACACTAGTCTGCATCACACCCAACGTGCTTGAGAACCATCAGTTAATTTTGCAAGTACATAGAGTAACGGATGTACTATCCCGATCATGAAGAACTGCTGGCAAAATCGGCCAAGATGTTCTCAAGCACCTGCCAAACTGTTATTCGATGTTTTCTTCCACCCTTGACAACAGTCAAGCCATTCCCTGGCCACCTGCACTAACCCATAACGGCATCCCGATGCTATTCTGGAAAGACATATGCTATCTTGTCCCACCTTCTTTCCGAAGATACAACGATACCTGAAAGCCTAGCCTAGCCCAGTCATCTAGCCAACTTGTTGGCAGCCAGTCTGGACCATCCATCGTCGCCACCAACATACGGAATCAAACTTCGAAGCGCTCTGCATCCATGATACATGATGCCTTACCCGCGACACTTCGAGACGAGGCTTCTCCTTCGTCACGAAGTAGTCAGCTGCTCAGCTGCTCACTTCCCACCCGGTAAGATCTCTCGCATAAGGTTCGTGGTAGGTCATAATATCGCCCGTGAAGATCATCCGATCATCTCCTGCCACCTGCCACCAGTCTCCAACCAAAGTGAATTGATCTATATAGGATTTCGGGGGATGATTCGATTGTATGTATATGCGCTCATAGAATCATCGCGTCCTATAGAATCAGAATCAATTGACTGTGACGGAAGCATAAAACGTGGGAGGTCGTGTGATGATCATTGACGTATGTGCGTATTCAGTGACACGGACCCAGGAGATCGAACTTGACGAGACCTGTGGCAGATACAGACGGATAGGCAGTCAGACCACTTTTGTGCCGTAATCGAATAACTGGATGAACAGGGCTTCCAAGCCCAACTACATCTGCGATGAGATGCGGTTGGAGCTGCAACTCTCGTAGGTAAAAGAGCCCTGCCGGTTGCGTAGATTTGCTTAGTAGCCTCAGATTTGTTGCCTCTGAAGGACCAATAGACCGAGGGGCAACGAGGCAGCTTACGCTTCGGTCAAAGTGAGAAAGGCACTCCCGGAGTATACGCATGCCAGAACGTCTTCGCCGAAATCGTCATTCCGGGCGGACTCGAGAAGTATACACAACATATAGCCGGTAGCACAAGACTGCCGCACATTCGTTCACAGATTTCCATTAGATCCACGGCTGCCAGCCCCGAGTCCGCATAGACCGCCTAAGCGGCGAGAGAATGACTTTGCTTTTAGGTTACCGGTGTTTGGCTTGAGTGTAGCTTGCGGAAAGAAGGTACCCCGGATGTCAGCTGGCAGCACAGCGCTTAAGATTGCACCCCAGATACTAGGCTGGAGGCGGTTTCCTGAGACATATGATCTTTGTAAATTGTACGTATCTGACAGGTTGGGAGGGAAAGAACAGAACGTGTCAGGGCCGCACAGGGGTGGTCGCGTTGGGTCAGATGATTTCGCTAGGGGATAGATGGACGTAAGTACAGGCCGGATTGGAGATGATGGAACATTGAGGGTGAATGTTTGGGAGCAGAATCACTAGCATCGCATTCGAGAACAAGGGTGAATTTTACATTCGGTGAGAACCAGGCCGATAGCGGTGCTAATGAGATATCACAAGAAGAGAATCGGGGTTTGGGAAACACGAAAGCCGTCGCCAGATAGGAAGGTGGGGGGTGGATGATTGCAGCGGGCGTCGGCGTTACAAGGGTGCATCTTGGCCTTCATGGCTAGACCGCAGCCGTGAATTGCATTCAGTGGACGTTCTCGCGTGATTCCAGGGGATTATCCTAGTAGATAGCAAAATTAGCCTTCAAGCTTCAGAACATGAAGAGAAAGATCTCACTCTTATTTAACTTCTCGAATTCTCACCACCTAAAGTTAAAACCATCAGGCGGTATCTCCGAGAGTAGCGAATTGAGCAGAAGTAGGCAAAGATAGAAAAGATCATCGAAATCTGTTCTGTGAGCACGAAGCACTGGCGGATAACCCCACCACAGTTCGCAGTATGCGACCGATAACAACGTCATACATGTTATCATTCATTCTTGAACCGTTCGTGCCTTGCAGTGACGACTTCGATCAGGATATATGCGGGTATCTGACAACGATTAGAAGAGAAGCATACCACCTATCATAATTCCAGCACTTGCCGAGGAGCAGAACGATTCCTACTCAATTAATACCGCACTTTAGCTCTCATATCTCCGTCGTACTAGTATTCCGTGGCAGAAGATTCACGTGCGTCATATATCGAATCTTTGAGAGAATTTCGGAGCTGGATGAGCTGCTGCCGTGTTTCTAACGTCGCGGAATGTCGTTGTCAACATTTGAAACGAAGGCACTATGGTAATGCAAGGCGTTTTCCTACACGCCCAACGTGTCATGGCGTTTACATTGTCAATCTCCAATGTTAGAAGGCAATAGTACACGAACCTGAGGTGTCTCGTTTCCGAGCTCGCCCATGTACTCCAGAGCTAATCGATAAATATGACTTTACAGAAGTAGACTGACAGAGAGGATTGTCAAGGATCGGGGAGACTCGAGTTAGGGAACTGGCCGGATTCAGAGATCGCCACATTACTGAATACAGGTTGGCTTGGATTCAGTTATAGGATTCCTAGGATTGCGCCTAACCGAAAGGGTGCAGCGTGTCTGAGATCCGAGTTTATCAGTCTGGCACAACAGTCGTTTGCCCCAGGAAGATGTGGCGTAAACTTGTGGCAGCTGCGTAACGCTTGACCAAACCTGGGCACTAGCGCTCGTACTCGTAACTCGCCGGTGGAGAGGGAGTACAGGGGTCACCCTAGTTTCAATGAGTAAACTTGAAGGCTATGCACCCGAAAAACACGTTGAATGACAGAGGTCGATTCGAGCAATTTCGGAACATTGTCCGGATGGTTGATCAGCAAGCATTTCGACCCTGAAGCTTTCCAGAGTTTGCGTATTCCATGCGTCAAATGGCGTCGATGCTCTACTTCAACTGGCCAACAAGAACTCAATGAGCTACCTTCGGCAATATTGTGGAAGACACGGAACCTTAACCTCCGCGTATCCTACGCCCGATTGAACATTTCACAACAGCAATAGACAGTTCTATCAACACTCACACAAAGGGCATCCTATGGCGTGCTATGCCGGTATTAAAAATGTGAGAAGTCCCCAACGCTCGTGACCAGCCTGTTCGTTTATCCAGAGCAGCCCCATAGTCTCGCACCCTCGCATAGGTGACAGTTCTCGGCTCAGTGCCTTTTCGCACTCCAGAGGGTGACGAAGGTTAGATGCGCTGCTTCATAGAAGCTTTGGTTTGTTCCATTCTTCACGTCAACAAGCACTGAGATGAAGCATATAAATCAAAGCTTTGTGCCAGCTTCAAACAGCACGATTCTTCATGTTGACGAAGCAGGATACCGGAATCAAGAAAGACTCAGGAGGAATGGTGGTGGAGAGTGCTACAGGTCAAGAGGCGACAAATGGTCACACACCAGACGATCAAGATCACAATTCGCCCACACCTCTACCCAAGTTCCAGCTCTTCCTCGTCTACCTCATCCAGTTCGCGGAGCCCGTTACTGCAACTGTTATTTACCCATTTGTGAATCAATTCGTAAGCGATACAGGAGTTACTGGAGGAGACGAGCGCAAAACAGGCTACTATGCAGGGATCATCGTGCGTACATCTCACTTCCCTGCTCAGACACGGTTGACCATAGCTTCCTGCGTCTCCAGGGTTCAGTCTTCTTCCTAGCAGAAGCATTGACGGTATTTCACTGGGGTCAGGTGTCTGATAGGACTGGAAGAAGACCTGTTCTACTCCTTGGGCCCGTCGGACTGGCGTTATCCATGTTTTGCTTTGGTCTCTCAACAGAATTTTGGACTCTTGTGGCTTCGCGAAGTTTACAGGGTGTCTTCAATGGCGTAATAGGTGTGGATCATTTCCATCTTCAAACGAATAGGGTCTGATCTGTGACTTTTGAAGGTGTTTCGAAGACCATCATTGCAGAGGTATGAACTTTCTTAACCTTAATTAGATACCAAAGCCTTTTTTTTTTGCTAAACGGAGTCTAGCTCACCGACTCAACGAATATCGGAGATGCATACGCTTTCATGCAAGTTGTATGGTCCATTGGTTTCACTGTAGGGTACGCTTGTCGTCACCTTTGTTCCCACCACCTGACCTCCGGCTGATTCCCGCCACAGGCCA
Organism: Clitopilus passeckerianus; assembly: GCA_944990035.1. Lineage (NCBI taxonomy): Eukaryota > Fungi > Basidiomycota > Agaricomycetes > Agaricales > Entolomataceae > Clitopilus > Clitopilus passeckerianus. The sequence continues at coordinate 495,065 of CALYLX010000096.1, forward strand.
TCGGTTGGCGGCCTCCTCGCGGAACCTGCAGAACGCTGGCCGGATATTTTTGAAAATAGGTTCTTTATCAGCCACCCATATTTCGTCCCTTGTGCTGCCGCGGGCGCATTCTCAGCTGTCAGTGCTATCCTTGGATGCTTTGGCCTCCGTGAAACCCTACCGTCCGCTCTGCGAAAGCCTCACAACGCGCAGAATTGGTCATGCAAGCCCACAGATGAGGATAATGAGACCGCTTCGCTCCTCACAAATTCCGAGACCAGTACGAGATATGATGGTGCCAAAGATCAAGGACGACAGATTGTGCCCTCAGTGGAAGAGCCTACCCCATTCCGGAATCTACTCAACCCACGAGTGGTGGTTACTCTTCTTGTCTACACATTCCAAGCGTTCAACACCATGGCCTTAACGATGCTTCAACCTCTCATCTATTCCACCTCTATTTCTGCAGGCGGTCTGGGCCTCAGCGCCTATGAAATCGGCCTGATCCTCACTACATTCGGTTTCGTCAACGCTGCCTCCCAGCTTTTCGCGATGGGAACCCTGATGAGGAGACTTGGACCTCGAAAAATAAATATTTCTAATCATGTAGCTACTCTGCTGCACATGATGTTCTATCCCTTGCTTATAGCGACCGTTAGGAGAGCAGGCAAGGTTGATGAGGTTGCCTGGGCCATCATAATCATTCAGCATATGCTTAGATTAGCCAATGGCTTTGGCTGGGGTGAGTTCCGTTTCATGTCCGATCTAGTATAAACCTTCCGCTGACCTGGGCCCAGGTTCGATACAAATTCTTATTATCGAAAGCGCGCCCTCTCGTGCTTCTTTGGGTGCTACTAACGGCCTCGCACAAGCAGTTGGATGTGTTACTCGAGCTGTAGCACCCACCGTTGCTTCTTCGTTGTTCTCGTATTCAATCGAGAAACGGTACATGGACGGAAATCTTGTCTACTCTGTTCTTACCTTCTTCGCTTTCGCTGGTGTTTGGACGTCATTCTGGCTCCCCCAACCTGCACGCACTCAGAAGTAGTCTGTAATAGTTCGTCAAGGAATCAATATATTCTATGATTCACACAAAATATTCAATAGCAAACAAATCAGACGATTAATAGGTGAACTTCTGTCCAACGATGGTTTCGCTCAGGTCCCAGAGTTTGAGCGCATTCGTCCTGTCAAGTGCATAAGGCTTGAAATCATTCTCTGTCGCTAGCTGACAGTCAAGAAGATAACTTCCATTACGATCTGGAGCGGTTATGCACGTCAGGAACTGCACGAACGAGCTAGATGAGAAGAATAGAACATACCAGCAATATCATCGTCGAAGGCAGCAACAAGGTACGTCGATGCACCTTGGGATATTGGCTTCCTCCTGCCGCCAGTTAAAGCTTCTTTATTTCCCATTTCTATATCAAGAGCTCCTGATGAATTGGCATTCGTGAGATTGGTCAAATTCAGAAGCTAGATTTGGGCAGGCAACATACGTATAGCCTGCCAATCTTCTTCAGAGAGTTGTGCAGCTAGGTTGGTCTGTATGCCTCCTGGATGAACGCTGAACGAGAGAAGACCCGTTTTGCCTAATTTCTCCGCCAGCGCGACGGGAAGCAGCATAGTCGCCGTTTTTGACTGACCATATGCCTTAAACTTTTCGTACGTGCGCCCGTTCTATAGTCGCATAATCGGTGAGCAAATCTGACAAACGCAAAAAATAAACGCACCTCAAAGGACCAGTCATCGAACCTGACTGGGCCGAACCTATGGCCGGCACTGCCAATCATAATAACCCTCGCACCCGGACCGCTTGCAAGAATCTTGTCCATGATTAGGTTTGTGAATAAGAATGGGCCAATAAAGTTGGTGCCAAACTGCAATTCCACCCCATCTTTCGTGGTGGCATAACCTGTAGTTACACCAGCCGCACTATTGATGAGGATGTCGATGTTCTCCTTGTAGGCATTGACCTCCTTCGCCGCTGTCCTGACTTCTTCTTGAGAACTGAGGTCAAGCTTGACGATGCGGACTTCGAGTTCGGGATATTCTGCAAGGATTGCTTCCTTGGTCTTTTCAACCTTGGATATAGTACGTCCGGCCAGTATGAGGAGACGGGGGTGGTGTTTCGCTACGGCCTGGACAAAATAGGCTCCTAATCCACCTGGAGTGACCCCAGAAACGAGGATGGTCTTTCCTTGTATCTTTGTGCTGTAGAAATCCGCAGTTTCCTCTGCGCTAGTTGTGTAGTCAAAGTTTGCAGGAGGCATAGGTTTTGAGAATGTGGCGGCGCTTCTTGAGTCCTCATCTTCCGACCCTCCTTTTATGTAGCCGTATTGGGAGTATCATGTAAAACTCTTTATGATGAGCGTGGTTGGCTGGTACTTGGTTAACGTAGTGGTGGACATCATAGTTCTTGACATCAGCCTCGGCTCGATTTCCGTCGGATGTTCCCCGAACTTGGTTTGATGAGGGACATCATGTATTCACCATTCAATCCACCTGTTCCGCTCTTTTGCAGCACCGTCAATGGAAGAGCAGCCGCAAAGGCCTACCAGAGTCTGCATTGCTACCCTGTTCCCTACTGTAGGCACACCAGCGGCGCAGTCTCTAAAATATCGAGAGTACGACGCATTCTGGTGGTGTTACAGGGTTGAATATATAGAACTTATGGTCTACTCATACTTGAAGCTCTGCCCTACAATTTCTTCGCTCAACTTCCAGAGCTTCTCTGCACTATCCTTGTCAAGGGCGAAAGGTTTGGCTTCTTCAGGTGCAACCCGGCAATCGACGAGATAATTTCCATTGTCCCCTGATAAGCCTCTGTATCAGCCAGACCTCCCAGAGCAGCGCGGTTTGAACTTACCGACGATATCTTTGTCAAAAGCTGCGACAAAGTAGGTTGAGACACCTTGAGATGGCGTCTTCATGACGAAAGCCGCGTTAGTGTCGGTCAAATAGCCAAGTTCAACGTCCAGCTCGCCTAGTCGATGGACCGTCACTAAGAATGGCCAAAAAACAGGTGCACGAACTCACGGATGGCTGCAAGATCCGTCTGATCCATGTGCAGGGCCAGATTGGTCCAGATACTGCCGGGATGGACCGAGAAAGAAACAACTCCCTTCTTACCCAGTTTCTCTGCGAGGGAGATAGAGAATTGAATGTTTGCTGTTTTCGACTGGCCGTATGCCTTCAATTTATGATATGTTTTGCCGCCCTAAAGGGAACATCAGCATCTGGATTCAAGACAGAACAGAGAAGTCTTACAGAGAAATCCCAATCGTCAAATCGAATCGGGCTGAATCTATGCCCAGCACTTGAAACGTTAATGATCCTGGGACTGGGCCCGCTTGAAAGGATCTTGTCCATGATAAGATTTGTGAACAGGAAATGACCGATATGGTTCGTTGCAAACTGCGATTCGAGTCCGTCTTTCGTGGTGCTATAGGGGTGGGCCATAATCCCAGCGCTATTGACGAGGAGATCGATCGATTCTTCGTAGGAGTTAACTTCCTTTGCCGCTGCTCTCACGCTCTCCAGGGAACTTAGATCAAGTTGTAGACGCCTGGCCTTAACATTAGGAGCGACTGCAGCAATGGCTGCCTCGACTTGGCCAACTTTTTCGGAGTTGCGAGATGCTAGGATGAGGAGGCGTGGTTTGTATTTGGCGACGGATTCTGCGAATATGGCACCAAGACTTCCAGGAGAGGCACCTGTGACAAGAATGGTCTTGCCTTCAATCTGAGGAGCATACAGGTCTCCTGCTTCCTCTGCTGTGGTTTCGAATCCAAAGTTTGCAGGAGGCATCAGGGAAATGAAGACCTAAACTTCCAGTCTATTCATGCTTCTTATTCATACGGAGAACTAGTCCAGTGCCCGGATGACGGCCGTATTGATCTATTCGTGACGAGAGGCCACCTTATGCAACCATGATATGAGAGCCTGAGGCGGCTTACTCTGACAGTTCGTTGTCAATGTCATCTGAGGGAGGTGAGGACCAGAGGTTGGGATCAGGTTGGGATTGAATCTTTAATTAATTTTGATTTACAACTTACCCACGACTTGCCCACGACCGTCATACATGATATTCGTCCTACGATGTTGAGCGATATGGCTACTCGACGTTGTACACCGGACCGCATAGCATCCATACATATTGCGTGCGTCTTCGGACAGATCTAAGATTCTGGCAACATATTTGTCTGCACCAAAGTTACGCAAAATAGGTCACTCAAACCCACTAGGGCAGCTTCCCGAAAACTCGACGTTCAACGACTTCTAGAGGAATAAGAGGAAAACGGAGAGACGCCTGAAAAAGCTATCTTAGAAATGTAGAACCTCCCTGGGGCGCCAGCTCTTGTTGGCACTGATAAGCCTTGTAATGACTCTGCTTGTCCAATACAGACCCAGACTTTTTCGGTCCCACTCTCCTTTCACCATGTCGATGCCAACCCTTGCCGCTCTTCTCTTAGCACCTGCATATGAACGTCTCTTTCCCTACTCGGGCCAGCTTTCCGTTGATGATCCCAGCTACTAGTCAGCTGGAGAAGTAGTGAGAGGTGATGTATCTGGCGGGAACCTCTATCCTGGCCAGCCAGTGTCAATGTGAGACTTGAGCCGCCAGTATGTGAGCAAGTCACACTTTCTAGATTGCTTCTATTGCTGACCCTCGTTCATACAAGTCGTTCAATACGGTTGTACACCAACCAATTTCGCTAGCTTCGCGGCGATTGAGCGAGGCACGCTGTCTTGAATCAGTGCCGAAATGTTTAAGACCAGTAAAGGAATATAGCGGGATCCCCGTTCTGCAAGCTTCACATCATATCATTCCAGCGACAGTGAGGTTTCACCATGAAGCCAAGGCGATTCATTGTCAGGCTAAAACGCAGGAGTCGCCTTCCCTGCTCTCCAGGCCAAGCAAGGAATACTTGGCAGGTCAATCACGTTCCATCATACCCATTCCCCCCCGCTGTCAACCAAGTCAAGCCTACTTCAATTGAGTTGGGCGTGATAAGCGCCCTGACTCTCGTCTGATCAAAACATGGTACTGCATTTCTCCTTGATTGAAACGTTCAGGCTGTTAATGGTCAACCTGTGTATCAAGGCCCTGACGATCCGAAAATGAATGCCGAAATGTGGCATAAAAGCCTGGCTCTCAAGACGAGAACCAGCAGCACCTCTGGGAGGAAGCCACTTGTCCCACTGAAAACTACCTCTTGTCGGAAACAAACGCCGGTCGTCCGTTTCTATATTCAAAGTACGTCCATCCATGTTCATATCATGCCACGACTACAAACTAATACGAATCCTCGCTGTTGTAGTAAACACATAACTCATCACCATGGTCTCCATTCGTATCACTGTCCAAGCTCTTCTCGCCGTCGCCATGTCTGTCAGCGCCTACCCAGGCTCTTATGCCGACGCAGTTGAATCAATTGCTGCTCGCTCAGACTCCAACTATCAGACTCTCACCGCTCGCCGCGGCAGCGGCATCTCGACCTGGTCGAGAACGTGAATGTTACAAGAAAGCTACAAAACAGATCAGAAAGACTCGCAAGGTTCTTTGCTTGTTGATAGGTTTTCGGGGTCTTAGCCAAACGGTATCGATTTTCTTCTCTCTCCAATTCAAGTCCCGGATCAGAGGGTTGGTTGCTTGGGGTAGTAGGACCTTTATGAACACGGACTAAAAATCGTCAACAACCATCCGAGTCGTCGGAAATTCGAGGGAGAACTTACAACAGTGAACAAAGTGGTTCTTATAGAGATCAGCCAGATTCTGAAGTTCTTGGTCTACATTACAGCCTTGAAGCATTTTAGCGAATCCCTCCCGGCCAGCTTGCGTTGGTGCTTCAATTAGCATATAGCCAAGCAGCCTGGCCCACATCAACACCGAAAGGCCGCCATACTGCGGTATTTTGTTATGGTGATGCTCGAGCTCAATACATTGGTTGTATGCGTGATGAGATGGTGGATCGTCTGTGCAATCAAAAGGATTGGTTTTTGGCAGAGGAGTAGGCATGAAGGGCGTGGATTAAACCCGTTACGCCACAAGAATGACATGGTACTCGCTTGAGGAGCCGTGAGAGACAATGAGTCCTCATGCACATGCATCATGCACCACTCCCAGTAGGCAAGGAAGATTCCAATGCTGAACTACTGAGGCAGCTCATGCGGTTGCCGTTGTGAAAAATAAACGAGATGTCATTAGGTACTAAGTAGCCAAAGCATTAGAACTAGACGTAATTTTATCCTACAAGCAAATCATAAGTAGAGATCACAGACTAACTGTCACCCCTCTGAGATATCTAATATCCATCCTCCTGAACCAGTGCATCCACCGGATCGACCTCATATTGCTCCTGAATCCTCATCTCCAGCAACCTCTGATCATACCGCTTCAGCAGCAGCCTCTCCACCCATCCACCGGAAGGAAACACTTTCTCCCACTGGTTATGCAGATGCACACTGAACACCTTGCCGAGTGCTTCATCGAGTCCTCCTCCTTCTTCCAATCCAAGGCCCATGGTCCATTTCCCGTTACGCCTGTCAGCAACGAACGGGTCTGGCAAGCGGTTGTCCAACCGACATGACCTGCCGTCGGAGAAGCAGAAAGGCAGAACTTTGAAAGGGGGTATAGCGTTCGCGACAAGTCGCCGCCAGAGCTTGAGGTAGAGCAGAGAGCCCCAGTCAGTGGAGTGTATTCTTGGAGGTGGTGAAGTAGCCATGATGTGGAAAGCTTCGCATAGGTACGGCGAGTGCTGGCGGAAGCGCATTAGTGCGCCATTGAGAGGTTGGTATGGTTTGTCTGTAAATTTCGTTCAGACTGTGATAAAAGATTGGTGTGTGGGGAAGACCTACCATAGCAGTCCCACTGGGTGACGAATTCATGCTCAAGCAAGGGAGTAAGATCCCGAGTGAGAAGCGAGTCCATGTCAATCCATACGCCTCCATAGTTCCACAATAACAGCAACCGTAGAAGATCCCCGTCCAACCACGCCTTCTTGTCCCTCATCTTCAATAACTCGCTCTTATGCATAGCGGTTGAGCTTGCTAAAGTAGCGATGTCCACGACTTTCAGCGCAAAGCTCTCCGGATAGCGTTTCATATACCCCCGCAGAATCTCGTTCTGGCTGAGATCCCCATTCGACCATATAATCAACCTCGATGCACTCAAATCCTGGGTCGCGAAGAATGACTTGATCATCCACTCCTGCCGTTCTCCAAACGCCACAAGGTCCGTCCTCCAATACGTATGGAATTGTGTCTTCATTTCGGGGGGAAGCCATGATCCGTGGTGTTGTATGTCGTCTCGGTGTGTTTGTATTGTGCCAGCAAAGTCGTAGCAATCCAATCCCATCTTCAAAGGCAGTCCGGCCTGAACCTCCGTCCTCCGTCGTCCATAAACGGCATCTGACACGTTATACAGTGGGCTGACGTGTGGGGAGTTGAAGCAGCCAGCGAGTGGTAATATGGGGTCAATCTCCGCCTTGACCCAGCTCCTGGAATAGAACGCTATCTCTATGTGAGGCTCGTAGAGATACAATCCACCCAGAACAACTATCAGGGTGACGGAAATGAGGATTTTAAGGAGCAGTCGAACGGTCTGCCGCCGTAGCGTAAGGAGAAGTGTGAATGGCCAGCGGTTTAGAGGCCACCAAATTCGACTTCTGGAACGATAGGTCGGGTGAGGTGGCGGAAGGTAGGGGGCGTATTCATGTGTAGGGCTAGGGATCGCTGTTGGTGGTGGTGACAGGTCATGGTGGTGATTCGTTGCTGAGCGCAGCCGTGGCTTAACGTTTGACAGGGTGTACATGGGAAGTCTGGAGCTTCCTGAAATTGACATACTTGGTCCAAGTCGCCCCCAGCTTTAAACTGTGGTTGTTTCGCTGGCCTGACTTATAGGTTAACCAAGATGTTGTCCGCCGAATTAATGAGAAACGCGTCGGGTATACGTTGGTACACGTTAAAGTGAGGTGGTCGTCACAGAGTCGTCGTTCCTCAAGCTGTAGGTGGCCAACTGCGGTCTAGAGCAGGTATTGGGCAACGCTAGCAGTTGTAAAAGAGTGGACAGTGTGCCGACAGCTCGGGCCTGTCTAGCGCGTCAGTTACTGAAAACTTGAGCCTGGGCTATCGCGCTTCACCAAAAAAGCCAGCTCGCTCGCTTATTGGCCAACTCAAAGCTGCCCGATCAAAATTTCTTCGCTTTGGGAAATTGGCTTGTCTTGCGGTAAATTGCTATCGACGTACAAAATGACAACAATCCCTACGTAACTTACACAACACAACCCATTTTTCAACTATCTTCCAAACCATGCAGCAAAACATCAACGCCCCAGCAAAATCTACATCGTACCAAATCTGACAACGCAATCGAAGGACAACACACGATACCAGGTAAGAAAGATATAGGCCATACCCGTAAAAATAGGTAATGACGGTAGAATATACAGTAAACACTAGGAGCACGGAGCACAAGTAGAAAACTTTCAGGAAGGTGGAGAGGGGGATTAAAGCGTGGTAAGAGCCTCGACAAACAGACACAGATGGTACAAGATGGACTGGAAAAGTAGCGAGAAGAAGTAGAAGAGAACCCCGTGAACAATGAGACAAAAAGATTAAAGAAGGGCCTGGTAATGGTGGTATCCTACGACGGCGACGTCGAATTTGGTGACACATCTAATGCTGGAACAAATAACATTCTGCAATCTCATTCCGTCTCTTTCTTAGCCTAGGCGCGAACGGGTCCACGGTAGCCTTGTTGAGGAGCTCGTGGGATTCCGCCGTTTCCGTTGGCAGGGTAAGCACCTTGACCATTGCTTTGGTATACGACCTGGCCTTGGGTAGCCTGAGGTGGCACCTGCTGGGGTGGCCTAGCCTGTTGGGGGACCTGCTGCCTCTGTTGTTGTTGTTGTTGCTGCTGCTGCTGCTGCTGTGCCTGCTTAGGAGCCTGTCCAGCTGGCGGCAACGGGGATTCAGGCCCTGACGAAGGGGCGACGTAGAGACCCTTGTCAATGGTCTGAGGAATCGGCTGAATCTCCGTTCCAAGTTCCTGTTCAATCTTGTACAAGTTGAACCTGTCCTCGTAAGTGACGAGGTTGATGGCAAGACCAAGGTGTCCGAAACGACCAGAGCGACCGATACGGTGAAGGTATGTCTCGGAGTTCTTGGGGAAATCGAAGTTGATAACGACGTTAACGGCTTGGATATCAATACCACGGGTGAGGAGGTCAGAGCAGACGAGGTTACGGCATTGTCCATTGCGGAATTCGTGGAAGACGCGGTTACGATGCGACTGTAGCATCTTTGCATGTGAGTAGAAGCAGGAGTAGCCCAGGTCTGTGACCTTCTTCGCGAGCAGTTCGACACGGTTGGTAGAATTACAGAAGATGATAGATTGGTTGATTTGGAGCTGTTAAAGTATGTCAGACGGAGCCTTAGCTGTGTGTGATGACTACCAACCTTGGAGAAGAGGGTATTGAGGCAGTGGACCTTCTGTCGCTCCTCGACATAGGCGTAGTATTGGGTAACACCACGGAGGGTGAGTTCGTCCATGAGGTTGATCTCATGAGGAGACCTCATGTGCTTGTCCTATCAGATATCGTCAGCAGGGATCAACGCAATTATACAAAGCAGACAAACCTTGAAATCTTTTACGATCATAGGGAAGGTAGCGCTGAACAGCATAACTTGACGTTCAGCAGGCAGGAAGCTCAGCAACTGCTCCATAACAGGAGCAAATTCCGGCGACAGCAATTTATCAGCTTCGTCCATAACAAAGACTGGACATTCGCTCAGGTCGGCGACACCCTTGCCGGCCAAGTCGAGAATGCGACCAGGAGTGCCAACGAGGACGTGTACAGTCTCAGAGAGACGCAGAATATCGTCCTTCAAGGTGGTACCACCAGTAGTAACCATAACCTGCAAGCCCATGTGCTTGCCAAGAATCTTGCATACTTGCGCGGTCTGGAGAGCCAGCTCACGCGTAGGCACCAAGAGAAGCGCCTGGATCTTGTTTTTGCTGGTGTCGACTTGCTGTAGGGAGGGGATGACGAATGCGGCGGTTTTGCCGGTTCCGTTCTTTGCGCGGGCCAATACATCGCGCTTGGTGAGTGCAATTGGGATGGCTTCCTCTTGAATGGGCGAAGGTTTCTCGAACCCTGCTTCGAAGATACCCATGAGGAGCTCCCGTCGAAGGTACATATCCTCGAATTCGAGGCCTTTAGTGGCGGTTACGTCTTCTGTTTGTGGCCGGACATCTTTTGGTGGTGGACGGAGACCAGCTTTCCAGGATTCACTGTGATTGGATGCGGGTGTGCTAAAAGGTGGCTTCGGTTGAGCTTGGTGGCACTTTGAATGGTAGTGCGTGTACCGATACATACGATGACGATGATGACGGTGCTGCTTGTGACATGTTAGGCTGGTTGCTGATTGAGTTGGGTGGTTGTTAAATTGGGGTTTTCTGCTTCGGAAAACCGTAGTGTTCAGAGTAGGGTGCTTGAAAGGTGTTTGTAACAGTTGAGTCTACTGGTATTGGAGATTTGAATCCGGCCGATAAGCAGCAACTGAAAATCTGTAGTTGCTAAGACGGTTTGTAGGTTCGAAATCGATGCTGGTAGTAGAGAGGACAGTGGCAAAGCGATGAGGTGGTTAAGAGCAGAAATGAGGAGGGCTCGTGGTCGGCGAAAAAGGCAAGGCAATATTTTCGCACGCACCGGACAACACACTGCATCGCGGCATTGTCTTTCAGAGACAAGGGCAATGACCACCAAAAGTGAAGGCCTTTGACCTCTCGGCTTTGTTCTTATACATGTCGCCAGCCTATCCTATCACGAAAGCAATGGTCTTCGCGCTAGATAGCTCCTGCTGCTCGCTGCTTTGTGGGTTTGATGGGCTAATTCGGCCGCAATTCTGTCCTTGCAGCAGGTACATATACGGCTGGTCATTTTCTACATTTGGGCATCTGCCCTCTGGCTCGACAGGATACGTGTCTCTATTGTGCACTCGAAATCTTTAGTCCTTTAGTCTCAGAGTGCTCTGTCCCTGGCTACATACGACTGCATTCCCCCACCGTGACACATCCATCCATCATTTGCGCATTGACCACCTCGCTATCATGGGCCTCGGTATCATGACGTTGCGGCAGGCTAATCTTGCAATATTCGAAAACTTGCATATTTCGCAAGGACTCATTACTCTCGTCTACGAGATGCCTACATTAACTCCTGCCAAAATCCATTCTCCAAAACACAATTGACCCGTGAGCTATTTTACTCACGACGATCTCCGAGCGCCTGCTACTCGAGTTAGGAGACTAGGTTTCATTCCCGCCAAACACTATTCTTATCAGAATGCTACTTCGGACCCTCGAAATGAAAGTGGTCAGTCGGTGGGCATCTGGATACAGAAGCTTGTGAACCTGCCCTACTGCTCCTACATATCTTCCGGTACCCACAGAAGTATCTCTACGCCGAGAAAATACCGTTGGTAATTGACCTCCATATCGAACCAATAATTGCCTTTACAGGAACCAGACGATCCGCCACTGCGCCTCTTAAAAGTTTAGCTTGATTTTGGCAGCCCACACCAGGTGTGAGTTACATTCCTGTATTTTCTCTCATGTGTTGTAGGTCTATTTGACTACGGGGTTCAGCTCCCATGAGCAAGATGTACCCTCAAACAACTTGATGAAGTCGAGCGCTCGATAGCCTCGAAGCCGGTGCTCAGGCCGAAGAATCAAACAGGGACCGAGTCCTGTGGCACGTTCCGTCATCAGCGCAGTGATTCCTGTTGATTCTCTCCAGTGCCTTCGCTGAGCGTGCTCTCACACCATCAGGTTTCATAAGCCGACAGAGTTCGATAGCTCTTGCCACTCTCTCTTGGCCAGGTGATCCCACACCCTCTGCAGATGCTATATCTGTAGGCTAATCTATGGTAGGTCCTACACGTCGTCCACATGCAACACTTAATACCCTTTCATGATTGGTCTGATTTGACGTTTGGCAGACACCCAAGTGACTGTGTTAATAACTTGTTGGACCACAACTCATATCTCGTATGTCAATGTCAGATTCGGAGACGCGAGTATCTTCAGGCCAGAAGAGCCGATTGGGTTAGCAGCTCTCAATCACCCATTTCAAGGGTGCGAAACTGCGGGCTAGCGCTCTGTGCCTGTCATACTTACTCGTCTTGCGACATCATCAATACCTGTTCTCTTTCAAACAGTTCGGGGAGATATTATTCGTCATGCCGAAGGCGATTTTATTCCAGAAAAGTAGGATAAAAATACCGTTTTTGTAACGACCCGCCTCCCGAGCGCGAAGCCTTGATACCACAAAAAAACTATCACGATTATTCCCAGCTATCGGTCGTTGAGCGGGATGGAAGTTCAAAGAATCTACGGAATGGCTGACCGCCAAAAGTTGTGCCTGATGGGCCAGATGCACGTTGTGATCGAACTCTGATGCGTGATGCGAACTTGCCGTGTCACTAGAAAGACATTTGAATGGACCATTCGGCCAGCGTCCAGCGCTGTTCCTCTCACCTTCAACGACGTCTAGCATCCGTCTGACGCCGTTTCGTACTTGACCGGGCAGTGCAGCTCTCCATATAGCACGAGCCAGCGATATTTATAACGAATCACCCTCATTTCAACATCACGCTCTTTTCTTGGAACTGTTTTGGAGAAAACCCAAGCTTTGCTGCTGCTGGGAAATTTCTGCTCCTGTGCCATTGACCTCATGTTCACCCCTCCGCCTTCGCCGAGACCTCGCCCAACCCTTATCACTAGAGATCCAGAGTCTCTGAAGAACCCAGCTGCCCCTTCGCCATGCACACCTACGGCAACATCACCGAACTCTGTAAGGAGCACACCAGATAAGAAGGTGGCAGCTGTTCGAAGACTGAGGTGGACAGTGCTCCTAGTTCCACTGGCACTAATAGTGATCACCGCGTCTACTCGGTACATCGCGCATCCCGGGGCATTCGACATTTTTGCGAACACACCATCGTCATGGCAAAAGCTAGTGTCGGAAGGAACAAGCTGGACACTGCACAAACGACATCCAGATCCCAATCCGCAAGCATTTCCGGGGACATCGAGCACTAATGGGTCGCCACTTCCGACATCGAATTCACCAACACCGACGTCGGATTCTAATCAAGCAGTCCCGACTGTCCCGTCGAGTCCGCCAACTCTTCCGACACCCTTCCCTCAACCCTTCGATGGCGACGTCACGCAAAACTTTTCCTCTGTGTCATGCTTCAACTTTTTCGGAAACATGACAGGTTCGACTGCCTTCCGGTCATGTCGTCCAATGTCTTTCCTATCCCAGAGCTCTGACCAGTTTTTGGATGTGAGTATTGTTTCTACCCCTGAAACGATTGTACCCTAATCGAGGTGGAGGCACAGGCACAGACGAACCTCACGCTTTTGAATGGTCTCGTATGGGGAACGTGCAATACCAAGACCGACGCTGGACAGTGCAAGTCAAACATGGACTGGTTCGCAGGAGCGCTTAAGGATGCCTGTGATGACGACCTGAAAGCTGGCAGCGACATGGTCACTAGCACCCTGACAGGTAAGGCCTACTCGAACTCTGCATGTTGTTGCAGACGGCTGACATCCTGGGCCTGAACAGCTCTTCAAGCCTACTCCCTAGTCCGAACCACCGGCTGCCTAACAGATCCTACCTCCAACACCTACTGCTACATCAATGCCGCCCACAACTCCAACCCCGCAGACCTCTACTTCTACAACCTCCCACTAGGCATCCCATTGCCGAGCTCTACGGGCAAGCTATCTTTGCTATGCTCCGCCTGCACGAAGAGTGTGATGAACACCTATGCAAGCGCTTTGCAAGACCCGAACCAGAAGGGCCAGCTCAGCGCGCTGGCTCAGACATACACCGCTGCTGCGAATCTAGCAAATCAACAATGTGGAGCTTCCTTTGCGTCGACATTATCGAGCGGTGCAAGATCATCGGCAAAGCTCGACGTGACGTGGTGGCTAGGCCTAATGCTACTTGTTTCTCTCCTTGGGTTTTAATGATGCTTTTTGGACTCCAGTATCCGTGTCTTGTGTTACGAGGTTGTACGACTATTTATAGACTTTCTGTTACATGGAGACACTTCCAGCTTTCTTGTTCTTTATTTTCTTTTCGTGGTACATATAATTTGGGCTATACGTCGTGCTTTCACTGCTTGTTAAATCTTTCAATTCAGTACTTTTCTTTCGATGGGACAGCTATCTTTATTGATGTACCTAAATTATCTCGTCTTTATATCGCCTGGCCGCATTTTTTACTTATCCTTGGTAGGCTTACTGCTTTCCCTATGCTTGATCACTCACATCCACATCATCCCCAGGTATTATTATGCATTTCGTACATAGCAACATTGAGCCTTTGCCTGCCTGTCTCAGGCTTGCCATGACAAATCTCTGAATGGGTCGTATTGGTCAGGTCTACGAGAGGTACATATAGAACAATATTTTCGTTTTACTTTGCATGCCCGCATAAGCTCTATACAAAAGGAGACGACAAGAACGAACGAAGAACGAAGGTGAGAGCAACTAGAAATACATATATAGTCGACAAGTGTAATGAAACGAGGGTGTCATGCAGCTAGAGGAATACATGTCCTTGTTGCAAAGCGGTGCAGGAAAATGCCACGGGAGTTGGATATACTGAGAAATGCGAATGAGGGTATCTTTGTGGGCGTCTACGGCCAATAAATAATCTTGCGTGCCGAAAGGTGGGTATGCGGATAGTAGGAAATGGAGTTGACGACAGTGTAGAAGTGGTGGTAGGAAATCTGATGGGATGCAGGATTTAAACGAAGAGTTGGGAGAGGCAGCCTCTGAGAATGAAGTTGTGAAGGTCGGGGGCTTACTACGTCCCGTAAGAGTGGACGTTGTGTAAATGGTGTGAAGTTCTATCCGCATAGCGATCTATTGAAAGGGAGGTCAGTAATCGTCGCGTTAGGCAGAGAAATTTAAAACACACAGGACTTGCGAGACCACGGTGATGTTAGCCCTCATCATCATAGGCAAATGAAGGTAACGCTCAGAATTCGACGCATTCACAAGCGTATTCCTCGACGGCCTGCTTTACGCGCACTCTCAGCCCTCTGAGCACAGACGTAAGTGGGTAAAGCTGAGTCTCGACAGAGCGGGGTAAACGCCATGGTCCATGCGTGCGTCCATCTGTGTGCGGTATTCTGTAGGCTTGCTTTGAAACGTGGATAAACTTCCTGAGGTATAGATGACAGAGATAACATGGAGGGCGGCTGAGGCCGATCGCGCCCTTCACGATTTTGAGTCCTTTATCTTCAAGGTAGTGCGCCATAACAAGCTCCGCATGAACTCTGGGAGAGGGATCAATGGCTGCGCCCCGGCGCCATAGTTTGAGGACGTCCTCGCAATTCGGGATTTCTTGAAGCGTTTCCTCGTCAACGTCCCAGAGTTCAAGGCCGGGGAGAGCGAGGATTTCTTGGATGGCCGCTGAAGGAGAGCTGCGCCAGACTAGAGAGGTAGAACGAAGAGGCTCAAGCTCGACCCATCGGGTGATAATGCCGCCGTCGCCATTGATGAATTCCGAGAGTCCAAGGGGCCCAAGTGATCTCCGGATAAACCGTAGACCGACTTTCACGAATCGTGTGACGCCGTAAGAGTACATGTACACTGCGTGGACCCGTCTAATGAACCCAATGACAAACTTGTCTGGAACAGGGTACGTCAGGATACCGTTGTATCAAGGCAGAAGGTGACACGTACTGTCGTCTGGGTCCATCTTATGAATCGGTCGACTATCGGGGGTGACCATGTCCAGATAGAACGTTGAGGAGAGTAGCAGGGCACATGCTTTACCGATCGTCTGCATGTAATCGAGTCTTTCCTCTAGAGGAGAGCTTTTGTTGATGTGTGGCGCATGGTCTCTGAAGATGAGCAGGGAAGCGATACCGAGAAGCTGGGGCTTGTCCAGGTGATTATAGAACGAAGGACAGTTATCATCTCTATGGGAAGTGTATTTAAGCCACTTGTCGATCAGCGAATGCAGTTCTCGGTAGCTCGCCGCCCCGCCCCATCCATCGAGGAGTCCGATAGCTCGTAGCTTCTTGTCAAAGGCGGGGAAAAGATGTTCAGCGAGCATCACATTTAGAGTGTCTTGCGCATCTTCCACGTCCATGTTATGACGGAAGATTCCTCTTAATGTGGAAAGGAACGTATCTTCGAGCTCGCGTTGGCGACTGGTGGCAGGCAGACCGTCGTCATTAGCCAGGTTGAGAACCACGGTTCCCTGACTAGTGTGCATTGAGACGGCGAGGCTGTGGTGGGAAAGCTCTGGAGAAAGGCAAAGAGCGATCCAGTTGAGAATAACAAGAAATCGTCTGTCTTCCCAGAAGGTGAGGTCTTGTGGTACAGCTCGGTCGATTCCGAGGTTTTCGACTATGCGGATACTTGCGAGAATGTCATGCTGTACGGCATCGTGAAAAGTCGTCTCGGGGGCGTTGATAGTCCCATCGGATGAGGGACTGGTCTTCATGAGAGCTTCATCTACACGGGGGGAGATGCAAAAGATTATAGGGGAGAAGGCATAGCTGTTGAGCCTCCGCTTCCTTTAAAACGGGGCATTTTAGGCGCTCGGATAACTCTGGCTTTTCTTAATTCGTCACATCGCGGAGACCTTAGCGACCTTCCTATTCGGCAAGTAAATTGAGACTCACCAGGCACGCAATTAGCGAGTCGGAGTCCTGGATTCGAAGACGTATATGTGCCGTGTGCCGACGGAGAGTCTGGCGCTTAGCCTCATTTGGAAAAAACCAGCATCATGGACTCGAAAACCTCATAGCCTCTCTAGGCATCCATTCTGATCATTTGAACGCGGTGCGTCGTTAATCCGTGAGGGAATCATCCCGATCTGGGAGAGTCCCATGAAGTTCACGGGGAAATAGCCGTAGCTCGTTTATCGATAGATCACACCCGATGGGCCTTGACTGATCCTAACAAGAATACAAGGAAGCCCCATGTTTCGACCTGATTGAGGAAACCTGCAAGTTCTTTGTAAAACACGAAACGTCTTCATCTAGAGGATGTCCTCTTCGCTGCATGTGTAGCACAGCCTGTTCATTAAAGAAGAGAAAGTGTGAATGGAGAAGGAAAGTCATTCAGCTCCATATAGCAAGATGAAAAGCAGTTCGCTGGCTGGGCGCTTATTTACCTACTCTCGGGAATACCTATGGATCTGCAACCATTCGCGTGCATTTAGCTTGCTCCGTGGTTGTCGTGGACCGTCACGACTCTGGGAATAAACCATGCTTTTATCATTTTCCTTTTTTTTTGTCCCTCAATTGGCCCTTTCTACAAGATTTATTGGTGAGATTGCCACCCAACAAATTCACCCCGCATCAGCTGAGAAACTCCGAGACCGCATTACGATACATCACCACCTATCACCTCGCTCTCATGGCTAGTCCACTAATTGACTTAACCCTGGAGATCGCACTTGTTACCGGCCGCCGGCCCCGTCGAGCTTGGTATTTAGTTGCACTGCCCACAACCGTTCTTTTATTTTGCAAGCGGTCCCCACTGGAAAGGATGAGAGAGTGGCGCCCAGCACAAGAAACGGCAGCGATAGTGCCCTGAAAATGTCCACCTTAGAGCTTTGCATCGTAGAGATCCCAAGCTGACATCACCGTCCAGGTCATCAGAGTGATCTGGATCCGAAGTCCCTGAGCCAGATGCCAAATGCTAACCGAGATAGACCATTCACAGAAATGTGTTCGTCGAATGACCTGTCTCTGAGTAGCAGATCGGACTCATTTCTGGAGATATTGTCTCCTGTAAACGCTTCCGCTTCCCAGAATAAGAACAAGGACTTCACCAAATCCTTGCGCTCCATGCAACCAGGAGTCACTGCTACAGGGACCTGCCAGGCTACCACGCTCCTGTCTTTCAATTCGCGGAAATGACTTTGGCAACCACGACAGCCTCTCGTAATACGGGTCTTACGACAGGATCATGATGCGATATGTGTGAAAAAACATCCTTCCAACTAGGATTGAACCTATAGATATCCAAGCTAGAAGATAGAGCTTCGACATAGAAGGACTTGGAGCCATGTGGTTGCTTAAGCGCTGGCTCGACATATGATCGGTATGTCAATACACATAGCCCTGGGCGGGGACTCGAGGTGAGGATTGCTTAAAAAGGGCAAAAGTCGTGGCAAGGATCTGCTTTGTCGTCAATGGAGTCGGCGCTCAGATCCTGCCGTGGCGCATCTAATCGCCTCAAAGCCAAGTGAGAAAGATCATTGATGAACAAGCAAAACATCAGACGATTCCACACTTACTCAAGAGAAGAACAATAGCCAAAGTTCTGAGACGGTCCATCTATCAGTAGTGGATCAAACTCATGCATCTCGTGAGCCCTCAGGCCTCAACCGCGATACCCTGTCAATCCCATGTCAATAGCGTCAAAAAGTGTATCAAGAGAGTCGGTCTGGAAGAGGCTCCATGATTGCCCGATGACTTCGACCCGACGCCTACACTTCCTGAGCGCTTGACCGGGAAATGTTCATGATCATAACTTCCCACGTGTAGCACAGTAGAGGTACCACACCTAGTATGCCATGTTCCCTTGATTCTGTTGCGAAATTCTGATTCAACAGCGGGTGTTCACAGTACACAGCAAGTTCTTGCGCGATGCAGCTCAAGTCCTCCCAGTGACTCATGCACGACTACAGCTATTCTTTCTCACGGTTTGTTTCTTCCGTTCCGCGAAGCCGTTATGGAGTTAATATCTATAATCGGCAGAGCCAGTTTGACATTGACAGTTCATATCGGTCACTTAATTCAAATATTAGGAAACCGATGAACCGCTCGGTGTCAGTTGAAGGCCGATATCGCAGTTTCCTGAAGTTGCTAGATTGCAGCTGTGATAGAACAGCAAATTGACTGAAAATGGTATAACTGGTGGTGAAGAAACACGATGCCAGCGACGACGAGGGAGGTTCAGCTATGGCCAGATTCGTGATTGTGTTTGTCGTTCAGGCTACCCTGACCAAGTGGGGCCATTAGCCCGTTGAGCACCTCATGCTTCCAATACACTGGCAGATCTGTGTACAGGCCGCCGCCAGAGCAGAATCCTGAAGCAACATCGGGAACTTGAAAGTAGCCTCAATGAAATTGAACCAACCAATGTATTCGTACACATACCTACGGCAGGTGTGAATTGGAAATTATTGACAGGAATTAGGGGTCAGGAAAAACAATAGCATGACAGTCCAACGCGTGTTCGAGGAATGTATGGGAACCCACTTAATAGGCCCGAGGAGCCTCTTAGCATTTCAGGAGCGGTGTACGCATTTGCCATGTCTATTTTGCCGGCGGTCGGTCGGTTGGAACAAGTGGATAAGGTGCGATACCGCATGAGAAGACAATAGACGCGGGAATCAGAGTATCGCCTAGTGGGTACCTTCGTCTGCCTAGAGACGAGTAAATATCATGGCACTTCCTCGGAGTCTCCATCTCGTCGGTATTCCGACTTGGAGGTGTCAGTCGAAGGTGAATTCCTACTGGCTGACACAAGGTAAATCCAAGTTCTAACCCTCGGCTCCTCACTGAGCTAATGGAACAAAATGTTATCAGCGACACGGTAAAATTATCACATGGAACGCAGGCAACTCCAGTTGCCTCCAGATGAGCGACAACTGACTCCATTGGAACTTGGGTTGCACTTGGTTTAGTGATTCAGTACCCAGTCTTCGTCCATAATACCCGCCAATATCTGGTCTTGCCGCTCCATCAATCCAAACGGACTTTCGTACTCTGGCTTCTTCCACGAATCCACTGTTTTGGGGAAAAAATGAGGGACAATTGTGGAAAACGGAGAATATCTGCCTGACATCCTCCTGTACATTCCGATCGCGCGTTCATTCCCACCGAGCACACCAAGGCTAATTCGATGGATGCCGAGGTTGTGAAAGCCACAATCCACCATAAACCAGGTGGCTTCACTTCCATACCCCTTACTCTGGAATGGGGGACCAATGCCAATGCCAAACATGGAATCTCGATGTTTCGATTGCATGGTCGATAAAATGGTCAAACCCACGAAGGTGCTGCTGTCGAACTCCTGAATGGTGCAGAACAGAACAGAAGAGCTTGCCGAAACGCTTTCACATAGATGCTCTTTGAAATTGTCTTCCACCAACGGCACCAAGTAGAAACCGCGCCCAAGAAGGTACGTAGCGACTCCAGCATCATTGAAAGGACCAAGGATAGGCTCCAAGTCCTCGGGTTTGTAGGCGCGAAACTACAAATGCCTTGTAGTAAGCGCGATAGTCAGGAGAGTGGGTGCAGCAACATCATCAAAACTGTGTTGGCTCCTTGGACAAGGACCGCCACCATCAAATGGTCGGTTCAGCGTCTAGCCTCTTCGTGGCCCAGGGAGACTAGTACCCTTTGGGGGAAGCAAATAAGACGTCTCGTATAGAGAAATCCACACCTGGAAAGCTCGAATCTGAGGAACTAATATGCGACTAAGACCGTGTATTAAAAGTACCAGTATGATATAACAACTCAAAAGTTTGTAAACCAACACAGAAAGAGAGTCACTAATCCTCGAACAACTGATCTGAGAAAAGAAAGACCCTCGAATGCACTAAAATGCGCACAACTTGAAAATAAGAACAACCAGCCCGAGAGCAGGCAGCAAACTACGACGACGACGGTGCCGCCAACGACGACGAGCCACCCAGGAAAAAATAAAGGAAAACCCTAAGCCCAGGTAACGGAGACCCGGAGCGGGCCGCGAGCCCACCAATCACGAAAACCGGATGAATGCGATAAAGATTAGATCCTGGTAACAGGCACTGGCGAACCCAAACAAACACAAATCCCGAAAAGCCGAAAACGAAACTGACAACAGCCACCCCCCAGACCTGCGACAGTGCTGTAGCGCACACCATGAACCCTTCCAGACCCACGAGCTTAACAACGACAAGCACCAAAGTAAAGACATGATGCCCAAGGTACATATGAAAAGGTGGGTAAGCGGAAGGAACACCTAACAAATCCGGGACGAACACTGAAATGCAACAACTCAGGGGAAACCGGCGAAGAATTAACCGCCCCACCAAACCGCACCAAATGGCAGTCAGGCATACTTAGGAGAAGTAAGAGATGTCCACGCGTACAAATCGAAACAGGCAGAACGATGGAACCTAGGGCAAGGAAACTGCTTATAACCAACACGATTAAAAACTGACGAACATGCAGACCATTTCCCCCCAGTTTCACCCCCAACAAAGGGACGAAACGCGCCAGCGAAGACTCCCCGTCTAAACTCAGGCAACGCACTAGCTTCTCCCCTGAAACCTGTCCAGACGCCGTAGGCTCACAGTAAATCCCTCTGAAGATCCCAACGACAGCGAAGGTATGGCCCCCCCCCCTGGCTCTCCAACCAACACGTCCGCAGGGAATGCCCGCCAAATTGCGACCTTCCAACAAGCAAGCCCTGCCCCCCCCCAAAAAAGCATGCAAGGCGCATCGGCGTCCATGCATGCCGCCCCAAGCAACGCTGTCGGAGGACAGGGAACTGCACCCCCTCCTCCCCAACCCATACAAGGGACCGCCCCCCAGCCGACACAAAACCACAACCCGACACCCCAGCAAGCTCCTGCTCCTCCCCAACAGGGTGCGCCCACTGCAAACACCCCTTCTGACGACGACAGCAGCGACGACGATATGGACCAGGACCCATACGATGTCCTCATCGACAAAAGCGTAGCCCTGGAACCTCCCCCGGGCGGTTACCCCATACCCGACTGGCCAAATCGCAAGAACGTGTTCGAGGGCGTATCCTCCGCCATGGTCAAAAAATGGGAACGCGCCTACCTCGACGGGGAACCCCTCTTCTTCGTATACCCATACCTAGCTGGTAGAGAGAAGGACACTGGTCAGATGGCCATCTGCCTCCAGGCGGCCATCACAAACATCCTCCGTGGCCACGAGGTCGACGTTGGCGAACCCTCATCCCTCCGACCCCGCACCATGAAAGATGGCCCCTGGCTCTACATCGTGTCGAGCGCAACCCAGACCATGGTCGACATCTTCCTCCAGCAAGGAGCCTGGTCCACCGAGGATATTTCCTTCTTCGCTATCCCCTTCCTGCCAACCATCAGCAGGTTTATCTTCTGCCTCGAAGGCTTCCGATACGGCGATGATCAAGAAAGCAGAGAACTTATCCTCAACACCATCTTCGATGCCATCTCTGCAAGCAAGAACGTCGAACGAGCCCTGTATTCCACGCGCGACACCCTATCCACCAACTCGTCCACCTCCGAATGCCTGGCACATCTGCTCGACACACTTCGTATCAGACCCTCACGATGGCCCTTCCCGACAACAGTGGTACTCGTATCGTGTGGCGCGTATACATGAAGAGTCCAACGAACGACCCGGCCAAACACAAGAGGTGGATCGCAGCCCTAAAGAGCGTCGAGTACGCGTCACCCTTCAAAGGAGCCGGCCGACCAACCCACTTCCAATGCGGAGGCTGCAAGTCACTCAACCATCCTTCCGGACTATGCCCCTACCTCCAGATCCCGGGATGGGTAGTACCCGACACCTCGGTGGATATCACGACGACGGCTCGAGATGGAAGGGCTGGAAGAGGCCGACGTAGCCGCGGACGAGGAGGCAGAGGTAGAGGATACTGAAACATGGCCCTCGCGCAGCCCGTCAGAAATGAAGCTCCCATATGCTAACCACTCAATGCCACCATGTATCGTTTAGATCAATGCTCTTACGATAAAAATTCATTATCTTCCTCTCCCTTAACACGCACACCGCATCGAAGACAACCGTAAGAAGCAAGGGAAAAAGTGCTAGTGTCTGTGTGAACCTGACCTGGGCAGGGCCACACTCTTAAAAGGAAGACATGAGAAGCTGGTGTCGGCCGGATTGCCCAGCTTCGAAGCTTTGGATGGCCCAAATATACTGACCCTCAGGGGGACAGGAAAGCCATCCAAAGTCGGCAGATCCTCTCCACACGAGCACTCATGGGGAGAGCAAGCACGCAAGTGCTAATAACACGCCGGCCTATTCAGGTCCGCCGAGGCGTGCCTCTGAGGGAGGCGAAGTTTCCAAGGCCCAGCGCGCGAGTTCCCAGAACAACGAACACGTAGGGTCTATGGAATCAGTGTGCCCGTGGAGAATAGCCGTCCACCCTTAGGTGAAACGAGCTATGGGCCGGAGCCCACCCGCTCCCCTACTGTTGACCGCAGGTGGGGTCAGCGTAATGAGCGGTTGCTGATACATTCTCTTTTATACAGGCGGAGGTAGATGAAGAGGTCTCTGGAGACATGCCTCCCTCCCTGAATTGGGACGGATGGGATCAGAGGCCTGACACACCTAGTCAGTGGACAGCTCAACCAACACCATGGGAAGAGCAAAACTCGGACATCGAGCCTGAACCAGCAGACCAACTGGATGATGCCCCACAAGGCACCCTTGACTCAAACGAGGATCTCAACATAGACATAACATTTGAGCATGACCCGAACCAGGTTGAACAGAACCCGAATGACACACCAGTCAGAAGTCGAGCAACCCGAGTTGAGATTGACGACACAATCAAAATTAATAAGAATACTCGTGCTAACCTAAAAATAGCCACACTGAATGTAGACGGGAAAGGAGCATCCAGTATCCACCAAACCGGCCATAAATGGTCGGAAATCGACCGAATAATGAGAGTCAACGAGATTGGAATACTCGCCATTCAAGAAGCGCACCTTGATGAAAAACATACTGACGACATAAATGAATTCTATAGAAACATGAAAGTAATATCATCAGCAGACCCACTCAAACCGAACGCAACGGCAGGAGTGGCAATTGTCCTCAACAGATCCAAAATGAACGTCGAGAACATCATCACTCACGAAATAATTCAGGGTAGGGCCATGATGGTATCGATAGCATGGCACGCAGATCTGAGATTAAACATCCTTGTTATATACTCCCCGAATAACGCGAAAGAGAACGCAGAATTCCTGCGAGAAATTGAACAAAAGTGGTCAGAACAAAACTCGACCCTACCTTTCCCAGACGTCATGCTGGGAGACTTCAACCTTGTCGAAGAGCAAATAGACCGATTACCAAGCCACAAAGATAATATTGAAGCTACACTCGCACTTCACGACCTAAAATACACCCTTGGACTACAGGACGGGTGGAGAGCTCAGAACCCGAACGAAAGAGCATACACGCTCATACATAGACCCACGGGAGCACAATCAAGAATAGACAGGATCTATGTCACACCCGCCATCCTGAAATGCAGCCAGGACTGGGGAATTGAGAAATCTGGCGTACAAACTGACCACAAGCTCGTCACGATGAGAATAGTAAACTTCAAGGCTCCATTTATAGGAAAAGGAAGATGGACAATGCCGCTATACCTCCTAAACGATCGAAAATTCATACAAGAGACCGAAAAAGCAGGCATAAGCATGCAGGATAGGATAGAGGCCCTGGGGGCACGACCTGACTACCGAACCACAGAGTTTAACGCCCAATCAATATTCAAAAACTTCAAAGACAAGGTAATGATGGTCGCCAAGGAGAGACATAAATCATTCATTACGCCAAATGACAAGAAACGGAAAGAACTAGAGACAAGAATCAAACTGATAGCGAACGATGAGATGCTGGATGAAGATGAGAAACTGCTCAGCCTAACGGTCCTTGAAGAAGAACTTCAGAGGCTGAAGAAAACCCAAATGGAATCGATGAGGATGACATCCACAGCTAGATTTAAGCTCGAAGGCGAGCTAATCAGCAAGTATTGGTCGGCGATAAACAACCCGAGAACCCCGAGAGATACTATACCCAGGCTAAGGAAGCCAGAGAAGGATGAACGAGGAAGAGAAACATATGCAACCAGATCAGATGAGATGGCCAATCTGGCTAGGGACTACCATGAGAGAATCCAAAGAGACGACAGCGAACCCGATGCAGAAATAAGAGAAAGACGGATCAACGAAGCCCTAGAGGCCACAAAAGACAAGCTATCGCCTGCGGAAAAGGGATCACTGGCAAGCCCGATCGGCGAATGGGAAGTTGAGAGAGCACTAAAGTTATCAGAGAACGGAAAAGCAACAGGCATCAACGGCATACCGTACGAATTCTGGAAAATAATGACGCTACGGCAAAAGGAGATGGAACGACAAAACAGAGAAAACTTTGACGTGATCAGATGCCTGGCTGGCATCTTCAATGATATCAGAACACAGGGCGTACAAGCCGGGAGCGCCTTTGCAGAAGGGTGGATGTGCCCAATATACAAGAAGAAAGACCGATGTGACATAGTAAACTACCGGCCGATTACACTACTGAACTCAGACTACAAACTTCTAACAAAAGTACTCCAGATACGCTTGGCAAAGGTATCCCACACTCTAATCCACCCCGACCAAGCAGGGTTCATGACGGATAGAAGTATCTATGATCAAGTCAAAACAGCTCAGCTGATGATGAACTACGCAGAAGCAGTCGAGGATGTCAGCGGCGTGATCGTAGCGCTAGACCAAGAGAAAGCATACGACAAAGTCAAACACGATTACCTTACGAGAGTTCTAAAGCACATGAATCTCCCCAACAGATTCATAAACATGGTTGAATCACTATACCAAAATGCCGAGACAAAAGTTGTCATTAACGGAGTCTTCAGCAAACCTTTCAAAGTGACAAGAGGAGTTAGACAGGGCGATCCCCTCTCGTGCCTGCTATTCAATCTCGCAATCGAACCGCTTGCTGCTTCCATGCGAGGCAGCGAGAATCTTGAAGGCTTCAAGATTCCAGGAATGAAGAACAAACTAACAGCACTACTATTTGCCGATGACACCACGGTATTCCTGTCGAAAAATGACAGCTTTGGAAAACTACAGAACATCCTATCTAACTGGTGTACAGCGTCAGGGGCAAAGTTCAACCTAGAAAAGACGCAAATAATCCCAATAGGGCCAAAAGAATACAGAGAAAAAGTAATCCAATCCCGTACTCTTAATGTGGATAGCGAAAATGACGAAAGAATACCCGACAACATCAACATAGCTGAGGAAGGAGAAGCCACCCGGATACTCGGAGCCTGGCTGGGAAATCAAGTGAACGAAGCAACACCGTGGACGCCCGTTCTAGAAAAGATTGACACCACCCTGAACAGGTGGGACCGAGGAAAACCAACCATCGAAGGCAGAAGATTGATCATACAGATGTTTGTTGGAGGAATGACGCAATTCCTGACGAAAATGCAAGGAATGCCCAGACACATTGAAAAGCAACTAGAAAAACGGATCAAAACATTCGTCTGGGGAAGTGAAAGAGCCGATGTAAACATGGACATAATGTACATGCAAACAAAAGACGGAGGGCGAAAAATACTAGATATACGCACCCGAAATAAAGCAATCCAAGCCACGTGGCTGCAATCCTACCTTAAACTGGATGAAAACCGACCAAAATGGGCGTATATTGCGGACATGCTAATCAAGCTGAACGCGACAGCAAAGGAGAGGGCCGATGAACAATCAAAAGTGAACATGTTCCTACAAACGTGGAAAGTGAGCACGGCAAAGTCAAGTGCACTGCCAAGAAACCTTAAAGAGATGATAAGAATTGCGGACGACCTCAACCTTCAGATAGACGGCCTCGAAATTGATGCCGAGGTATCTAAAAAAATGCCAATTTGGTTCCACCCAAAAGTGAAGAAAAAAGCGAAGTTAGGAAACAACATGCAAAGGCAGACACACCTACGAATAGACCATAAGATCACCTCGGTGGATGACATGCTGAAATTGGCCGAGAGAGGCAGATCAGAAGAACACCGAGCAAGGAGCAACTGCAAGTGCACCCCATGCAAACTGGACAGAAGAGACGTACATGGATGCAAAAACCCAGCAACATGCGTGAAACTAGCGACCCAGATACTCGACTCCCTACAGACAAAATGGGACCCACGTAGAGCGAGGCGGGAGGAACGCACCTGGATAGGAAAGGAAAATATACCCGAACCACTTGATGAACACTCTGAAGTCACCTCTTTTAACCCAGAAACCAAAATCAACGCCATCAAAGACATCTTTAGAGTCTTTGCAGAGGAGAATCCCGAAGAACCACAAGAGGAAACAGACCGAGAAGAAGAGAATGAAATTGAAAACCCACAAGACACAACAATTGTCTACACAGACGGATCATGCACAAAAAACGGATGTGCCAACGCCATAGCTGGAAGCGGGGCATGGTTTGGACACGAAGACGAGAGAAACATCTCAGCGAGAGTACCAGGAACAACCCAATCAAACCAAACGGGCGAGATCTATGCCGCCCTATGTGCAGCCAAAGTATTGGGACTGAATGAACCAATACACATAAGAAGTGATTCCAAGTATGTAATAGACGGCCTAACGAAACACCTCGAGAAATGGGAAGACCGAGGATGGATTGATGTATGCAACAGAGAAATCTTCGAGCCCACGGCAGCCCTCTTGAAAGAGAGAAGAGGAAACACATCCTTCGAGTGGGTCAAGGGACACAGCGGCATCGAGGGCAATGAAATGGCAGATGACTTAGCAAAAGAAGGCACAGAAAAGAACACGCCCGGACCAGAAGAAGCCGACATGCTTGCAACCTCACCCAAATTCAAGCTACAAGGAGCGAAACTAAGCACAATGACGCAGGCGCTGTTCTATAGAGGGTTAAGACTGCAAAAAGAAAGGAAGATCGCCCAGAGGAAACTGACACAAAGGAACATCGAATACATATGTGACACAATAGAGAACGAAAGCGGAAGGAGACCCAGCCAGGAACAGATATGGACCTCGGTCAGATCAAAAGACCTCGAAAAGAAGCACCGCGAGTTCATAAGGAAATGCATACATGGCACGTACAAGATAGGAGAGTGGTGGCAAAGTATCCGAGGCTATGAAGACCGAGGAATTTGTAAACATTGCGCGGAAACAGAGTCAATGGAACACATCCTTACGGAATGCCGCGCCCCGGGCCAGGAGATCATTTGGGAAATAATCAAACAGATATGGCCAGCGGAGTACGGCAGATGGATCAAACCAAGCCTAGCAGGAATCCTAGGATGCGCACTGCCGCCAGACGATGAACGGAATCAAGGAAAAGCAAGGCTCAAAAGGATTCTCGTCTCCGAAGCGGCGTACCTGATCTGGTGTATAAGGTGTACAAGAGTAATCCAAAACGATGGCATTCCACAAAAATACGACACACAGAAATCAATCGAAAAGATGCTAATGCGAAAACTAAACATAAGGCTCAAAGTAGAAAGCCTGATGACAAACAGAAAGAAGTTTGGCCCAAGAGCCCTCCAAAAGAACAAAGTCCTCAGGACCTGGGGCCGCGTACTTGCGAACAAAGAAGATCTGCCCGTAGACTGGATAGGGCAGACCGGGGTTTTAGTGGGTAAACGGGGTCTGGGATAGCTTCGGCGACCAGTGAAACCGTAGTCCCACACTACCTTTCATGAGGTGTGCGTAACGCATTTCCCCGGGGTGGCTTCAATTCTTCTCAAAGGGTGCAACTCCCTTTTCACAGCCTGGCGAAGAAGCAGACGTTGTCTGCTGTCTGAACCTTTAACGGCTCCACCAAAAAAAAAAAAAAAAAAAAAAACTGTGTTGGTGACGGCCGGCTGATCCGACGTGGAGATCGTTCTCATTTGCTTTTTGTTCAGTTTTTGGTCAGGTGAGACAGGTCGAGGAAAGAGGAAAAATCTTTTGGGATTCCTTGATTTCTTTCTGGTGTTTCGACCTGGCTAAAACTTCAAAGAAATTGTTTGTGACACAATCCACAAATCAGAGTTCCATGTTGACCTTTGTTTAACCATCGCTTTTAGACGGCATGAGCGGCACCCCTTTGCCGAGCATGGCCGAGTATCAGTGGCTTTCAAACCAGGCGAAGACGTAGTTTCTGTTGAAACCTTCCAGACTGCGGTTAATATGCTTTAATTTATCGCATTCTTGGCCGAGTATATCTCAACGGACTCGAAAATATTCAACGTTGGATGCCTATATATGGATCGGTCAAGTCGGATATCGATGCCATTGACCAAATGGACTGACATCGTCATGGTGTGCCCCGCACGTCACTCAGTTTTCTTTCCAACGACCACGTCCTCTGGAAGGACACGCCTTAGAACTTAGTCTTATCCTCAACTAATTCTCATAACTGCGTCTCATCATTGCTTCTGGACTGCAATACACTAGAGATTTTATATTTCTGTACAACACCACCTCAGGAATTCATTCCAAGAAATGGCTCCTCACCTTCGCATCCTCGCCGGACCGTCAAAGTCTTCCTCTCAAGAAACAGATTCACAATTGGAAGATATCACCCATTTTGTCAACACAGCGGGATCCTTTCCTATTCGCTCAGACTATTTTGAAGGCGAAATCGCCGTCAACATCAAAGGACTACTTAAGGATGAGGATGACGGGGAAGGTGCCGAGGACAGTCGATACTTTGAGCGGGATAATAGGAAAGATGTGACTTGGAGCTTGCAAGTGCGAGGTTAGTATTGGCTACGCGTACTCCTTCATTGACTGACAAATGTCACTCACGCAGGGAGGTTTCTTCAGCCCACTTCTTCAGATGACATCTTATTTGGCAACACATTTGACCGCCCACTCTGGCTACCATGGGGTTCCGGAGCCGTTTTCAAATTCATGCAGTAAGTTGCCCCGCACACGTTCAATCATCACCGTCTCAAAACGTCTATCAGATATGTAGACCCAACGCTTGAACACGACCTTGGTTCGCAAACAAAGCCATGGGCACTATCTCCACTCATTTCTACTATGCCACATTTTGAGCATACCCGCGTTTATGGGGCCAATACCGATACTAGTCCGTCGAGCTTTTCAGACAGGCTTGGACTCCCATCCTTCCCGCCAACATCTTCCATTGGGGATGACACATCTCAACTGCACCAGGCCAATGCCGGCTCGAGCACTCCTAACTCAGGAGAAGAGTCGGACACGAGTTCCATTGCTAGTGGTAATAGCACGAACAGCAAATCGTCCATCAAGGACGCGATTAGGAACCGGCTGAAGAAGCGATCCCGCAGAGAGAGCCCTGAGCAATTCACGTTTGCAAATGCCAGCGAACGGAGGGCTTATTTCAGTGATAAGGCTCACCGACAAGCGATCCGGTTTGGACCGGAGGTATGAAGCTCTCTTAGTGTTTCCTGATTATATTTCTGAGTAGCTTTTGCCTTTAGGACGTCGTCTCTGTAGATTTCTGCTACGGCTTCCTCGAGTTTAGTCCTTCGCTAGCTCTGAGGATTCCTGGCGGGCTCTCTTTTGACCTAATGAAGTACTGGGACGGCCAGCCTGTCCGGTTTGTCTGCTGCGAACGCAAGAAGGACGGCGCGTCTGGTGATCAGCCTTGGGGAAGGATTTTCTGGAGTGTCGTGATTGAATTGAGGGGCCAGGCCGAGGTTGCGAAGTAGAGACGCGAAGAGCGGGAGGGTATTATGTTTCATCTCTTCTTGGTCATGGACAATGGTCATTTCGATGATACTCTAGATTACATTACTTCCAGTCGCATACAGCTGTGCATTGCGACCTATAATCAAGTCATTACAAACTTCCAATACTGCTGGGGAATCTTATTCGGAGTAAGGACATTGATGGTCGCCCCGTTTACCACACCCTTCAGACAACAGAGGCAATACGAGGCTAAACAACGAGGACAGAAAGTCAATGATGCTTCGAACCTTGAGAGATGACCACACTGACATATAAGATCCCTCTCGGTCGTTGGCAGGGATAAGCTTCCAGACAACAGGAAAGTTGGAGACTCGGATGACGACAAGGGAGGTGAGACCCGACAATAGTTTGTGAGGGAAAGATAGCCTCCCGTACTGGCATTCTTAAACCTCCACCCATCGCCTGCCATCAAGGAGACCCACTGTTACATATGGCTCAGTGATTGCGAGTTCATAATATTTTTATGCACTGGATGTACCTTTTAGCTGCCCAACCCCCATTTGCTCTCCCATGCTTGAACTGTGAAGTGAATTCTCGTAAACCCGTTGTTCAGAACAGATCAACCGCCAGCGTACTGTTCACCTGTTAGCTTCTTGGTAGTGGAGAGATCCATCTAGTTCTTTGTCCCCATGCTAAGGATACCATAAGCTTGACCATTATTGGGAGGGACGGTAGCCATGGCTGGGGATTTGTGATCTAGACACAACCTCAGAAAGAGCGTCGTTTTATTTACTGGGAGCCCGCCGTGTCAAGTAAGGCCGCCACCGAATGTACATTGAGGTGAGGCACATCAGCCTTCTCTGAGAGGCGTAGGCATTGGCATGCGTTCCTGGAAAACATGCCATTTGGCCACCAATATTCAGGTCCAACTGGTGATGGTTTGAGGTTGAGAGCATGTACCTCCCTTCCAGGCATCAAATAGTCCGCAAATTGCTGAATGCAACAGAATGCTGAACAGTAATCCGGCGGATAGAAGAAGGTTCGGGGCTAAGCCGATCGTCCTGGGTTTGTTCCCCACTGAGTGAAAGCCTCCTCACAATTATCGCGTTAGACTACGAGTCTGGGCAAGAAATTGAACAGCAGGACCGAGAGAGCAAAAGAATATCTTTTTCGCAGGCAGTGTTTATACAATTTCACATGGTTTGAAAAGACCTCCTTGGGGCGTTTAAGAACTAGAGGGTTCTTCCGCCCAGGTTCGAAGCTTCCACTATTCAGGAAGTGACAAACTTCCAAACTTGATTGGCGTTACCGTGGGGGGTATGGACGATGATATTCGTGCCATCCTTGATATAGGCGCCGGCCAAGTCTAAAGCGAGGCCGTCGGTGGACAAGGGAAGGGTGAGACTGTATAAACACAAGAACAATGTCAGTGGCAATTCGCAACGAAGATCGAGGTCGAAGGAGATCATTGGGGTACTTACACATACGCGCCACCAGAATTAGCCGAAGGGGAAACCTTCCACACGACTGGAAAGTTAGATACAACGACCCGGGACATAGAACCCCCGCAATAATTTGTGAGGGAGAGGTAGTCTCCAGTACGGCCATTCTTGAAGATCCATCCATCACCCGCCGTTAAGGCGACCCACTAGAAAGAAAGTGATTAGATTTCCAGCTACGATGTGTGCAGAAAGAAGGAAAAGAACCTTTTGGTTACTGTATCCGCCATTGTTCTGCCACCCTTGGACTGGTTGATGAAAAAACAATCAGTCGCACTGTCCACTGAGACAATGATAATGCCGAGTACACACCCGTCTGGTTATCAGCACTAGAGAGATCTAGGTATGTACTGGTAGCAGTGTTGATGATACTGTAAGCCTGGCCTTGGACGAGAGGCATCTTGAGAAATTAGACGAGCAAGTAAAAAGCTGGAGAGCTGTGAGAGTGGCCACCAAAGTGAAGTGGGAGTCAGAACCAGAGATGAAAGGGCTTTTATCTCTCAGAGAAGCACCAGTGCCCAGACTCAATTGCATGACAGATAAACTGCTAAGAGAAAGTATATCAGTTTCACCTAGACAGTCTGAATGTTTGCTGGAGGCACGTTTTCCGGCTCATGGGAGGTTTACGGGCCAGTTGCGAGCAAGGTGCCATAATACGGGCACCCATGACACAGTCAACGGAAGCAATGATAGTTTGTGAACACGAGGTTTCGTGGTATCTCCAAGTATCCTGAGAGTTTAATCCGGTCGGAGCTTGCTTTCCCCCGAAGTGTATATTCTGATCATTCCACCTATCAATGCGAGTGCACAAGGCGGCCAGGCAGCTTGAGGCTGTCAGATGATACAGGAGACCACGGCAGAGATTCAGTAAGGCGCCGAGAGAGCTGCCACTGGCAGCATCATATTCACCATCTTAAATTGTCAATCTCAGAATAAAGGAAGGCAGTGACGCGTGAGAAGTCATGGGGTTCATGATGAATTCACCATAGGATCCAGCCAACCGAGACGAGGCACATTATCGGGGTTCGTACAGGCCCCTTTCAATGATATTTGTTCAAACCTGTTTAGAGGGCCTTAGGTGCGCAAACGACTCATAGGCCCAGCATGGAGTCCCTAGCAGGCAAGTGGATATAAAAAGAAACTATTCAAGCCGTATAGAGCATAGGCGGTGGGACAGTACGAGTGAGGAGAAAGAGGAAAGAGGAAAGAGATCAAGTCGGTTACATAATTATCCTCAGGCTCATTCGAGCTCAACAATGTCCAGTTTCTCTTTGATCATGCCGATTGATTACAGTACAAGTTTATACAGACATGTGACAACCCTTTAGAAGTACAAGAGGAAAGATTTTTGAGGTTATCCACCGGTGCCCCCACCCTTTAGGACGTGACGAACTTCCAAGCCTGGTTGGCGCCACCAGAAGGGGCGTAAAGGATAACGTTCGTGCCATCTTTGACATTGGATCCCTCCAAGTCCACAGCGAGTCCATCGGGAATCAGAGGAAGGGTGAGGCTACGAATCAGGAATACAACAGGCTCGAGTCAGCACTGGTTCGTGCGCACTGCAGGCAGACGATCTGGGGAAGCAGCACTCACACACAAGCCCCGTTGGTAGCAGGAGCGACCTTCCAAACAACTGGGAAGTTAGAGACAATGATGCGGGAGGCGGAACCGCCGCAGTAGTTCTTGAGCGAGAGGTAGCCTCCGGAACGCGCGTTCTTGAACATCCAGCCATCGCCTGCTATCAAGGCGACCCACTGAGTTTGGGTAGAGGTTTTCAGTTCCTGAGTCCTTGGCGATTAAGAGGATAGATACCTTTTGGTTGCTGTACCCGCCATTGTTCTGGTATCCTTGGACTGCGGGGAGGAAGGAAGTTAGTTGTGAAGGCTATGTACGAGCCTGAGTACGGTAGGTTGGACGACATACCCGTCTGATTGTCAGCGCCAGAGAGGTCCAGATAGGTACTGGTGGCCTTGTTGATGATACTATAAGCTTGGCCGTTGACGAGGGACATTTTTGTGAAGAAGAGTAGCGCAGAAGTACTTTTTGAGCGTCGAGTTGAGAGAGTGAACACAGATGTGAACTGGAGAAATGAAGTCAAGCTGGCTGGCTTTTATCCGCTAACGAGGCCCCCTCTCCCGGGATGTAGGAGTCAGCTGTGCAGTTCATAGAGAACATAGTTGAACATTCTAAAGGCTTGAGATGGGCTCGATGGGCTTTACGGCCATTTGAACACACCATAGTTGCGTTCCAATGGAACGATAGAGTTAACACTATCTCCACCGCCGAGAGTCGAACGAGCGGGTCACAGAGGCTAGATGCAGCGTTCCCTCATAGATGTCTTTACTGGCAAATGAAATCGGCTCGAATCACCGCCGAGACAATAGTTGGGCACAGAGTTCCGCAGGCAAAAGAGGAAAACAGTGCTGCGCATCTTGGCAGACTAGCATCATACCAGCATCATCTTCGGGCGTTGAAGGTCGTTATGTATCGCCCAGGACGAGATCAAACAAAGGAGACGAGGGTAGGGCGGATAGGGAATGAAGTCATAAACATTCAGGGTACGTCTAGAAGTATCGGTGACGGGCACGAAGACTCGGCAGTGATACTCGAAGAGTCCAGCCTAGAAGGCGATCTGAGAGGTTGGTGGCGAGCCTGAGTTCTGCTTCAAACGAAACGGCGTTGGGTTTATTGCGTTTTTATTTTTAGCCCAGCATCATTTTGCACATGCTGAGTTGATCATGAGGAGGTCATACTCTGAGTCTCAAGACTGTCGTTGGGTCGCCGTTCGAAGCTAGACCTTTCAACACGTCTTTACTGATGGAAGACGATCTCCGAATTTGGTGTCGTTGAGGGTATCGGAACCTTTGCCCAAGTCTTCGCCTCCTAAGCCAGCCGAGTATCAGACTCCATGAATAGCCTCATGTCGCGGCCAAGAGGTGCTTACTCCACCGGAGCACTGTCAGCGGTCGGAATGTTCTTGAGGCTTTCATTCTTCCGAAGAAAGAGAGGATACTGTGATTGGTGTTTGCTTCCGAACCTTCCGAAATTTGGTGCTCCGGAGGAGTAAGCAGAAATTGTGGGAGTGTAAGCTGTGAAGCTTGGGAAGGACTTACATCCGATAGTGTCCGCAGGGGGCGACGAAGCCTCGGTTCGTCATGCCGCAGTAGAATATTGTTTAAAACAAGAGCGTCCATTCAATTCAGCCGAGAAACGGAGGAAAGGGTTGTTACAGCACTTTGGAGCTCCAGCCTCAAGGCAGCAAGTTCAGCGGAGGATCATGAGGCCTGTTGAGTAGCCCACGAGGTGGAGCTTAATTCCAAGCTACAACCATCTAAGGATATTTGGCGTTGGCTCATATTGACAATGGTCATCATTGAAAATCTTGGAACTTCCGGCGGAAAGGAAGATAAAAATGGATGATCTGAGGTGGGTATGAGGCCATGAACGTGTTTCGAGCTAAACTATTCTAGTATTCTGAGGAGACTGACGTTGTAAATGATCATGAAAGTTGGGGCAAGCTGTAAAAGACTTTTGGCAGCCAACGAGGAGTAGGTTATTTCGGGAACGCGGTAAAGTCAAAAACACAGGCGATGCGATGAACTCCACCCTTGATGACAAGGACTCAATAATCTGATGAAATGACGTTGTAAACCCTGAACATTATTTGCAACGTTTCCGGTTCTTTATATGCATCGTCGTTGAAGTACCGAAGAACGGACGGAACGACGAGCAGAGCGTTATCAGCAACGGAGGAGGTGTGTGTATTGTCATGATGTTTAGTCACAAGGACAGCGCCTATATGGGGCCCTTCTCTGGTCTTCCTTTTATGCCCAGAGTTTCATGTGGCCAATTCGCTGATTGAGCCCAATTACAGCACCGCCCTTCTCTTGTCAAAACCCATAAACGTTGGAAGGACCCGGACGAGGTTTCTGGACGTTTGACGCGGTCGAGCACCTGAGGAATGGAGGCACAGAGTCCCCGTTCACAGTCAGTGCTACAGAATTCTCCGCCAAACAGTCAGGTGAGCTTTCAATTCGGTTCAATCTGTCCGTCGTGATATGTGGGTACGGCGGCACCAGATAGAGTCTGGAAGGGAGATTGCTCATATATTCGTTGTCGTGGGCGGTGCCGACGTCCGCTTAGATCCCATATCGTTGACACTTCGTGGAAACTACGACCGGCCAGTTATGCTGATACTTGCTTCTCCCAGTCTCGTACCAGTAAATTCTTCCAAAAAGTCTCCAACCTCAAAGTCCGTATACGATTCTCGTCGAGCACCACTAGAAATCACAAAGACCTTGACACTGTTACTTCTCGGGCCGCCGGCAATGGCAGCCTGAGTCTATTCCATAACCCATACCCGAGTCAAGGCCAACATCTCAATCAACATCGACGAACACCCTCGGACGATACCTACGCATACGATAATACCATGAAACCATACATGTCGCAGCCCACAATGCTGGGCAACATGATCGTCGAGCCGTTCGTGCCCGACTCGGTCAACACCCAGGAAGATGAAGGAGACGATGCAGATTCTATGCATCTCAACCACGAGACCCCTACTCAGACGACGAGAAGGTTTCCTTTCATGAGACAAAAGAATTCTTCGCAAAGGTCGATTTCGCAGGGGCTGTTACCTGCTACTACGGTTGTCGTTGGTGCTGCACAAGCTCAGGCGAGGTCGACACCTAGGCGGAGTAACGACGTCCCCGAGGGGTTGCCTACTATTCATTCCAGCGCCCATGGACGTACCACCTCACGGCCGGTGATGGACGGTTTACCTAGAGACTCGCATTTCCATGCAAGAACTCCCATTCAAGCCAGACCATCCACTTCGCCTTCACACAACCCATTCCAACCACCCAGAGTATCTGGCCACCACCATCAAAATAGACATTCACAAGACACACACCGAACGACACCCTCCATCGTTATTTCCAACCCTCATGAATCAATTGCCAGTGATAACGACGGGCCTCTCGGCCACACGGCCACTGCACCGCATAATTCCCATCTGGAGAAGCAGAACGATGCAGGCAAAACACGTTCAAGCCTTGGGTCTGGCGATTACACCAGTTCGAGTCTTGGCAATGCCAATGCCAATAACACTACCTCAAACGCGAACGCCAATCCTGCCAATACCTACAGTCCTGGCTTCCGCAGTCGGCCAAGTTCATCTCGTTCCACCACTGCCGAATCCGCCTCCCATTCCATCTCTTTGAATGGACATGGACGGGCACCAAGATCGAATTCTCCGTCACGACCTTCCTCCGCGAGATCTTCAGAATCGGAAAGGTCGTACGTCTCTGCTGTCTCGCAGCTTGTTGACGCATTGGATTCCGTTGGCAGCCTGGGAGAAGCAGGAATCGGGAGCTCTGGGAGCTCTCATTCAATGGGATCCCCGAGGTTAACGGGGAATGTGGGGTTGGGTCCACAAACGCAGGGAAAGATGCATACGCGTCCCAATGGTGGGGTGGAAGTTCCTATTGCTGCTAGGTCATCGAGTGATGCTACTATTTCGGGGTCGGCGTCAAGGCCTGAGGCTTTAGCTGGACGGTCGTCCTCCCCGTTACCACCTAGGCTGGATTCTTTGTGGATGTCCCCTCCACCACCTGCTGGATCAGCTGGCTCTTCGACTTCTCCGAAGCCGAAACCTCCTTCGAGACCTATC
This sequence comes from Clitopilus passeckerianus, assembly GCA_944990035.1. Lineage (NCBI taxonomy): Eukaryota > Fungi > Basidiomycota > Agaricomycetes > Agaricales > Entolomataceae > Clitopilus > Clitopilus passeckerianus. Next base: position 532,732 of record CALYLX010000096.1, read on the forward strand.
CCACCGCTACCTCCACTGGAAGTAGATGGACCCGATTTAACGAGTGCATTACAACCACCGCAGAGTAATGATGAGGGAGGCTCGACGAGACCATCGTCCCGTCTGTCCTCCAGGTCTCAAGCGTCACCCTCCCCACAACCCCGTCTGGAGAACTTTTCCTTCCCTTCATCCCACTCAAATCAGCAACACTCACCACAACCGCCATCGTCGTATGTTGAAGAACCAGAACAAATTTCACCCTCTACCTCACCCCAGCCTCAACGACCAACCTTGAAACAACGAACGTCCTCGTCATCGTTGAAACGCGTTGGACAGGCGATAAGCAGGAAGCTCTCGATAGGAAAGTTGAGGAGGGACAGTCTTGGAGAGGCTGACGGGAGGCGGCCCTCAATCTCGTCAACTTCGAGAAACTCACCTCTTCCGCCTATACCGAACTTTCCTCGTACGACGACCATGGACCCTACCCCGTCAAACTCAAACTCAACATCTACATCTACCCTCACCCCAACCTCAGCTGACACCGTTCCCCCCTCCGAGCGGAACGCACCCCCACCACGGCTGACACTACCAACCTATTCCCATCGGTTTAGTTTAACGACCTTCACGGGCGGAGCCGTGATTTTCTCAAACGACGATCATGGCACGCCGACGTTGGAGGTGCCTACTTCGCCTGGTGGAACGAATCTTGCGTGGGCAGCAGCCGAGGGAGCAGCGAGATTGAGTCCTAGTGTGATTATGAGGCCCCCACCGTTGCCGCTAAAGAATCTACCGAGGCTACCTACAGTGCATGGGACTGGCTCTGTGATAGGTGAAGGGAGCGGGACAGTTCGGTCGAGAGGAGGGAGGGAAGGACGGGAAGGCAGTGGCGGGACTGGGCAGGGGAGGAGTGCGAGTCTGGGTAGGGTGAGGTTGACAAGCATGCCAGAGCTTTTGTTGACTGGCCCTAGTCGGAGAGGAACGATGGAAGAAGAACAGGAAGACAGTGAGGATGATCTCATGGAGGATAGTGAGGAGGACGAAGGCGACGACGGTTACCCGAGAAGCTCTGAAGATATGGGAGGGAGAGAGACGTCGCTCAGCCAGTATACAGCTTCGTCTTATGATGAAGACGGGCTTGGCGATGGTGGTGAGAGCGAGAGTGGACATTCGCGGTCTGCTGGCCAGGACTCTGGACGACCGAGTATGAGCTCGTCTTATAGAGGGAGCGCGTTACTGGCTCCTCCGCCTTCGGTGTCCCCAACAAAGAATAGAAGGAAAGGGAGGAAGACACATTCCAGGAGTTCATCGTATAATTTCGATGCATCGTCTGTGGAAGGCTCGCCGGTGAATCAAAGAATTTCTTTGGCTGACTCAGAGGAGCTACATTCGAGGATGGAAGGCAGGGGGAAGGGGAAGGAGACAGAGAACAGGCGGAGCAGACATGGACGCCCGTCCCTCACCTTGGAGGTTTCGCCGACCAAATCTAACACTGCGCGCTCACCAACATTGGACCTTGACCTTGGGAATGGGCTTGATGTTAACTATATCCTTGCGGCCACGGAACAAGCGGAGCAGAACATCCTTGGTGAAGAGCCAACTATCACCTCGAAGAAGAGAGACGTCAAGGGTAAAGGGAGGATGGAAGAGGCGGCGGATGAGGATGAGGATGAAGACGCCATTGACACAGGCAAGACACCCACCACCTCTGGTCATAGCTCAGGAAAGAGCTACTATCAAGACTACTTCTCTTCCAAGTCTATACCTCCACTTCCACCCAACGCAGCAGATATCAAGGCCAAACATGCTCAATCTTCTACCCCACGTGTCCCACCCCCATCCTCTCCTGCTCGTACCCCCCGTCCTGAAGATGCGTTCCGAGGTAGCGCGAGGTTCTCAGTTGGCATGCCACCCCTGCCTGGTGCTGGTGCTGGTACTGGACTCGTATCAAGACCGAGTATCTACAAGCATGCTTCAAGGAGTATGATTGACTTCCATGCGCTTGCGGTGAAGGAGGAGAGGGATAAAATGGTTCGGGAGGAGGAAGAGAGGCAGGAGCGGGAAGATCGGGTGAGGAGACGGAGAAGTGTGAGGGTGAGCGCGATGAACTTGGGTGATGATGAGCCCCTACAACATGCCTTTGCTCGCCTTGACGGTGGGCCCATTGTGGAGGAGGGACCTGTGGAAAAACGATCGTCGAGGGTCGTTCAGCATGTCGCTGATGGCGTTGGTGCTAGGAACCGGTCTTCGATAATTGGACAAAAGCAGAACAGGATGAGCAAGGCGCCACCGTACGAGCTTGTCCTGGAAGCTCTCAAGGCTGAAGGACGAGAGATACTCCAACACGGTCCATCTCTCCGCCGGAGACGTTCGCTACCGACGTTCAACGCCAATACGGAGCCCCCCCCATATCCTTCATTCTTCCCCCGCCACAATATTCACATCCAACCCAGAGATGAAGAAGGACACGAACGCTTGCCTCCGTACACCAACCATGTCTTCATGTACGGTGTCGTTCATAGGAAGGTGGAGTTCGTCTCCGCCGGTGTCCAAGCCAGGGACAGGAAATGGCGGAAAGTTGTCTGCGTCTTGGAGGGGACCTCCTTCAAGGTGTACAAGTACCGCCCCACGGGAGGCGCCATTGGTGATTGGTGGAGGTCGAAGAAGAACATGTCTTCTGCCAACCTATCCTCCAGCATTGTCAGGGAGGAGAGCGAATCAAGCACAATCGCAACGAATAAGCTGGGCGAAAGGGAGGAAGGACAGGTGGTCGAAATAAAGACTTCTGGTAGCAGCAGTGTTCCGGACACACCTGCCACACCTATCACGCCCACACGTGCTCAGCCCCGACTCGCAAGGAATGCTGCTAGTCCTGCAACCTCGTTGAACAACGTTGCCTCGAGCTCCCGAGTGAGTGTTGGGTCCTCTGGTCCAGGGCCGACAAGATCAAGATTGGGTAACCTGTTGAAGCCTGGTCGGCCCCATGCCCGTTCACAGAGCGAGGTCCCAAGCAACTTACTTTCCCCTTCTGCAAGCCGTTCTCCTAGGCCATCCCTCAATCTTCCAAGTGCTTCAAGCGACTCCTCAGGACTCAACAGTGGCCGTAGCTTTGGAGATAGCTCGCAACATCTCTCCGTACCCAATGGAAGCTCCCCAGCTCCGTCCACAAGGCCAACAACCCCCTCGTCTTTTATGTCCAACCAACGTTCACCCTCTCGATCGGATACCCGGGATTCCATTTCGTCTAATGAAGATCCCCTTGCAACATCCATAACCATTATTGGTATCGGAACGGCTGGTGGCACTGGCCCCCTGCAACCGCCTTCAGAAACGGGAGAACTCCTCAAAGAGTATACGATGCAGAATGCCGAGAGTGGTCTTGGGAACGACTATATCAAGCGGACGAATGTCATTCGAGTCCGTTTGGAAGGCGAGCAGTTCTTGATTCAGGTCACTAACACTACGGAAGTGGTGGCTTGGATTGAGGTGAGAACATTTCTGTTTCTAGAACCTAGAAGCCTAGACTGACAAAAATGCAGGCGTTACAAGCTGCTACGAACATTGCACTTGATCTTGACGAGCGGCCTATGCCTAAGGGTCCTCTTTTCCCAAGGAGACGGCGTCGACGGAGAAGGCTTGCAACCGAGATTGCTGTTTCCGAACCCGACAACCATGCAACCCCGATGGCGATTGATACTACATGACGATCTTCTATTTCTATTTTTCTCTTGCTCTGTTTCTGCTTTTGTAAGATTTGCTTTGTGGCTTCTTTACGGGACTGCTTTTATGGCTTTTTAAGTCTCATTATATGTATCTAATAGTCACCATTCTTTAGCATGTACTACGTGAATATTTACTATGCAACAAAGGCCGCCAAAAACTGCACTGGAGGCTTATAAAATTGCAAAAATTTGGTTGCGAGACGAAGATTCCCACGGTCCGATGTTTACCGGTTTGGGCGAGCGGACAACAAACGTCGTTATCTACACCGTCCACCATCGATATTCTCTTCACCAAAAAGTACGAGCTCACTGTCCAGTGCGGTCGCCACCGAAAAAAGTCGTGTTTTCTTACCGCCTCTCTTGTCCATAAACAGCTCTCCTAAAGGCTCTTTAACGACTCAATCAACTTCTTTTCTTATTCGCTTTCCCGGACCAAAGTCCATTCAAGTCGCCCTTCATCGAGTGAAGTCTTGCAAACGGCGAACTAGCGACATCTATCACTCGGAATTTCATCAAAATGGCGGATGCTACAACAGAGATTGATTTGGACTCGGTAATTGACAGGCTTTTGGAAGGTGAGCTGGCACAAATCCTTTTCATGGCGCCGGCGGGTGGTGTGACATGCGTGGGTGGGACCGCTGGAATTTTACCTGGGCAAATATTGGCGGATTAGACCGCCTGCATTTTAGTGGACGCTACAGAAGACAGAGGCAGGATTCCAGCGGGCAACCACGTTGATGTTGGATGGTGTGGAAGGGACCCTCCGAGCACCCTTGCATGAGCAATAGGGACGCTTGTGCCGCAATCTCTGCTATAATCTCGCAGGATCATACCCCATATCTTCCCACTCCCCAGTCATCGTCGAAGCGCTCTCAATGAGGCGCGTTGTCGCCATCGTACGATATATGACAAAGACATGACTCACTGACGACGACTCTTCTTTCTCGTGTTTAGTGCGCGGAAATCGACCTGGCAAGCCCGTACAACTTCAAGAATACGAAATCAAGTATCTCTGCACAAAAGCAAGAGAGATTTTCATAAACCAGCCCATTCTTTTGGAGCTTGAGGCCCCCATTAAGATCTGTGGTACGTAACACACCTTTTTGCCACAGCTTCATTCGGCGCTAACTCACCGTGCCACTTTCTGTCCTTGTTCACCTCATATAGGTGACATTCACGGTCAATATTACGACCTGCTACGACTCTTTGAATACGGCGGTTTCCCGCCAGAAGCCAACTACCTCTTCCTCGGAGACTACGTTGACCGGGGGAAGCAGTCGCTTGAGACGATCTGCCTCCTCCTCGCATACAAGATCAAGTACCCCGAAAACTTTTTCGTTCTCCGGGGCAACCACGAATGCGCCAGCATCAACAGAATATACGGTTTTTATGACGAATGCAAGCCTCCCCCTCCACTTCTATTAACCACCTATGCTGACTGTGCGGCTGATCTATAGGCAAACGCCGATACAACATCAAGCTATGGAAGACGTTTACCGACTGCTTCAACTGCCTTCCCATTGCTGCCATCATCGATGAGAAGATATTCACCATGCATGGTGGGCTGAGTCCCGACTTGCAGTCCATGGAGCAGATACGGAGAGTAATGAGGCCGACCGATGTTCCGGACACAGGTATGAGCGCTGTACAATAGCCCAGGAGATACAGCACCCTGACGTATTGCCGCACGTGTTTTAGGCTTGCTATGTGACCTTCTGTGGTCGGATCCAGACAAGGATATCACGGGTTGGTCAGAAAATGACCGAGGAGTATCATTCACGTTCGGTCCCGATGTAGTGTCGAGGTTCTTGCAAAAGCATGATATGGATTTGATTTGTCGAGCACATCAGGTTAGTAGACCCTGCTGGAATGGAGGACCAGTTGCTGAGGGAGCTCTTCTGTCAGGTCGTCGAGGATGGCTATGAATTCTTTGCAAAACGACATCTAGTGACGCTGTTCTCAGCACCGAATTACTGTGGAGAGTTCGACAATGCAGGCGCGATGATGAGCGTTGATGAGACGCTGCTCTGCTCCTTCCAGGTTCGTTCGATCTTTTATAACCACCAATTTCCATATGCTGACATCTCTATCTTATCAGATATTAAAGCCAGCAGAGAAGAAGGCCAAATATCCTTATGGAGGGATGAATGCAAATCGTCCAATGACACCGCCACGCAAGCAGAAGAAGAAGGATGGCAAGATGGGTTGAAAGGAATACTAAAGGATCACGCACCACACCTCGTATCTATATCCACACCCTCGGTTGTGCGGCATTTCCCCGCGGCTGAGGGACTAGTTCTGGACCTTAACCTTCCCTCCAACTTCTTTCCGTTTTTCTATCTGCTAAATATGGTCTTCGTCATTCACCCACGTTCGTTCTCTGTTTTCTCAGCCCATATCTCTGTCTCTTCTCTCCCCTGTGTTTATTACTAGTTTTCATGCGGGCTTTCGTCGTTCGCGCAAGTACGGTACGATATTTGGCATGTTAGGCATCACCACCCATCATATCTCTCTGCACAAAGCAAGAACCCACGATTTGTACACTCACAATCTGTTACGATCATGGCACAACGACATGCGCAACGCCATATGAATGAGAGGCGGATACCTGTAATTATTTATTCTCAATAGAAAACAGATATATCTCCATGGTTCAGCAGCTGAGATTGTGCATGTGTGAGGCGTGACAATCAGCTGAAATAATGTCAAAGTCGAAGCCACTTGCGAGCCCACTTTTCAGCGATGCTGCGTTCTGGCGCCAGGGACAAGGAGTACCTCGCGTACCAGGCATTGCCTCTTACTCCTAATAGCTGAGAAGCAGGATTTTACGCGACTTTGTGCTCGATTGGTGTCATTCTCTCAAGAACCCATCCATTCCCGACGATGCCGCTGATTTCGATCTATGCTATTGAGCAAAAGCACCACCATCAACCCATTTGGACGGCAAGGCCTTCGTTATCCTGCTGTCTTCTGTCGGCCATCTGTTATGGAGCAACTCGTGACTTGTACCTCGTGCTTCCCGAGTATGTTGTTGAGACGTATCTCAAGCTTGTTCTGTAATCTGCAAGATGATCGCCCTCTCGAGGGCTTAATTGAAAAGCGATGATTACAATCAGGCTCCTGCTGTGGGCTATGTCTCATGGCGAATCTATCCGAGTTCTGGAGGTATCTACTCGAGTCAATGTCAATCTTCTGGACAAATCTAACCTTGCCGATCTCAGGTCACTCGACAAGCAGTAACTTCCTGTGGCTGCGGGGTATCCGCTTACATCTGCTCACACCTGCTCATGCTTCTTGGTCGGTCACCTACTCTGCGCCTCCAGATGTTAACAATGGGCGGCGTCTCATGACGTACACTTCGATTGATTCCTCATGTCTGGCTGCATCTGGACGGTCACAAACCTCAGCTTTACGGCCGCTACCCTCGCAGCTACGATCCTGACGAACAACAGGCCTACAGCAGGCAGCTGTCTTGTCCTAGGCGACCTCGGTCTCCGGTGGAATTTCGAGAGCGTCAATCAAGTACCGAGAATAAATTCTGATCAGAATGCATTGAAACAGTGTCGTTATTGCAGCGGAAAGTACGGGGATCCATCTTCGTAAGGAACAGTCGGTTTGGACTAGGAATTACCTCCAAGTACCTCCACGTATGCTCAGGCAACGTAGTCGTTATGGCGTATTATCCGAGGCGCGTTCCAGTGGGTTTTCTGCTGTTGGCGGAGGCGTGAGATGGGTGTGCGCCCCCTTGGCACTCACGGCTAGAATGTTCCTCCTTACTTCCATCTTGAGTCATACTTTCTCAAGCGCCGCCAGGCAAATGCCTGTGCTTTCCCCAGATTCAATATATTTATCAATGTCACAGCCATTTCGATAAAGTGGCATGTCGCCACCAATCTACCTCCCAGATTCACTTCTCAGTATGTGGATGGAGATGTGACAGGTTCTATTGAATTCGATCGGCCAGTCTGATGCCGAAAATTTCTCAAGATACGGGAGGTCATGCGATCAGTGTACAGAAATATATTGCTCCGTGAACAACATACATATTCCCCAGACGATGCCAACTGCCACCGACCGATCACTTCACATGGTCGATTACTTTACTGGGGGTTATTCAGGGAGCCTAATTCGCCGAAGCCACCGAACTTGCCACGATTGCGACATTTCACTCCAAGCACAAGTGGGTAGAGGGGTATGATGCTGCTTAGATTGCGAAAAGTAAAGAAAACACAAGAAAAGCGTTACTAATACAAGACTGCTCATGGAGTAGTGGCCCTCGACCACCATGCATCCAGACGTAATATGAATATTATGATATGGCGGTACTCCACTAGGCCCAATCGTTAGATAGATTAGAAAACGAAAACCCGTACTCTACAAGAGTAAAGCAGTCCCAAAGACCAGAGCTTTACTTGGAAAGTGCGGGGACGGTCTCACGGAAGGAGCCCTCAGAGTTTTTCTCGAGCTTGTCGTCGATGTCATGGTGAACATGAGCAGCAATCTGTTGCTCAGCCTCCTCTCCGTCGAACAAGGCAGCGGTCTCCTCGAGGGAGCGTCCCTTAGTCTCGATGATGACTGTAATGGATGAATAAGTAAATGGTCGAAGCAAATCGTGAGCTGTAAAAACTTACAGAAGTAGAGGAAGATGGTCTCGCAGACGAGCCAGACGCAGTAAACAACATAGTACTTCCACTGGATGTTGTCAAGACCGATGGGGTTGACGTATTGGTTGAAGATGAGGGAGCAAGAGATGGCGAAGTTGAAGATGTTGAAACCCTTGGCACGGAGAGCGTAAGGCAGAATCTCGAGAGTGTAAGACACAATGAGAGGGGTGAATGCGAGACTGTTGAAACAATATCGTCAGTAACTTATCGAAAAGAGGGAGAGAAAGACACATACTCGTAGGCGGCGTAGAACAAGAAGATGAAGGCGATGACAGCGTGGGCTGCACCATCAGAACCGTCGCGAGCGAAGACAGCAGCGCAGGCGGTCTGGAGGGTGTAGAAGATGGTCATGCCGATACCAGAGGTCAAGAAGAGAGTGCGACGACCGATGCGCTCAACCATGAATGAGGCGAGGAGAGCCCAGAACAAGTTCCAGATTTGGAGGATACCGTTGATCAAAAGCTGGATGGTGGGGTCGGTGATACCAATACCATCGAACACCTTGTTGAGGTAGTAGGAGACGAGACCGTTACCAGACCATTGGGAGAAGAAGGCGAGGGCAATGATGATCCTCATGCGCTTCCTGTTGCCGGCATTCTGGTAGAGGGACTTCCAGCCGACGTTGGCGGCGACGGTGCGGTCGAACTCGATGGCGGCCTTGATCTCGTCGAACTCGTAGCGGACGAGGGGATCTTGGTCATTGCCGTCGGCGTGGTAGTAGGCCAAAGTCTGGAGGGCTTGCTCCTCACGACCCTTGGAGACGAGCCAACGAGGGGACTCGGGGACGAACCAGACCAAAGCAACTTGGAGGATGGAAGGGAGACCCTGGAGAACAGAGGGTACACGCCATGCCCAGGTAGACTTGATCTTGAAGGTACCGAAGGTGGTCCAGGCAGCACTGAAAGGGTTGTTAGAAAACTGAAGAAAGCGCCACTGGGAAAATTAAACACATACATAATAGCACCGGAATACCAAAGAGAGTTGTAGGTGGAAGTGAGAGGGGCGCGGTGGGGAGGGTATGCGACCTCAGTGACCAACATAGGGGCGGCATTGGCTACGGAAAATAGGTGAGATCACCGGAGGACCCTTCGCAACAAAGATCACACTTACCAGCAAAGGTAAGACCGAAACCAATCAAGAAACTAAGGGACAGTTTCTGTCAGTCAGGGTCCGAAATTCATTTTAAAATCTAAAAGTAACATACCGAGCACCAATGAACATTCCGACGGACTGGGAGGCAGTTTGGATTGCGGTAGCAATGCACATGATGACTGCACCAATGAAGATAGTCGGGCGACGACCGATACCGTCAGAGAGGTAAGGGGCGAAGGGGTAAGCCGCGAGGGCACCAATGTTTTGGATGGCGTTCAAGAGACCGAGCTTGCCACCAGTGGGGTTGTTGAAGTAACTGGTCCATTGGTCAAGAGACTGAAGACCGTTCATCATAGACCCATCATAACCGTTGGTCGAGGAAGTGATGAGAAGGAGGACGATCCATGCGTTCAAAGCAATGATTCTAACAAAGAAAAAAAATCAGCCAGCTGTCCTTGTTGAAGCGAAGTATAGGAGAGCTACTCACCGCCTGTTGTTGTACCATTTCCTGTTAGGATCAAGGAGCTGCACGTAAGCTGCGGTCGAACCGCCAGAGGAGACAGCTGGTCCACCACCCATGTTTGAACTTGATAACTAGGCAAGTGGGAGGAAAATGGATACCGAAGCATGGCTTCTTCTGGTGGGTTTTATACAAAGTTAGCGCGTCGACATGGAGCCTGGCTCATATGACCCGAGTTCTGGTTTCTCCAGAGGTACGCCGCCTGGCAAGTATAAGTGTGACAGGTGGTCACAATCACCGTTAACCGCATTTGATCATCCCTTCGGCTAACATATCCCGGTTTTAACGATCCTGGATCATGATGGGCGTGAAATGTTGCGTGTGGTCAGTCTGTGGGGACATTTCTGGAAGGTAACATCACCACCTGTTCATTCGAACCCACATTTCAATACGCGCAAGTAAAATTACCTTCGAGCCTGTTTGAATGGTTCCCGTGGAATGTCACGAGATTCCAAGCACACCCCCTGAAACCAATAACCCCCGTCTCCTGAAAGTACAACCCAAGTCGAAAAACCATGGCGTCCCTGAAGCGTCTCGCCAAATAACCAATTATCAGGCTGAACGATTTCTACGAAATTTCTCCACATAACGAATACGGGGAAGGACCATCGCCCCAGCCGGATCTGTGCGCATTTCGTGGGTGTGTCTTCATATTTTCAATCTAGGCACCTTCCGTTTTCAGGGTCCGAAGTTGTTCCGTGCTGTGCCAAGGTACAACCAGATCCCGCCTGGACCGTTGCCTGCCTGTCCACCTTTGGCCTTTCAGCACGCTCAGGAGGCCCACTCAATTCCATTCGCTTCTCTCGCCAGATTCACTGATGCCGACAAGCTAGATCAACCGTTACCGTTTCACACCTCAATGTAAATTTTGACTTTTGTGGCCGACAAGGGCAATTTTCTCCTCTGTCCAGCCACTCTGGTTTCTCCGGCCATCCTAGAATGAATCGTCTCCGTCCATCAAGGTAACGGCCATCTAAGGCGAGGTCGATTGTCAGATTGCTTCAACCCACTTGCTTCTCGCTCCTTGGAGGTTGCCTGACGTGACAAAAATATTGCATCCATGGCACCTTGCAGTTCTCCCACTTTGATAACGATGCACCGAACATCCCCTCTTGTATACTTGACCAATGATTGTGGAGGTGTCCGGCATCCGCACAACGCATACGTTATGTTCTTAAGTGATTGTGGAGTTTATCGTTTTATATTGGGCTTCTCGATCGACGAGGATTCGCCGGTGAAAACAGATAACGATAACGAAGTAAGAACGAGGTGAGGGCAAGGTGCAGAAGTGATCTACGAAGTCGCGGGATATCCAAATAAGATCGAAGACAGCTAATCCAGGCGTCCACCAATTCCCGAAGGCATCGTCGAATCAGACCATGCCGAAAAACGGCGCAAGGTGGATGGTCAGGTCGAGAGTTGTTGGCAGGTCAGATGAACAGTTCCCAGGAGGAACGCGAGACGATGACTCTGACGCTCTAGAAACGCCTCAACAGCTCACTGGCAGATGTGCCAGCATTGTTGGAATCGCCGTTAGGATCGTTCATTGTATCCCCTGGCATTTCGGCCGTCGGAGTTAGCGCTTCGTGGTCGTGCGAGGTGGGTGATGGTTTCTTCCTGCTGAACCCAAAGCTGTTTGCGAGGTTCGCTAGCGTCCGACTCGCCGTCAAGGAAGGCTTGACCGCCTCAAACCCTTTGCTCTGAATCGAAGAGCTAGCTGCGAGTGGTGAGGTCTTTGGGATGTGATATGACGTCGTTCTGCGCCGACTTGCAAGGGCGTTCACCATTCCATCAGAGATAGACCCATCCGGTGATGGCGTATTTGGCAGGCCGAAGGGGTTCCCATCCCCTGCCGACGATGGTGAGGATGAGAGCAGCGGCTGATCTGTAATAGCGGTTGTCGGTGCCGCCTTAGAGATAGGAGACCCAGTCCCAGCATTGCCAAGAGCTGGCAAGCGCGTCGACGAAAATCGAGAGGTCGTTGACAACCTTGAGGCCCGGGAACCAGGACGGAGTGGTGACGGAGCCCCTGGAAGGTGAGGACGGGAATCGACATGGGTAGGATGAGAGGGAGAAGGTGGCAAGGGGGGGAAAGGTGACTTCGGCGGTGAAGAACTACCTACTTCAGGGAGCGTTGAAGGCGTGGGTGCAGCATCAACAAGAGAGTCCACATTCGCCTGAGCAAGCAATTTCGACAGGGACGATGGACGAACAGTAGGCGAGGAATTTGTCCTCGGACGTGTCGGGAACAAGGCAGAATTAGGCGGGTGTGTCACCTGGAAGGACTCCTCCACCTCTGCCTCAGGTGGGCCAGGAGGCAGCTGGGGCGGCGGGCTCACGCTGAGCACAGCTTCCTTCACGTCCTTATCATTCGACACCTTTCTCGAGGACGAAACTCTCTTTTTGTTACCGTGACCAGATTGTGTCCAGTCCTCCACCTCGAGCATGTAATACTTGATGCCTTCCCCAAGCCCATATGGATTACTGGTGGGATCCTAGGAGTATAGTCGGTCAGTGTGTGTCTACGCGTCGCAGTGACAGCTCCCCGTACCTGCTGATCGACGACACGCTCGGTTATGGACGTTATCCTGGCAACGATCCATTCGCGCGTCTTCAGCTGTTCAGCTAAGTGCCCAGTAGCTTGCAGGAAATAATGCGGGAATGAGACTGCCACACGGGAGAAATATCGGATCTCAGCTCATTTCTTCCAAAAATTGCTTCACAAAAAAAGCAAACACGTACCATTAAAAGCGGCCCATGGCTTGGAGACCGAATTCCGAGTGGGTAGGAACAGGGCCAAGTCGCCTTTAGCAAAGTTCCTGAACGAAATTTTGCCCTTTGCGCGTTCTCTATACTCCTTGCACTGCTTCTGCCATTTCCGGATGGTCGACCCAGTTTTCGTGATGGCGTCCAAAAAGTGATCGTGATCGAACCCGCGAAGTACTTCCAGAGCCACAGCAGGCTCAGATGGGTCGATAGGCGTTGGCTCCTCAGGTTGCCCAATGATACTATGTCGCAATCCAGACGAAAACACCACAGAATCCCCGAGGTTGTTGTTGTTGCCGCCCGTCTGCTTCGAGGGATTGGAGTGCGAAGTCATGTTCTGCGCCGTCCCAAGCGCCTTGACATGTGAATTTCTAAAACTGATCGCCACATCCAAAATCTGCGCAACCAGCCTCCTCGCATCCTCCAACTGCGTCTCGAAATCCGACCGCGAGACCTGCCCCGCCCTCAAGTCGTCCCGGAGGAGCTTCTCCACATGCTGCGCCTCCCTAAGCTCCCGCTCCACACGATGCAGCTGCTCCCTCAACCTTGCACTCTCCGCATTGGCAAGACTAAGATCCGCACGAAGGTCCTTCGCCTTCCGCTCCGTGTTCTCCTGCACCACCTTGAGCTCGAAGAACTGTCTCTCCAGCACAGCCCGGTCCCCATCAGCCTCAGCGATATGGTCCCGTATCACCCTCTCATGCTCCGTCGCCTGCGCCCTCAACATCCTATCCTTCTCTCCACTCGCCTCCTTGAGCGCCATATGCACCTCCGCACTCTCCATCCGCGCAGCCTGTATCTGCGCCTCCAAGTCCTCACCCCTACTCCTTGCCTCCTCCAGCTTCCTTAGCGATATAGCCTGCTCCTCAAGCAAACTATTGATCTTCTCCGAGTTCCTCGTCTCGAGCGCCTTGACATCCTCGAAATCAGTCCGGACTTGGTTCAACTCTTGCCTGAGGTTCTCGACGAGGTCGGTCTGGTCTCCAGCACTATCAAGTGCATTCGACAACTCCTCCCTCTGTCTCTCAATATCCGCATGTAGGTCCGAATTTCGTTCTTCCACAATCCTCCTCGTGGTAGATTCCGTCTCTAGCTCGTCCCGAGTCTGGCGTAACTCCTTCTCCAACCGCTCAGCGCGCTCGTGTTCGGCTTGAGCTTGGGCCTCAGCAGCTTCAACGCGCTCCTGGAGAGTCCGGACGTCCTGTCGTAGAGTTGTACGTTCCTCCTGGAACACAGATTCCATCTGGGCTTTGGACTTCTGGATCGCCCGGAGCTCCTCGACGGCTTCTTGGTACGCCTGCTGGTCGGCTTCGATCGACCTTCTGCGTGAACTTTGTAGTCTCGAGGCTGATAGTACTGTAACATACCCATAGCATTAGCTACATGTAAAGTATGATTTGATATAAAGCAGAAGGGACTCACGAGACCTCTCCGCAATCTTATCAAACCCACCCTCCAACCCCTCCATCTTCTGAACCGCCTTATCCAACGCAGCTCTACACTCCTGCACCGCTTTGAGTGCAGCACTATCATTACTCGCCACGGCGTATTGTTGGAGGTCGTCCAAGACTCTCAGAAGTGCTAACCATCACCACCTTCTATCAGTTAACTGAAAAATCGAGAAGAAGGGAGAACTGACCATCAACATCCTCCCTCTCCAACGCATACTCCCCCTCCATACTCCCCGACGGCGTAAAGTCAATCGTAGGCACCGGGTCGTCCATCCCCCGTGCCTCGAACGGGAGCTGACCGTGTAGCTCGCTGCGGTAGAGTTGACGGCGTTTGCGTTCGCTTGCTCTGTGGTGTCATTCTCGTTAGTTTTATCATAATAAAAAAGGTACTGTGCACATACGAGAACTTCGCCATAACTTCAAGTATGCTTTGCGCTCTCTGATAGAAGAACCTCGCTATCCCTCCTTCAGTTTTATCCATTACTTCAAGTAGATTAGATACTCACAAAACTCCTTCCGCCTAACAACCTCCACAACCGTCGCCCCATACGCATAAATCATCCCATGCAGCCTCGATATGTGCGCGAAGCTGTTCTTCCCCCTAAAACTCGCTTGGAGGGTGTTTAGCAGGGCGGGGAGGGTGACCATGGTGTTGTTGAGGGTGCTGATCTGGCGGAGGAGGTGGTGCGTGTGGTGGGTGTATTCGTTCTATGTAGTGGGGGAGGTGTTAGGTAAAGAAGAAAGAAGGAGGAAGGAAGGAAGTGGAACTGACCTTGGCTTCGGTGATAACCTGCACTTCTTGTCGGAGGTTGTTATCCAGTTGGCGAAGTTCTATACCCATCCCAGGTCAAACTCCCGATTTCAAACCCTAAACGGATACGTACCATGTATCACACCCTCCGCCTCCTGTCCCTGTCCTTCCCCAGCACCCTCCAATAGCGCCACCTTACCCGCTATCTTATTAACAGTCTCCCCCGCTCTCCTCTTACACCCCTCCGCCTCCTCAAGAATCTCAACCGAGGCCACAGAGTTACGTATCCCATCACTCCCCTCCTTCAACTGCAGCACCGTCCCCTCCACCTGCGTCAACCTCGCAACCTGATCCCCATGAATCCTCAAACACCCCTCCCTAACCTGCTTCATCTTCCCCCCACTGACATAATCCCCCAACGTCCTCTCCCTGGTCTCCCCCTTCTCAATCGCCCTCCTCGCCTGTGCGGACAAAAACTCGGGATGGATCTTCACCCTCCCTATCAACTCCAAATCCGCTTCAATCCCCTCAAGCAGGTGGCGCTGTTTGTCTAATTCCCGGCGGGAAAGGGAAGCGACGGTCTCGAAGGTGTCGTTGATGGAGAGGAGGTTGAGGTCGAAGGCTGTTGAGGCTATACGGATGCCTTCGTATTGGTGGTGCATCGAGAGGGAGAGGGAGGAGATTTGGTCGTGGTGTAGGTGGGCTGTGTGCAGGAAGGAGGAGGCGAGTTGGGAGGGTTTGAATGGGGGGGTTGCTGTTATGCTTTCTGCATAATATACATGGTTAGGATCTGTATGGAGATAGGGAGGGCTGGTAAAGAAACGAAACGAACCTTCAATGGGAGGTTGTAATGGAGGCTCAATCCTCAGTTCAGCCAGAACCTCCTCCGGCTCGTAGTCCAGGTAATATTTGTTGAACACATATATCAGCTGCATATCACAACCGAAATTAGTTTCCATGAGGCCTCCACGCATATGTTATGTAGTTTGGAAGAAACTCACTTGTTCACGAACCCCAGCAAGTTCACGTATATTAGCATTGACGAGTCTTCGTCCGTCGGGTAGGTATGCGAGGATGGCCTCCTCTTCGATTCCGGTTTCTTGGCTGAGGAATGTCTCTAGGGTTCCTGTTCTGTTTCCCCGATTTCAAATTCGTATCAATCTTCAAAGGGAAAGTATCCAGGCATACCGTTCTATATCCCGCAGCGCTAGATTCGACTACAGCTCCAAGTCAGTCCACGAGGTATATATATCCACTCTCGTGACTAAAACCCACCTTGAAAACCTGCCCATCCTCTGCCCTACATATCTGTATCATATCCGTGTCCTATGCTTGTCCGTATCCAGTTCCAGTGCGTGAAAGGTATTATTAGTGTTATGAGTAAAGATGACCTGTTGAGAGAAAGAAATGGCCGGGACTGTGCACTGTGGTGGACTTTTGTGAACTTTAGACTCGGAGAATAGTTCAAATCAAGCAAGTCATGGCGGTCAAGCGGGTGACGTAAAATGATTTATCAGCGTTGAGTTGAGGAAGTGAAGAGCCGCTGAAGCTTGCAACTTGGAGGAGGCTGATTTAGTCGGCTTTTGGGGTTTCTCTGAATAGCTTAGAGATGGGTTGTGACGTTATGAGGATGAGGCAGAGCAGACCCTTCAGACTGTTTAATCTCTTCTGCATGACCTCATACACCCGACGAATTGCTTCTATCCACTACTAATGCATAATGCTCTACATCATCTCTCCCATGTAAGTCCCGTCCATCAAGCGCACCCTCGCTCTCTTTGGCCTGATTGAGGTGACGAAGAGAGTCAAATCTCAGCCAGGCTCATTTCGAAATGCCACCTTCAAGTCCCTTCAATCCCTTCTGGGTCTGTCGTCAACGTCATACTCTCGACAGCTTGCTACTGTATATCCACCAGTGACTACCAATAACCGAAATTGCTCTGCGCTGTGCGAACTGCGTAATCCATTCATCGCTCTCCTCCGAGCCTCCTCGGATACTGGCATCATATGATTGAAATACGAAAGAGAGTCAAATCCTGGTCAGGCGTCAGGCTCGTCCCGCCTCTCGTCTTGTTCCGCATGCCGATCCCGGCGTTCAGGTATCTTCAGGCACTCCCCAGAGGGTCAAAAGATCTGCCCTTCACCTTCACATTCAGGCTGAACTGCGGGCTGGCAAGTCTCTGATGGCGTTGCGGTTTCAGTGTATGCGCCACGCCGCCACCCCCATGTCACGCTCCTACTAATAGTAATACCCCTCACCTACCCTTCCTTCCGCTCGTTGCCTTCCCAACTGCCTTCGGAGTCGTCAGGGAATTATGAAGATGTAGGGGATACCGCGGCTGGGTCAGGTTACGAACCCTACCTCTGCACAATGCAGTCAACCCTGCCGGAAAGATCCTCGTTCCGTTGGCAGATGCCACTAGCAGAGGCACCTCTAGTAGTAACTCTGAGAAACAAGGGTCTCCTTCTTGGTTTTCATTCCCTTCATCTTACATATTCAACCTGAGAACTATTACCCTTAAGAAAGGATTCAAGGTACATCCAACCTGCAATATATATTCCCAGTTCCCACCTAGTTGCATACCCTGGGTGTCACGCTTTCCAGAACGTTTTCTTCGGATCGAATGGTTTGGCTGAAAGGAGCCCGAGGTGACGGAACCAAATTATGTTTATGGCAAGAGATCTTGGCCTATACATCATCATGCAGAAAGTCGACCGACTCGGAAATCTGTTGAGAGTGGTATGCTCTAGGCGTCCAAACAGCCTCTTACTGAAGAGTTGGAGACATCTGCGTACGGACATTGCTTTCAGTCCAGTAAGCCTCTATCCACCGCGAAACGCAGGCTGATCTTATCTTTTTCTGTAGAGCCAATTTCGAGCACGTCTTTCCAGATCCTGCCAAACTTCAGCATCCGCCTGACGCACTGTATTGGATTCTATCAGCGCCTGCTTACTTGCTGCGAAGAGTTGGAACAGTCCTCATTGCCTCCATTCTGAACTAATCGAAACATATTGATCATGAAACTGTGGCTACAGCGATGGTCCTGCTTTGTTCCCGGTCCTGCTTTGTTCCCGACTCCAAAATCCACCTTGGATCCCATCAGAAGCACACTTTTTTACACCCTTCATGTGTTCTCCAACCCGCCATCTCGCCATCTTCCCTCCACTTCGAATCTTCGACTACATACCAGTTCTCTCCCAGCCTCGATTCTATCGAGACCGATCTACCTCTTAGCTATATGGAGCCTGTTCTCGCCCGGGACCAAGTACAATCGAGATAAGGAGAAGACGAAAATGTGTAGACCACGGTCTACTACACCGCCATGACCTATGTTTCGGAAGACTAAGACTATGTAAGTAGGAGGCGCCTGCAACTTGAAGCAACCGCTTTCTCGAGGTGCAACATCTCTCACTGTAGCTCTCCTATCTGCATTCCGGACACTTCTAAAGTTCTATCAGATTGCAAATTGGGCTATTTCTTTGGCTGCATGGTATGAGGCAGGTACTTGCCCTGTTTGCATGGGTCGGCGGAGGGGTTGGCAGGATCTTGCCGTTGGTTGTCAGAAGTATTAACGTTTCTACGCCGTTCTACTTAACGTGTAGACATAATAGATTGAGAGGTAGTGTAACAAAAGGTTATTGTAATGAATCTCATTCAAGCCCAGTGCGGTGTATAAAGAAGAGAAATAAATTATACCGGCACCGGGGGAATAAACGAGTGTAAGGAGTGCCAAGTGCCAGAACTGCTTCACGGCCATATATAGCTGCCCATATCAATGGCATGCATCCGTCCGATTCCGCGAATGCTCTTTGTGGTTGAGCAAGAGTCCCACCACCACTTCCCGGCCACCTCCGACTGCATGGTCGAGTGGTGTCCTCCCCCCGACGTCCGCCAAGCTGACGTCGGCGCCCTCGTGGTCGAGCAGGAGTTCCACCACTCCTTCGTAGCCCTCTTCGGCTGCACGGCTGAGTGGTGTCCGTCCCTCAATGTCCGCCAAATTTATGCTGATACCCTCATGGTTGAGTAAGAGTTCAACCACTGCTTCATGACAGCCTTCGACTGCATGGCTGAGTGGTGTCCTCCCTTTGTTGTCCGCCAAGTTAACGTCGATACCCTCGTGGGCGAACAAGAGTGCCACCGCCACTTCATGGCCGTCATAAGCTGCGCGTATCAATGGTGTCCATCCGTCGGAATTTTGCCAAATTGACGTTGATTCTCTCATGGTCGAGCAAGAGCGCCACCACTGCTTCATGACCACCTCCGACTGCAGGATAATTCTATTCGTGAACCCCTCGATGGCTATGAACCCCTCGTGAACCCCTCCCTTGTCACAGAGGGTCACGGAAGATATTTATTATTTTTATGTACTTAAGTATTACATAACGAAGCGGGCGCTTCTGTTCGCGTCCAATGTATTCTCCAGCGTTGTATCACAACGTTTCCGCTGGACAGATATTGACAATAACCTCTGGACCATATGTTCCGACTTCTTTTGGTGGGTTCAAGCCTCCACACGGCACCTTATCCCCTGCCAAAAGCCTACGAAGAAGGGCTCAGACGTGTTCGGTGAACTCATTCACCCCAAAATCACCATTTCCGCCAACCGCCAGTCGAACACGCCGCTCTTGAGAACCGTGGTGTTCATATAGATGCAAGAATCTCCAACGTGAATACCTTACCATGCATTAGAAGGCCTACTATCCCTGAAATTGCCAACATTCGGGGTGGAATCGGACTCTCACCTCCCCTCATCGCAAGATTCACAATGAGCTGATAGCCATTCACGGTCAAGAGCCTCAGGGATGGAAGAAAGCTCCTAATTTGCGTGTCAACACAGTAAAAAATGCCACAAAGGTGAGCAACTCTTAAATACTTGTCCGTTGAGATGCTCATCCCAAAATCCATAGCAATCGCCATGTCCGATTTTGCAACATACTCATCTCCGCCGTCAACTGCTCTTTACTCTCCCAGCTACTTTGGGGCTCTCACTTTCCAGCGGGTCTCTAACATGAGTAGCTATCCCGTTGCTGCTGAAGCACCTTCCTGCATCAACTTTGTGTTCGACGACGAGGTCCCGTCTGATGCGGCTGCATGCTTGATGCGTCCTGGTGAGGTTCTGCCCCACCGGGATGACATCCGCGAATTCACCTCTCGGATGGAAGAGGCATTCCGAAATGGTAAACGGTCCGTTATCGCGTGTTTTGCCCGTTCCGACTCTGGGCATCCGATGACACGAAGGTACCACTTCTCGAAGGTTTGTATTTGTCTTCTCATAACGCAAGCAGATGCTTACCTTTTCCCCCTAGCTTACCATGATGAAGGATATACACAACAACCGAGATCGTGTGCTCGCCGCCAATGCTCTAAACTCTCATCTTGAAGGTTTATCCATTGAACCTGCGGTCCTGGAGTCCTTTCGCCAACAAAACATTACTCAACCAATTCGGGGCTTCCGTGGCACTAGCTTTCCTCTGTGGAAACTAGCGGATCTTCTTGACGAAACGCACATCGAAGAAGAAGTAATGAACGGCCTCGCAGAACTCAACTATCTCGCTAAATACGCAGAACAACCGATCGGCAAGCCAGCAAAATATCTTTATCTCCCGACTTCCTTCATGGATAATGCGCGCTATGCCTACAACCAAACGCCTCGCCTCTACTCATCGGAGCTAGCAACCGTTCGCCAGCAGTTCCTGGCCTCCAGACCAGATGTTGTTGCCTTTCTCGATTGCTCCAACAACCATTATTCGGCCTATGTGTTTGCGGGGCGTGCAGATATACTCTATCACGCAGACTCCCTTGGCCATCAAGCCGACCCCGTCGTCCTTTCCGCAATTGAGTGGATCTTCAAAGTTAATACATCCGACTTGAGCCCTCCAGTGCCAATCACCATTCGAGAAGTTTGTGTACCTATCCAAAATCTCATTGGTGTCGGATCGGGGAGCTGTGGGATGGCTGCTCATAATTTTGTCGAGACTTTATTCGGGTTCGAGCGGCAGCCTGAATGGACGACCGCCAACTCTCCCCTTCATCGTGATCAAGCCATTCGGGATCTGATCTGCTACCACACAATTGCGGCAGGCCTCGACAATGTAAGTCTTCTATAGAGCCATTATAGCACAGGTTGCTGACGCTGGCACTCTATCTCAGCTTGACTCAAGAACAAATGGATGACCTTCTCGACAAGATCAATGGCATTCAGTACGTACTTGTGTTACCAATGTCTTGTTTTCTACTCATCATTGTTCTCTTATAGCGACAAAAATATGGAAGAGACACGTCGCGAGACCATTCAAGAACCTGTACCAATCCGCCACAAAGGAAGGCCAAGGACGCAACGGTTAACGGGCCCTCTGGAGAATGAGAAGGGTGCAGGGCGTGGTGGAGGAGGAGCTGAACTGGCCCATCGGGGTGGACGCAACTGTGGTATCTGCCGTGAGCCTGGTCATACGAGGGCAAAATGTCCCAGATTGTTGAGGTTGTGAAGTGCAAACAGAATAATTTATGTAATACTCAGCTATTAAATTCAAATTTATATTTTACTATTATTTTCTGTCACGCCGGTCCTTGGCCCGGAGGGGTTCATGAGGGGTTCACAAGGATCGAGGGGTTCACGAATAGAATCACCCCCGACTGCATGGCTTAACAGCGTCGTTCCATGGATGTCCGCCGAATTGATGTCGATGTCTTCGTAGTTGAGCAGGAGCCTTACCACCCCTTCATGGCCATTCCGAGCTGCCCATATCAATGGTGTCCATCCATCGGGATCTCCCAAATTGGCGTTGATGCCCTCGTGGTTGAGGAAGAATGCCACCACTGCTTCACGACCACCTCCAGCTGCATGGCTGAGTGGTGTCCTTCCTTTGTTGTCCGCCAAGTTGACGTCGATGCCTTCGTGGGCAAGCAAGAGTGCCACCGCTGCTTCATGGTCACCAAAAGCTGCCCACATCAATGGTGTCCATCCGCCGGATGCCGCCAAATTAACGTCGATGCCCTCGTGGTTGAGCAAGGATGCCACCACTGCTCCAAGACCACCTCCGGCTGCATGGCTTAACGGCGTCCTTCCTTGGTTGTCCACCAGATTCATGTCGATGTCTTCGTAGTTGAGCAAGAGTACCGCCCCTTCTTCATGACCCTGCCTACATGCATGCACCAGAGCTGTGAAACCCTCCCTATCTCTTCCATTGACGTGGCCAACCGGAAGTGACCCTTGTACTTCCCATCTATCGGAAAGGAGGCCAGGGCTCGTGGCATCGTGCTGTGTTCTGGACCAGCGCTGCATTGCTTCAAGACAAGCTACCCTGCCCATGTATGCGGCATACATGAGAGGTGTTCTACCTTCAGCCGTCAGGGGAACTTCCTCAAGGGGACCCAAAAGACTTGGTAATAGAGTGATCCGATTGTAGTATATCGCAAGTAAAACGGGGGATATTGTCGTGGTTGGAGGACTATCGGGGTCGTAAGGATCGAAGGAGCTCAGTATGTGGGTGCAGCAGAGATGGGGAGCTATGTCGCCATTTGTTAAGAATATATTGAAGTTGCTAGAAGTTTCTTCTCCTCCACCATGGAATCCCACATTCCAGGCTGCATAATCATAGAATGGAATGATATGGGATGTTAAACGCCAAGAGGAATCCTGTAATGTGCCAATGCAGAGCGGCAGGGAAAGGTATGCAATGCAGGTGTTGACTATTGATTCTTCTGCACCTGGGAAGTACTCGGACTGGATTCGAGGGGTTTCAAAGAAGTCTTGAGCTGTGAAATCTAATAGCGGCAAAACTCAGCATGGAAGGTTGCAAATATAGAGCTTGGTACTTACGGACAAAGATCACGCTCTCATCTCGTAAAATGACCAGGCCGGCACAAAGAGAAGTGATTGTCGACATGGACGTGACATAATCCTCAATGTTTTCGAGCCCGGCCTTAGTGGCGAGTGCATGCTGTAATTCTCTGACAGACAGCCGGCGCTTTGCGCGGGTAACCCAAGTCAATGTCATCATCGCGAGTTCTCTGCGTGATTCAGGATATGTCTTGAAGCGCTGAAGAACTCGTTCGTACGTGACATCAATTTCGTGCGGAAGATTGGCCAGAGCATCCTTCAAAGTGCCGCGGTTGAGTTGGTCTGCAAGCGTATTCATGTGGAGTTCAGCCATGAGGAATCTATTGATAATTGATACTCAGTAAGGTCCGCTACTGGAACTCGCGGAATAGAAAACTTACCTTCCTCCAGCAGCCTCCTTCACCTTCTGCACGATTTCTGCCAAAAATTCGTCCGAAATGTCGAAGTGAAATTTAGCGGTGCCAATTCTATTCCTGATATATATGGACATGTCTTCATCATTTGCATCAATCTCTTGTCGGATTGCATTGAATTCCCGGAATAGTTCCTCCATGCCATCAAGCATCCGGGATGTTACGAACAATTTAACAGTATTCCCGAGGGAGGTAAGAATATAAAGGAGCTCGCAAAGGTTCTCGATGTTGTAGTTCTCTAGGTATTCGTCGAGCGCATCAAGAACGATGCAGTACTGCTGAAACTGATGGCAGGTTTTTGAAAGGGTAGAGTGCAGCCCAGTGGTTGGGGGCCGAGGGTGGTCCTTCTGATTGGCCTCATGAAAAGCCTCCAGATGTGAAGACGTTCCTTTGCCTGGGTAGGATTCATACAGCTGCCTTGACAAGCATTCAACAACCATCGCGGTGTTCTGTTGGCCTTGAAGCTTGTAGTTGAAGTAGGCAAACCCGACGGCCACTGTGCCGGAACGACGCTGGCGTAAGTAATCAATCACCAATGAGCTGATGGAGGGGAACAGAGAAATGAGTGGAATTCCAATGAACAGCGAAGGGTAAAAACTCACGCTATGGTAGTCTTCCCGACCCCAGCTAGATAGCAATATTAGAATAGAACATGATGGCAGAGGTTCAGCCCTTACGTATGCCTGGACACCACAATACAGGGCAGCTGGGGTCCGTCTGCCACCTTTTGAATGGTTCCGACGCGAATATCCATGTTCCAGTATTTTCAGTTCGCTTCTTAGAAATATCGTGGTGTGTCAGGCGGTAGTCCGTCGAGGAATACCATTCTGCAACCTTCCTGCGGTGGTCACCTAGTATTCTGGGTTACTCGAAAAGCCGGCAAAGGCGAGAAGTATGTGCTTACTCGAGTCTATATAACAGATTCCGCGTGAGTGGCTAAGAAAGGATGCAATGCATATATGCCCGACTTACAGACAATCTGGTCCCCTGCAACATCATTGAAGATTCCACCGTATATCTCAACTCCTCGGCTACCGGCAATGACGTCTGGTGTCTCTGACTGTCTTTGAGCGTCGAGATGAGACTGTATAGCAGGTGCCTCCTCCATGGTGGCGAAATTGACCCCTTCAGCGTATTGGCTTTGCGTGGTCTCGCCTTGCCAATTTCCTCGCTGAATGACAGCACCATCCCTGGTCACTCCTTGGTCTTCCCGTTCCCTCTCCTCCTCGCCTCGAGTGTTTACAGCTATGACACCGTCAGTACATATTTTGTAGTGAAATTCCATCCTTGCTGACCATCATCTCGTTCATCCTTTACCGCAGTCGCCAGTATAGGGCTAGGGTTTAATCCCCCACATTCTAGATTGGATCTGCGGGGTGTGATACCGCTGTCTTCCTTTTGGCAACGCGATGTATCCATAAGAGACTGGGTAGTCTCTGGTAAAATATCAGTCAGCGAGGAATTCAATACTTTGGTGAAATAACATACCATGACGCCGGAGTAAATCAAAGGAGCCGGTCTTCCAGCATTCCAAAAGATTGCTTCGCAGTCCAGCATCGGTAAACAACAATTTTGAAGCTTCCCCCCGGTCCAATCTAACCCCAAGATTCGATAGGATTTCCTCGAGCAGTGTCGCCTCAAAGACCGCCCTGACTGGAGTCGGCGCATTCGTATATCCCCTCCAATTGTACTGCCGAAGCAGCAACGTGTCTTCGTCGGCCTCTTCATCAACCTGCCCACTTTTGAAGCGAGAAGTCGTCGACCATTGTCTAATTAAACTTTTCCTGCGGCTCCAGAGGACGAGTCCTCCTGCGACAAGCGCCAACGCGGCAGTCGGGGGGATAAGGTAGTTTGAACCACGATTCATGACATGGAGTCGAGCCCGGGGCGAATTGTACGGTTGGACCTTCAAGAGCGTAAAGAGTCCGAATCCTCAAAGAAACGTGGAGAGTTGGCTGTGTGTCTGCTGTGTGATGCCTGTCGTACGGGCGCTTGTTGCTTGGGAGAGTACAGTGTGACAGGTCCGCACAACTGACCTCCAGCAATGTATACCTTTTGGGCGCTTGGAGTATGATATATGAGCATTGAGGAAGCGCGAAGGACGATTCGGGGATTCGGCAGATCATGGCTTGGAAGAGGAAGCATGTTCCCACAGACGACACTTTCCTTGAGGCATGGAGTGCCCTCCGGCGTACATAAGAAACTCATCGAGAACTTGGGATATGGAAAAGCTGAGTATCATCTAAAGCTTCAACTTCTTTATGTCCTACCGATCTCATGAATGAGAGTGTGAATGAGAGTGTTGCTTTCTCTTGCGACCCTTACCCAGTTTGGCTCTAATAAGTACTTCGGTCAAGGACGAGGTCGAGTACTAGTATGAGCTCAGGAATGCCGAGCAAGCGGGGCAAATGCTACCAAGCGCTCGTAACTCTGAAATAACAAGGGTCTCGTCGTTATCTTTTTTTCCTCATGTCAAGCAATTCCCTGCTCAACCCCTTCCTGTAAAATAGCCACCCAAATGAATACGCTTGAGAAGGGATGCACGGTACATTCAACCTTCAATGCATATTTCCAGGTCTCAAGCCAAGCCAAGTGGCGTACGCTGGGCGTCTGACCATTCAAACAATTTCTTCGAAAAGGTTGTTGGCTGTCTAAGTACAGCCTGAGGTGACGGAACCAAACTAAGTGTATGGCAAAAGACTGGCGGAGCGGTACATGCAGAAACCGAGTCTTCTAGGAGTGGTATGCTCTAGGCGCGATGTATCTGTAAAGTGGCCAGGCGGCTCTATACATTTGACTCCAAATCTATTCTTCCAGCGCCTCAGCAGCTGCTAGTTTTTGCTTGGACAGCTCTTTCATCCGTCGGAGGTAGCTGGTTGCGGAAAACAATATACCATCAGTTCAAGACGTTTTTATTCCACAAGGCAGGACTTACTCTTCGTATTGACACCTAACGAGGGCGGGTGGAGAGGCATGGTTAGAAAATGGGCTGGAAATGGAAGGGAGGGAAGACAGGAGACACACCTTTCGTACTCATGTCGCTCATGCTCGCATTCCCAGGGGAGGTAGTAGGCTTTCTTTCGGCAGACGTTCAGAGGGAGCAACAAACTAATCACAGGAAGTCGTCGTAAGATCGTGGTTCAGTGGATTCGAACGAGTAATGAACATGAAGGAGCAACGATGAAATGAAACGACATGGAATCAGTCAGAACACCTGCATGCCATGCCAGAACGGAAACACATACGCTGAACACCCATCTCTCCACCCTAAAGGGACCTTGTTTGTTTTCAGTTCGGTTTGTGACGCTGTCGTCGACGAGGCCATGATAACCCGGTTTGCAGAGAGAAAGGTGGAATGCGAGAAAGTTTAAGCTTGAGGCCTAGAATACGGAGTAGGCTCGTTCGGAATACGAGCTTGTTGCGGTGAGTGTTCGGAAGAGGTGTTTGGCACTGGCGTTGGGTGCAAACAGAGATTTTCAGGTAAGCGCCTCCTTGGGATGCACAACCGCCATCCCACACTGCGCTCAATTTACTTCATTCATTTTTCATTGATTGACCAGGCACTGAACTAAGGAGACGAACTCGAACATGGTTCCCCGGAAAATGCCATTGATTCATTATACACTATAACCGCGGATTAAATATGATACAGTGGCCTAACACGACTACTAGCCCAAGATTGAAGATTGAACATGAAGATGTGAAGATGCGAAGATGCGAAGAAATTTATGAGGCGAAACCAGTGAAAAGAAGATCGAAAGCCAAATTCTCCCGATACTACCCCAATTATGAAAGAAACCTCCCAGGCAACAACCAATATTTGATACTCTCGAACGGGGACACTTTCCTCCTCGCAGCCGCAGCCGTGTCCTTCTCTCTTCGTTCCCTGCCTCGCTGCGGTGCAAGCGGATCACTGCTCTTGGTGACCCACTGGTGACTCTGTCTCTGTACCGGTCCTGGTCCTGCTGCTGGCGCTACAGACTGAAGGAACTGCGACGAATACGGGGCGTAGCCTGGGTTCGCGCTGTGTCGGTAGGCTTTGAGCTTCTCCCTTGAAGTTTGTCCTTGCATTTGTGGATGAGGCTGGGCTTGGGAATGAGGAATCTGCGAATACAGGCTCATCGGGTCGAACATAGCTGTGGGGGTGTTGTCGTCGTATGGAGCTGGGTCGGGGTCCATGGCCCAGAGGTAGGAGTCGGGTGAGGGTGTGGTGGGTCGAACGAGGGCGAAGGGGTCCGGGTCGTGGCCTAGAGAAGAGCCAGACCCATAAACGTCGTCGTGGTCCTGGTTGGGGAACACATTTTCGTCTCCCATATTCCATGAAGCACCAGGCGGTAGCGGTTGATGAATCATGGAGACGTTGAACGACGAACTCGTTTGCGGATGCTGGTAGATGCACGACCCCTTCCCACCGAAGTGAGCCGCAGCGTTGGAAGAAGTGTCCCAGTCGCACCCGGTGGGTTCTATAAATTTGTTCCTCTGCATCATCTCGTCTAATGCAGCTTGCTGGCAGCTCGCGTATGAGACGTCCGCGCTATCGGGTGTGGAAGGGGAGGTGGAATAGGAGCAATACGAGGAGCCAGACGATTGGGATAGGGGTCTGTCCTCCATCTCCATCGTCATGATCGTATCGCCGATGTCGATGTCGAGTTCTGGCCCAGGAGGACAAGGATGGATGTAATGGGTGCCCTCGACGAGCCAGCTGGGGACCTCGATCTCGTGTTCTTGGTGGTGGTGGAAGTGCGACTCTTCACTCCAGTGGGACTTGAGAGGTTTCGCAGGGATGGGCACGGGTTTGGTCTCTTCCCGCATTGATGGGACTTTGGCTGGCGCAGGTGCAGCGGTCACAGGCGCAGCAGGAGCAGCGTTCGCCACCTCCCAGACACATCGAGCCTGGCTACCGTCAAAGATGACGTCCGGGGCGTAGAAGTTTTCTATGTCTTCCATTTCCTGACGAAGCTCCGCTAACGTCATACGTCCCGTCCAATCGACGTTGAGTGTGCGTATGAGGACTTCGTTGATTTCACGAGAGACAGGGAGGACGGAGGGGAAGAAGTGGAGAGGGTCACGGAGGTAGGCTTGGAATGTGAGGTCGTCCATCGTGGCTGTCTTCCAGGGGTTTCTGCCGGTGGCGAGGTTAAGGAGGATGATGCCCAATGACCAGACGTCATTGAACATCGGGGAGTATGCCTGGCTGCTGTTGCCAGTGAAGTCGAGCCCTTGACATTCTGGTTGAAGGTGAGCACATATTCGGCGAGTAGAATTAACCAGATGGAGCTTACCCGGACTCATATGATAGATACTCCCTGTCCTCATCTCTTCGCTCATCTTCTCGGTGGTGGCGAGGCCGAAATCGGTAATGGCGATTCTGGAACCCTCATCAAAGCAGAGAACATTCTCAGGCTTGAGGTCTCGATGATATATGCCGAGGCGATGGCAGTATTCCACTGCGTCGAGGAGCTGCATGAACACGTGCTTTATGAGGCCGTTGTTTCCAAGGTAGCGACAATTATTGAGTATTTGGGTGAAGAGGTCGTGGTCTGGTGCGTAATCCATGATGATGTATGTGCACGTATTATCCTCAATGACTCGATGTAGGGTTATAATGCCGGGGTGGGCCGATGAGATTTGGTGGAGGGCGATTTCGCGAATGTGTAGCTGACGACGCATGGAGGGTTGGGTCTGGTCGTGCAAGAGGCACTTGACGGCGAAGGACTGAGGGTCGGAGGAACGTGTTTCTACTGCACGGTAGACCACGCCGTAGCCGCCGACACCCAAGATCTCGACGAGCTCGAGTGTGCCACCATCTATACGAGTTCCAAGCTGGACCGTAGAGGATTTGTTGGTCATTTCAGACGGATTCTGTAAAGTAATGACAAGTAAGTTGAGTAGTTCTTCGGTGTACGAGCCCAAGAATGCGACAGACATGCACCCGTTTCAGAGTAGCGACTATCCCGGGGAGAAGCATGCACACCATGAGGTGTGAAGAAACTCACATTAATGAGAGACGCCCTTCGTTCACACCAGATGAACGGCTTGTAGGGCGGCTGGTGGCAGTAGCCTTTAATAACGGTCAGTCGGTTAGAGGGGGAGACGACTCTGCATTTTTAGATGAAGCCATATCCATGGTATTTGACATGTCTCTGTGGCTATCTGAGTACGCATTCGCTCATCTCTCGATCGCAGGGCTCCAAAGCGGCGGTGCCACCTAGAGCCCGTAAAAATGAGGGCTTTCGCCCCTCTGCGTGCTCTTCCGCGATCACGCTCTCAACCATTTGCAACTCAGTGCAGCCTCCACCGCCCTGTGTATGCTCCTTAACTGCTAAAGGAGGTAAGCTTGGCCTTCGTTGGAAGGCTCTACGATCGACAGCGCCCCGATAGTGACCTAATCTCCTCCATTTGCATGAGAGATTCAGAACGCCGGGACGATCTTGTCTCATAATTTGGTACCCGCACCCTATACAAGGAAAGCGATCTGATCGACCCGGAATGTCAGCGATGAATTATTCCTTCATGGGGCGGGGTTATCTCACTACCATCGCGGCTATTGGGTTGCAATGCAAAAGAATTTTGCTTATCGACCGTTCGACCAAGCAAAGTACGAAGGAATCGGCATTCAGACGTCGGGGGCGGGAAGCCCAGAAATGGTCTTTGACAAGAACAAGACAGGAGACTGGACCCTATTGCGTTTTGCATGGCATGTGCCTGGATGCATTTTACAGTTGGGTTTAACCTCGATTCTTTCACCATTAATAGAGAGTACCAATGGTATCAATTGATATCACCATTATTATTGTTCTCCGCTTCCGAAATACGAGGATGGATACGGCTAGCCTTTCAGTCCTTCGTAACAATCTCCTCTCCATCTCTCGGCCAAAACTCCTCTTCAAGTTCGATGACTCTCTTCCAGATGGCTTCAGCAACAGACCAGGCATGCTCTCCTGAATCGACATAGACGTCATCCGCGAGTTGAGCGAGATCATCGACAAAGCTCTTGAATTCGGGGCTACTCCAATTCTTTGCCAGCGCAAAGACCGGAGAATCGTTAATCAAGTCCGTGGTAGTACCTCGACGAGAATTATGAATAGTTGTCCAGGCGTCCCAGTAGACCTGAATCCTACTCATCAGTCCGTGCATTATAGTGGCTTGGTCGATATTATTACCGATAGATTCTTACCTTCTCCATAGCCCACAGGAACAGGATGCCTTCCTCCAATCTCCCCGAATTTGATATTCTTGCCATTTCGGCAGTGTAGTTCCGAGTTCCTTTACGCTCATTCCAGCCCTCTAAATTGAGACCCCAGGTTTTTGCGGTGTTATCGAAGAAATCGACCTCTCGCACAATGTTATCCAGTGAATACACAAGGACCTTCAGGATTCTTTCCGCCATTTTGGCATCCATATGGGGCTGGCCAAATGGTATATTTGAGATCAAGGTTCCGATGAACCGAGGGTATGCGTGTGCCGCATAAATGCGATCTTGGGAGAGGAAAAACGCAAGGCGTGAATTCGAAAGGCTTCCATCCGCAGCAGCCTCCAGGAAGCTGTGGTCTTTGGTCGCCAATGCATAGGGTGGATCTGTCTCAAGGGAGAGAAGGTGGCTAGTTATGGATTTCATTGCAACGCCTCAAGCTTAGAGCCTAAGGGTTGGTTAACGACGGTGTGGGGTATCGCCAAGCAATTAAGCGCCCCCTTAAGCGCGTCGACCTTCTTTTGCCAATCAGACGCGTCTGTGACAGAACACGTGCAAAAGTTCAGCAAAACCGTGACGAAGAACCTCCTAAACCAAACTATCACCATGCGGTTGAAGAGGTTGCCTGTACGGCTCTAGAATGCCAGAATGGAACGTTTTTATCTCGACAACGAACTCTATGCACTATATCATTGTGCAACGCCTTGCCCGAGCATCACGGCCTTTGGGACACCCCCAATACGACTGCTTCAAGAGGAACCACATGGCTGATCCCCATTGTAAGGGGTAAGACTGAAAGATCGCAGCAGAGGCAACGAATCGTCTCCGAGAATGACTCGAGTTTGACTCCACCAAAGTTTTTCCAGCTAACGATATCTTTTCGAACCCAGAGCCTGCCCTATCGGCCTCGATGTTTACTACTCAGCGACTTCGCCTTCGAGCCCTCAAGGCATCCGATCATGAGCCCATTCTTGAGCTCTATAACATCACGGAGGTCGCAAAATGGATGGTTAGCCCTGGCTCCTACGTCACACCGATGTCCGAAGACAACTTCAAAGACACCTATATTAAAGGCTTCAAGGACTGCCTGATGTTTGTCACCGCCGAAAGCCTCGAGAACGGAGAGTTCGTTGGGTTCGCATGCTACATGAAGATGCAGCCCAAAAATCGAAATGCAAATTTTGGACTCAGTATCAGCCCCAAATACCAGACTCAAGGCTACGGGAGGGAGTTGACGAAGTTTATGGTGGACTACGCTTTCCATAACTTGGGAGTTCATAGAGTATCACTGGGAGTGTTCAGCGGTAATGACAGAGCTATTGCGATGTATAAGAAAGTGTAAGTTTCAGTGTCCATAATCAACTAGTGGCTTGACTAATTGCTTTGTAGGGGTTTTATTGAAGAAGGTAGGATAAGGAAGTCAATCTGGTTTGAAGGGGGTTGGAGAGACGAGGTCGTGATGGGAATACTTGAAGAGGAATGGACGAAAAGCCTGTCGAAAGAGTAACTACCGACTCTTTCGCATATTTGGTGCCCGACGGAGAGGAAAGTATGAGGAACACGTTATCTTGATGCTGCAGCTGATTCCAGGTTCTGTTACAGGGAAGATATCGACGTCTGCATATCTACATTTGTCGTGTCACGGGGATGAGAATACATATACATTCTTTCAGACCTCCTAATTGATCACTCCGCACCAGAACCGAATGGAACTCAATGACAAGGGAAGACGTCCGAACGAATGTAATCTCTTGATGGAAGAGTGGTCGCAGTACATCATTGATCCCTGACGATATTCTGGGCAAAGATCATGATAGTTTTCAGGCAAGGTGATCCGTCTCAGCCATGCACCACCTTAAAGGCTCTTAACGGCTGCAGAAAGATACTGGGGCTGCGGGACCTTACCTTGATATGGACACACTGCCATGGTCACCCGCCCGAGGTAAGCTCATAGATTGCTCTGTCGTCCCATTAATTGATTGATCATCGATAGAAGTGGAACATCGTATTTTTGAGCAGAGCTACCCGCCAGGTCGTCACCCTACAACACAATGACATATCAAACTGTATCATGGAGAACGATCGCGCCCGAGGCCTACCTTGCTTAATTGCAGATAAACCAGTTACTTGTGCTTCTCATATCAACAATCCTCTGCCTGGGGCCGACCTCTGTATCCTCAAAGAACGAAGGAACGTCCCACGTTTGATGTATCCAGCTGGCTAGTATATCAGGGCTTCGACATTCGTTAAAACTGCGAGATCTTCATCCTTGGGCACTCAGGATGACGCCCGACGAAGTAGAGTTCCTCAGACGTTTTGGTGGACTGGTTCTACCTTCAACGCTGGTGCCCCCCGCCATTGGTATCGTTGTATATGGTGGGCAATCTTCAGTTTCTCGAACTCTAGTACGCTGGACAGGAACACACTTAGGCCTATCCCTCCCCATCTTCGCATATGCATTCTCAACGATGAGGTATGTATAACGCTGCATAATCAACTTCCTATACTTCGATGCTGATCCCAGCGGTCATTCAGATTGCGTGCGTCCACACGAG
The DNA here is from genome assembly GCA_944990035.1 of Clitopilus passeckerianus. Lineage (NCBI taxonomy): Eukaryota > Fungi > Basidiomycota > Agaricomycetes > Agaricales > Entolomataceae > Clitopilus > Clitopilus passeckerianus. Next base: position 565,675 of record CALYLX010000096.1, read on the forward strand.
CTACGAAGATCCTGCTTGCGACAATTTTAACGGCATTTCTCATTGCAACGACGAGCGTCTGTGCGAACATCGCTTCTCTTGCGTTGTACAGCCAGACACCCAATACACTTGTCCAGCTACATCTCTCTGGAGAGACTGCGGGCGACATGAACATGAAGCACTCCTTTATCCTCAACACAATTCAAGGGTGGTGCTCGTCGTTGGCCGTCTGTACTCGCCTCATCCCAAGAGAGACGTGATTCTGATATCTCATGCCCTCAGATTATTGTCAGCGATGCTGTGGTATTCTGGAGAGCTTGGGCATTGTTCTCCCAGAGCAAATGGGCCATGGTTCTGCCGGCTTGGTTGTTTGTGGCATCTCTGGGTATGATATGGCTCCCTAACATCTAAACGTTCGCTGACGAAGTAATGACTAGGGACATGCCTGGGGACAAACATTCTCGCTTCCAATTTCTCGACATGGCTAGCGTGGTCCGAAGGCCAAGGACCTTTGGTTGTCAGTAGACTGAATTTAGCCAATGGATGGTTGTCGTTTCTGACTAACCTGTCCTGCACGGCTCTGGTGACTTTCAGACTATGGTATCTCGTTTTGGTAATCTCTGTACGCTTAATACTGAATACAGGCCTTCAGGAGATATAAGCGTTTCCTCGGTAGGAATCAGGTCCTTGAATCTTTACACTCTCCAGTTCATCAGACTCTCTACACTATCGTGGAATCGGGCTCCGTATTCTGCACAATACAGGTATGACTGCCCACCGAACAGATCACCATAGTTATATTGAAGCTTTTAGGGCATTGGTATGATATTACAACATCTGGCACAAGCAGGCTTGATTGCAGATCCGTCATACTTGGCGTACCCGTGTCTTCTTCAATTCATTTTTTCACTATCTGTACGTGCCTATGTATCTCCCAGAATCTTGACTAAGTGAGCGGTACAGGCGTCTTACCCTGCCGTCGTCATTGTCCTAGTTCACTCACGCAAGGTGACACTCGACAACCATAATATTAACACGCTTTATGATCGGGCTATCGATCACCTGCCGAAGTCACTCCTTGCCCCAGAGAGAATGCACGATAGTCAAGTAACTCTCGCTGGCGACATACCTCAGCTTCCGCCCCTGATATTTAATGACACTAATCTGAAGGAGGTACCAGTTTAGCGTGTGTGGCTTAATGATATAGTCGTAGCCCACGCACATCTGTACGATCATGTACTTAGATATATACATGGTTTCAGAATACCTAAAATCGAAAAGTTTACCCACCGTTAGCGCGGCGGTAAATCTTCCTAGCGGTCGCCGAAGTGGTGTTGATCGTCACACAGTGATGATACCGGGTCCATTGACAGTCGACCAAAGCCAGGGTGCCAGTTCAAATGAGCAATTCAGGGACCAACTCAAAGTTCCAGTCAAGGATACTGAGCGCTGAGCAGTTAGTAGTTCACGGGGCCAAATATATCAGGACTTGTCTGTGCTCACGGAAGTTCCCGACTTAGATTACACAAACGTCTCAGCTGAATCTAAATGATTAAATACGAATGTTAGGTAGCTCTCGAAGGAAATATGGGAATTTCTCTTGGTTTTCCAAATGAATAGCATTCTGTAATCTACTGGCTTTGCGATGCAATTTTCTAACTGAACGATCCTCTTAGCATGCTTGAAGCTGACGGTGGACGCCCCCGTCAACTGAGGAGTTTGAACCACAACAAAGTTGGTCTTGGTGTTCTTGGAATTACCCAGCGCTACCGAATGCCACCCATACACTACAAATGACGAGCTGCGCTGTCTCCAGCGCCCCGCCGGTATGTCTCCCCTCACACGTTGACTCCATAACCACGATGCAAAAGGGGATGTTACTGAGCACTCGAACAACGTAGCTACCATTGCGACTCTGTATTTTCCGCCGGATTTATAGGTGAGTTCTTAACGGGTCGTTGTGTTTCGGTCTACCGATTGGGTAGGTCTCGTTTAACTAGAGCCCAGTGATAGAAGGCCCGAACAGAAGGTGCGGGAGAAGGGGGCAGGTTGGAGGGGAGAGTTATGGGATGGAAACCGACGGGAAAGTCACCAGTATAACAGTTCTTATGAGGGTACTGTAGGTGCACAGAATATCACCCAGTTTTGTCACCTCTCCGAACCCAGCAACTTGCAGGCTTGACAACCTTCAAGCGTAGCAGCGCCGAGTCCCGCCTACGCTAGAGGGCACACTGAGCTACCGGACCAGGCAACGCTTGCGCCTCAAGCGCTAGTCACTATCGCTGCTCTCGAATAACATATTCAATACCAGCCGTGACCTCTCACTAATTTTCGGAGCCTACGACAAGACCCTACCCACCACTGGCATCACTAGACTTAGCCACCTTTTTACACGCCGAGCACGGCAATGGCAAGAGGCGATTACCACTTCGATAACAGCATCAAACCTTCATGCCTCTGGTTCAGGATCTTTCTGGACGTTCTACATGAGAATTCTCGAAAGCAGCAGACACAATAGCTCATATGGACATAGAAGGGGGTGCTACGTCCAACATGTTGCATGGGGTCGGGGATAGCTAATATTTCCGAGCACAAATACAGCGCTCCTTGTGTGCCGGGGAGTGGCTTCCACCCCTACAGATGTCACCAGATATTTTCTGTAATCAACCTAAGAAAAACCGACCATACCAATTTAACCGTCCGACCCTTCAGAAGCTCGAGGCTCGTGTAAGGACGGCCCCCGATATCAATCGGAAATCCGACGAGATCCATGTGCTTCATATCATCCGCCCTCCCCATTCCATTCGCAGGTGAAGAGATAGGCAGGCAATACACCGCTCGTCCCAGAGGTTTGAAGGGGGATAGATGAGTCGGTCATCACCGGCATGCAGCCTACCCCCTCAGCCTGCTTTCCAAGATAGCCTGGGGGCTCCTTTGGAATAAAATGACACCACATGTTTCTGTTTCTCATGACACCTTCAATAGTGGGGTGTAGTACTTGCGCTCCCATTATGTGGTGATCGACCCGAAAGAATGTTAGAACTATAGATGATGCTTTTTCAGCATGTTGTAGAACAATGCCGTCATGCCGTTTTAACAGTTTTGCCTTTGTCGTCGTCGCATATGTCAATCCAAAACGTATAGGCTCGGAGGCCAGGGAGATCCTCCGAATCCGGGCAAATCAGATCAGAGTTATCATCAGACGCAAGCGATTAGAGGGTGGTCTGGTGAGGTTGTTTGAATTATGGAGGTTAGCAGGTGGAAGAAGAGGGCATTTTGACATATGCGGGTTTGTGTAATTACGCTCACCTCCGTTAAAATAGTACGAAAGCTGGATTGATGACTCGATATAGCCGTAAGGGTCAAAAATCGGAAGATCAGTATTTTTGAACAGCAGTCTAAAAATAGGACATGTCAGGCTGAGGCTATTTTAGGCGTTGTTGTTCATAATGATGATCTCGTCAACGAGGTAAGGGGAGGCGTATCAGCAGACTTATATATACTTGCGATGGGCCATGACAAGCGTCGCGGCTTGCGAGCCCGCCGCCCATTACCGCCAATGATACCAAGAGCAAAACGATCACCACTCACTTCCTTTCTCGTGACGATATACAAGCTTGGTATATTTCCGATCATTGCCTTGTGGACAGTTCTAGAGCTTGTCGCTGGATTGCTGCTTGGGGTCCTGGCGCTACCGTGGACACTTCATTATTACTCCTCCAACCACGGACTCCTGTACAGCGATAGAAAACTTACCAGGCGACACGCAGAACATATCCAACACACGAACAACGACGTTAATGCGATGATGCCCTACCTTACCCGACGTACAGCACATTCACATGCAGCTGTCGCGTTTTATCCTCATGATGCAGAGGACTCATACTGCTGCTTTCCGGGGAAGGGGTCTTTCGAGACCGCTTACAGCTATCCAAGCCTCTCCAAATTGTTCATGGCTTTGGACGAGGCTGGATGGACCCGAGAAGTAGTCTACGATCTCTTCGCCGAGATGGCTTCAGATCCAGAAGCCCGACGAGACATCACAGCAGTAAAGAGACGCGCCTGCAGAGGTGGCATTCTTCGAAGAACAGGTTCTGTGCCCCCATACCACTCACAATGCCTAATCGCATGGACAAAACCACCGCCAGCCATGCTCAAAGCTAACACTGATCAGACCGTCGTGGAAGTGGATATGTCAAGTGCAGCATGGGTTCTGGCTGGTGGTGCCGTCCTTCGGCCGAAAAACGAGCAAACCTTGTGCGCATTGGAGAAGCTTAACGGGCAGCTGGACATGTGGAAGTTTGTCACGAGTGAGGATAATTTCAGGGAAAAGGGGTGTTGGCAGTATGTGGTCCTTTAGAGGTGGGTCTCCTCGACTTTACTTGATTGCTGAGTATTCATGCTGAGTGTCTCCTTCCGATCTTAGGTAGTACACCCTCAGGAGTTCAAGCTACGTTACGACCCTAGAAACGATCAAGCATCTATTTCAGTCACTTTCCGGAGCGCATTCTGAAGCATGGGTCCCTCGCGGGTGAGGGAAATTCCAGTCTGGCCCTCAAGCTATTCTTGAGAACGGTGGTCAGGAGTTGGAAACCAATTTTGGGGATTAAAGGTGTATTTTGCGTTCCTGGAAACCCTCGTGTTTTGTATCGTACCTAATCACCGATGTTCGGATGGTGTATTTTTACATTCTGAGATGACCTACACGTTTGCTACACACCTTGATTACTCACACACTTGGGAGTCGAAATGCAGGTCGAGGAATTCAGAAAAGAAGCACTTTCGGAGTACGGGCCGTCGAGCTAGGAATAAACGCGCCACGACTGTTATGTAATTAGGTGACCAGGTCGACCAATCGTATCATCCTCCTCACGCAAAGCAGAAGCATCATAGAAACCAAAGGGTTGGTGGTGTGTATTGGTCGCCAAAGGAGCAAGCATGCTGTCCACACTTTTGAGTAAACGATACGTAATGGTGATGTATGCAATGTCGTAAATCAATAAATACAATGCTAAATGTGAGGAAAGCCCGATGTCAAAGAGAGGTAGGAGACGTCCAAGAGATGTTGATATGTCCTTGAATAGATTGGAATAAAAAGATTCGAGAGATTGGAAAGGAGAGTGGTAACAAAGCAGATATCCACGATAAAGATTAGAGTCAAACTTTGTTGTAAGAAAATTAAGAAATAGCAGTAACGAGAGAAGGCTAGACGGATAGCGAGATTAAGGGAGAGATAGGGCATAAGGGAAGACTCGTGAATGCCCAGAACGGGTTATAGGCTGCGCAGACAGTATAATGGAATGTTTGAGGAGGCCCTGCAGATGTTGTCAGTAAACGTACACAAGAGTTGACAGAAATTAGCATACATAGCTCATTATATCGTGCTTGGTCATGCACCAGCAGCAACAGCCTTCCTCTTCCCTATCCCACCGAACAGGGAACTCAGCTTTCCCTTGAACCCCTTCCTCTCCTTCTCCGGCACCACAACCCTCGGCGTGTTCACCACATACCCATGCGTGTAATCTGACCTCGCAGCTGAGTGTTCCCTCGATGGTCCAGGTGTAGGCAACCCCAACATATTCCCTTTAACAGGCGTTGCAGCCGAAGTCGTCCTCCCACGAGTGAACTTTGAGGCAATGGGCGTTGATGCGTCGTCCACAGGCGAAACACTGTTGATGGGCATCTCGGCATCGTCATGTCCACCACTCGAGCTACTTGTGCTCCTTGTACTGCCGGCCCCCTCACTTGAGGTCCCATCCATGCTCGACGAGCTGTCCGGCGGTGTAGGCAGTGGCACTTGCAAGCCACGCTTCTGCTTCTCTTTCTCCTGCCCTTTCGTGCTCTTCCCCCTCACAAGGTTCTGCGAAGCAGGCTTTGGTGGTAAAGGTGGAGCGAAAGAGGAAGGCAGCGATGACGAGACATAGTTATTCCGCTGCAATCCAGCTGCTTCCTGCCTCGACCCAGCCCCAAACCTCGGTATCGCAACCCCGCCGATGGGTAAATGACTTCTTCTCTTCGGATTGGGCGTAGCTGGAGCTGGAATCTCGGGAGCCTCGTCATGTACCGGAGTCGTAGCACCACTCGATAGCGGACTGGACCTAACCACCGACGACTTTGCCGACCCAGATGTTGATCCACCAAACGGGTTCACCATTGCACCAATGCTGGTGCTGGAAACGCTGGCTGACTCCAAGGACTCCGAGTTGACAACCGACAGTGGGGGTGCTGAAGCTGGCAGTCCGCCCGCAAGAAAGGGCTGTCTCCCCCCAGGTAGTCCGTTTCCCCCTGCAACAGGAGCAGGTAGAGGTGGAGGTGCATATCCGTCTGGGCTGGCACTAAGACCGCCACCTGAGTTGGGAGCGACGATCTCAACCTCTCCGCCTCTCCCAATCCACGCCCTAGGCCAGTTCACCGGAGCTACATTGCCTCCAAACGCTGGTTCATCTTCATCTGCGCCAGCTCCACCGCCTGCAATACCATCCGTAGCTCCCTGCAGAATCAGCTCACCAATGGTCGGGTGACGTGAGGAGGAGGACGATAGAACGGATGAAGAAGACGGGGAGGAGCCGAGGACACCTGCTGCAAGGACATATGGGACTATGGCTTGACCACCTGAACTGGTGGTGTCTCCGGAAGGTGGATTGATGCTGATGCTTATGGCAGGAACACCACCGGGAGGGCTGTTGTTGAGGTAACTTCTTCTCTTTTGCTGTGGGCTGGACTTGGACAGGGGCGAAGGTGTGAGTGTAGCTCCGTTGTTCAGACTGTTCAAACCAGTGCTGCTGGGCATGCTCGGCGTGAGAGGGAGTGACGAAGTAGAAGATGATGTCGAGGTGGAGGGTGGATATGCATAGGATAGAAGAAATTGCTCAATGCTCTGTACCAATTTCGATTTTGTCGAAGGTCCAAAAGGTTCGTAGGCCCGTTCTTTCCCCTTTGAGGCTCCTAGAGTCATCCCCCTCGAAGGGCCTGGAACGCCATTCGGGCTGCAAAAAAATCAATACTGATGTGGGTAGGGCGCATATAGTGAGGGCTTGCACTGACTTGAAACTCGACAAACCAGAGTCATATGTCCTGCTCCGTCTCCGTTCGTGTGAGAGGGGATGGGAAGGGGGCAATGGTAGTACACTGGTCCTCGTAGATGCCGAGTACGGCAGGACATGGATCAAATGCGGCCGTTTCACGGATCCTTGGACCTTGTTGGCGACAAAGGATTCGACGCTGGGGCTCACTCGCAACGAAGGAGGTGAGGATTGCGAGTGGTCATAGGATCCGGGCGGACTCGAAAACAAGGTTGAAAGCCTGGATCTCGAGCGATTCGGCGACGAGGTGGGGGAGGTTGACGTTGAACCACCACCTACGAGGGATGTAAACGACAAAGATGAGAGAACGGATTGACGATTCCGTTTCCTGTTGCTGGTCCCACCATAAGGCGAGCTCGATGTTGGTGGGGCCAAGAAAGGCCCAGCAAGGGTGGTTACGAGTACTGAGTGCTTCAACAAAGACTTGTCGGGCAGGCCTGCTGGAAGGAAGTTTATCAACGTGCTGAATTGAGCCTGTCCAGTGGCGTTTTTGCTATTCGCCTTGGCCTGCTTGAAACTCGAACGCGACGAGAAGCGAGAGGACGATGATGAGGCGGTAGATGATAATGTTGATACGCTGTCATTGTCTGAATTGTCCTCCCTATCCTCGTTGGAGGAATTTGAGGAGAGTTGCTGTTTTTGCTGGTGCGGTCGCTGCTGCTGTTGGGGGATGGCAGCTAGTTCGGGTTCCTCGCTTATGCTAAAGTCGCCGCCAGGGAAAAGTTCCGCCAGTTGCTGGATCCTAGGTTGTGGGAGTAGCGCTGTCTTCCACGAGTGTGCAACGCGGGATGCACGGTCAAGTAAGTTCACCAGGCGGATAGCACCTGAATCATGTATGTGCAGTGGCTCTGGTAATCTCAAGACAATAATCGACGGCCCTGACGATGACGACGTTGGCCTGGGTACCGGCGGCGGTGTATGGGTTGCGATGATTAGCAATGAGTTGGCAAGCAGGGTGGATGTTGCAAGAGGTGCTAGGTCAGCATGCGACGGTGCCCCGAGGATGAGAATGACCTCCTGGGGTCGTGAGGATGGGCCTTGCGAAGGTGGCAAAGCAACTCGCCATGGTTGTGGCCCAAATGGGTCAAGAGGCAGGCGAGGGCGAAAGACGTCGTTTGGCATCGAGGTCAACGACGTCGCAAGCAGTGAAGGCAACTTTGAGGCCGATTTGGACGACGAGGATGACGGGAACGGCAGAGAGGCACAACGACAATGAGGATGGGAAGCAATAGAATGGAATTATTATTAAATCCGTTTATTTTTCCTGTCGGACTCGGATTTGGGAATGTCGTCACTGATTTGTCCTTGGCTACATGTGCGTTCCTATCAATTCCGCCGAGCCAATGCCGTCTATTCTTATCCAACATCCTAAACTTTATTCACCGTCGTTTGTGTCTTTGCTATCGTTGATAATGCTCTGTTCATTGCCTACAACGTTGAAGAACCATCAAGTCAATACTGTATGTTCTTGTCATAGACTCCACCCGCGTTTCCGCCACCGCTGGGACCCTACGATCGTCTCTTTGGTCCCGGCCATCAACCCGTCCACGCGGCTCAGAGCACCCGATCCTCTTTTTACTGCGCAGCCGTCCAGCGCCACTCTCATCATATCTTGTAAGTTACCTCTATCCTATACAGTTGCTTACAAGCTTTCCGAACATAGAGATGTGTACCTACGCGGACTTGAGTGATCAGAATGACGAGATACCGTTTTTCCTTCCTTGGCCATAGCAATCCGTTCTTGTGCACACGTGAACCGAGGAAGAGATAAGCTCCCAAAGCTAAGCCAACAGGCAGCAGGCATACATAGAAGAGTGTCAACTCAATTCATTCATTCATTACAGTACCTGCTAGGATCGGCATAGTCTAGGCAGAACCCCTCCATCAATGATACACTCCAAATCGAATGTATAACGCGTGTTTTGATGCCAAAAACATACATTCCCTACTCTAAACAGGAATCCTTGTGGGTCGAAGCAAGGTCAACTGGACACGCGACTCGTAATGTCCGCGCTGGACCTCTCGTTTATCTTCCTATATTTCTATTGTACAAGGCTGTACGCGGTCAAGTGCAGCAGTCATGAGGATTCCATCCACCTTGATCCTTCTCCAGAGAAATGTTCGGGCCACGTAGACCCCAGACTCCCGGCCATCCCCGCCATCGAGTCTCAAGATCGGAGAGGAGCAAGACCTCTGAATTCGCAGATTCCGAGTCTGACCATTGAACATTTCAAGTTGAACGCTACGAGCGACGATCAAAAATTCCAATTCATTCCCACAATCTAATCTCCTCCGACTAAAAACCTCAGGGTTCATTGACAGCAACCTCACACGTTCCCTAGACTAAGCCGGAAGCCCTCCCTTCCTATACACGAGAAATTTGTCAATGAAAGAAGCTAGGGTCGTAAGACGCTCGAACAGACACGTTCGAGTGGCTGGTGGCATTGGCGAGCTGTATTGGGCCTAGATGCCACTGTCAGTCCATGAGCACCGAGATCCGATGCTAGGTGAAAGGCGTGTTTCTTACTCTTGTATCATGACTGACGAGCTTCTACAACTCCCAGTGGCCCAGCTTGAAATTGGGTTTGACGTTCGTGAGACACTTCAGTTCCGTTCGTAAATCGAACGAAACATTTCCAAGGTGGCGCCAAGTAGTAACGAAACCTACTTACGAAACCATGGTCGATTACTAAATTCTGACATTGTCCAAGGCGCGTCGATGTACAGCCAGCAGCTCCCGAAGCTCCCGACTCCTCGTGGGTTCCATTTACGCCCGTTATGAATCACACCCACTATCCAGCCCAAAAGACACCCCTTTCTGACGTAGCTTATCGCACCCCAGGCCTACAGACCCAAATACACTGGAGCCATCATGAGAGAGTACAAAGAGCAAGCCGCCTTGCCGGACCGGTGCCGTTCGTTATACGATATGAGTTGAGGTGAGAGAGCAATCAAATGATGACGCCAGTCCACGGAAGTAATTGCACAATGAGAGAAGCTCAAAGCCGGGGTGGCAGGACACGGCAGCCAAGAATAATATCGAGACGGAGGAATAGTTCCATATCTCCATGCTTCAGTTGCTTCTGCAAGCGGGAGTCTCCGATGGCGGTGTTTTGGAAACCAAGATCTCTGAAGCAGTACAGGTAAGAGAGGAAGTAATTAGTTTGGGCGGGCCGTGTTTCCTTAATGTTTCCTCTGGGCGAGGAACCGTTCAAATCAGAGCACATCGTCGGTCTCTTCGAGAAAAACGTGAACGAACTTGAAGGTCAAGCGTCACTGGCATCTTCTGTCTTTGTTAGATCTACAAAGGGGTGGAATCCTATACGATAGTCATAATAAGTCGATCAGGCCCGACGACACTACAAGAAAACTGAAAGGTAGTGAAGGTGATCTCTAGAATCACCAATACCGTCTCGTCATCCCAGGTCCTGGCATGTGAGACCCTCTTTTCGGTAGCAGATCTGTCATCCCGACCCCTCTGAAATAGGCGCTAGAAGCATCGCCGCTACCCATGCCACGAGCTCCACTCACTGACAGGGTGGTCATTATCCTGGACATTGACGAAGCACACCAGCTTGTTTTATCAAGTAGCTCCAAGCCTTGCCTACCAAGAGCGACGAGATGGTTAACCAACCATTATGTCCTTTGCTGATCATCTGTTCTGTTTAGAGTTTGGTTGGTCCGGGGCTCGTGGAATTGGCCATGAAGTCGACGTCGCGACACGACGCGCATCGGAAATCGGATGTGTTACGTTTCTTCCAGATACCATTAACCCACTCCAGAAGTTGAGAAGGCCTCGGGATCGATTCCGCGGACCCCTGCTCTATCCCGGTCATGTCAATGCAATTAAAGACCCTTGTCAATCATTCTTGCACTTTCCCCAAACAATTAGGCTCAATATTCTCGGTCCTGGTCGTCCTCTGTCCTTGTACTCGCCTGCTTTCGTGCCTCTGTATCCTGTTGCAATTGTTTCCACACCGCCGCAATTGTTTCCCTGCAGGACATACATCAGCATTATTATCGGCTCATATAGCCGTTGTCATATCATACTGTACTTGGCAAACATCAAATTATCTCTGTCCTGGTTTCAATGTACAACGGCATTGAGATCTCGGAGTCTTAAAGTAGGTCTGTGGCCGGAAATCCAAGATGAAGGAATGAAGAGGATGAGCCAAATGTGATGATCATTCGGTGGTCTATCAAGTGTAACAGGCGTTTTAATTCCTTGACTTGAGAGAGGAGGTTGGTTTGAGTGGGTCCGGTTGCCTCCTGACGTAGAACTGTTGAGAGGATATACATTAGTACAGAAAAAAGAAGGAAAGAAGTGGAATAAACACGGACCGTCTTGTGCTTCTACTCTAGATCCTCTTGTTCAGATGCCTCAAACCAATGATCATACAGACGGCCATTTCAGGGCCTACTCGACAGCTTCAAATGATTTCGTCCACATATCATCACCGGCACGCATATCAACCATTCGTCTTTAGCAAATGGCATCTCCTTCATGAACCCTCGCAGGCTAGAGCCTGTGAAAAACAAACATCATCAAGGTAATTGTGACGAAGATGAAGCCGGGACCAATGGCGGAGATGTACAGGCGTTGTTCGTCACCGGTAGTGCTGAGCTGATCAGACTCGGAGCCATTGGAATACAAAGAGCAAGCACCAAAAACTACGTCGTAGTGGACGGGATTTCTAGAATCACCAATACCGGCTCGTCTTTCCAGGTCCAGGTGAAGAGAGGCCCTCTTTTCGGTTCAGATCTGTCATCCTACCCCTCTGAAATAGGCGCTAGAAGCATCGTCGCTTGTGTGCCACGGCTCCACTCACCGACAGGGTAGTCATTATCCTGGGCGTTCACGGAGGACACCAACTTGTCGACCAAGCGGCTCCGAGCCTTGCCCTACTAAGAGAGACGAGATGGTTATCTATCCATTGTGTCCATTGCTGCTCCTCAGTTCTGTTTGGTGTTTGGCCAAGCTCGCGGAATCGGCCGTACGAACACGACGCGACGCGCATCGGATATCGGATGTGTTGCTTTCTTCTCCACAACCACCTCTACGAACAGAATCCTTCCTACAACAGGATCTCAGTCACTTCATAAGGGCATTATTAAAGAGGCCTCCTCATTACATGTCTCCCACAAGCATGACCCACGAGGAGACTGGCAGTCAACCCATCCCATCACCCACTGTCAGCACGCCAACTGATTCTCAACATTCAGTAACTGGCTCATACCCGCATCTAGCGCATTATGCCGCGAGAGCTAAAGAGGACTTCGCCGATCCAAACATTAGCCATGCTCAATATCATGCGGTAGCATACATGGGTGCTGCAGACATTTTCGCCGACTGTATGCATAGAGTGAACGACCTTTACCCCAACAGAAGCCCTGAGGATAATCGGGTGAGTTCTAAGCTTTACCGTAGGTGATACGCTGCTAAATACGTGGCGCATAGCTTGCTTGCGGCGCAGTCTTTCAACCTGAATCTCAACGGTGGATTCTCAGTGTTATTAGCCACCATCTCCAAGAGCCGGCAGAGACTCAGCCACTCATATGGCTGAATTTTCTCTACGCAACTCACAACCTGAAGACGTCAGTGAGGCGTAACCCAGACCAATCCAGTGATCCTGAACGAGAGCTTGAGAATCTACTGGCGTCAATCCCTCACAGCCAACTATCACGGTATGTTTTCTCTTGTTTTTGTATCCCTTGACCTCATTACACCGCATATATACAGTGGTGATCCCAGTTTCACATCCGAACATCCTTGGCCGGCCAATTATACCGATGTCGACTCAATAACTCTACACAATCTCCTTGACGTATCACTCGTCTTTGCACCCGCTGAGCAAAAACCATCTCAAACACTGCCTCGCAAGCTAGAACTCGGCGAAATACACTTCTTATTGTCCGTTACCAACAAAGCGGAGCTGATTAACGCCTTCCAAGACTGTGCCTTGCGTACAATCGCGTCAGCGTCCTATGCCTGCCCATCCATGCCTTTGACGGGAACAGTTGAAAGCATCCGCATCAGTGCGAATGCGTATGGAAATTGGGTTCAAGAAGGCCGTGCGCGTCTCACGGCGATTCTAGCTGAGATAGCCTTCCAGGCAATGAACTGGAACGAGACTCCCCTCTGGCAGTTCTTCTCAGTACGTGTTTTTTCTAGTGCATGGTTTCCATACTTGATGGGCTGAACCCAACCTCCAAGGACCTAGTTTCTATCCTTACCGCGGACATTACGCTGTCTAAAATTCTCAGAAAATCAACATATGTCTTCCAAGATGACGATGAAGACCTTTCTCGCCTCGCATTTCTTTTCAACGGCCTTTGCCGGCAAAATATCCGTAATCCTGCGGCACCAGCACTTTGGGCGCATCGTGGATTCGAACTTCCCACCTTGCACATCGTGATGCTCTACATTATCATTACGTAGGTTCTCTTTTTTGGACTTACACTGCTGGCGATTAGCTGACTATATGCGCCCAAATCCATTTTAGTGGTCACGGAGCCTTGAAATCTGTTGTTACCAATCCACTCGAAGGTCTTATCCCAGCGTTACGTGCTTCACCAACTGAGGCTTCCACAAGCGACCGCACACCCACACCTAACAGTGGGCCAACGTCACCAAACCCCGATGCAACTCTTACCGAGTCGACCTTCAAGTTTCCCCCACCTGTTATTGCGGCAGCAATCTCCATCAAGAATATATGCTCCGCCACATTTGATCTGCAAGCTGCGAGACGTCGCGCTACTGAATCGGACGGACAGGCAATGTTTTCAAGCCCTCTGTTCACAGAGGCAGCAAGCAGTGATGGACCGAGCGGGCATTCGCCCAATTCTACTCCTGATCTGCCCTCTCCAGCTGGAGCAAATGGTAGGACAGCCCTGGGAGCAGGTCCTTCTCCAGTAGCGAGTGCGTCAACAATGAATGGAGGTCCTGGATTAGGGACTGATCAAATGAGAGCGCCCTCTGCAACTCCCTCTACTCCTAGCAACTCAAATGGAGTGCGCGACAGCAGTGAAAGTCCAGACTTGGCAGAGCTTCTTGCAGTGACGCCCAGCAGCGTTTTTTCGGGGTTAGACGATGTCCAATCCGAGGTCACTCCTGCCCTTTGCCTTCGCTTCTGTACTAATTGCAGTCTTGTAGGTGATTGGTCTTGGCATTGTTGGCCTCTCAGGACCCGGAATAACTGGCACTGAGGATCCTTATACGGCCCTATGGACAAATACTCGTCGTCAAATCGAGGATGCTAATAGACTGTTCTTTGACGAGCTTGTAGTTCTAGGCTATATCTTGAATGGCGCCAGCTGGCAGGGGGCTGAACGTATACATCAATTCAAAGAGAGAATGCTTAACGACACTCGTAGGTTTTGTGAAGAAATTTTACGGTCATCATCTGACATGGATCTGTTTAGTCGTGACTTGCCTACAACTGCTGCTTGTTGATGACCCATCCCACAATTCACGTCAAACTGTTTCTCCTACTCAGCCAATTGATCAGACACAAACCTCAGCTCCTACTGGCGACGTTTTTGGACCTCTCGATGGCGACATGGAAACTAGGGGTGCAAATCTCCCAGGATCATCTCCTATATCAGCTACATTACCTTCAAGCCCTTTGGCTGCCTTCCTTGAGTCAAGAAAGCGGTACCCAAGCGGGCCAATGCCCATCACCCCATCAATGTCCTGGCCTCTCCTCAAACAATTCAAGAGTGCCCAGAGTTCCAGCAAATCGTCTGCTTCGACCACAAAGGAGGATCCCGTCCTGGAACCCACTCCCGAGGCTGAATAGACCTCAAGATTGATTTCTGATAGCCCAGCCCCATGCCGGCCGCGTCAATGCATTTCAACACCCTGCCAATTATTCTTGCACCCTCCTCAAACATCTTCGTTTAATACTCTCGGCCCTTGTCGTCCCGGTCCTTCTTGCCCTCACGTGCTTTCGTGCCTCGGTATTCTGTTGCTTTTGTTCCTTTGCATGCCTGTCTGTTCTGTATTTTCTCTCCTGTACGCTATATCCTCAAGAGCATTTTCTGATCCGCACCGTCGCAATTTTCTCCCCGTACAACACACCCAGCATTATAATCAAATCGTGTAGCCTGATGTCATACTGTATTTTGCGAAATCAAATATACCATGATAGCAACAATACCGAGTTCTTGAAGCCTGCATGGTCTTAGTCCAAGTCGACCAGGCCCCTGACGACACTCGCTTGAGTTAGATAGGAAAAAAAATCTGTTGTTTCGTCTATCCAAATTGGTCTTGGTGAAGAGACCTCTCTTTTAGGATTCAGATCTGTCATCCCAACCCCTCTGAAATAGGCGCTAGAGGCATCGTGCGCTATTAGGTACCGAGCCCCACTCACCGACAGGGTAGTCAGTATCCTGGACGTTCACGAAGCACACCAACTTGTTTGACCAAGCAGCTTCAAGCCTTGCCCTACAAGGGTGACGAGCTGGGTATCTGTACATAGTGCACTATGTTAGTTCCTTTGTTCGTTTTCAGTTTCGTCTAACTCGCAAAGGCAACCGTGGGAACAAAAACAGTACTGAGCTCTTGCTATCTCAAAATAGCATTGTCGTCGGGTATCCAAGGTGAAGGGGCGAAGAGGATAAGCCAAATATAATTATTATTCGGTGGTTTATTAGGTGTAACAGGTAGCTTAGAAGGGGAGTTTCCTCGACTTGAGAGAGGAGGCTGGTTTGAGTGGGTCGGGTTTCTTCCTGGCGTAGAACTATCAAAAGAGCACATATTAGTACAGAGAAGAGAAGGGGAGAAATGGAAGAACACGAACCGTCTTGTACCTCTGGATCCTCTTGTCCATATCCCTCAACAACACCTTCCTCTTGCTCTCCCTCATTACCTTCAACCTCTCCCACCTGTGTCCCTTGAACATCCTCTTCTTGTGCATGTACAACCGTGCACCATTCTCCGCGCCGGGAAGTGCACTCGCGCTCAGGGTAACCTTTCCGACCCATTCGACAGGCTCAGCCCAAGTAGGCACCTCCGGTTCGACGGCATTCGTGACTTCAGCATTGGTGGACGAGATCTCAGAAGTAATGCCTGCTGGTGGTGCAGCAGCAGCGGTGTATTGGGAAGTAGGAAGCTCGACTTTGGAGGTAGATGCTTCAGCTTCAGAGGTGGCTGCGTCGAGGTCGGCCGCGTGTCTTTCTTTCACAGCTTCCACGACAGAGCTCTTGGTTTGCGCAGTCAAGAGAGGTGCATAGGCGCTCTTAGAGCCTGGTGGGAGAAGGTGTGCCCATCCCTCCTTCTTAGCTTTCTTCACTAGGTCAGCTTGCCGCCTCAGCGAAATGGCAGGTGGTGCCCAGCGTCCAGTTTTCGGGTTGAACTGTGCGACGAAGGGGTTGATCAAGCGAGAAGTAGAGGTGTCATTTTGTTGAGCTGAAGAGGTGGTCGCTGGTAGAGGTCCGAACCTGGCAAGGTTCTCTGGGTGTTGACGGAATTGGGAAAGGCGGAATGCCTTTGCAGCAGAAGAGGCTGCTACTCGTGACATTATGGCTGCTCTGTAATATACCGTGAGTTTTGGCTCTAATTAAGCGTATAAATGAATCCCAAACCTTGTATTTAGTATTACCAGCCAACAACGTGTCTGACGTTGAGCTAGCAGAATTTCTCGGTAACTGGCCGGGTGTGACGGGTTATTTGGCAACGACCCCCGAACCAAGCTTGCGCAAATCCAACTCCACACCTAAATTTGACCTCAGCCCGTTGAACTGCAGCAACCACGCCACACAGGCTCAACTTCAAGGAATACCCTCTTCATCCTCATTTCTCTAATAATGTCTGCTTTTCGTAGAGGTACCAGGAAGCCTTACACAGTGGGTTGTTTTACTATTAGAACTTAGGAGAAAATACTGATTTTGTTGGAAATTTCAGAGGCCTTCAGACCGAGGCGATGTCAACAGCCAATGGGTACACGACAAGGCCCCAACGGGCCCACGAGCTAGTGCTGCAAGTAACTCAAGACCTGCACCAACGCGTCCGGCAGAAGCCAACACAAAATTGCTCGTTTCAAATCTTCATTACGAGATCACGCCGAAGGATCTCTCTGTGCGTCTCCCGCTGTTCTCCCTTCCTATACTGCCTCATATTGACTTCAACCTTCCCATAGTCCATATTTGGAACGATAGGCACTCTAGTTCGTGATCCAATAATCAGGGTACGGCCAGCCCTCCGCGCTCTCAAGTGAAATCATAAGCCAATGCTCGACTGTTTCGCTCATTTTGCGCATCCGTCATCTCCCTTTTTTTCTCTATGTATAAAGTACGATCGCAGTGGACGCTCCTCCGGCACCGCCATCATATCCTTCGAAACCGCGGCAGAGGCAACCAGGGCGAAGAAGCAGTTCGACGGGATACTAGCAAAGGGTACGACTTGGACCTTTTTTCTGCCTCGTTTCTTGTTGAGAGTCGTGTGCTAACAAAATTCCTTCTTTTTAGGTCAGCCGATGACAATAGCCTTTGACGCTGGACCACCGCCTCGCCCTCGCCGCACTGCAAGTTCACCAGCCACCCTTCTCGATAGGGTAGAGTCAAGGCCACTCTTAGACCGCCTGGGTACTCAAGATGATTCACAGATCAAGACGTAAGCTTCCAATGCTACCTCGAACACGTTTCTAACCACTCTTGCAGTTCCTCAAGGGGGCCAGGCCCAGTTCGCAACCGACCTGGACGTGGAGGTGGCGGTGGCGGTGGGAGAGGTGGGAGACGAGAGCCCAAGAAGCCAAAGACGGCAGCAGATTTGGACAAGGAACTCGACGCATTCATGGTTGACAGCGGCAGTGCTGATAACCTAAAAGAGATATCACAGCCTGAGGCTGCTGCCGCTGTTCAAGATGTTGACATGGCCTGAATGACTTTCTCATGTGTTACCAGTCATGCACCTTTCCTCTTGTTCTGTCTTGCTTCATGTATATCTTGCTAGTCCCTACAGTCCTTTGTATTCCCCTCGTACGGTACGTTACATATGTATTATGATGATATATCCCATGACCCTTCCACCGGCTCTCTGATCTTAGCTTACGCGGCGTGGAAAGTGATCTCATAAAGCTTCACGCAGCTATCTGCACCAGCGACTGCCAGTCTCTCGGGCCTTTGCTTGTCGTACCACAGAACAGAGTTGGCACCTCCCGACACGGCGTTCTTGATAGCAATGTTCTTCATGGGTTTTGCAACGCTCCAGATATAGACGTGCGTGTCCAGGGATGCCGAGGCGCAGTGCTTGGAGTCCGCGGTCCAGGATAGAGAGTGCACTCGGGCAGAGTGGAATGACCAGCGGCCGGTGATCAGCTAGGAAAGTAGATATTTAACCCGTAAGCATTTGTGACAAAGGGGTGGTAAACTTACTTTCTTTTCTTTCACATCGTACAGTGCAACTCGACCAGACGACTAGGTTGAGCAGGTTAAGAGAGGCAATTGAGGAAATGAATGTCAAAACATACGTCTCCAGCTGCGAGAAGATTTCCATCTGGAGAGAAAGCCAGTGCAGACACGACGCCCTTATTGCCCTCCAGAACCGCCACTTCAGTCAATGCACTTCCATTCCATTCTCTCAGGTAGACTTTCTGATCCTGAAGAACGAATGTTGGTTTTAACAACCTTGCATCAAACGCATTGAAGGGATCATACCTCTGCACCAACGGCAACCAATCGACCCGACGCAGCAATAGCACTAGGCGCATACTTGGGCTTCTCCTTGAAGACGGCTTTGCCACCTTTGAAGCCTTCTATGCTCTCTATCTCGGCGACGAACACGGTTGAATCTTCGCTCGTTGCGAGGGACTTTGGCTGGGCAGTTGTTGGAAGAGATGTAGATCTAATGCAAGGGATGAGGTTGGCTGATGACAATACTTCGGAAGAGAAAGAGCTCTCACGCAAACTGAGGGACAGTATCTGTAACTTGGATTTCCTTGACACGATCGTCCCAACCAATAGAGAAAACGGTTGATTCACTCGCAGTCGACAAGCCTGAAACCCAGTTCGTATGGCCAGCTCCAATTAGGCTAGTAGATTCTCCAGTGATAGGTGAGTAAGAGAGGATACGTCCATCTGCAGAACCGCCGAGGAAGGTCTCCGAACCAGAAGACGACAGGCTGGTCACGACCTTCTGTGCGCCCTGCAGACCAGACATCTATATCAGATTTACTTGCTCGCACCTCATGATGTAAGGCTTACATTAAGCACTTTGGTTGGCTTATCTCCAATTCTCGGGTCGAATACGTTCAAATCACCAGACATTGAGAGAGAGGCGATACTCTCCCCACTCCAGACATTGCCCATTTGCTGATTGTTAACGCCAGCCCCAAGTTGCCATACTGTCTTAGGTTTCTTGGTTTCTACGTCCCCTGAAGTCCTATTCAGTAAAAGATCAAGACTGACAAGGGGATGTACGTACAAAGAGCAACTGTGCAATCTGCTGACGATGTGACTAGGCTCTTGCTATCAGAGCTCCAGTTGCAGGCCATCTTGGAACAACGTTATAAACGAGGCGAACAATACCAACGCAGTTATGCTCACAATGGTTCCTTTGTGTAGGTCATCAAAGCTGCCAATAGTATCACCCGTCTTTCCGTCGTAGAGGAAGACCTTGGCGTCACTTCCAGCGCTTGCAAAATGATCACCGGAAGGTGCATAGCGAACGTCTTGTACGAATTTCGTATGGGTTTTGATACTCTGTGCTTGTATGAGAAATAGAACCAAGAATCCTAAAAGATTGGCCAAACCTTGTCAAATTTGTAGGGTACACCTATGTTTGCCATGGTGTTAATGCATAAACTCTCAGTTTCTCGATTGAAGAGTATCTACCTTGGTGGAAGATGATTGTATTGTCATCTGAAGCTGTAGCTGCTCTGAACGGACGCTGGTGTCTAATAGCGACGGCATTGATGGTCTGAGGCAGGGAGAAGTGAATACGGGGCCATGAATGAATAATGCTCAGCAATCGTACCTTGGAGTGTCCGCCAATTTCACCTGTGGCATTTCCTGAATCATACGTGAACGCGTGGCCAAACCTACATCCCCGATACGTCAGCTTAGAGGGCAGCGAATACAAAAAGCTGCATACTTGTCCCGACCCTCGCCAACAGCGATGATTCGTTTGCTCTCCCCATCCCATTCGAGATCGTTGCTGTCCAAATCGTCAAATACGCTAAACAAAGCGCAGAACATCCAGATACGTACATGCGTCCAGCGAGAACCTTGAACTCTCCCTTCAATGTGCGATCCTCTCCCACAGTGTCCCACACTCGCACTGAGGGGTAGAAGTAGTATTTGATCAGTGTTGTAGTTTCTCTCCAGTTTGGTACCACGTACCTGTTCCGTTCACATCTGCAGAGGCGCAGTAGTAGCCGGTGTGCGAGAAACGCGCAACAGTCGCGTTATGGACATGGCCAGTGTAAATGGTTGAGAGCAAGGGGTTCTGTCACATCATATCACGGTGAACGGCATGATAACCCTGAGATTCAACCGCTACCCACATTCAGGTCACGAATCTAAGAGATTGCAGGCAAACCTGTCGGCTCCGGAGTAATCGACGGTAGATCAAACGACAACGTACAATCACAGTCTTCCCATTGGTATAAACCACTTTATCCTTCGTTGCACTCAGCTTTGTCGAGACACCTCGATTAGTGATCGGGTTGGCGGGGAATAATCCTGTTTGTTTGAACGACATTAAAAGTATGTAGTCGGGCTGTTGAAGGTCTGAATCGTGCTGGTAGTTGAGCTATGGTATAGACCAAGTCGCTGATCACTGCGATCTCCATTGGCGCAGTATCCACGTGCTACTACGCAGCTCGTTCAGAAAGAAAAGCAACAAACATGGCATTGAGACAGAAACAATATAGCTTCTGGGAAATATAGTAGATTTCAAGGTTCGTAAAGCGTAAAAGGTCGTAACTCGAGAGCAGTAGAAGCTATAGAAGAATGCAGTCGGTATAGTATGTAAGAATCAAGCGTGTGCCAGAATATGATGTTCCGAAGGATATGCAGGCAGCTAGTCGTAAACTCCAGCGGTAAAAGAAGGTAATAAGGATCTGGCCTAGAAAATGAAATCATCGTAAATGCTTGGGAAATAGTATTTTGAAGTCTCAATAAAGTAACTGTATGATAGTCATTTATTTGACCAGCTTGACTGCGAGTGCCTTCTCCTTGAGGACATCGGGGTAGCTGTTCATTAGGTGTGCCAACGAACGCAGGTCTTCCTGGTCCAGCAGCGTAACTGTGACTTTGGGGGCAGACTTAATTCCGAATGCTTTGACGACTTTGAAACTGCAGAATAGTATGGTTAGTCCACGCCAAAATGCAATGGGGAAAAACGGAAACGTACAGCTTCTCTCCAAGCTTCTGTTTCTGGGCCTGGATGGGTTGATTAGCCAAAGCATCAATAAACTCATCGGTAGTCCGCGTTATAAGAGGGTCAGGCTTGTCGAGGGGAAGATCCGTCGAAGTAGCGGCGAGCTTGATGATTTCAGTTGCAGGCAACTTCGCCAAAGTAGCAATTGACTGCGTAGTCGTGGCAGACGGTCCACTAGGGGTATCGGGCATGGGCGACGAAGCTGCGGAAGGCCCTCTAGATGACAACGCAGGCGTTTTCGGCGACTCTACAATCTTCGGCGCAGTCTTCTTGGCCTGGGGAGTGACAGGTACAGCAGTTGCTGGTGCCTCTGCAGACTGATCATCCTCCGCTTCATCGCTGTCCAGGACCATTTTAGCATCCACCAACTTCGAACGCAGGATCTCGACGTTGAAGAGACACATGGCCCGTTCGCGCTTGGGAAGTGTCATAAGGAGGTCGGTGAGATCCTTCTGACGAGAGTTCTCGAGCTTGCTAACAGCTGCGAGCATGCGTTCCTTCTCGGAGGTAGGAGGCAGAGAGCCCGAGGGGGAGGACGTCCTCGGGGGTGTCGAGTATCCGCCACTGACGGACACAGGAGTTGAAGGGTGTTCTGGTGCACTCGCAGTTGCGGCAGCTGCGTTGGGATCTAGTCTTGAATCCTGAGAAGCAGAAGGCGAAGGCGAAACTGATACCGCGGGGGTAACAGCAGCAGGCGCTTTAGGCTTGAGGTTCTTCTTTAATGTCTCTACCTGATCCTGAAGTCTGGCAGGATCTTCAATGGTCTGGAGAACCTCGCTAAGCGACAACCCGACGAGAGAATTGACGATAGACGAGACATCGGCGTCATCAACCGTCTCCAGCGCTTTGATGCGGCGGCTGAGGTCGCCCGTAAGAACCTCTTTCCTGACAACAGGAGATAGTGCAGAAAGGTCATCATAGCGCATTGGAAGGTTGAGGGTGCCAGAAAGGGCGGCCTATGGGAAAGTCAATATCATGGCTGTACTGCTGGGGAATTAGCTCCTTACATTGTAGTAGCTGCCTGAGCCTCTCCTTCCCCTGTCCGGTGTACCAACCGGTGAGCCGAGAGGTAAGGTTGACCTACGAGGACTTGACCAGCCTCCATAGCTGTCTCCCGCTTCACTCGGCGAAGGACTGGTAGCGCCGCTTGCACTCCTCGGGTGCCCATTGTGGCCACCGAACCGAGCAGCAAGCTTCTCTTGGCGAAGTTGTTTAGGTTCGTGGAGGCGTACAATGATTTGCTTGGAACCAAGTTGAATACCATTCATCGCATTAAGAGCGGCATTGGCTGACAATGACATCAACGACATGTGTTAATCAGAGAAGAGACCACATACCTTGGTCGGGTGTCTGGTAAGAAACGAATCCAAATCCTCGACTATCTCCTGCCTCATTTCGCATAACACGAGCGCTGTAGCACAATCAGAATGGAGTACCGTATAGGTGGTGCTTCCATACCTAACGATCTGGCCAAACTAAAATGAAAAGGCATGGTTGGATATCATGCAGACAAAGGTAGGTCATAACCTTACCGGACGGAAGTGAGTGAAAAGGCTATTAGAATCAATCTCAGGGTCTAGATTCTGACGTGGGCTGTCAGCAACGCGCCAAATCAGATGCCACATGGTATCCTCACTTTGCAGAACAGATTGCACGGATCGATGAGGCCGCTATGGCTAGTTGAGCCAGGGCCTGTTATGGGAGCAAGCTGAACTTGCTGGCCAGGGCCGTGCATGAAAGGAAGCACGGCATTTCCATGGGCAGGGGATCGCATGTAAGGGCTGCCCCGAGGAGGCGAATGAGGAGAATACTAGATGTCACCGTCAGTTTGATCGCGTCTTCGATCACAGAAAGCTACAGACCTGTGCTGAATATGGCGCAGGTGCGGAGTACACAGAACCTGAGGGGACGAACGCGGGTGCAGAGGTGTTAAACTCTGCGCTTGTTCGGCGAGGCTGGTATACTTGAACAGCAATATTTTGTCCATCGACTTCAGCACAGTGCATGGCTTGCTCTGCCGCACGTGCATCATTCTCGTTCCAGAACTCCACAGTACCCGTATCTGGGCCAAACTGCGTCTGCGTGTGCACTGCTGCGAGTGCCCCAAAAGGACGGAAGAGATCGTATAGCTCAGAATCCGTGTACCCAGAAGGCAGCTGCTTTATGAGCCGCGGAAGGGCAGATGGAGGTGGCAATGGCGTGGGTGGGTTCGTGGGAGGATAGGGAGATAACACGAGAGGAACGGGCTGCTGAATGCCAGGTAAAGGTCGTGACTGGAGGGTAGCAAGCGCCTTTTCGGCTGTAAAACACGGTAATTAGCATCTAGCAGCCAGAAATCCACTGAAATGCGCTCCACTACCTACCCTTCTCTATAAACTTGAACTCAATCGTTCCAGATAGGACATGGCTTGCCCCGTCGCGTGGTATCTTAGGCCTGAATGGACCACAGTTCACGAAGGCTAGGGCGATGTTTTCGTCAGTAATATATGACGGAACGTTGGAAATGTATAACTGAGGCTCGTGAAGGTATGGGTGTGGGTGTGGGCCTTGGACATCGTCGTCTTGGGGGGCAGTATGATCGTACTCGGAATCCATCGTGATTATCGGAAACAGCTAGAACTTATGATAGAAGTAAAGAAAATGAAAGCAAACGTCGTGACAGTAGCCAAAGCAAGCTTCTAATATCGCGGGGACAGGACAAGCCAAACGCCAGGCAATGGGCGAAGGAAGAGTCGTTCGTCCGAAAAAGTTTGCAATGCCCTAAATTGGCTTACATAACCCTCATGATGGCCAGGGCCATTGCTTGCATTTCTGCCGTCAATTGTCGTTCTATTGGGGTACATAAATATCGTTTCAAACGTTCTATAATACGATCTAATCAAGAGAAGAGTGCCCTTCATCAAGGTTGCGGAGGGGCACGGGTATACAAGTGACGCCATGATAACCTGCATGGCAACATCCCACAGTCGATCTGGGGGAACAAACACGCTCAGAAAAACGGAGATACACGGTCTCTACGAGGCACTTCTCACCAAAGGAAGATTTCCAATCCGAGAGAGCCCTAAAAAGCTCAGAATCACGGATGGACGCGTCGATAACGTCTGGAAAGATATGATAGTAATCAGGAAGATGAACCTGGGAAGAAAGAACCACAATTTACTGATGCAGTGAACGACGCCTAGGCTTTGTAGATTTCCGCCCGTTCTTTGTCGCGGAGAAGAGTTTCTCAACCCATGTCATTGTCGAGCCTGGCCATGACCTGTGTGACCGCGGTCAAAACATACGAAATATGTTTGGGTGAACAGAGCTTACCCTTCCCACACAGTTACCTCTGATCTGGCTGGGAACTGTGTTGACAGATCATTTCCACTGAGGGATGCCTCTGATAGTCCTGTTGAGCCAGCTCTTTGTCCTATCGGAAATGCAGAAACGAAGAGTGTAAGCTGCAGTAGCATCAAGATGACAACAGCAAGTCCCAGTTGAGCGGGCGTCTTCATTCTCGTAGCGGGGTGGGCCAGAAGGGGGACTTCGCAACGACCTTTCTGTCTTTATAGCAGACATCTGCAATTTTATAGGGTCTACAAGAAAGAAACAGGGAGCCTCGTTCTAGAATGAAATGAAGTCCATTGAGACCCGCGGAGCTCGAACGGAGGTGCAGAAGTTCCACGGAGAAAGACTTGAAGACAGGAGAAGCAGGAGGTCGTAGATAGGCCGACACCGAGGACGATGCCGTGCAGAAAAACGATGCGAGGAGGTGCAGTCTTGAGCAAGGGAAACGCATTTAGTGCACGAGGGACCTGTCTCCAGAAACAAACGATGAGTGCCAGGTGCTAGTGGCGGTTAATGGTCTGTTAGGCGGCTAACATCCGCCACTCCAATGTTCCCACATCAACGTTGAGGAGAGCTCCGAGGATTTGCGGGTACCTTCTTCGCCCACTTGTTTTAGCGCAAATCTAGAGCTCTTTTTCTCATTCCAGGAACCGTTTTGTTGATGCACGAGGATCGTACGCTTGAAGCCTGAGTTCCCGGGAATAGCACTTGAAATCACGACGAGGTCATTGCTTCAAATCACTGGCCACAACATACGATTCCCCTATATTAGCGCAATTATGTTACAACGTTCAGACGTGGATAGAAAAATAAGCAAGAAAATAGAGCCAGAATTCGTCCCACAAACCCCTTATCCACCACCTTCGTTCAAAGCTTGTCCATGGTTCTTCAGGGGATCCTTCCTCAATGCCTCAGCCTCAGAAGTCAGGCCCAGCACCTTTGCACCGGTGCTTTTAACCTTCATTACCGAGTCGGGCATGGGATGAGCTGAAGGACCTGGTGTAGAGCCAGAGGAATCCTGAACATTTTGTCAGGATCAGGAAGATGGGATGTCACACGGCTCGGAAAACATACCTCGTCGCGGAAAGGTGTGAACATAGGTGTAGAGGGATTGGCTTGCTGTGCCTCGTCTCCCTGTCCATCAACGAGCACTGAGATAGAGCTCTTGGCAGGCGTCTTAGGAGGGAGGGACGGCTGTTGCGAGGACCTCGCGGCTGGAACAGGAGGAGGCGACATCTCTTCTGGGCCTGGGTCTCTGAAGACTGCTATCTTCGAGCCCGAGGCACCAGAACTAGAAGAACCAGAGGCGATTCTTTTAGATCGACCGGGCTGCTTCAAGGTAGTACCGGCAAGCTTCTTCGTCTCTGGGACATTTTCTTTGATTCTGCCCTTTCGTGTCCCGATGTCTGTCCACGTGTTTGTAGCGAGTTCGCCTGAGGTGGATTCTGAGCCCGTTGGGTCGACGAAGATTTGCATGCGACCATTGTTTGTGGAATGTGTGGTTGTGGAAGAAGAAGAGGAAACGGCCCGAGGTGCTGCTATCCTGCTTGCTGAAGAACTTGGTTTGGCGGTCGTTGCTAATGCCGGGCGTGAAGTGGTGGCTGGGGCAGGAGCCGGCGCTGCTGCAGCCGAAAGTAGGCTCGACATCATGCGTTTCTGGAAGTCCTCATGTCTACTCTTGAGATGATCCAGTGGCGCAGCTTTTCTTGCTATACCGAGAGAGTAGGTCTCGTCAGCCTCTTTCCGTCTATGGAGCCCATAAGCCAAAGATAGCATGCAATTCATATTTACGACCCACCGGCTATCTCTTTCAAGGACTGCGGCGTACTCTTCGTAGAGAAGTGCATGTTGTGTGCCTATCTCATTTGCTATCAGAAATCGATAGATGAGAGTCGGCTTCTCCACGAAGCTTGCATACTGAAGCCAAAGCTTCAAATACTTCATATCACCTCTCCACTGTCCACCGCGATCATCTTTGAGCACTCTTGTAGCCTCCTCCAGTAGCTCGATCAAACCAGATTCAACGCTTGGCCCCTGGGGGTAATTCTCAACCGTCCAGTTGACCAAGGTGCAATAAGCTTCCAGTGGATCGCCATCCTCGTCCTCTAACGCCAGTTCAATATTGATTCGCAGCCGATTACGAGTCGCGGAGAGCTTTGCTTCCCTATGGGCATGTGGTGTGGCTAGGATTGAGGATAGAGCAGTGACTCGACGACCGGACACAAGAGGCCGCACGTTTTCCTTTGATGCCTCTAGCACATCGCAGTCAACGATGTTTTGCGTGGTGAAAACATCGTCATCCTCCATGCTTTGGGTATATAATGATATTTTACTTGCGAGTTTGAGTGTTCCAAAACTAGAGGCACTGGGCGGAGATGGAGTGCTAGCTTGGGGCGACGTCTCAAGCCAGACCTTTCAAGTTAGCTTGAGGCCTTGAGGAGCCAGCAAGTGGCAAGTTTCGAGCCCACGTGATCGCGACGCGTCCCAAATCGTTTCAGAACGCGTCAGTTTCGTCTGGACTAGCTTTCCGGACGCAGCCGTCCGCCCAACGCCTGCAACTTTTACTTCTGGGTCTGGGTGCTATGGATTACACAGCCATATCGTCGCCACATATTTATGCTCTTTGCAAACCGTAAGCTGACTCGGTTCCGATCCTGCATCCCCGTACACCGTAAGCACTACTACTGGTTTTATCCTGACCGATTATGGCCACAGTCCAAGTCACTAAGGACGGGAAGTCTCCAGCGAGGCACGGAAGCAAGACCTCGATTACTGATAGGTATAAATCCGACCTAAAAATCTTACAGTTACATTTAATACAAATCATCAAGTGCTCGTTAACCCGCTGTATAAAGGCGGTTTAGGGCATGTAGCGGAAAGCTGGCGCCTGATTTCGCAACGATAATCAGCCTCTTGAACGCTTGAAATAAATCGAGGCTTACTTCATCCGCAAGTTCATGGGTGTCTACCCTTGCGCTCTCCTCTGGCTTGCCGTACAGCTCGTCTCGACGAGTATTCTCCCGACGGTAAGAAATCTGTCAGGCAAGTCAGCAATATACCATGCTAGGATTCAATAGATGTTGCACTCACCGTTAGTATCAAAGCACACAGCGCTCCAAGCAGCAGCAACGCGCCAGTGACTAAAAGAAGCCTTGAGGTCAGAGCTAAACCTGGGCAAGAGACGGTGAGTTCATACCAGCAAATCCCTTACTATGCAGGTAATCAGTTGCTGAATTGAGTCTCAGAAAAAGAATCAAGGACTTACACGAAGTATGGCTTCTGGGTGTTGGGATAAATATGGGAGCCAAGAATGCTCCCGCATTGTCCTATTGCCATGAACATCGGGATACCGGTCGCCTTCTTGGTCTCAGATCCAAGATTGTGAGCAACTATAAAAGCGAGTTGACCAAATCTGTTCTACGGCGGAGTCATTTGGATGAAGATGCTTACACCAGGCAATAATCAACCCTATGGTGGTGTACGTCCCGCTCGTAATGCAGAAAGTTGCAAAGTAGCGAACACGGTTATTGTGACGGACCGCGAGCAGCAATCTACAATATAGTAATCGTCAACTACCATGCATTGCTGGCTGCGAGGAGACGCACATGTATCCAATGACGCCGATTAGTTGTGAGATAACCATGAAGGGTCCGCGCGTTTGGAGTTTATCGGAGGCGAAGGCGAAACCAACGAGGACTACCGCGGCGACGGCATATGGAGGGACCGTGAGTAGCTGAGCCCTTGCATTGGCTGATGGTAGAGGTTAGCGTAATACACTTCGCTCAGGAGAACATTGTCACACACTATATCCAAGCGTAGTAAGGATCGTTGGCAAAAATGCCGAAATCGAAGCCAGCGCACAGTTCAGACCAAAGTACATCACCCCGGCGGTGTAGACCTAGGGAAGAACTCAGACTTGGTAGGCAGGGAGAGACTGTAAGGCTTACTCTCCAGTCCTTGAAGGCGAGCTTGATGTGGGCTATAGTCCTGCGTGAGAGGCATCATAATGAGCATTATGCGATTTTTTTTCACCTTTATTTACCACTTGACCATGATCGCCACTAGTTGATCGGTTCATCCGATCCACTGCAATAGCACGTTCACGCTCAGTCAAGTATGAAGTAGACTCCGGTCGGTTTGGCAGTAGAAACAATGTGAGTACTGCCAGTCCCACTGTCGGTACGCCCTGAAGTTGGTGAAGTTAGAATCCAGCCAGATGCAGCAACGATTGCAATTTACCTCTATTATGAATAGTAATCTCCATTGCTGCACGGATGAGTGGATATGTTGGATACCAAAGGCCAAAAGGCCTCCAAAAGCGCCCGCTACAGCTGCGAACCCAAACCAATATGCCATCTGTTCGAAGAAGATCAGTACCCGAAGTTAGGTAGGTTGAAACTACGAGAAACCTACACGAAGTCCCATCTCCGTTTTCGTATAGAAGAGAGCTAGGCGACACTAAGCCGAGAATAATTTAGGCAGTTCAAAGGAGCTTACAGAAATAGAGAGGGATGGCTGGGCCGAAACCAGCCTCGAAAACACCCAGGAAGACTCGAGCAGTCATCATGCCTGCAAAGTTATACGCAGTTGCCTGAACTCCATTCATTCAGCCAGGAACCCTCGACCGAGACGATGAACGTACCATGAGAGTGGAAGAGATACCCCAACCAAGCGCTGCACCAAACATCCATTGTCTTGGAGGTACCAGTTTGGAGAGGACTGTAGCAGGAATTTGGCATAGAATCTAGGTACATGAATCAATATCGGGTGAACGTCAGAGCACGTCTGGGAAACATACGTAGGAGAAGAAGAATATCGAGTTGATCCAGTCGAAGAGGACACCTGATTTGTCCCCTCCTAGAATGTCGTCTGCTAATCCTTGCAAACGAGCATTTCCCAGGTTAGAGCGGTCGAGGTCTAACTTGCGCGGTGAGAAATTGGTATTTGAGGCTCGAACAAGTTCTCTTACATGCAAATAGGTACAGGAGGCATGCAATTGGGAGGATCCGTCGATCAAGCTTTCGAACCAAACGTTGCTCCTCTTGCTCCACTGAGACCTCGAAACCAGCAGACTCGAAAGTCGCCCCTTCGGAAGCGCTGTCGAGCTTTTCACCGTCAGTATTGGTATTCTGTTTTTCCGACATTCTGGGACGAAAAGCGAGCGTCGGAAGCAAGACACGCCGGACGACTTGAGGAAGCGAAACTCTCGAATATAAAGGACACGGGGCCGCTTGGCTATTTATGTTTCCTGGTTCCCACTAACGTCACACTCACCACTTCATAGCCAGCCCCAATCTCCTTAACGCCAAACGGATTCGAAAACGTCCTTGTGATCTTGAATATCATGGCTAAAATATCATGGGCCCAACTACAGCGCCCGTTGTGAAGCCGGCAAGTACAGGATGAGGCAGAACAGCTTGAATTCCTCCTGTCAGTCGACAACCTTCGATCTAATCGGGGTAGGCTTTTGATATTCTCTTCGGCCGAGTGTTGACCCTCAACGGCCCAGTGGAGAATTTTTATGAAGGTGCCTCTTGAGGTGTAGAGGAGTAGGTAAGAGCCGGTGAACGCTTATTGCGTTTGAATTCAATGGCACACGATGTGACAGATCGCAACCCCTTAGAGCATCTCCAGAGACGTCCAAGTGCGGATATGATCAATGTCAAAACGGAAGAACATTCCGCCTCTTTGCACCTACTCCGCAAACATGAAGATCTCCTCCAGTGGTACCTCGAGAGACTAACGCGTCTACCCTCGTGATTACGGTCCATAAAGAGCTGAAATATCCGCCTTTTATAAGGCAAATTGCTTCACTCTTTTGAGCGTATCCCCAGGGGCGCTTTCCAGTTATTAATCGACGGCCCGGACATGCCGGCCCGTAAACTGGCAGAGCACGGGGGAAGAAATTTGAAAGAAAGTCAGCATGGAGTTTTGTTTGATATAAATATCAATGTCATTTATTCACGCTACACGACAACGGATGAAAGAACACAAGGTGAAAAGCATGGGAGGGTATGTCGATTCAACGTTCCAGGAAAGTCGAGGAAGCTCCCTCAATGTTAAGGGTATCCTTTTCGGCAGTGAGAAGTGGGGACAGGGGTGACAGTAACTGAGCACAGGAGTTAGTGAGTCGTACAGAGTCGACCTATGATGAAAGGACCAACCTCCAGTGGAGTCGATGATGGTAGCAGTAACTGTGGGCACGTCCACAGAAGTAACGGAGCTAGTGACAACTGCGGAAGGAGTCGTCGAAGCAGATGAGGAAGTGGGGGTCGTCCGAGTCACCGTGGTGCTTGATACCGTGATAGTCTGTTAAGCTATCAGCTTTGTTTTTATGTGACGAGAGCCAGTCTTGAGCTTACCTCGGGACCAGGATAGGTTGAGTAATGGAGCTAGTCATTAAAGCTAAGAAGACCGGCAATTTAGAGATCGAAGAGATGTTGGAAAGATCTTACTTGAGGTAAGGAATAGCGTCGCCAGTCGCGGTCCAGGCTGCAATGCTATCCCACCGAGAAATGACAACATTGGCGGAAGAAGGCCAAGAAGTCAATCCGATCGCGGTCAACTGGCCATAGTAGAAATCAATGTAATTCTGCTGGGTGATAGGGCATCCGCCTTCAGCCCAAGCGCAACTTCCCACAATGTCACTATAAATCTGTGAAGGGATTATCGACTGAGGCAGCCACAAGAGGTTGGAGGCACCTACGTTGTAGTCGAGACTGCTCTGCTCCTGGTTGGTAACAGTGAGCCCAGTGTTGCAAGCAACTAGGGGCTCGAGGTTTCCGACACCGAAGCAGGTGGCAGCAACAACACAACTCTTGTTATGCCGCAAGGCATCCTTGGCTGAAGCTGGGGCAGTGGTGAGACAGTCAGTGACAAGGGCAGAGCAAGAAGCCTCAGTTCCTGTTGGGAGACAGGCTGGATTGGCGGGATTGCGGGCCACGAGAGGACCAGCTAGAGCCATAGAAGCAGCGACGAGAGTGGCAAAAAAGAGCGACGTGCGAGGGAACATGATTTCCATCCAGATGAAAGAGCTGGACGATAAACGACTCGGATGAGGAAAAGACGCTGAAGGCTTCATCCTTTTATACCATTCGACTCTGCGGCCATACCGCGCCGGAATGGTAAAAAATATCCACCTTGACAAAGACCCCTGGATGACCAGTGTGGTACTTGTTGGCGGGAGACCATGTCTGACTCTCAAAGAATGAGGATTTCTGACCGCAACTGAATACGGGCGATCAGCAATTAGGACTGAACTGGTGTGCACCTGACGACGGGATGATTGGCCAGCCCAGATAGCATGACTTTCCTTAAGACGCCGAAAGACAACCCTGCTTTAGGCTTGCCGAGGTTCAAAATATCTCAATATCCCCTGGTCATAGGAAAGAGCCGCAAAATTGTGGTAGGTTGGGCAGAAGTAAGGCGGGAAAGTTCCAAAGGCGGTACGCCAGCGACGAAGCCCGAGAGCTCTTGCAGTAGGTCGCTTGTTGGATCGCCGTGTGACAGTTAAAGGCCAGCGAACTCACCAACGCGGACATGAAGAGTTTCCGATGATATCGATGACGTCTAACTTATGAGCCGTTGTTTTTGTTGAAATAGACTCAGAAAGATCGATATTTCGCCACAGATCCAGACATGGGGTAAAAAAGTTGATTTTATACTCAAGAAGTCCGTCGTATACGAGGGTATACACAGGTAAACGAATGTGATAGAGCAAAGAGTGGAAGGATATTGTTCGGGGTAAAATTGTGCGATCGTCTTTAACGTGTTTCGATATTGACTACAAGAGCTTCCGTTTTGCTCAGACGGCCGAAGCGCTTGGTGCCGCTGAGGAGGGTTGTCGTCAGCATCATTTTATAGCATAGAGTGAAAACCACTCACCAGTCGTAGTGGGAAGGATCGTGGGGACCGCGGATGACGAGGCCGTAGGCGCGACGGTGGTGGTGGGAATAACCGTAGTGGGGACAGTGGAGGAGGTGACACCACCCTAAGATCCCAATTTAACAAAGGAAGATGAAAGTGGGCAAGACAACTTACAGTAGGGTAGGTAGAGTAGTGAAGCCAATCGTTGAAGCTGTAGACAAAACATCAGTATCTCATTTACGCGAATAAAAGAAGGGCGTACTTAAGGTAAGGAATAGTCTCCCCAGTAGAGGCCCATGCAACGATCTGCCAGTATTGAGCAATCACGGGGTGGGAATTACTTTGACAAATATTAGCCCAATTTCTTTCTTGTGATTACTGGAACTTACGCGGGCCATGCATCAGTCTTGATGTCAGTCAAAGCGCCGTAGTAGAAGTCGATGTACCATTGCTCCCTGATGGGGCTGTCGATGCGAAGATCAGCTTATTTGCATCTTGACCGCGTTGCGCAGCATCTAGGCTTACCATCCAGTAGAGGACCAGGCGCAATCTCCGACAATACCAGCATAGATGTTGTAATCGAGGCTGGCTTGGGCCTGGTTTGTGACGGCGGTGCCGACTTGGCAAGAAACCTTGTCGACGAGATTACCAACCTGCAGGAAAAGATTCAGTTAATTGTACGATGGAAGTAACTAGAAGACTGACTCCGTAGCAAGTGGCAGCGGCAACGCAAGACTTTTGGTGCCAGAGTCTGCAAAGTGATTGTCAGATGAAATTGTTCTATTATCAATGGACGACCGATAAACTTACTGATTCTGGGCACCATTGGCGCCGCTCACAGCAGACAAGCAAGCACTGAGAAGGTTCTTGCAAGGAGCATCGATTCCAGTAGTAGGAACGCAAGCCGGCTTGGCAGCACGGGAAGTCAAGGGGGATGCGATTGCCACGGAGGCGGCAAGGACACAAGCAATGAGTGATAAGCGGGAGAACATTGTTGAATTCGAATTACGGCGGGGGAAACAACGATAGAAAGACGCGTCGCAGGAAATCTGGGGTAAGGCGACTACCTCCTCGTCCGTCTTTTATATCTTAAGCCCTGTGTGCCATCCGACGGCATGATGACCCGGTGGAGTCGAGTCGGGAATCCCTCGCCGCTTTGGTTGGTAACTTGGAATTGCAGATGCAGCACGAATAAGTAGAGTCATAGACTCTCCCTACGCAGGACTAACGGTGACGGTAGCCGTGAGAGTTGTTTCATATGCATCGGGAGATGCTTGCTGGAGGGCGAATCTGACCGGGTCCTACTGGTGGTACTGTAGTGGCGAACCGTCGGAACTGACAAACGATGATGACTAGCTTGGAGATCAAAATGGTAGGCCCCTGAAGGTTAACTCGCTTTTCAACGAAGGCTATCATCGTTCAGGGCCCGTGGTTGTGATGAAGGAAAGGCCGTCATAGAAACGATGTGCAACCCCCACATGGGCTGAGGCTTTTGGAGCTTGGTTACACGGACCCATCAAAAACCTGACGATGAGCAAAGGGCCTTGAATCTTCCCAGGGTTTTGGGAAGATTGTCAACCGACCGCTTGAATTCTATCGAATGAAATTCTTGAACAAACTCCCCACGTTTGCAATGGACATTTGAATCAATGGCACTTGTCTGGCCTCTCATAGCTCGATCACATGTCGCGGATCAACTGAGGCTGGAGAACCAGGATGAGTCTTTTTGGGCTTTCGGGGAAAGGTGCCAATGCAGAGCCAGTGATATCACAATGCCATCCTATGAAATTCAAATTCGGTTCTTAATCGTAAATTTCACGAACCCGCACATGATCTCTCGACCACAACTATCGTTATATCATCCCGTAATCCATACATAATGGCCTCTGGGTCGGGATGCTCCATACAGGTCTCGCGGGCTAATTTACGGTCATCCATACCAAAGAGCAAATTACGGATGGTTCGTTCGGCTGCGCTGTCTCCTTGATTAGGTGGAATAAACTCGTGCTTAAGCCGCAAGGACCATGGTTCAGTGGGTTGAGCCGCTGTATGAGCCCCAGCCAGGGATAAAAGCAGAAAACTGCGTTCTTCAGCGGTCAAGTCGGTTAAGCCATGCATATTCGCCACGCCATCTGTGGCTAAGACAACAACTTCATCGGGTCTCAGCGGATAGTGCCGGATAGAGGGTGTTGACGACATATATGGTGGCGTCCTGTGGTGAACTCTCCAGCAATCGAATGCCGACGGAATGACAGGAGATGGAGCTCCGGCACACGCCAGGATGTGGAAGCCGATGTCTGGGTCAACTTTTAGCTGAAAATCGCCAAGTGCTTGCGAAGGGTGTAAGTTGCCTTTGAATGAACATTTTGGAAGGGCGGCATACCACGAGTGACCGACAAGGCCCCAGCAAACGGCCGTGCTTAATGACCTCCTCTCCCGGATGTGCGTCCTTTAGTCTGGCCACCTCGGCCGGATCGCGAGCGTTGTGTAAGTCGTTGAGTGTAGTAGCCATCCAGTGTTGCTTATCATCGGAAAGGCGACCACAGACTGGTGTAGAAATAGCATGGGTCGCAGAAACATAACATGAATCAGAGGATCCCCGGTACTCACATCCTTCCGAGTCTCCGAGGTTCGCTATCCATATGTCCTTTCCAGTCTTGCTCAGGTATGCAATTAGGGCCGTCGTGCCCACCACAGCCCGCCGAGGGATTTCATATCGATTAGCTGGAAGTCCCTCGTCCTTTCTAAGGCCAAAGGTCCGACAGACATACCATGGTTCCCACTCGGCAGGAGGGGTGGTTTCAAGATCGAATTCTTTTAGGACATCGTTAAGAATGCTGTCATCATACTCAATTATTGTTCGACTCAAAGCGGACGGTATGGCCTTTTCTGGCGGCGAAGTCTGAAGCTCAGCAACGATAGCTGAGGCCAAGAGTGGGGGCAAGGACTTTGCTGTGTGATCGGATAGGTGTCGTCCCCAGTGACCTGAACTCCCGTTATTATGCTGAAGCCAAGTTAAAAAAACAACGTTCTCTTACCATCAAGGACTCCGAAGAGGATCCCCTCTTGGAATTCATAGGCAAAGGAACGGTCCTCGTTGTATTTCTTGTACGCTTGGAAACTTGCACGAGAAATTTTGACGCCCAGGGTCGTGAACTTCCGACAACTGACTTCACTTTTCAATTTCGCTCGAGCCAGCATCTCCTCACGGGGATGTGTGCGATAGATGCCTTGAGGTGGTCCCCCATCGCTCTGATCTGGAAGTCTTTCTGCGAAGAAACGGGTTCCGGAGTCGTCTTCACGCGTGTAGATACCAGGATATTCGTCCGTAAGTGTATAGGTATCCCCATCGCTGGCGATAATCGATTCTCCGTCTGGCATGTCCTGGAGTCCGTTAGAGGTGCCTGGTTGAGAATCTCAACTGCAACTATATAGACCAGAGGGAGGCACGTGCAAAGCCGTCCACATGGGTTCAGTGTAGGTCCGTCAAAGATATATATCCTTCAAAAATTCCGACTTGCAGAGAACCACGCTGTGGGCGTTCGGGTCAGGTAGCAAGACCTTTAACGAGGGTGAAATCCGCGCCCGTGGTGCAGCCAGTCCCTAACTTGAGTTTCGTGTCACTGGTTCACTCTTTATAAATGGACCTACATGGGACCCACAACGTCAGCCTGACACAAAGGTACCTCCCTTCGGTGTTGTTGTTTTCGGGTTACCTTGCTTGCTGGGTCTCAAGATTTCGTGGAAATTCAAGAATCGCAGAATGTCCCGCCGAGTGTCTCAAGGTTTTCACTGGTCATAGCATGCAAGAATGCGAAGACGTTTATGTGCAACTTGACCTTCGTTGTCATTAATTTCAGTGCCAGTCGAGGCGGTACAAACTTGAGGCTTGCGATCGACCGTCCGAATCCCGATCCGTGATGTGAAAGCTTGTTCACGTGACTTGAGCACGCCATCTCGCGACAGATATGCGCCATTGGCTGAGTTTGAAGGCTTCATAGAAATACAGGACTCCTCGCATTCTGGTTTCGTTTGACTTCCATCCATCCCGCAGATATACAATCGCGCCCTCTAGTCCTCAATTCCCAGTTAAACTCGAATCTGACTACCCGGAGGCCTCAGCACAACGCCAGGATCAACGCCGCCTTTCAACCTTCCTGATTTGTCGACTCTGAAAATGGCCGAATTTCTCGAGCAATATCTACCAAGGGCTTGACACGTTCACTCTTGCTGTCTCCTCGTGTCTTTCATGTCTCCCGTTGTCGGACGCTATCTTCGTCGCATATTCTTATCTCCTATCACGTGTCTTTGCTCGGCGTCGTGGAACCCCGCTTCGAATCCAGCCGAGACTAAGGAAATGGACCCCAAGTTTAACGAAGAGCCAATGACTATCGAGCATTCGTCCACCGTGTGGCCAACGTCAGGTTGTGGACACCTTGCATTGACATCTATCATGCTCAATATGGTTGGAATTACCCTGGAGGCTGGTCATTGGAGACGTTGAAGCCCACTATGGCAGTCCGCAGGAATGATAGGATCCGCCCGCATTCCGAATTGGCCATCATTTGACCAACGTTACTGTATGGGTCCTCATCGGGAAAAGGGTGGTTTCGGATGGAGCATGGCGTTTTGGGGTGCCCTGGTGTGAATATCTAGGACTTTGTACGTGTTGTTAGACTGAGCCCCAATATAA
The DNA here is from genome assembly GCA_944990035.1 of Clitopilus passeckerianus. NCBI lineage: Eukaryota > Fungi > Basidiomycota > Agaricomycetes > Agaricales > Entolomataceae > Clitopilus > Clitopilus passeckerianus. The sequence continues at coordinate 603,005 of CALYLX010000096.1, forward strand.
AAGGCCTTGTGTTACACTCCTATCGATTCCACAACTGTGATTCGCTTTATTTTGTGAATTTTGAGATCATAAATCCCTTCTCTATCGCATTTTTTCGTAAATGTCCTCTGTATCGTCCTCCTCATCTTCCGAGTCGCTGTTTGACTTCAATCCGAGGGTTGCCACGCCATCGTCTGATGTCTCTTCGACAAGGTCACTCATTGATTCTAAATTCACCGTCCCGCATACCTTCGTGCACCTCCCTTCATCGCAACCTTCCGTAGAGGTTCTGAATACAGTCTTCGATGCCCATGCGTCTGACAACCACCTTGGACTTGTCCTGCCCACCAAGAGTGTCGACACCTGCCCGCCCAGTGTAGGGACGCTCTCATGGAAGAAAGCAGACATGCTGGGCTTGTCGACGTCTTGCGCCACAGGAACCTTTGGCCTCTCTGACTACAGCGTAAATATTCTGCACCTCATTTCTGCTTTCAAGGCAGCTCACCTACACTTTTCAGTCTGCACCGTCTACCACCGACGCAGGAGTTGCATACCACCTTTCGGTGTTCTCCCTTGCTGGTCTTCGTTCCATCATCTCCTACTCCCTCACACCTACCCATGCTCTTTACATCATCGAGCGTCCAACATTCGTCTTCCCACCTCTCTCCTACACTCCCGGTTTCTCCGTTTCCTCAACCTCCAACGCCAACGGCAACATACCCACCCTTGATGAGTGGAGGCGCCTATGGTCTGCATGGGACCTCGTCACCCTGCAGATGATTCCCGAGACCATGCTTCACCAGAAGCCCATCGACCTGAGGCACAAGTGTCTTTTCTATATCGGTCACATCCCTACTTTCTTGGATATGCTGCTCTCGAAATCTATTGGGGGTGGACCCAGTGAGCCAGCGTACTTCTGGAACATCTTTGAGCGTGGCATTGACCCCCACGTCGACGACCCCGACCATTGCCACGTAAGTTTACTTTGACGAGTATAGTTCCCCACAGTACCTAATATATTTCTTTTCCTTCTCTAGAATCACTCAGATGTCCCCGAGAAGGACGAAGACTGGCCAACTATTACTACCATCATGGCCTTCCGCAACCGTGTTCGCGCCCGCCTCGCTCAGCTCTACGCAGACCTCAAGAGCGGCAAGCGGGTTCTCACTCGAAATATTGCACGAACTCTAGTCATGACTCTCGAGCATGAGGGGTGGCATATTGAGGTATATTACTCCAATTATCGGATACTGAAACCGCCACCTAATTTATTCACTACACAGACACTACTCTACATGCTCATTCAACGTGGGGGCTCTGGCACCCTTCCCCCTCCTGGGTTCACTTCCCCTCCATGGGAGCAACTCGCACAGCAATGGAACGCCATTCCTGCTTCTTCATCCTCCACTGTCACCGTCGGCCCAGCTACTCTGACTCAAGGCCAAGACGACTCAGAAGGCGACGATTTCACACAAGGCGTTGCTGAGGATGTCGACGGACACACCTTCGGCTGGGACAATGAGAGTCCCCAAAGGTGTGTCGAGGTTGGTGCGTTCAAGGCTGAGCGGCGGCCTGTTAGCAATGTGGAGTATGAGGCATTCTGGAGGGCAAGAGGCGAGAAGGCCGATGAAACACCCGTCAGCTGGGTGCTGGAGGATGGTGAAATTAAGGTGAGGAGGGCACCCCGCGTTTGCCGACTCTATCTAATGTGTTCGAATTCCAGGTTCGAACACTCTACGGCCCTATTTCGATTGAGATAGCACAACACTGGCCGGTCCTTTGCTCATACGACCAGCTACTAACCTACGCCCAATCCAAGGGCGGTAGGCTGCCCACTGAACCCGAGCTTCGTCTCTTCTTGGATGCCTACGAGGTGGGCTACGAGGGAGGCGCAAACAGCGGCTTCAGGAATTGGCACCCTGTTCCGTACGTTTCCCATTCTAGTTTCTCGGGTGCGTTGAAATTGACTGGGGACCCCTACAGAGCTACAATGGGCACCTCAGAGAATGGAGGCAAAGGCTCCAATGGTGGCGTTTGGGAATGGACGTCGACCAAGTTTGATACCCATGATGGCCTTTCTCCTACCAACCTGTTCACTGGGTACGAAGAACACATCGCATTTATGTCAACAGCTGGCTAACAATTTTTTCCTCTATAGATACTCGACCGACTTTTTCGACACCAAGCATCACGTTGTCGTACGTATTTTTGCAAAGTCTCGTTACAACGTGTTCTCAATTTTTTTCTGGTGCACAGCTTGGCTCTTCGTATGCCACGATTCCTCGGCTCTCAAGCCGACGTACTGTACGAAATTTCTGGCAGCACAATTATCCCTATGCCTGGGTCGGTGGACGGGTTGTTTACGATATCTAAATTACTCTTACTTTCTCGCGTATTCCCCTTGTACAATATACCGAAATTCTAATATCATGCAACATGTTATCTCTTCATTGAATGAGCCAATGGCAACGCGACAGTTACCATCAAAAAAATAGACGCGCAGACGCGATATTCGCGTGTCGTACGATATAACCTTGAACTTGACACGCTCACGTGCTAGCTATCAAAAATTTGGAATGCAATAAATTGGAGCGAGAGTGAGCCGATTTCAATTCAGCCAGCGTTATAACTCTCAACAGTTGAACTTGGTCCTTCGTCAGGCTTTCTCCTTACTTTCATACCCCTCCTACTTCTCTTATAACCTTGTGAGTTTATTCGACAATATTCTGCAATGCGCAATGCATTGCCAGCTCATTGACACTCGTGCTCACCATTTTGCCAACAGAAATAAAAATGTCCAGCACCGCTACCGCTGACGGCCGTGTACAAGACCGCATTGAGGCCTACACTAAGCACTGGCAAACCGACTTGAACCAGGAAGACGAGGGAAATACTGAGAAGCGTCTCAACAGCTACACTGACGTTGTTAACGGTAGGCAACTTTGCTAACCCAGCTAGGACGACCTCAGACTAAACAAATTTCTCTAGGCTATTATGACGGTGCTACCGAACTTTACGAATACGGCTGGGCCCAATCTTTCCACTTCTCCCGCTTCTACAAGGGCGAAGCTTTCCTTGCCTCCCTTGCTCGCCATGAGCACTACCTCGCATCCCAGATGGGTCTCCGCCCTGGCATGAAGGTCCTCGACGTCGGCTGTGGCGTCGGTGGTCCCGCCCGCGAGATGGCTCAATTCACTGATACTCAAATCATTGGATTGAACAACAACGACTTCCAGATTCAGAGGGCAAGGAAGTACACCAAGAAGGCTGGTCTTGAAGACCAGGTTACCTTCGTCAAGGGTGACTTCATGAAGCTCACTGAGCAGTTCGGCGAGAACTACTTCGATGCTGGTATGTTTGCTGCTCCGCATGTTTTCTTCGCATTCTGAGGTCTCTTACTTTACAGTCTACGCTATCGAGGCTACTGTACATGCACCCACTTGGGAAGGCGTCTACGGCGAAATCTTCAAGGTCCTCAAGCCCGGAGGTGTCGTAAGTATCAATTGTTACGCTTGTCCTGTTGTGCATTTTATTTATGCTTCCTTTCTAGTTCGGTGTCTACGAGTGGGCCATGACCGACGAATGGGACGGCAACAACGCTGAGCACAAGCGTCTTGCTCACATGATCGAGCTCGGAAACGGTATCCCTGAGATGCGTCCCCTCAAACTCGCTCGCCAGGCCCTGAAGACTGTCGGTTTCGAGATCGAACACGAGGAGGACTTGGCAGCAAGGCCGGACCCTATCCCCTGGTACTACCCCTTGGAGGGTGACATCTCCAAGGCTCAGACCTTCTGGGACTACCTCACTGTCTGGAGGATGAGCTGGAGTGGTCAGCTCGTCAGTCATAACGCCATGCGTGCTATGGAGTTCGTTGGTCTTCTGCCCAAGGGAACCTTCGATGTTGCCGAGTCGCTCAAGGTCGCCGCTGAGGGTCTCGTTAAGGGTGGTCAAATGAAGGTACGTTACCTGCATCCGAAAGAAAGTTTGCCTGGTGTATTGATGAGTTCTCTTTGACAGATATTCACTCCCATGTGGCTTGCTATCTCAAGAAAACCTCTAAACTAGATATTTTAGGACTAGACTGGGGATTATAGACGTTCTTGGTTTTTATTCATTATATACCTTAATCTACGTTTACTTGTCGTATACTATACCCACCAAGATTGCACGTACCAAAATCCTTCGAGAATCCTGAACCGTCAATAGTGGAATGATGGAATCCGTGCTTCGGCAGTTCCCGATTGTTCATGGAAGATCTCAGTACAGGATGATTACACCGACAATGGCGAGCGATCCTAGGGTACATAAACCCAGAGTCCCAAAAGCCTACACGGACGTTCAGCTCACGTTTTTGAGAAGGTGATAACTGCTGCTCAACTTTTGGTGTTTCCCAACAATGAATACGTTGTTTGTAGCAACCTCACGGAATTTGAGCGTCGTTCGCATGGCACAGTGCGAGGAGATGCGAAGAAATTTGCGCTAGAACGTGCCACGGAATTCATACAACAGTTTGGATTACCGGAAGAGTTTGTTAGGTCAGACGACGATGAGGGGAAGTTTCGTGAGGTACAGATGCCCTAATACACCATGACACTTCTTGGATTTCTGATGACAGATGGCATGTTCTTTGTA